>JAKGUB010000334.1:8980000-9587500 GCA_026261675.1 Hippocampus mohnikei | reverse complement strand
TGCAAAATTCAAGTTGCCGCAACTCACCAAGTCCCCTCAAGAATTTCAAGCACCGCTCACCGCACTCGCTAACTCCCCCAAAAAACAGGAGCAGATGGTCAAACTGAGATGTGTCAGGGTGAAGCCACAAGCAGACCATTATCAGTCTGAAGACATGTGACACACACCGGCAACAATGCAGTCTGTTGTTTTCACTGTGCATCAAAATACTACAGTGAGACCCGCATATTTATTGAAAAACTTCTACCGGTTATCTAATCTTCTATGAAGACCTGTGGACAATACGGTCCCCGTATGGGTTTGAATAACAATTGCCTGCAAAACAAACACAATCAAATCGCTGGCTTCAGGGCCAAAAATTATTCAACATCGGACAAACGCACAAATTCCCACGCATCTTCCCCCCCGCGACAGAGGTCGTTTTGGGGATGTGTCCTTTTCCTTCTTAACAATGATTAACCAGCACTCTAAGTGTTCCAGCTCAATCAATATTACATGTGAATTTGTGAGCAAGATTGAGGGAAACATTCCTCATGTGAACAACAGGTCTTGCCCTGCTGTCTTATTACATCACCACAGCTCACTGATGGAGGATGTATTCCACTCCTACGTGTTTTGTCCTTTGAGCCGCCAAGATTTGTGCCGGGGCGCTCCCGCCTCTGTCACAGCGCCGCACCGATCGAAATCTCGTCCGCCGGTGAGGACTCTCCTCGTCAGCAAATCACGTGTGATAGACTGAGTGCGTGTACAAAGGGCTTAGCGGCATTAACATGATGAAAAAATGTCACACCGGTGATTAGAGGAGCTGATAACACCCAGTTTAACCATGAGCGAATGTGTCTGGATGACTGTTAAAATTTTGTGGGCACGTGACTCACAGGTTGAATCAGAACCATTTCAATGAACGGCAATGTGTACCGGTACTTGAATGTGCGAGATCCTTTCCCCTCCACATGCTTTCCTCTTTCCCCTCTGTGCACACTCTCCCTCACCTCCACCCCCGCCTCTGTCTTTGCTAACAAGCAATGCGGGCTATCTAGCTGAATGCCTGTCGGATCCAGACATCTGAATGTATTATATAGTGTGCTAGATAGCCCATCCCCGATGGAGCCTCGATTTGAGCCCTCTTGCCAGATGCTTCCGAGTGATTGCTTGTTCCAGCCACTGCTGCTACCATATAGGGCTTACTATAATGCTCCAATATTCTCTCTATAAAAGCAAAATGTATTGATTTATGATCCATGTGGGAATAGAGCAGGCCTGGTATGCTGATACGTGTGACCAATTTTGCTGGACGACATTCCTCTTTGTGGTGTATCATCCAGAACCAAAATGCCACCAAGATGGCATTGTCAATTTTGAGCGAACACGTTTGTGGCTGGAAAAAAAAGAACAGGCAGTATTAACCTGCTTTATGTGTTAGTGGCATGGGGGAGAATTTTTTTATTTGATTTTTTTTTTAATGGGGCTTAGGTTGCATTTTGTGTCAGTGCTGGTTTGCCACTTTCATTCATCAACGGTGTTTCGTGCGTGCCACTCAAGATAATAACATGTACATGGAGAGCGAGGAGACACATTAGTCTCACATGATTCAAGTTATCACCCTGAATTTTCGGCGGGCCGTGTCCTAAAAATATGCCTTTGGGAAGAAAGAGAGGACAATCGGCTAATTATGCGCGGCTGTGGCAGAGGCACATATGCAAATTTGAGTGTCTTACTGCGTTTTTTTTTTTTAATAGCTCTGTGTGAACAAGGATCATTGAAATAAAAAAGAAAAGAACCCAAAATGTTGTTTGTCTGAATTTTTCTAAAATGCAAACAAACAAAAGCTCCGTCTTGAAAAATCATTCACATGTAAACATGGACTTCGTCAAATGCCCATCCTTAATTTCAACTGGCTCTTTTCCACCATGGGGTGTGTGGGCCAGATGGCGATAGCTGTGACAGCTATGTAAATAGAGTGACTTCATACCAACACAACAGAGTGGATAACTCTCCGGTGACTTCAACAAAGAGGAGGAACCTGACCCAGAATACTAATGTATGCCGACTATGATCTAGAAAGAACTACAAATGGCTTTTAATACTTTCCCCACTGAAAACCACTGCCCCTGTATCATTGCCGCACCGATGACCAATCAACAGGCCATTTAGGTCCCCAAAAGATAAACTAAATAAATAAATAAATAAAATGCGACTGAAGTTAATTCTTCTGGTTGTTGTGGTATTCTTTGCTGTCTAATGTGTACTCTTGTTTGGACAAACGCAGTGCCACCATATTCATCCACATAGTGCGCAGCATATGTTTGGGGACGCTTGGATGTGGCAGTGTTGCCGAGCAATACAAACAGCAGAATAGAATTTCATTTTGTTGGCGACCATTATGTTACATATATCAGGTAATAGAAGAAATTTTCAGTGCAACACACACCAGCTCCACCCAGTCTTGTTTTCTTGTGCCCAGAGCGTCCAGCCGCTTAACTTTTTCAAATGTGTGGCATCGCTCGTTGTTTAATCATCTTTCGAGTGGACATTGTGACACGCTTTGATCTCAGGCATAGCTCAAAGACAAGGGCACAAGGACAGGTTGGACACACAAAAAGATGGGGAGAGAAACACTGGCGAAGATCACATGTTGCTGTGCAGAAAAATAATTCAGCCCCTTTCTGAGCAATAACAACACGCTTCAATATCGCCATCTAGAGGCTACTTAAGGCACCACATCTTTTGCTTGACACCTAACTTGCTGAGTAACAAGACATGAAAAGGCCTTGATATTTAGTTTCAAGCAAAACATTGAGGTTGAAAACAGTATGAGTTGTGTCCGACTACTGGGCCAAATAATTTGCATGCCACAGCTATACAAAGCTGTTCCAACCCACTGAAAAATATGCGCTGAGCGAATCGACATTTTAGCGACTTAGCACGCACGGTGTGACTGAAGTACCCAATTTCCTGTCAACTGCCCACACAACAGTCTGGCTGAGGTGTTAAAAGGAAAGAGGACGTGTGAGCGAGAAGGGACATCGGCCTGACCAAATGGGCATGTCACCTCTCATCACACGCTTCATCTCGAACAGAGAGCAGTCCTTTTTTTCTTTGACTTCTGTGACAAGTTGCGATTGCAAGGCTGGATTGAATTTTTGCCTTGTTAGCATTATGCAACGAGTCAGTAATATTTCAATGCTGTATCTCAGCGCATCAGCTCAACCACCAGGTTGAAGCCAATAGAATCATTATAAAAGACACAAGGCATTTGTCATTCATACTGTTGTACCAAATTTTATGCGGGAATGTCAACACCACAAAATGATGTTCAATTTCTAATTTAGTATGCAGTCACGTCTGCCACCTCCCTAACCAAACAAAAAGCCTTTAATACTTCCATCCATCCATTTTCTGATCCGCTTTATCCTCACAATGGTCGCGGGGCTTTTGGAGCCCATCCCAGCTGTCTTCGGGCAGTAGGCGGGGGACACCCTGAACCGGTTGCCAGCCAATCGCAGGGCACACATAGTCGAACAACCATCCGCACTCACACTCACACCTGGGAGACAATTCAGAGTGTTCCATTAACCTGCCATGGATGTTTTTGGAATGTGGGAGGAAACCGGAGTACCCGGCGAAAACCCACGCAGGCCCAGGGAGAACATGCAAACTCCACATAGGGAGGTCGGAGCCAGAATTGAATCCTGCACCTCTGCACACTGTGAGGTCGACGAGTTAACCACTCGACCACTGGGCAGCAGAATTGTACATTCAATTACAATTATAATCAATCAATTATTGAATTAAAAATGGTAAAGAATAAATTATCTTCTGAATGAAAATGAACTTTGTATCCAAAATACGCACGCAGCATAGCACGTAATTATCGCAGGGTATATAAGCAGGGGGAAACTTCTGAATGCGAGTCACCTTAAAACGGATACTTGTTACTGTTTGTCTGCAGTTTAGAGCTGCAAGGCGCTGCGCGCTGGTGACATTTTATTTGCAGCGGGAATGACACTTTGTAGATGGAGAGACTCGTACCGCAAATACCGGAAGTGTTAATGGAAGTGAAGAGAGGAATTGGGTGTTGTTGCAATGTGTCACCTATTTAATGCTGTCACTTGTGGTCCAACTGAGAGGAGCTACAGTACATACACGCTGGAAACACTAGTGGCATTTTTTTTTTCTTGCATCACTGTATATTAGGTGGTATGGGCTAGAATGCAGAGAATTTCAAAGAGCACAGTTAACACTTTTATGGGGTTGTTTATGTCTGCTCCGCTTGCGTAATTAAAATAAGGGAGAGGAATCTCTGCCATTGATAACAGTTTGGGGAACTGCCTCCCTTTCAACTGGACTCAAATGCATTCGAAGAGCACATTTAAAAAGAATAGTTGACCAGAGTACTCGGCAATAAAATTATTTGCAAACATAAGTTGAGCAGCAGTAAGTGTTCATGCATGCTGTGGGAACACTCAAAATGAATTTAAACAGCTGCAATAAAATAGAAAAGGCAATGGTGCTGTATTTGTTGCTAATGAAGGTAATTTTTTTTTTAAACAGCCAACAAAATGGGTGTTCACATGTTCTTTTATGTGTGTGTGTGTGTGTGTTGCACTACAGGAGTGTTATGATGATGCAGCCACATTGTTCAAATGTCATTGTGCAACTTGTAAAAAGTACAGGTGGGCATTAACCCGGGAATGATATTCACCTTTAAATCATATAGAGTTCCGACTCAGCGCGATAAAATTGGGGAAGAATACACCTCGAAAGTCGCACAAAAATCTACACCACCTCGCATCATAGCAGACCCTCCACATTTAACAAGCTCAGTGAGCATTTCAAGTATTGACTCCACAAATGTGCTTTCCTTGCTCTTTGGCATTATTCTCCTTCGTTCTGACCATTACACTGGGGAACAATCTTGATTTGTTTTTTTTTTTTAATGCTGATTAAAATTTAAATTGCTGACTCCAAAATTGCATTTTTTTTTTCGAGGACGTCAAGTTTTTCGTCCACATATTGTGTAGTGTTCAAGGAATGTTGTTGGGAAAACACTCTTGATATTTCAGCGACATTTGAATACAACAAACCCAAAGGCAAAGTGACAACAGGAAGTACCCTGAATTATGTTCCAGAGAGACAGTGTGACTCACCAGTAGCTTTGCCTTCTCTTGTTCTTCCCGGGCCTTCTCTTTCTCAACAATGAGCGAAGGGCTCAGACCATCCAACCCTACCGAGCTTGCAGTGTCTCTATCCCTCTGGGCAAGTGCGGCCAACTGCTCCTGCACCAGTGCGTGCTGATTCTCAAAGCTGAATTCAGAAATATAACCCAAAGCTAGATAATCTACAGTCAGATGGTTAGATGGATAGATCGATGGATAACGCTTACTTTATACGAATTTCTTCCTGTAGTTCGGTGGCAGAGGGGCCGGGAGATTTGAAACCTGGAAACCGAAAGGGAAAAGTACAATGGTGCTTCCTATTACAACAAAATGACAAGAAGGAACAACAAATAAAACACATGCAGAGGTAACATAAACAGAGTATCAATGAGAGCGGCATACTTGATTTTTTGTGATTGTCTTTCTTAGTTGGCGTCGTGTTGGTACTGCAAGACCCCTGAGCATCCCTCATTCGACTGAGAACATCCTCTGACAGCTGGAAAACAGTAAGCAATGGTCTCTGTGCATCTCTTGTTGTTCTGATTGTAGCTGGTGATCAGCTGGAGTCTTGCTGGTATCTGAGCCATCTAACTGAGCCAATGCTGGTCACCACCTATCACGAGACCACTAGCAGGGCAACAACTGGGTGGCTTTTCTTCAGTTGGGAGCGGATTGCACGGTGACCGCAGGTTTGACTATTTAAATCTTGGTTGTTTTGTTTTGCTTTTGCGGCTTGCTCTTGTTAGTGACACCAGTAAGACAACAAAACACAACAAAATTATGCTAGTCTATATGCTGTTTGTTTTTAGCAGGGCAGGAAGAGTACATCACTGTGAAAGCTTTATTTGCCCTTTATTCATAAACACCTTTCATGTTTAGTAAACAAAGTAAATGTCCCCGCTTCGGCGTGTTAATAATCATAATACAATGTCCACGTAATGGAGGTCAAAGCCGCACTGACAGTTAAGTTTACTTTCACTACATGAGAATCGTAGCTTGACCGCGTCATTTGTCGATGGGGTCAAATAGCAAGCAGTGGTAGTCAATAAAGGGACGTTCGAGCGCATGAGCTGGTTCAAGTGCGGACACAGACCCCACTCAGCGAACAATGATTAACCACAGTTCCCTAAAACATCAGAACTGAAGGACGTGGACAGTTACCTTCACTCCTTCAATAACAGTGACCTTCTCTTCCTCGTCCAGTTCGAATGACACTTTCCTCGCCGTGCTGCCATTTCCTCCCATTTCGAACGACTTCTCCGTCTCACTTGGTGTGTGTGTTTTGTTTTTTGATTTAAGTTAGCTTTATTTCCCGACAGGTCGACATCTACTTGACAGCGGCTTCCCTCGGCCGCCCGCTACCGCTGGTCAAAACGGTCCAATCAAGGTCACAGTGCCCGCACTATTCTCAAAGCCAATTGGTTGGTTGAAATCACATGGACGTCACCTGAAGAAGGGGAGGACGGGAAATGTAGTGTACAGCTGCAGTCCATGTCTGGTTCCGTATTATACAGGTCACGTTCCTATTTTTCATTACAGTAGTTCTATTCAACAAGTACAGTGTACGGATTTTACAGATTTGTGGAACAGAAAGGAAAATACTTTTCAGAAGGGCCAATCATTTCATAATTTGTGTCGGAAATAATTTTGACCTGCTTTATATGTAAAACTGTACACCATTTCTGGTGATGGTAAATATAGTATGGGGGTTTTGTTAGTTGTATATAAGTAAGTATACAAATCATATTTGAGGGAAGAAAAAAAAGAATAATTCAACTATGGGTAATGAATCTACTTTCACTTTTTGAACTACTAAGTTTTCCACAATATTCTAATTTATTGCACTTTGCATGTAGGGATAAGCAAACCATTTTTCTATACTCGTCCCAGTCCACCATTTGCAAATTATAGCTTTTTTAATTTTGCAATTTAAAAGAAATAACAGATTCAGATTTGTGCCATTAGTTTCATTTTAACGAACTTAAATGTCCAGGTAATAAAGAAACATTTGAAAAATTCATAAGAGACCACGGATTATTACTCTAATTTTTATTCTGTATATAGCATGAATTCATTTGACAGGAAAGTGCTATTTTACAAATTATGGAATGCAATTTAGAGAAGCATTTTAGAGCTAATATGCAAAATGAAAAAGCAGAGATACTCTAAACTACTCCAGTTAAGTAGCATCGTTCAGCCTAATTCGAATCAAAAACGTCGTCGGCCAAGTCAAGAATGTTTTTTGTTGTTGTTGTTGCTCCATAACAAATACATTCAAATGTAACCTTGCAGTATGTTTTCAGCATATACTGTAAAGTACCACTGTGAATACTATGTAGTTTTAATACAGAGATCTTTTCACATTTCCAAGCACTCACACAACCAACAGTGATAGGTGGGATAAATACAAGGCAGCTTTTGTCCTTGACCCCCCAAAAAAAATGCAGTTAATGAGGCATTTCCGGCTCAGATCAAGAGTACAAGGGGGGGAAAAAGTCTAAGACCATGGCTGATACATTTTTATTTTGTTCAGTGTCAGTCGACAGTCAAGATGGTGTAAACTGAACCACAGAATATTTTTGCAATCCACTTTTTTCACGGCAACACACAACACTTTCACTTAACAGAATAGTACTTAGTTCAAAAGGTAAAATATACCTGTCAATAGCACACAACTTTGCCATGTATGTTGAGAAATGGCAGTTTAGGTCACGCAACTGATACCTTCTAGCACGTAACGTTTTGGAAACTTTTCAATGGGAATGTACAAATGATACTCAGTGTTTCAAATCATGTTAAGAATGTAATGAAGAAATCTTCCTCACTGAGGACAAAGCGATTGCTGAAGAAAAGCGGAATGAGAGAAGATCTGCTGAGAAAAAATCAGCTTGAGCGAAGAGCTACAGCAGCGGGGCACACTGGCAACAGTGTTTGAAAAAAAAAGGAAACAAAACTGTCAATTAGTCAAGAGCCACAACATAAATGGATAGAAAAGGGTCCCTCCTTACTTCTTCATCCATATTTATACTGCCGCCTTGGTCTCATAGAAACACCACATTTACACATTGCTTTTGACTCTTCATTTACACACACTCAAGTTCAAATGCCTGACACCACCCCTATAGAGGAATTAGACGTTAATTGGCCTCCAATGATCAGCTTCAATGCTGTTGATGCTGCTGGATCCATAGGGTCCTGAAACAACGTCGTCGAGATGCGCTCCAACCACTCCTGCACTGCTGGGACCCGAGCCGTCAAACTGGGTGGAGGAATAGTACAGGCCTTGATCGGTGAGCTCCCGGCGGCCAAGGGTTGATGCTACAGTCGGTGGAAGGTTGACATCGCTTTCATCTGCCTCGTCCACCTGTGACTTGTAGGAGAACAGGATCTTTGGTTCTGAGCTGCGGGGGAGATAAGACAGATAAAGGTGTGGAGATATCTTTTTGTTGTTTTCAAAGCCCTTTTGCTACAAGCGATTCTTCTTACATACCCAAAGAATCCTTTGAGGAATGTGATGTAGATGAGTGGTGCGAAAGCAGAGAAGTAGAGGAAGGTGGTGACGTCAACACAGCTGGATGAGAAAAAAAAATTAAGAGTTCAGACTTCACATTGTGCATGTAGTAGCAAAAGGAGATGTATCATTTAATTCATGGCTTGTCCAACTAGTTGGGTATGCGGCATGCCTGCCCACCCATCAAGTGTGAAATTTGACAACCACCCAATTTTTTAAATGTATCTATTTTGGAAACCACACCCACACCAAATTCTCTGCCTATGAAATGATCGCATAGCCTGCATGACGAGGCATGCCTCTTGGACTCAATACTTTCTTCCAGCGCACTTTAGGCTCTCCTCCTACAAGGTGAAGGAGCACCGAGGTCGTTATCGTAACAAAAGTCGCAGAAGCTGTTTACATGCTCGATTGTGCACACAAATTTGCGGCGCGATAGAATGCAAGTCTGTGTCAATACACTCCACCGATTTGAAATATTTTATGATATTTTCACAATAGTTTTGAAAGCTGCCCTGAATCCAAATGGCTGAGTGAGACTCTGTGTAATTGTGTCATAAATGTAATTTTAAAACAGAAAACTGATTTATATTAATTGTTCATGTTACACAGAATAAATGTCACCTATTCAATTGTGCCCGTGGCGTATTAAAAATCCATGTATTATATACCGTATGGGTTTTTATACCAACCAGAGTCCCTCGATAATTCCTGCACACAGAAGGGCACTGCCCAGACCCTGGATGAAGTTCAATAAGGAGAGGGTGGCAGCATACACATAGAAACTCTTCTTAGCTGCAGAGAGGAAACACAATGAAAGTTGGTCAACACAGAGTAGCAATCCTGCTCTTTCTTAATTCCAATGGACGACATGCACTAGCCCCGAGAAGCACTTAATTCATGACAGGAATACAATAAAAAAAGAAAATAAAAAAGATGTTTACATGCTCTTGTGTCAGCGTTAGTTCCGGACACATTTATTTTTTTGAACTTTGTACCCACAATTTATGTGCATTGTGCTTTTTGTCTTAGTCAACAGTATTTTCTATTCGTCAGTATGTGTGTTGACAGGAAACTTATGACAAATACTCACTAGCCAGAATTTATGACTGTGTGCACATTTGGACACAACATTGTTCATGGAATTGTTTGTTCTGCTTTTGAAAAAAATGTATATATATTTTTAAGGCTCATCTTCGGCTGTTTACTCAGCAGGACTATGAATACCGTGCGCAAAGAGCACATTTTGTTCTAACAGCGACTCAATTCATGCAAAGCGGCACACGGCACCGCTCGATTGAGCAGCCCAACCATTCCTACAACTGAACAGTATCGCTAACGTTGTATTTGTTCCCTTTTTTCCTGGTAGTTACAACTTTCATGTTGTCTGACTGAGCAGGAAGCAAACCGAATACTTGTTTGCCAATCTTTGACATTTCAAAGTGCTTCCGGGGGACAGCGTACATCGCTCTATTCCAACTTACATGGCAGAGATATCCTCTCCCTCACTGGAGTTTTAGGCAAGATCACAATCAGAGAGTACACCTAGGAAAGACATTGCCAGACAAGTATTTCACCTGAATGATGCTCAAGAGTGATATACAGTGTGTCCATGTAGTTTTTCTTTTTCCCCGATTTTTCCACTGATTACTAACCAAGAAGAAGAAGCAGGAGCTGGCCAACCAGAAATGTCGCCCTCCATGTCCGTAGATGTTGAAGTCCTCAGCGGACAGGTGGCTGTCCGGGTAATAGATCTCTAAAGTGCCCTTCAGGGGATGCATTTTTATATATATTTGGTCGGGGCTGGGGGTAACTGATGCCATCACTACATACCAGATTGCAGTGGAACCTCTAAAGGATGAGAATTTCCTTTGTTTGGACATTACTTTTATCACTTTACATTTAGATGATGTAAGACAGGTAGATAAAATTAGAAAGTTTACTGTGCTGGTCTTTAGATGTTCCACTGGAAACTGTATGTATGACATCATATTGTCAGCGTTTGTCATGTGAAGTTACCTGTGTGATGGAGAATGCCAATGCGAGCACAGTCGTGATAGCCAGCACCCGCTTTATACTAGATTTACTCTCCAAATGACCTAGAAATGCAAAATGAGTCACAAGACAAGAAAATATATATCTTTTTTAAACACCACAACAGTGCCTAGAATACTCCAACATGTCAAATGCAAAGTGAAACTATAAAGCATACCAACCAAAAGCCAGTCCCAGAATGACAACACTGAGTTCAATGGCGAGTAAGAAGAAGCGGGTGATTTCCCATAATACCTTTGGGGGGAAAACAGAGAGAGAGGGGGACAACAGAGATCAAGAGAATGCATTGTGGTAACCTGTATGTTGTAACCCACAAAGAACATCCGTGTAACTGAACAGCTGAGCTCTTATTCTGAAGCATTACCTAAGCATGTGTTGTTTGTTCAGTGAAACCATTTCAGTGTGTCCAGCAGTATACATACCGCAGATAGATAGATATCTGTTATCGATAAATGTCATGCGGACAATGTCATCAATGTTCTCGTTTATGCAACAACCTCGCAAAGTCATGCGCAAAGTCAGATCAGGCCCACTGTCCAACATTGCATGAAAGAAGCAAATGTCGAGATAATGGGACAGCTGCTTGGAATTATTACACAATACAACACCACCGCCGAGGGCGCCAGCTCCGAAAAACAATGTGGTAGTGTTCATTCAGAATTCAGAATTAGCGCAAAAATTAATAATCCTTGGAAATTTTACTTGCATTTCTGATGGGGAAAAAAATGTTGACCAGTGTAATTTGTGCAACACAAAGTTGTTTTTTTTATCATGTAAATACATTCACACAACAAGGCAAATTTGAGATTATTTTGCATTCAGTCATTACATTAGCTGTACAGTATAATAAAATCTAAGAGTACAGCAACCTAAACTTGAATAATGCTCGATTTAACAACAATAATGTAAATTTATTATTGTGGTTGAAGTTTGCAGCGGCGTAGATCTGCACTGCTATTTGCTTTTCATTTCCTTACTTTGTCGATGATGGTGGCAGAGCTGGATGCACTGACAGTCATTGATACAATGGCCCGGGTAATTCCAACTGCTGCTACAACAAATACCTGAGACAAAAACAACTTCTTAGAAGACTAAATAACTTGCTGTCAGTAAGTAAAGAACAACATTTGAGTTCAGAATAGTTTTGAGGTCAACCAGAATCACATTTTATTTTAGGGGTGCCACTGTCCTTGATGCTAGATTTGATGTTTTGAGTCCTACCAGCAGGTAAAAGGTGATGAAGATGGGGCTAGACGTGATCCGAATCTTTGCCCTTGCTGATGGCAGCTTCCACATCAGGAAAACAAAGAAGGCCACATTCGGTATGAGGAGGGTGATGTCCCAGAAACGTACCCTAGAATTGAGATCATAAAGACCATTAGCACCATCATGGTCTGGATTTACCTTTTCTTGTGTGGTCACACTTGATACCTGGAGTCACCAACATCCTCGTACAGAATCTGTAGACATTTGTGCGGCTTGCTGATGTTAGCTTCGGAATCGGGTAGCCATGTGGAGAAAGCAGACGTATTCCCTGGTGGTGCTGTCGTGATGCTGCCATTGTATTGCGCAAACCTAACCACATGAGTGGCTAGCATGGTTTTTCGCCTGAGGGGGGAACACAATACATAAAGAGAACGAAATAGAGAGCAAGTCAGGTATTTTTCACATTGAAACCTTTGTTGATACGTCCCAGCAATCCACACATACCATGCATTCTCACCATTCATACACAGAGGCATGACACTTTCTACGTGTTGTACCAGGCAGGCACCTGCATAGATCTGCTTTAAAACATTGTTACAACCCCTAATGTTCATGAGAGTGCGGCAAAAACAACCTAAAGGAAAAATGTCAGGAGTAGGGTCCTAGTTTTTATTATTTGTGTATGAGAACGATGTCGTAACAAACCACTTCCTCAAAAGATCTGGTGATGTGAACGCCCCATAATGTTGATGTAATTGACCAAAAACTACCAAAAGTAGCATAATCGTCACTCCGTTGGCAGTTTTTTTTGACACATTATTTAGTGGACGGGTTTTCAAACAGTGTTCAATGTTAGTCGACGTTGCCAGCTAGCTTGTTAGCCATCAAAAGTGCACTTTGTTAAGTGGCATACATCATTTTAAAACAGATATAACAGGGAGAAACATGAGGGATTGCGTATCGGATTATCTAGCGTTTTCGTTTGTATCGAAACAAAAATGAAAAATAGACTGTACACGCAACGACGCTAACCCCGCGTTACACGCCGTTTACCTTTTCAGAAGACTCCGTTGTGCTGGAAACGCCGTGGTAAAATCATGCAGCGTTATCACACGGTTCACATGTTGCCCCAAGAACGACACGCGTCACTCGATTGGTCGATAAACCTGGACATGTTTTGTTTCTGGCGAGTTCCCTGGATTAATATCCCCGATTGTCAAATGATATTTTGCAACCCACCGTAGCAAACCTCGCGAGATTATACAATGACGTCACCGTGCCGTTTCGTCATTGTACTTTATAAAAAAGATGTGACCAGTCAAAAAGGATATCATATAATCTGGTAAAACGAATTTAGACAATACATTCGTTCTATTAAGTTTTCTAACAAAAGTGCTTTAAAACAATTGAGATTTGCAGTGATTTAAAGGTGTATATACAGTACTGTATACAGTATATAATCTTTTAAAGCCCCTAACAATTTGGAGACTAACAGTTTTCTATCTTTTACCCATGTAACGTTTTCTTTTCTTCTCTTTTATAGTCATATCGCATGTATTTCTTGATCGTTATCATGACTGTTCTTTTTTCTGTTGATGATTTTGCAAATTGCACTCAATGGTTAATTCATTGAAATCATCTGAAAACCACAATGACATAAATATCTCTAAATTATTCCCAATTCTAAACATTGCAGAGATTTATAGAAACAAAATGTTGCCTCTAAAAGACAGTAATCACTCATATGTTCCAAAAGTACCCGCGATATTAGGGAAATCTGTCAAGTAGTCATCTTTATTTTTTTTACAATTATTACATTTACAGTACAATACTGTATTGAATTAAACCAAACATTAAACCTTTTTTCAGGCCTAAGCATTTGCAAAAAAACTAAAATATAAATGTTTTCTTACAAACAACTGACAGTTTTTTTTTTTTTGACTGTCGCTAAATATACATGTCTATTTTCACTGCTCCAGATGAAGAACATGGCACGGCTGCATTTCTGTTATATTGCATTTTTGCACTTGATTGATGGTTTCTTTAATTGCGACATGACATTTATGGTACTAAAAGATGGAGTAAGTTGGTTCTCATTCCTCACTAAAGGCCCATGGACGAAATGCATGACCGCCACTACCAAAAGCTCTCATGAAATGATGGTGATACGTGCTTTCGGATTCCCTGACATCATCCGATAGGCCAGGTGCACAGGTTCAGTCAAGTTTGCTTCGAATGTGTACACGAGTGTCTTGCAACCAGTGGGGCTGATGTGGTAGAAACTGAACGTGCGGCTTCCGAAGCTCAGCCTGATCTCGAGCCTGCACGAGACCGTGGTTCTCTTGAGCGGCACATCGCGACCCCGCTCGAAGGACGTCAGCAAGTTGTCGAACCACATCAGGCACCAGGAGCACCGGTTGCTTTCCAGCGCAGAGGAAATCCCGCTCCGCTCCAGCTCCCCGCTTTGACACAAGCCCACGATCCACGGAGCACCATCAAGCTCCACCTCCCAGCGATGGTTGCCTTCGGAGAAGCTCTGGGAGCTGAGGACTTGGAAGAAGCTGGTGAATCTCTGGGAGGAAGGCGGGTATGGCTGCTTGGTGGCGCTGAATGTCACAGTCTTCAAGTCCTCTGAGAGGATGAGGTTCGGATGAGCTGTCCTGATGTCAAACGTCAGCTCAGACGGATTGAGGACATTGCGAAGGGAGCGCTGAATGACGCCGAGGCTTTGCCTAAGCTTGCCGTTCATGTTCTCCAACTTGGGAAGGATTCGAACCAGGTCGTCTTCTGCCTCCATGTGGCCCTGAGTTTTTTCAACGTTTTTTCTCGTCATCTCGGCAATGTATGGTTGCAGGTCTCGAAAGTCTTCTACGAATGCGGCCTCGTCTTCCTCGGTCAAGAGTGACTCGTCTTTGAGGAGAACTTGTCTCAGCTGCTCGGTGAGGCTTGCGGCCTGACCAACCCTGTGGCTCGCGCTGGCTTCGCTCGGAGAGAGCTCTTCATCCAGCAGCCGCATCACCTCAGCGCTGTACTTCCGCACTACATCACTCAGCTGGTGCAGCTCTTCCGATGCCTTTTCTCTCAACTGCTCATGAGCTGCCATCAGTTTCGCTTGCTGCTCCTTCTCCTTCCTCAGCACATCCTCTGCCATCTCCAACTGGACGGCCAGGTCTGTGACTTGAGATGCCAATACAAAATTTGTCAATTGAAACTCTTTGGATTTCAAATCTTTTCCCTCACTTCCTGAGCTCTCTTTAGTTACATCCAAGTGGCATTTTGTTTCATCCTCAACCGCACCACATGCAGGCAGCTGGACTTTACCTACTGCAGCTTTGAACGACTCTACAATATTGCACATTTTGGAACAGGTCACCACAGCTTGGCTCTCCTGGTAGTCTTTCTGACACTCAGGACAGCAGTGACGGTCCAGCCCTTCTCCCATAGTTTGAATGCAGACGTGGCAGTAGATGTGACCGCAGGGCAGCGACACAGGCTCCGAGAAGAGTTGCAGGCAGATGGGGCAGCGGAGTTCTAAAGCTAAGGCCTCAGCAAGATGTGTAATGGCGGGGTTTGTCAGAGCAGACATGTTGACAGACTCTGTAGGATAGATGAGGAAAAGGATGATTTAACGCTCACCTCTGAAAGCCCCTCCTACTCTGTGCTTTATCTGTGTTTCCATTTCCAGGTTCGTGCTAACACTGACTGTTGGCAGGGTAGCCTGTTTATAACACCTGTTAAAAGCCTACTAAAGCCATAAAAGCAGGGCTGGGCAAAATGTTGTGCTGAAGGGCCACATTTGAGTTTTAAAACGGACATATGGGCCAGACCACTCACATGAGTTTTTAATAATAAAAACAACAGTCATTTGATTTGTATCAACTACATTTAATAATGTAATAAAAATTTAAACTCTTAAATGTTCCTATAAATTGGTTATTTTACAGTAAATTAATTTTATATAAAGTACTAAAAATAAATACAAATCTAAATTAAATTATATCTATACAATTTAGTTAATCATTATTAGAGGAAAAACGCTAATTTAATGCAATAGATATTGGCATGTGAACCCCTTTTACCACACCAGTTTCATTTAAGCGAATATGGGTTTGAATAAACAGGTTCCTTTATCTTGAGTTAGGTTTCGGTTTCCATCCAAAGTTCACTCGGACAAATCCAAACTTGCGTTTGATTATATCAATAATCACATTACAATGTCATCATTTTTTACACTTTGCATACATAATATACTTCTAAATTCTCCGGTGGCAAAAGTTGTTAACATTTAGTTCATTTTGAAGCGACAGGTGGGTCGGTGGCCCATTTAAAAACTTCTCTACGTGGACCGAGCCCGACTACTGTTAAAATGTATCTATAATTTAATAATCCAAACTCACTGATTGAAAGAAGCCGTGAAGTCGTCGCGTCTGATGTTTCATAAGGAAATAACAGTTGGGAGCTCATTCCGGACAAGACACACCTGACACACGCCACCTGGCGCTCAGTTTATTTTGGTTCAAGCTTGCAAACTGCACTTCATTCAAACGTTTTATCAATAAGGTCCCCAACTCGTAATAAAACAGATATATTTATTTCAAATGCATCTATTTCTGTACATGCATTTCGTTTTCAAAGCAGCACATTTAACCAGCTCCAATGAATCCCATCTCTCTATCATGAAACGTATGCACAGAAAAAAAATAAATACAGGTGTCATTAAATAATCTTAAAAACCATTGCAGTTTAGCTCAGTTCTTGGTTCGGTGGCAGTAAGTCACTATAAAAGCATCTCCCTCATTCACAGTTTACAAACATTTCTAAAGGTGGTACAGTGGTGCAGAAGAAACTAAAAGCTTCCTTTTAGCGAAATGTGTCGTTTGTTCGCATGGTATGTGTGGGGTGTTTTCCTTTCAATTTGCGATCAGTCACATCATGCTGTATTCCGTGATATTGAATCAATCATTCCCAGCATAACTCAACAACCATGCATTTTGTATGTAGGATTAATAAAGAATTTGCAAACCTAAACTCTTCAGTAGTGTCTATAGCCCCAACAATTAAAATAGAGACAAAACAATCTCAGAAGTTAACATTAAATAAGTGAATAGTAGACGCCAAAACAGAAGGAATACAATTCCATACCCACGCATGCAGTTATAAACCATCGACTAAAAAGGAATGTCATGTTACTGCTTTGTGCTTCATGGCCCCATCACACAAAATTAAGCAATACAGTAGTAGCTACAAATTCGGCATTGCATCATTCCCCCCATGCTTTGGGCTGATATGTGTGACGCTGTTAAAGCTGTCATGCACAAATAATTGGAATGAATGTCAATGCAATGAATAAAAATAAAGGAAATATATTGCTTGAAAAATTGCATCTTGAGGATGAACATCGGACAGACGGTAGGATGATTTGACTGGTGAGGTCACTCAAAGGCAGGTATTAGGCATGCTGGGACAAAATGTGTCGCAACACATTGCTGTAAATATTAAGGCAGACAATGGTTACGTGTTTTTGGCCGAAAATAAGGATGGTGTGTCTACAGTAGTGTGTCGAGGTCCAGTTCTGGCAGCGGCTCCTTCCAATAGGTGACGCTGCTGAATTCAGGACACACAAAACCAGAAGAGCCGCTCTCGTCCAGCTCGGGGAAGAAATGCTCTACCAGCTCACCGAGGTGGCTGTAACTGCACCGGACAATCACAACACGATCAGAGATGGATGCTTCTCAAAGTATTTCCTACGAATGCGCTGGATGAAACTTACGAGGACTTGTTTCCTTTGGTCATCTCTTGAATCAGCTCTCCTTTTGGATTGACGGTAAATATCCTGGTATTGAGCACCCCCACCTTTGTGTAGGCGTAAGCATCCTGCACAAACAATTCACAAGTATTCCTTCCTTAAATTGCAGCCTTCTGACGAACAGACCAACGGCCAAATTGTCCACGGTCATCTTCTAAAAATAAGAACTACACGGCACAGACACCTCCTTTGTCCCCTTACACAAATAAGAGGTGCCAATAGATGGCTCCGCTTAGCCTGACTATGACTCATACCACCAAATGAATCGTTTGACGGGATTACACTTTTGACGACTGAGAGAATGTGCAGTGTTGCATACGTTGGTCCTGTTGCCAAAGGCAGCGTAGAAGGGCTGTCTCTTGGGGTTGAATAAGTCCCTGATATCACTGAGGCAGGCGATTTTAAAGACCTCAGGCTTCTTCTCAATCACCTCCCTGTATAATGGACAAAAGACAATTCGCAAGCAGTTAACTTCAGATGGAGCAACAAGTTTTGCATGCTGGACAAACAGCGGAATTCCATCCATCTATTTTCTATCCCGCTTATCCTGTTCAGGGTAGCGAATGTTTGCACCTATGCAGTGCAGAAAAGAGGCTGCTTGGGGCCAGCAGTACTGGGCCTTTGGGAAGGACGATGCCTTTGTCGTTGACCCACTGCAAGTAGTTCTTAGTGATGGCGGCCATGCCTATGGCCCGCGCAGAGCAATACAGGAACTTATAGCCATTTCTGCAATGACAGAAACAGTCATTTAAACAGATCTGCAAATACGGCCTATCTGTCTTTTACAGCACACAAATACAGTTGACCTACTGGTGAATTTTGTGGTAGAGTTTGGCAATGTCTTTGTGCGTCCAGTCTTTGCCAAACTGAGGCAGGATGTGTCCCAGAGCATCAGACCTGGGGGGGGATCAAGCTTCTTTAACTCATTCACTCCCAAAGACGTTTTTAAACGTCTTTTCAGACTTGGTCCAGAATTGGCTGGCATTGAATGAGTTACATCTGAAATTGCTTGAGTCAGAAGACCGATTTGAACTATAACGCGAGCAGAGACAGCTGCATTTACTTTGTGATTGTGCCGTCTATGTCTGATATGATGATGCGATCGTCCCAGTTCCACAAATAGATGGCGGCCTCACAGCGACAGGTGCCCTGGTACTGAGTGGTCACACTAAATATCACCTTGTTGAGTCCTTCGCGCAGATTCAAGTTCTCCTGTTGTAAAGTGACAAATGTAGTTAGGTCAGAAGTCTCAAGGGCAGGCACACATCATTTAATTGAAGGGGGGCATGCAGGTGCCTCACAAGTTTCCACATGTTGAGGAAAATGTTATGAAGACACTGAGGGGTTATAAATGGTAAAAAAGAAAATGCACGTCTCCTTTATAGTGCGTCTACTTACTATCTGTTCAGATGTCAGACGAAGTGATTTGCGATACATTTGAGTGAGACATTGAGTGGTGCGAAGTGTCTCTGTTGACATGCTAGAAGTAAGGACGGCTTTGTGACCAAGCCTTGCCACCGCATCTCTATCCGCATCATCCAGTGTGGCTCTTGGGTGGGGGGGAATCAAAAATTATTCAGTGCGTGGTGGAACTGCACTGGGTCATACTGGAAAATTATTCAGCATAAAATGTTTTTTTTTAAATGTAAATAACCATACACGCTAGGGTCCCCACGCTGTATTTCCTGGTCGTCTTTCTTCGAGGGCCCTTGCTGAAACACCAAGAAGAGACATGTTTAGAAAATGTGCTACCGGCAGTGGCTTCCAAATGGATCGGCCAATTTTTAAAACACAAAGACAGCAACCTGGTTGTTGTCCAAGTCTCGTCGCCTCCAGGAGAACCACCAGCCTCCAGACTTTTTGGGCATTTTGTCCTTAACTAGGCTCTGAACAGTACTCTGTGGATAGAGAACACAATACCAACACATGAGTACGATCAATTCACATTGAGTGAATTGTGTATTGTTACATTATTAAAGAGCTCGGTCATGAGCTTGATTAACTCAAGCCTACTTATACACTGCCTGCTGATTTGTTGAAATGGCACAGAAACAAGATGGGGAAACTAAGTCCCCCTCTCCTGCCCAAAACTCTTGCCCTCAGAGGTAGCATAAGAGCCGTGACTCACAGGCAGGGCAATTTATGAGTCAAGGGATGTGTCGCAATGGTGGGACAGGGACGTCCAACACTCACGTCTCTCACCCTGTTGCGTTCAAAGCAATTTAAAGCTTTCACAGTTCCAGCAGTCTCCCTTTGCTGTGGTGTAAAAGCCACAGATCAATGTCAGGTTTGAAGCAAGGGCCAATGCGGGAAATGGGGGGTCAACGTATCAAAGGATTAAGTCAGGATTATTCTAAAAATAAAAAATAAAAAATTAAAAATTAAAAATAAACCAACCTTGGGTAAATTCTTCTGGAAAGCTGCCATCGACAAGACCATTGGAGCAGCCACCGCCCAGTTATAATAGCTGCCAAACATAGCCAAGAACTTGAATACAGTTGAAGCAATTTCATTGATGATGAAAAGACTTGAACTCTTACTTGGAGTTGATACAGATCACTAGGCTCGGGTCATCGATGATTCCAGGGTTGCGGACAAAGTCCTCATATGACACAGAGTGCTCCAGAAATTTCTCTGGACAAACAGCAAAGCACAGATTTCACACATTTCCTTCGTGCATGAGTCGAAGAGTGACGCTCAGATCACACCAAATCACACTTACCTTTGGTGATTTGGCTGGTGTCGCCCACGTGTCCACAGAAGGACATGCTGACCTCTGTGGCGTAGGAGGCAGAATCGGACAAGTATTCCGTACCACTGTCCAGCGCGCCCATAGATTGCGGTGACTGACTTGCTGAGCCTTGCTCGACGACAGGAGGGGAGCAACTCTCCGTTTCACTGCAGGGGGAGGAAAAAAAAAAGCGTGCAAAATTTAGAGAGAAGATGCAAACTCCATACAAGAAGACTAGAGCGGAGATTTAGGCCTCAAACTGCATCAGCCTTTTTTGAGAAAGTTAGCTTTTTGGATTAAAAAAAAATAAAATTGCATTGTGCAATTTAGCAAACGTTTTCAGAAAAATGTAAGTCTACTCTTTCCCTACTCTTTCTGCTGCGATGTTGGGGCAAGTTTTAGAACTGAGCGGTGGTGTGCTCAAATCTCGTTGGCCCACAAAAAATAAAATACGAGCAGGTATCCCAAACTTGACTTGAAACAGCCATATTAGTGCTGAGGTATGATGTAATCCGCATTCAAAGATACCGACAGTGTCGTGATCAAGTATTTCCTGATTTGATTCTTTACCCTTCAGAGCTGAAACCATCAGAAATTGCATTTTATAAGAAGGATTGTCTTTATGATAATAATAACTACTTGATGGAGTGAAACACTCAAATGTGATAAATAGGCTTAAAAAAATAAATCTGGAGTGGGCAAGTACTTTTTCACGACACTGTACACAAACATCCGGCTTTTGTCCTCTTACTTCTTCGGGAAATAGAGTGCTGCAACCTCGGGGTCAAGTGAAGTCAGATCATCCAGGTAAATGCCCGTTTGTCCGAGATGATGATTACGTCTGCCTACAAAAGCATGAATATGCCAACAGATGGTTACAAAATCCCGACTTAACGATTGTATTTGAGATGAGCAAAACCACACAAAAGTTTGGCGCTCACCCTTGTTTTTGTCGTGCTGCTCCTGTTTGGTTGATATGTCGGCGCAGTTTCCTAACTCCTCATCAGCTGTCCAGCTGACCCCGTCGTCTCTGGCTTCATCTTTCGGAGCAGCCAATTCTGCCAATTCAAGCCTGCCATCCTCCTCCCCTCCCTCGACGCAGGGATCGATCCCGCTGTCGCCCTCACTGACGGGCGCGCTGCCAGGGCAGTTTTGTTCCCTATTCTCGGTCTGCATCATGGTGGAGGATTCTGCGCAAGCGACGAGTCCGTTGTCTGCCATGTTTGTTTCGACCAATGTGTGTTTCGTTGGCTGACTGTTATCATTTTGGCCTTCCGCTGCATCTCTCATGCCAACAGCTGGACCAGTATGGACTGTACCGTCTTCATGGGCAAAGACATCTGAGTCATCCCTCTCTGTTGCTATAACAGACTTTGACAGGTCGCTCAGGGATGATCTGGTCAAGTCTTCATCAAAGTTCAGGGGCAACGTTTGTAAGGCGTAGTTACTCAGTTCCAGAGACTGAGTCCTGGGTTGTGGTCTGACCACAGTAACCTGGCCCACTCTGCTACAGTTTTTCACAGGCTCGTTGCACATGTCAAAGGAGTCTTGCCTCTGAATGGTGCGGAAATGAGACGAATCAGACTGCTGGAGCTCCACTGATGGTCTTTCCGATTGACGCGGCTGCAAAGGCGAAAGCAGACAAAATGGACTTTTATGATGAGCGTCTCGAGGCTTCTTGCCTGGGACAGTTGTGCGCAAAGTCTTGCCATACCGTGGGAAATCCTCCCCAGTTCCACTGCATCAGTACCCCAGAGGAGTCGTGGTTTTTAACCATGAGCTCGGAGTCACTCTTAGGCGAGGACGGCCGGCTGTCAAAAACGCTGTCGGGATAAGGAGGAGGAAGTGTAACAGCCTGTCAATCTCAATTCCACACATGAGGAGATGACTTTCCCACTTTTCAACAGGTGACTGGTCTCCATCCGAGTGTCGATGAGTATCTCTGACCCCCGGCTCCTCAGCGGGCTCCTCAGACAACGAATAGTACACTGACTTACTTGAACGCACAAACAAAGCACAGTAACGACAGTGAAAACAAACGTAACACAATGTAGGGTTGGGCCATGCCATTTTCAGCCAAGCGGTGAATATGGAGTGAGTTTTGGTGTGGGGTGAGTAGCAAGTAACATTTCCAAGCGAAAAGCATACTTTTAGGTCATGAGCCAAGTCATGGAGACATCACGAATGATGATGTCACACCACTGCCACGTGGGGTAAATGAACAGTCTACTTGGCTACTATCACCACAAATGTCTAATTCGTGTTTCAAGTGGGATTAAATTAAAAGTCAAATATAAAGTCATATAAGACTGTTACTCAAATTTTTTTTAGATTCATAGACAATCAGACAGTTCGATCCCCCCTCCCCCGAGCAGTCTGTCGCAGCGATAACGTCAAGGTTGGATATGACCCTGGACATTCAGACTGCGGTCAGATTGCAAAACATTCGTTACATATCTGATCTGGGACCATAGTGAAAGTGACTCAAGTTGGATTTGAAAAATAATCTGAATTGAGCTGTTCAGGACTGTCATTAAAGAAATAAAAAAAAGTCTGACACACTCATTGTTCACTGACCTGACTTGCAAAAGTGTGGCATGGTTATCTTTATCTGGACTATCTTGCCCGCTATGATCTTTGTCCCACTCCCTGTCCTTTTCTTGCTCGTCAGAAGAGGAAACGCACTCTTCTCTCTGGTGACTATCTGAGCGCACGCGTTTACGCCGGCGCCTCTTCCTGCGCGTGCCAGAACCAGAGAGAGAAGAGCCGTCGTTGGTGTCATCGGTGGCATTGGGGCCATCAAAAGGAATTGGGGAAGTGCAGAGATGGGCGGGGACTTCGGACTGTAAGAAATGAGGAAAATCGAGATTTGAATCCAGAATCTCACAACTATTTGGCTATTTGAGCCACGTGATGTATATCCGGCTGCATGTATTTATTAATCTCACCTCAAAATTTTCATTTTGCTCAACAAAAAAGGCTTCTCCGTTGTCCCCTAGCTTCATGTGCAGGTCCACTGATTCTCCATTGATCTCAATGTCCACCTAAAGAACAGCGAGCGGCATCATTCAAGCAGAAACTAAACACTGTAAAAATGTAAGAGAGGAGTGCAAAACAAATTAGAGAGAGACTGAACTTACAATTTTCTCTTTGGAGCGAAGCACGCCTAGTTTGCCAAAGCGGACATGAAAGGGGGAACACTGGAACGAGCCATCGGGTTGTCGCACCACGATGACATCGATCCCCCCAGTGAGAGTGGCGGGGTTAAGGCCACAATACAGCTCCTTGACCGTCACATACACGGTCTCTGCCAACTGGCCCACAATATTCATGGTTTGGGACTGCATATCAAAAACAAGACGGGAGTCGGGTATGAACAGACATAACACAAAATGACTGCATGTCCATTGACAGTAAAAAGTCATTTGAACAACCAAAATGTAGGAAGTCTTTTTTTTTAACAATTTGAGCACCTCCAAACAGAGAATAGTCTCTCAAAAAGTGTAATTAGAACCATAGAACCAGTAATAGAAGAACTTACCAGAGGAAGAGGCCTAACTGCTCAGTTTAATGTGAATACAAAATACAGTAAAAACACGTGGGTCATAAAATAAATGTTAAATTTGACCCACTTTCTGTGTTAAAGAGGACCAACCCACACTTGGGGCAATTTGAAAAAACAAACAAACAAAAAAAAGGTAATTTAGCCAAGCCTTAGTTGTTCGGCTCAGGATTCAGAATATAGCCAGCATTCTCCTCAGCAAGCCACGACAAGCTTCAACAAGCTACTCCACATCTTTGCCAATTTGGGATGCTGAAATTTAGCGCCTCCACTGTTAAACTGGTGTCTGCCTTTTCTGCCATCTTCATGACCTAGTGACACTTTTTTTTTTAAACTTAAAACGTGTCATTGAAAATAAATATTTGGATTCACACTCACAGGAAATCAATGTTCTCCAACCACTGTGCCACAGTGCATTAGTGTGTCATGATTTATCAGATATGCAGGAAATTTTCACTCAATGCGAAAATGATTTGAGCTTTATTTTAGCTTTTCAACCATGACTGACATTGAGCGAGTGAGCTACTGAAGCCACGTTTCTCCGATTTCTGTTTTTGCTTACAAGTAAACGAGCCCAGATTTCACTTTGAGTACATTTTCTGCTTGACCACATAGTTTCATATCATTCAAAAGTCAAGTCTTACCCAAAGTGAAGAATGCAGATGTTCCTTCTCAACCACACTGCAATTCTGTGACCTTCTCTTTGCCATACCACAGCACCATTAAAATCCCTCACCCATATACCACACACTGAGCCCCGATTGCCAAGGTAACACTCGTCTATATTTTTCATATTACTCATCAGTACCCAATGGTAACTTTTGGCTTGCTTGAATCATTCCAAATTAAGACTTCAGAAAAGTTCATCCCACCCTCTCAACTTGAACTCCAATTTGCCCAATTGCAACGACACTCCCATCACATCACTGATCAGTCCCGTAAATGACGCTGTGCTGTGACTTCAACATAAAATGAGGCTGCTATGAGAGAGTCCTAGCACATTCATCCAAACACTCTTGCTTCCTCTGTGTTGCGCTATTTAACGCATGCGCTATTTAACGCAGCACCCATAGACACCCACTGTCCTGTTCATACATCCTCACTGCTGCCGCACATGGCAGCCAAACCAGCAATTTCTGAGAGGCTTCGACATGCTATTCAAACCAGGCCAGCGTGGAAATGCAGCACATACAACTCATCACTCAGTCATCAGTTTCTGGACTTGACTACAGCTCTCCGGCCCCTGAGGGATGAGTGATCATTTGAGCCGTGGGAATTCTCGGTCCATTTGGGAGGAAGTCAAGCAAATATTTAGGACATAACAGATGCTGCTGCTACTCCAAGAAGTAAGACCAAAGCATGGGGGGTCCTAGTCAACAAACATTAATAGCTACGCATGAGAATATCAGTCCACTTGAACCCACCTACTGTGGCTAAAAAAAATAACCTGTATTGTTATTACCAGTTAGTGTAGATTTTCTTTTTTGAATAATTCATTCACATTCAAGCAAATATTATGCAGCCACCCTGACAAAAATAGTGTGACGCCTTTTAATGGCCAATATAACACCAAATAAGTAAACAACACAACATAAATTGATGATATCGATCTACTGTGTTGTTTAGGTATTTGTTTTTGTGTTTTTCATTTGTTGGTCTGTTTGGTTTAGTTCCTTTTCTTTTTCTGATTTTTTTTCTCTTTGCTGCTGTGTGTAGTTTTGTTTGGTTATTTGTGTGTTGTTTTATTTTCCACTTGCCTGTTGCGTGCAGTTTTACTTGTGTTGTTTCGTTTTGTGTGTGGGTGGGTGGGTGTGTTTTGCACTTCAAGGCCACCACAAAGAATGAATCAGTTCAACTATTTCATTATGAACATCAATGGCGATAATACGGATTTGCCCTCCAGTGCTATCTAACTGAAAAACAATTTATTATGACAAATATTAAGACAACATAAGCTACATACATACACACTGATTGCAGGTGGGGTTCCACTACCAACATTATCATACAACAAGACCCTCGGCTAAAATTTGTTCAAACTAACCAACAAAGTGGCCTGCAATATTCACTGCTAAAGGGATTACAGTACACGACACAATAGATCTGTTTTAGCAACATTGCAAAAGTTCAGCGATAACTCCTTATCACATCTTCAAAGCCCGAGGCCACATCAACGGTCGTTTCCACTGTTACAGCACCAAGATAACGTGAAGGATTTCAGAACATTGTCGTAATCTCTAATATTTTGACTATCAAAATGTCGAAGAAGATCCAGAAAATTAGTTTCAAACAGTTGACAGAAGAGTGAGAAAACTTACCTTTCGGGAACGATGTTCAGCTTGTAAATGCGTCAGCCATAGTAGATGCTTCCGTGTGTACGACGCATGCATGTGACACTAGCAGCCAATGAACAACCGGGAATGCATTATGACCCCGCCCACGAGTTTTAAGTGTCAACAAAGCGTCTTCGTGGAGTTTGGCCTGCCGAATTGGCATTTGACTAAAAAGAATTACACTTCCTGCTTGACAAATGCATTTTTACCACGTCTACATAAACACCTTACCAACAGACATGTATTATATTTTTTAGCAACACATCATTTTGTTCTTTAGCGGTTGCGCCAGGAGTGTAATTTCGACGTCAGTGTGTGTACTGTACTCACCTCAGTGTGTGAGCGAGACAGTGAAGTCATGCTTCTTTGTACTGAACTATGTGACGTTAACAGAGTGTCTTGTTTTTTTTCTTTCTTCAAAATGTTGCTTCTTACAAAAATCGACTGATTGTTTATTCGTTTATAACGTTTATATTTTGATTTAAATAATGCTGTTATTATTTATGTATTATGTGTTATTTAATTTAAATGACAAATTAATACGCCTCCATCGGACATGTGTTGAGAATTAGCACTTGTACTAAAACACTTAAAGCAATGAATCTCGTTTGTAATATTTTTCTCTCCATCCGAAAAAACTAATGTTATTCAATTTAGGTACAGTTTTAACTAACTTTTGTGCGCAGATCATTTCAGTTAAATCGTTATCAAAGTACTTTTTTTTCTTAAACCAAAGGGGTCATGTTCAAACTCTGCATAATCTTGCAGTGGCTCACAATAACATTTTTTAAATGCTAGCTTGTTAGGATGAACACTTGGGCCTTGTAAACTACCGTATTTTAATGTTGGTCATGATGGTGGCATTTGGGGAGATAAGTGTACTATGCTGTAATATTTTCAAATTGTGAAACAGTTTTATCCAGCAGAGGGTGTTATTGCTTTTGAAGAACAGCCTAAACTCGTTCATTGCCGTTTTACGAAGTAGGACTTACGGCATAGCTTTTTAAAGAGAAACAAATAGCAAAATGTAAAATGTTTTGCGATGAATATACTAATTAAAATCCCTCAGGGCAAATCAATACACACAAAATCAATATTTTCTGTTGCACACCACACAGAAGAACAGATAACAAGCAGAACTGCATGCAAGGAGAAATATCAATCAGATCATTTGCATACTACACAGACACAATGTCCAACCAAAAAGTAGCCACTGTTACATGTTTTGTAGGTATTCAATGTTCTACATTCACTTAAAATAATTCCAAACATTGCCAAGTATTATTGATTCGCAAAGGTTATTAACTGTTGCAATGCGGTGAAACCTCAAACATGTATTATTACTATTACAATTCATATTATTATTATTATTAATAGTAGTAGTAGTAGTATAATTATTTGGTAGTGCTATATATTGAAATTAGGACAACATACATGCTAGAGCAGCATGGCTGAACCATTGAAGGTAAGTGTACAGCTATGGCATAAATCAAGGCACGTTCATGTCACAGTGGTGGCAAAGCAAAGTGCCTATTTAAGGGAACTGCTGTCCTTATAACTCAAACACTGATGCCTCACATTGTGTCTCTGCATCTGCTCACAACACGACCTCGTACCTCACCTCCTCCTCCTAAATATTTAGGCCCTCTTCTCTAAATAAGGCAGCCTTATCGTAGTTCCTGTCATTTCTGCCGACTCTCCCCCCTACAACCATCTTCGCTTGCGTCTGTGTGGCAGTCGCAAGCTGCAGCCTGTGCATTCTTTCGCCTTGTATGGAGAAATGGCCTGGCCCTGAGATGTCTTTGTACGGGCCGGGCCGACCTCGCCATTGGCCGGGACGGGAAGGGGAGGGTCTGATGCTTTTAACAAACTTTTCAGTGGGACTGCCTGCTTCCCTTCCCACTTAGTGCTGTGTCTGGAGCAGTGGACAAAGGGCGTTTGAGGGGACTCCCGCATAGTTCTACCTGAAGTCAAGGTCAGAATGAAAGCTGTTTTCCTACTGCATCGCACATGAAGTGTTGAGTATGCTGTGAATTCTGTGGGAATGTGTTTGCGAGTGAAGATGTGGTGGTTGCAACACAGGGCACGCAGATGGCGTTGTTGTTGGATACTGGATGAACCGGAGCGCGCTCTACTGTATGTGTGTTTGGTCCATTACACTGTGGAATTCCTCTGGCCCATTTAGATCTCTTTTGCTCCCTCACTGGCGCTCCACACTTTTAGTGTTTTTGGAACTCTTGACCTTTGAACTCCACAGTTGGGTGAACAGTAAGGGATGACGGGAAGGCTGTATAGTCACATTTGCCTTGTGTGAGTGACTGTGAGTGTTGTTTGTGTCAGAGGAGTTGCGCTAGGATTAAAAAGATAAAGGTCAAGAGCTGTCATTCTCAACTGATGGGTCATCACACACAATTTGGGGCCCACGCACACACAGTCACACGGTACAGTATGTGTTTGTTGCAAATATGTTTTTGGCGGGCAGATAAAGTGAAACATAATGGCGGGAAATTTTGATATTTCATGGACAGGTTTATTTAAAGTCACCACGTCTGTCTCACTGTTCGGATGGCAGAGTTTCGAATCTCGCTGTGAGTTTTGTCGTCTACTCCGGCTTCTTCCCTCATTAAAAAAAAAAAAAATCATGCAAAGTTAAGTTTAGAAAGTAAGCACTATTGGAATAGTCAACTATTCTCAAAAAGTTATCCCAAGTGAATTCACACGAACGTATAGGACTGATTTTGTTGTGACTCTTACGTCCATTAATGTATTTTGGGGCGGAGGGGCTTGTACCCCTTGGGTAACAGCCTTTAGCACCCAATCTTTGTGGTTCCACATAGAACCAAGCATTATCCAGTGGTCCTATATAGCACCGAATGAGAACCAAAATAATTACTGGATATTAACACTAATATATTATCTCATGGACTTTATCGTGCTATATGTATCCATGAGTCCTCTGCAGAACTAACAAAATTTCACTTCAATTGTGATGGTGGCAAAAAAGTTCTGTTCTATTCTATACAGTGGTGTACAACGGTCCTAGGAACTTGGCAAACTAGAGTTCATTCTGGAGCCTCCGAAGTACCTTTTTCAAGAGTGTGGCGTCCCAAAATGCGATCAGTTGAAAACGGTCTGCTCTCGCCACTCAAAAGCAGTGATGAAGGCAAGCCAAGCTTAGCTCTGTTGCCGAGGTTGAAAAAAGTTGCAATTCTGTTTGTTGATTCCCCCATCGTGCATAGGCGAGCCTCGCTATATCGGACTGCACTCATTGATCATATTCTGTCCTGAAAACAGTCCTCTACTTGTTCCACTACAGCCAAAGAGTTAACACAATAAGAGGGCCTCAAATTAGACTGTTTACATTGGTGCTACTTCAACTTTAACACACACACACACACACACACACACACACACACACACACATACACGCACACAGAGCGGTGATGAAAATCTAAGTGGATGAGGGACGGCGTTATCTGATTGTGGAATTTCATGGTTACTCAAGGGATAACTTGGAAAGTCGATGCTGGTTTATTTCCAATTTACCGTAATCTTGCACTGAGAGACCTTTAGAGACATTCAAAAATGTATATTTTGATGAAACCTACATTTTCTATGTCTGCATTGTAAATGCTTAATTAACTGTCACAAAACAAAATAGCAATAGCGAGGATGACTTTCTGCTTGCCAAATTGTGTACAGTTTAGAAATGGTTTTAGTGTATTATATCTCATATTTTAGACTTTATAATAGGTTTCTAGTGGGTCTGCATTGGAAACAATGATTTATGTTGGACCAAAACCTCATCTGGTAAAAGCGCTTTCCCACCTACGAGGCTCTCAAAGCGCTTCACGGTCCCCTCCTCATTCGCTGACCGAAGACGCAGAATCAGGAGCAACTGGGGGTTCACTAATTTGTTCAAGGACACTTCAACATGGGCACAAGCGGATCAAACCCAGAACTTCTGCGTTGGGAGGCAGCCACTCGAGCACCATCTGTTATTATTTTGGAATCAAAAATAAAACACTTCAACACAACAATATATTTTCTTTGTGGAACAAACAAACAAAAATAAATAAATCAAATGAACAAAAATAAATGGCAAGGAACTGATGGGAGTAAATGGAACTGGTTGTCCTGCGTTAGTTACACAAAACCAAAAACAACGTTCGAAGTTAAATGTTGTCAAGTGATTGAAATGTGTAATAAAACGAAACTATAAATAGAAGTAACACTTGATTGTTTGAATGAAAGTTGAGTAGTTAAGGTTTTTTTTCAGCTGTAATAAATTGTATTAGTGTTTGCGGTCTGAAATAATGGAACAGAGCAGGAAAGCGAGGGCATAACAGGAAAGGGTCTGGGGCTTGGGCCAAACTGTAGGCCAGCCGTGAGTCAAACTTTTTGGTATGTTCTTTGATGCCAGTAATCAGGTTATTTATTAACACGATAAAGTCGTACCACTGGAATCTTTTTTTCTTTTTTTAAATGTTTTCTTATGATGAGATCATGATGAGATCATGATGACACAAGTGCGTTTAGTAAGCCTCACACACTTTCAGGAGGCGACATGCCTCAGTGAGTTAAACATGACCGACTTCATCTCGCGCGCGCCGGTGGAAAGTCAGAGCGCTTGTCATTGACATTGTTCATCTCGGGATTCATTTGATCAAGTGTTGAAATGCGTGAATATCATCAGGGCACCTCCTGCTTTACCCTCGTTTGTAATGTGAGGCAAATTCGATGGTTCCGGATTCAAACCAGCGTAAAAGCTTTAGACAACCTTCACCATAAAATAAGTGCATATATTATTTGTATTACGATTGCATTTGCAGTGGATTGTTTGGAGAAAGGGTAAACATGCCTTTGGGGATAGGATGGGGGACAGTAGCCGTCCTCTCGATCTGCAACTGGTTGAAATGGAACACAGTCGTGTGTGGCTCAGGGACACAAATAGTCTGATGTCACCCCCAGTGTGACTCATCCATTAAAATGGACCCGCTCCGTCCTGCAGAAACCTGAACGTTGTCTCTTGGCCTCGACAGCAATCACAACACAGACATAGCAGAGCCGAATATGAGTGACAGGTCTATTTGTGGGTGGATGTCGAGTGAAGCTACCGTGGGGATGTGTCATTTTCACACCCATCACTGGAGAGAGACTGTGAGAAGATGTTACAATGATGACAAACCATACTGTTACTGCACTGTGCAGTGTTTGAACCAGGGTCCATTTTGGCAATTCCGCTCACTTTATAGATTGATTGATCGATTTAATTCGATTAGCTACAGTCAATCAATCATTTTAGGGTGTAAAAGAAGATAAATCTAAATGAAAAGGTGGAGGGTGAAGCCGTAGCTTGTCATGTCTATACCCCCCTCCAAAAAAAAACACTAGCAAATGAAAATCCTTTCAAAGCAACTACAGTACACATATCACATCATTTTATTGAGTGAAATTAAAATATAAAATGGAAAGCTAAAAAAAAAATCTTTGCACTAATTTGTCCATTTATAATTTGTTTCATTTATACATTTTCTTCTATAATTGATTTTTAAACTAGTCATGGAACCACGCATTTTCAGATCCACACCAGCTGGTCCCGTCAGATCATAACTCGGAACTCTTTTCATGATTCTTATAGCTCTTTGCTGTAACTTAAATATGGAGTGTTTGTTTTAGATATTTTGTTTCATATACTTTATCATTTCTAAAAACAACCGTAGCTGCATACAAAGTCTCATGCGGAGTCAAACAAAGAAAAAGATGGTTTAAGAGAGGGTACATGACTAAAATTAAATTAGCCCTCTATTATGTAACAGACAAGACACATTCTTAAATATATCTGCAGATAAAAGACGGAGTTGTTTCGTAGGCCAGCGAGCTATTTGTATACATGCCATGTAAGGCAATTTTCCTAAATATGACTTTAAATCAATTTGTGCACATGCAGGCCAAACTCAGCTGCCGCCATGTCGAGCAAGCGCGCCAAGGGGAAGACGACGAAGAAGCGCCCCAGAGGGCCACCTCCAACGTGTTCGCCATGTTTGACCAGTCTCAGATTCAGGAGTTCAAAGAAGCCTTCAACATGATCGACCAGAACAGGGACGGCTTCATCGACAAGGAGGATCTGCATGACATGCTGGCCTCTTTGGGTACGCCTTTCGCTTCCATTGGACCGCCTCGACATCACCATTGTTGGTTTAATCGGATTGACGTAATTTTCTTGCCGTCAGGCAAAAACCCGTCTGATGACTACCTGGAGGGCATGATGAGCGAAGCACCGGGACCCATCAACTTCACAATGTTTCTCACCATGTTTGGAGAGAGGCTCAACGGCACCGACCCAGAGGACGTCATCCGCAACGCCTTTGCCTGCTTTGACGAGGAAGGGTCTGGTGAGTTGATATATTTGGGTCATTCAAGTAAAAATGGATGTCGTATTTCTGTGCAGGGGCAGGTTAGATCCGGTGTTTCGCAGGCAAGCACAGATCGGTGATTGTGAGAGAGGAGGGGTCTGCGCTGTTGTGGGGGTGGTCGCTGTCGGCTTGAATCATAACCAATCAAAGTAGCTCCTCTCATTCCTTTTAAATGTGACATGCTAGTCGGCCAGTGACAATCTTGACAAGTGTGTCTAGCACATTTTTGGGTTTGTTTTGTCCGATCTTTGTATTTTCCATTTTCCCCTCGAAAGGTGTCATCCACGAGGACCATCTGAGGGAGCTGCTGACCACCATGGGAGACCGCTTCACAGATGAAGACGTGGACGAGCTCTTCCGCGAGGCGCCCATTGACAAGAAGGGAAATTTCAACTACGCAGAGTTCACCCGCATCCTCAAACATGGCGCCAAAGACAAGGACGACGAGTAGGGGAGAAAGGGGGTGCGACCACCCACCTGCCTCTGCCCCCCCAACCCCCCATACACACACACACACATCACCACTCATCCATTTCTACGTCCTACTTTTATGAAGTAATACATGTCATATAATTTTATAAAGTTCGGGGATGCATTTGCTTTTAAGATTCTACCTTGCAGGTTTGTCACGAAGAAGCGTTGCATCTTAGGTACTCATAGCTTTGAGATGCTATTTACACCATGAGTGCAAGCAGCGAGCTGATTGGATGGTCAGATGCAAAATATCAGAAATGTTTACCTCTTCCTGCCATTTAGCTAGCACACGTGCAAAAAGAATCACAAGCTCCCAAGTTGGTATGTGACATTTAAATGGATCAAGATGTAGATTGTTTATTCCTTTCTGACAAGGGCGGGGAACCTCTGGCCATAGAGGCCTGCAAGGAGATTTGAAGCAACATCTCAAAAGGAGCGGTGATCAAAAAATTATATTTGAAACCCATAAGGCTATTATATGCAGTAGAAATGAGTAGCATATTTTGGCATGATTCAGTAGAAGATAAAAACTGAAATGGTCCCTGATAGGAAATGTCCCTCCACTTTTTTGTATGACAATCAAATGTGGGCTGTGCAAGTATGTGGACTTGATGGAGTGGGATTGAAAGAGTTTGTGGTCAAAACTCCAATTTCAACAGCTGGTTGTATGCATTTGGTCAGGATCATGTGTGGTGTAAAATTGTGAAACCGCAGGGTGGAATTTGCTCAGGTGAAAAAAATTAAACATTAAAAAAAGGTTTATCCTTGCCCATAGGAAGCTTTTTTTAAATTTTGGTTTATTAAAGCAATGCATCATGATGCCTGAGAACCAAGCCACTCAATTTAAAAAAAAAATCCATAAATGCCTCAAAGTAGTTTTTGGTGCAACTTTGTATCTTTAAGGTAGAAAAGAAAATGTTCCATTCGGGGACTGAGTGGGAGGACTTTGATGACAGCAAAGCCATCACATTCTCTAAAGACACTCTCCTGTAGTCGCCTATATTTGTTGTCTGGAGCATCTATTCCGCATGATGAGTCATTCTAAAAAAAAAACACGTTTTTAAAATAAAGGAACACTTGGTAATGACTGCTGGTATTTGGCTATCGAGCGGCTAAAAGGTTGCTGTCCAGCAGAGTAAAGAATGTGGAAGAGTAACCAGGATATACTTCTTGGCGTAAGTAAGTACCGTACACACACAAATAAGCCGGTGCGTGGGGCAGAAATAAGGCCATGACCATTTTTTGGGGACTCGATGTACCCAAATTAATTGAGGAATAATTTTAGCCGTAATGGCCATGAACTTGTACTTGCCACTTACAAAGTATGACGGTCTCAAATGTTGTTTTTCAAAATTCTAATGTGAAAATAAGCCAGATGATGTTTTGATGGCTATTTGCAATACTATAAAATGCCACAACACCAAATGTATGAAAAACTGAGCTTTTATTTCTTTGAAACGCTGATACAAAACACACTTAAAGTTTAAGGCATATATTGCACAAACTATTGAGCTCAATTATATATCATAAAAACAAAAACAAAAAAACAGGGGGTCTGGGGGGACATCAATCCCTCAGTCAAAGGTTTAAGGCACAGAAGCCCGTCATACTGCTAACGGTCAGTAACATCGTGAAGATTTTTGAATGGGTTTGGCAGTGAAGAAATGACAATCTTTGAGATAAATATGCCATGACCAAACTAAAATGACTTGACCTTGAAAATATTTACATACAAAACCATTTTTTCCCCCCAACTGGAATGTCAAGCATCTAAAACATACAAAAAAAGCATGCTATCTAAAACCTGTCCGTCTAATTCTTTTCAACAGACATCTCCAGAATCACAAGCCACGTAGTAGTAAAAAATAAAAAAAATAGTACTTTAATACTTAGTTCTCTACGCAAGACCTAATCCTGGCGTGACCGGTGTAAAATGAGGTATAAATGCACATCCATTGACAACAAGAACAAAACCTGAAAAGAGCTGACAGTAATGAGATTCAAACAAACAGCAAGGAGGAAAAAAAAAAATCAGCCATCTCTATTAGCACATGCAACGTACGTACTTAACGGTACAAACTGGCCATGGTTCAATGATTCTGGTAAACAGGAACCTCGCAATTCTGCTACAGTATCTTCTATGCTGTCGACGTTCAGCCGCACAAATATATTGCAGGTATTCTAAAGACAGTTTCATGGAAACTACAATTTCATGAATGACTGGACATTTCTAAAGCACAGATTGAGGGGGGGCAGGGGTGGAGAAACATGCAATATACCTCAATAAACAGTCAGTTGTGACAGTCAACTTTGGCCAAACATGAAGGATCACAAGAAGATGAGACTTGTCAATCGCCTCGGACAAAAAGGTGCCAAGTGTCACGGGGCTGCAAGATAAGCGTGATGTCATCGAGCCGCTACACTTGACACCATCGTCGGCTTCAGTAACAGACCCCAATGTGACCGTCCTTTCATTCCGCAAGCCCCCGCGAGGACAATACTGTTGGAATGGACGACAACGCATCACAGGCACACAAGAAAATCCTTTGGCTATAAAATAAAGACGGGGCGCGACTGTGGAACGAGATAGAAGTGGTACAGCATCACTGAACAAAGTCACAATTTACTCCAGTTAACCCCCATGAGAGAGAAACATCCAATGAGGATCATTTGAATTGTAAAAAACAAAACAAAACAAAAAACTGACGACTATGTTCTTAGTGTCACAACACTGAGTAAAAAAACTAATGTAACATGTTTGAAGAGATTTTATACATTCGAGAACGACTGCTACTGAAGGCATCGCAAACCGCACGCGACTATTCATGTGCACTGAATGGAATGCTCAGAGTGTTGCTAACAGCAATTGCTTGATTCTGAAGCACTTTAAAGAGGAAGCAAAGTCAAAAATGGTCTTCATACTATGTGCAGATATGAATTAAACCGCAAAATCCATCTGGTATTATCCGGCTCAAGAGGCGGGCATTTGGCCAATTTGAGCCGATCGGCACTCTCATATCATTTTCAGTTGACAGAATGTGGCCACTTCCGTGAGATTGATGAAAATGGGAGGTTTTCATACTCCACATACGCAACATTATTGTGGGGGCATATAGAACATATTGTAAAGATTTTTGGGGGGACTTAAAAGGGGGGGGGGGGGTGCTTGAACCAGCAGCTCTATAAAAGAAGAATCACTCATCTAAAATAAAAGTCCTGGATCTCGAAGGAACATGTGTCGACTCAATGAGAAGTGGTGATGAAATTCGTTCAGTTTTCTGTTTTCAACAGTCCGCCCCACTGCGACCCAAACAAAAAGGTAAGCACCTGCGTTCTACTCACTGTGTGCAGGCCGTGTGTTGGGGGCCCCACGCTGCGCCGGTGATGGGCGCCTTCACGACTTGGAGTGGGCTGGACTGTCTGGCGTCGGCGTGGACCATGCTCCACATGCTGGGCACCACTTCCGAGTTCCTCTGTGAGCCAACCCCGCCACCGCTGGTGCCGCTGGCTGTGGTGAGGTGCGGTGAGAGGCCCAGTAGGGGCGCGACCGTTGACCTTGACGCTTTGAGGACTTGAGATGGAGCCTGGCCGGAGGTAGCGACGGGCAAGGGCAGAAGGGGTTGCGAGGCCGACGACGGAACGGCGAAGGGGAATATCTGGGATTTGTGGAAGGGAAGGTAAAGCGGGCCTGGGAACGAGGCGACAGTTGGAGTGTGAGTGGCTGGAATGAGTGCAACGGCTGCTGGTATGGCCTGGCTTGCGGCGGTGCTGGAGGTAGAACCCGTTGCTGGTACCGGTACTGGCCTCGTCACAGGCACAGGACTATTTGAGATTGGGGCTTGATCGGTACAATGTTTCTCACATATTGGCTGCCCAAACACTGTCACCAAGGTTGGCACGTGGGCTGGGATGAGCTGTGAGTCCTTCTCCAGCGGACTCCAAATGACATTGGGCGCAGGCAAGGGGGACAACGTGGGGGCTGAGACCAGGACTGAAGGTGCCGCAGGCGTAGCAGAAGACTCGGGAGTATTTGAAGCCCTGGCTGCCACGGACACAGCCATGGCCTTTTCCATCAGACTCTGGACTCTGCATGGATCCAAGACTTGCTGGCTGTCTTCAGGAGGAGGTGTCGGACCCATGTCACTCGCGCAAGGGCTACACTGCGACTCCACCTTCTCAGTCTTTACAGGCTCTTTCAGAATGTTGGGGCTCTCCTGGATCTGGTTGAGGTTCTCCTGCTCCGCTGCCCTCTGCAGTGCTGCGTCAACCAGAAGCTTCAGATCACTAAAATCCTGAGTGGGGATGAGCTCAGGTGGCGTCGGGGGAGGGGTGTTGAAGAGGCCACCGGTTGGGCTCGCCGCCGCCACTGCTGTTGTTGTTGTGTTAGCTCCTTGCTCCTCGGCCTCCCTCAGCAGTCTTTGTGTGTCGAGCCTCATCAGCGCCTGAACAGAGCCGTCCTTCCCGGGATAGCCCGCTCCGGTCAGAATAGCGGTGGCGGTGTTGCCGAGGACGCCGAGGTCCAACGTCGGGGTCGAGCGGATGACGGACGGCCGCTGTTGAGTGGAGCCGGCGGACGAGTGGCTCTCAGGGGAGCTGGCGCCGCCGCCCGCGGACGAGTGTCCCTCACTCTTGCCGCTAAACTTGCGGGAGACGGTGAACTTGGTGGGGTCTTTGCCATCTTTTCGCAGCAGGTCGGGCAGGAGACGGCGGCGTGCGTTAATGAACCAGTTACATATCTGAACAAGAGGAACAGGGGGGCGGACATTAGTAGAAGTCTTGAACATGATTGTAATTAAACCGTGACACAAAATCATTATGCAGCCAAGACTGAGGAAGAGCCCCGATCGTAAAGCACCACAAACTTGGGCTGACGTGACCAGACATGACCTTGCTCCTTTTCGCGGTGCAACCTCCTTAAGACACATGGCAATAATGAAGGCCTGCGCTCAAAATATTGAACCACAGGGAAAAGCGGGCCAAAAGACATTCCAGCGAAGCGACTACATGAGGAAAACTTGTGGCTCGTGCACATCTTTGTGATGAGACGAGAGGAAATGAAAGAAACATCGAGGACTTGCTGAGCAGTCTGACTTATGAATGCTGGTCAAACGGTGGCGGATAAATGAATTAGCTCCACCTCGATTGGATTTAAAATTTTTCAGACATTCAAAGTGCAGCGTGACGATGAAGATTAAGCCAGCATTTGGGCAAAACTACCGGTATGTAATTTGAAGGGATGACTATCATGATTTCGAAATGCCGTGTTCAAGGATAGTGTTCTTTGCATGGCTAGTAGAGGATGTTTCCCCATCTAAAGTTCTACAACTGAACAAAGCAAAGACTAATCGAGACCTCTCTGCAACAAAAGAAGGGCCTTATCATCACTTCATCTGCATTTAAGACAAAACAACAAAACCCGCCCACCAGAAAGAATCCAAACGTTACTTTTTTTTTTAACTGTTTCGAGTGAGAAAATGTTGACAGTTTATTTGTTTTTGTACAAGTGTTGACGGTGTCACTTTTTTGATCAAAATACAATCAGGTGGTGATAGTTTTATTTACACATTATCTGTGTGGTCATTTGTCAAAGCTGAATTGATTAAACGCTCGCCAACAGTTTGTGGTTTTTGTTTTTTTTTAGTGCTGCTACAAGAAAGGTACAGGAGAACATCTGGAAACCGTTTGGTGAACATTTGCGACCCTGAACAAATCCTGACGTGAACGCAACATTGGTTGTCCCCATACAGCGCTTCCCCACCCAGGACTTGACAGGATGGCTGGGCGAAGATGTACCACCTTTCAAGTGACAGCTGGAGTACAGTCTGAAACAGTTACTATGTTAAAGCCAACAAGTAAACAGAGCTGCAGTGAGCTTTTTTTGGATGCGTATATTAGCATTAGCGAACAGTATTAACTTTTTTTTTCCAGATTAGCCTAATCTAATATCCTTCCCTTGTTCAACCCTTTTGCGTGGTGAGCATTTAATCATTTGCATGAAACAGAACCATCCCCAGAAAACAGTCCAACCTAGCAAAGCTATTGTACGATGTCGAATAAATACAGATTCAAATATATCAACTTGAAACGGACTTCCTACCTGCAGCACGGAGAGGTTGGTCTGGCTGGACAAACTAAGTTTCTCCTGTTCCGAGGGGTAGGCGTTGAAGCGGTGCTCGTACAGCCAGCTCCTTAGAATCTGTACCGCCTCTTTAGGCAGGTTGCCACGGCGACGGCGCTTCCCGAAGAGTCCCCTTCCTGACAGGTCGAGGGGGGAGCCGTCATCGCTGTCCGACATGGCAGAAGACTGCTCCTGCTCCACATGACGCTCTTCTTCTACAGCTACGGAAAGGTGACAAGTGGCCGACCATGTTGAAAGATACCGCCCGCATCCATTATACACAAACCCAAGAAAATGACCCATTATATTCATGCTAATGAAATGGCTTTCAATGATCAGGTACCAGCAGCGAAACCCCAATAGGTCTCAAAAGCCCACTTCATTCCAAGTGAGGCTGTTGCATTTGTCGTTGGGAATTTTGGGTGGGCAATGGAGGGAATCTCCACTTCAAAATGGAACATGCCTGATCCCATGGGGTGGGCCACAGAATGCACTAAATGTCTCTCTCTCTGCGGCTGAGTGAAACCTGACCCCCAGGGCAGCGCCTGTCTTCACAAAGGAGATTGTGTGCATATCAACATCACAGTGGCTGCTGGCCCAGGAGTCCATTGACCATGCGAGGAAGAAGCAAGCCGTTTTCGCCTTGTACCGAGGCTCAAACTCGGCCACAATACAAACTTATATTTTGGCGTGTGTGCTAAACACATTTTGTTTTTATAAATCTGCATTGGAAAACTGATTTTAACCACAACTAATTTGGAGAACCCCCGCTTCGCTAAGTGTTTCGTGGTAGTAGTAAGGAACTGTTAAGAAAACAACATACCATATGTGGGCCATATTCAGGAGTAGGAGCATTTCACTTGGCCTGCCACAACCTCTCGTTGGACAACTAAAGCTGACTACTATAGAGTGAAACCTACAGCCTGTGGGCAACATTCAGGACTTGCAAGAATTTGACTCAACCTGTCAGACATTCTAAAAACAGATCAAATTTAGGAAGGAAATTCTATCAAGATGTAATCTACAAATGCTCATGATTTTGAAGGTTCGTGCGCTGAATCATATTTTCTCATTAAATTTTGTGTGGGCCCTGTGACAATTAAAAAAAAAAGAATACATTTTAAAAAAGTTAAGAATTTCGATCAACTCTAGTCCATTTGAGACCTTTTTCAAAAAGTCCAACTTGATGTATTCTCTTTGCCTCGCTCATGTTGTCGACTCCTTGCTTCTCCCAGCTGCAGCCCCAACGACATTGTCTGCTGCCATTGGTGGCACCTCATTGTCAAAAGAGAGACCAAACTTTTTGCGTCGTTTTGTTTACAAGCGCATGCCGATTTAAAATCAGCCCGAGCGCGAGCCTCGTGTGCGACTGTCTCTTAGAAGCTTTCTTCTGCCCTAAAAAAACTCTTATATTGAAGCAGCGTTTTGAGTCGGTACTGTTTAAATTGAGCGACCAAAAAAATCTCAGCATCGCACGAGCTCTTTAGCCGAGCCCAACAAGTTTTCATGCTAGCACGTTTTTCAAAGACATCCACGTTTGACGGATAGCGTTTCAAAAAAACGGACAGAATTGTAGTTTGGGGATACAAAGGAGGCAGACGCGGAGCCGCATGTTGCTCGGCCAGATGGACGCGATGCCTTTGGGCTAGCGGGCTGCCTCCGGAGATAACTAGCTGGCTAGCTGTCCCTCTACAATTAAACACAAACACGCCGCATTGGCTGGCGACGCACGCACACAAAACACGCATTCCATACTAAACCAACAGCAAAGCCACATATGGGTCACGCGAGACAGCCGGTCCCTGTTTGGAATGGAAACATAAGAGATTGCTATTTAAAAAATACAATACAAAAACCACTTACTTCGTTTGAAGGCTTTCATTCTTTGTTGATGGCTGGCTGGAAAGCGCGCAGCTGTCCAAGTTGTTTCTGTGAGGAAGCGTGCCCGAGAGACAAACGACGGTTGACACAACAGCACTTTCTTCCCACGCGCTCCTTTTCCCTCCCGTCTTCCCCAAACTTAAACGCGTCGCATTTGTGGTTGTTTCGCGCGAAGGGCTTTGTGCGGACAGCCAGTTCCCATCCCACTGTTCGCTTTCTAGCGAAGATAAATGTTTCCTTTCGGCGTCGCTTGTTCTTTACCTGCATGCAGCAAGCGCAGCTCTTTGCCAATCTTGACAGTCGCCACTAAAATTGTCCCGCCTCAACGACGGTTGTCGGCCAATCGCGACCTTCCGTTTTGCCTCTTTGGCAGCAGTCAACCAATCACGGCGCTCGTCTGGACAACAGCCAGGCTGTGTCATCCAAACTGACGGAAAGACCATTCCATTCAAAATGTAAAACACATGAGATTGAAATAAACGATTCGACTCGCAAAAAGTCAATTGACTTACTCAAAATTGCAAGTTTCAACGGTTGCTTTTCCAAAGGCACGTCCGTGCTTCTTGGCGGCATGACGTCTCACTGGGACAAATGTACTTGTCCTAGAAATTCTAAACACCGTGCTGGAGTAGACTTAAACGTATCAACGATGTTATCTACATTAAATGCTGGGTTCAAGGTGATATTAAAATATATTACAAAAGAAAAAGAAATACGTTACATGTACATTTAAAATACGCCGTTTCGCACCATTGGAGGTGACATGGTTTCGATAATTGAGAGAAAATCCCCCAATTCAAGTTTTGACTTGAACTACGCCCCCCCCTACACACAGAAAACAGCAATGATTGACCTTTTGAGAAAGTAATTCAGCATTTTATTGAACCTTATTCCTTTCCATGTTTCATCTGAAGAACCTTAAAATTGTATAAATAGAGCTACAACATTGTAAACAATGATTTCAATTTATCTAACTTATATACACAGGTTTACTTGAAGAAGCAAGGGGATGCTAAGAATAATTTCAATATCAAATACATTCTTCCATCCGCACATACACTTTTACACTGCCATTGGCGACAAAGTTAAAAGTTTGTTTTAAAGGACAACAAAACCTCACACACATCCAGCGGATTATTATACCAAAGAGATCAGTTTTCTTAAAAGTGCTTGCTTCATGAAACAAGTTTTTGCTACATCATCTCTGTGGTGAGGCAGAGGTTTGGCCCCTCACCCCTCCACGTTCATTCCCCAGTAGGACAAAGCTAAAGATGCTAATGAACTTGCAAGTCAGTAGGCCTTTGGAATACTGTATGTGCGTGACTGAGGTAAACTATACAGATGATGTACGGTACTTTCCTGCACTATTAAAGTGATTGGCAATGACATGCATGTACAGTAGTTACAAAACAAAAAGAGTAATGAACATAAGGACACCATTCTCAAAGTCTCAAGGACATAGAGGAACACAAATAAAAGTACATGACTGCATGAATCGGAGGTGGGGGGAACTTCATTTCACTTTCCCTCAGTCCTGAATTGATCAAAAAATGATACAATGATTAATGAAAAAAGTTTGCTATCATGTATTGTCAGTATTTGTGGGTCATCTAGGGCTTGATTTGTTTGTAGAATTTATTTATAGGCTCGATCAAATTCTCTTTTCCAACTCAAAAAATCAATAATTTTTGAGGCCATTATTAAGGAAATATCAAAAGCGTCAACAGGAAACAATATCCAAAACTGCAGCCATTTTTAAGAGCTCAGAAAAGCCAAGGAAATAGACATACCGATTTAGGTGTGTCCACGTGATATCAGTTGGCCAATTGTGTACTGGAATGAAACTTTGTAGAAATGTAGATCTGTATTTTTTTGGTTCCCCACAATATCTCATTCAGTCAACTCAGGCTGACTGACACATGTGCTTGGGAGGTTCCAAAGGGAAAAAAACCCTCAAACCCGAATAGTTTTTAGATAAAGCTGTCAGAAAATGCACACGGGGATATTTAACTCTTATTGTACACGATACTGCTTACCCATTGGCCCATTTAGCACACGTCATTGTTTTCTTGATGTATTTCCTCATACAGTACACAGCACAACATAAAAAGTGACAAATCTGACACAGATGGTATATAGGGTCTCATTTGCTTATTCCAAGACAATTTAAATAACTTGTCAGACAACTGTTCCCTACCAGTGAGAAATCAAATCAAGTCTACGACAGAGATTTCAGCTCAAACAAAAGACCTGGAGGTGATAACGATGCCATTCGCCTCAGTCGAAAAGGAAGGGACATTCACCCAGGAACAGGCAATTGACACCCCCTGAGCCTTCACCGTGCTCATCCCCAGCAGGCAAACCCAACAGCAAACAAAGGCCGACCATCAATGGAAAACTCTCACCAGGTTAGAGAAAGAAAGGCGCTCATTGCGACATTTCCAAGTCAAAGCCTCGGGTCGCAGTTTTGGGCTGGAGGTGCCGACGGTGAAGAAAATAAAGTGATGAAGTGACACTGCAGTGCATCAGCTGAACTCATTAGCCAGGAGAAATTTGTTGACCATCTGCTAAGATAAAACTGGCTTGGAAGACATGTAAAAACTGTAGCTTGTTTATAGGTGGGTGTGTTGACTTGAGGATTGGCCACTGTACTCAAGTCTAATGTCTCTCTTACATGTAACAAGTTCCATGACATGTTGATTTTGGGGTGAGAGAAGTGTTGATGTGAATTAAGATGGTTATCTTGCATGCCCTCTAGTCAGGCGAAAAACCAAGTGTGCTTAAACTGGGTTTGAAAGAACACGTAAACTTGTAAAAGGATGTTTACATTTGTCTTATACACATGATTTTTATATATGGAGATGATGCCAGCTGGTTTTATGAACTCTTAAACTCGTTTCATTTTACACCTTCCATTTTTACCACGGCAAGAGCTACCTGGTGCTGATGCTGACATTTATAGGCATGGCATGAATTGGAATGAGGGGGAATTCATATTTGGGTGAAGCGGTGTTCCAGGGGGCATGCAGCACTTGAAGAAATTATGCAAACACAGCTGCTAATGCGTTCAATACTTTAATTAAATAGGCTTTTCCAAATAGAAAGAGCAGTTAATACGGACAGAAGTACGATGGATTTTTTTTAAGGGTTAAGAAGCAAAACAAAACAAAACAACAAAAAAGTTTGGGGATATGTGGACGATTAAAAAAAAAACTGATAAAGACAAGTTACGTGTTGCCAAAAAGAGAGTTTTATCCTGCACACCCACCCTGGCTTTTAAAAGCATTAAAAATACACGGGGAAGGATTGAACAGAGAGGTGAAACCTGAAAGTACTTTTTCGAGATTCTCATCACGTGGAGACATGTGTTCATTGAAAGCCATGAAGAAACTAACCTATATAAAGTCTTACCACTGCTCTTTGACACGAAAACATTTGGAGAGAACGTACGTGCTAGGAACTACACAAATCCCCCTTTCCTCATATGACAGTTTAAAAAAATATTTTAAAACCTCATTGACAGTAAGTCGAGCCTTAAGAAAAGTAAACAAATCAGTACAAGGAAGACAGACGTAAGCGAGTGGGTTTTGTGTAATGAGTGTGGTGGCCACAAGGCGGTGTTGTGCAAAGCTACAAAATGGCCAGTCCGGGGAGAAGGACGACGGCAACGGAAAGCAGAAAAGCCAAAAATGCTCTACTGTGTCCTCTAAATAGATCTTATAGCCAATATACTGTAGAGTTACATTTTAAACAATCTTCAAATATACCGAGGATGTGATAGGAATACGGTTATTCATTTAAGTCTTTTCATGATAAAGATTAGTAAAAAGTAATGACAAAGTTAATCTGCAGAGGTCTTCATTGGCAACTTTCAGAACACGTAAAATACACCAAAGTTCAATATTTATGTGCCTGATGCCTTCAGGACCAGCCGACAAACAAGTACCCCAAGTGGACCCCCACCCCACCCCAGCCAAGGGGGCATTTGGCCTCTCCTCCCCCACTGGATCCCACTCTTGCCATTTGCATTGCAAAAAGTGTCCTCTCTCGCTCCCCTTTGCAGGTATTTTTCAGTGACACTTATCCGTTCTATGATCTGACCTTACATTCCTCTCTCTCACTGTCTCCCTCAAAGGCGCGTCTGTGCTTCTGGAACGTAGATTTCAATGCTGTCTGCGCTCTCGGTGGCAGAGTTCTGGCGGAAAGAGGCGGCCTTCTTTGCGGCCAGCAGGCGCCTGCGGGCCTCTTGCCTCTGCTTCTCCGCCGAAGCTGAAGAAGAGGTGGAAGAGGAGTCTGCGCTTTTCTCGCGGCCCAGCGACGGGCGTCCTTTAGCGGCCTTCCTCGACGCCGGAGTGGGTGCCTTCTCCTCGCCCTGGAAAGACGGAGCCACGACACATGACAGACAAGGAGGGAGCGTGATGAGAAAAGCGACATGAAGGCAAAAATAAAAACTGTCTTCGGAGGCTTCCACCAGATTTGACAGACGGGACTTGGACAGAGAAGCCTGATCATTTTTTGGTATCTGACAGATTTAAGTGACTGACAGAACAAAAAAAGAGACGAGACATTAGAGACAACTGGCAAACAAAGAAGAGAAACAGTCCGTGAAGATTGTTCGACGTAAATGGTCACGTGAACTGAAATGGACATGAGATCAAACCTGGGGCACAACAGTACACGACAAAACAACGCATACACATTGCAAAGCAACATGAAGGAATGTCAATACACAAAAAATTAGAAAAGGGCTTTTTTTTTTTTAATGCAGGTGCCGATCCCTGTGACATATTCTTAATTGATGAATCAGGAAAGTCACTGGTTAACTTCAATTTGACAGAAGTACTAGCTTATGGTTTCTTGCTTATTGTCATGCCGTGACTGATGACAAGACAACTGGCGCATTCACGGTGGTATCGGCCATATACCGTCGCCACCCAGCGGTATCGCCTGGTTTGTTTGTTTTTTTCCTTAATGGAGGGGGGGCGGGGGGTGGAGGGGGGGTCCATCTATTCGGGACGTGTCCCTTAATTATTTATGTGGACTACATACAATTAATTGGAGCATTGAGTCTATTAATGGGGAGGCCGCTATACTGTTTGTGCACTTTACTTTCACAGTGGGTTCAGAAGTTTAGGGTAAAACAAAATGTAAAAAACTAAACTAAATGACTTTTGTTGCCAAGTACAGTAAGTATACTGTATGCGTTCATTTGTATTCAGAGAAAGAAGAATTGACTACATCTGGGGTGTCTATAAGTGTATCTATAAGTGTTTATGTGCAGTGGACGGAATGTATACATGTTCATTCATCCGTCCATCCATTTTCTGATCCACTTTATCCTCACAAGGCTTGCTTGGGTTGCCAGAGCCTATCCCAGCTGTCTTCGGGCAGTAAGCGGGGGACACCCTGCCAGCCAATCGCAGGGCACACAGAAACGAACAACCATTCGCACTCACACTCACACCTAGGGACAATTTTAGAGTGTTCAATCAGCCTGACATGCATGTTTTTGGAATGTGAGAGGAAACCGGAGGACCCGGAGAAAACCCACGCAAGCACGGGGGAATATGCTAAGATTATGCATGTATTATAGTTTTAGTAAGTAATTGAGTTTGCACTGGAGGATTGGGTGTAAAACATTTTCTTCTACTATTTTTTTGCACTGGAAGTACACCAATCTTTCAGTAAGGTATGATATTGATAATTCACATGACTACATTTTTTTCTTACTGCTTGTCTGAAATCAACACCTGATCAATCAATCAATCAATTGAAGTAGTGAAATCAGTGGTGTAACAGTGTCTGCCAATTCCTACACAAACACACACCACATAAAGCAAATAGTTCCAAAGGGTTACATTGACACAAGCACAAACATTTGACAGAAGGAGCAAGAGCAAGAGCGGACGCCTTTCACCTGGTTCAGTACGTCTTAGCCATGCTCCACTACGAGCACATCACATGCATGGATGCCCAAAGCAGGGCTTCAAGACACACCGATTGCCCTCTTTCAGATGAATTGCTCCATGCATGCTGAAGGGATCCCTCTGGTCCCTTTCTGTTGGATCATTATCGTATATTCCACACAGGGATGTGGAGTCAAAGGAAGGTAAAAAAGAACGTGGGCGAAATGGCGGTGGTGGTGGGAGGAGAGAGGCCGGTTTCGGCGGCTTTCCTACCCCAGCCAGGGCACTGGGCAGCAGGGGTGGGAAGTACCTTCCGCTCAGGGGGCGACTGGTCAGCCGCAGATGGCACATGCTGCCAGTCATTGGACTTGAGATGGTAGAGGTCATCAAACTTGAGGCTGATGTCCTCGATGGAGAGCTGCAGCAGGTCCCAGAAACCAGCCAGGTCCTGCGGTGTGGGCCGCGGATTGGCATTCACATTCTGGCCAAGAGAAGGACAGGGAATTGCAATGAATAAAAAAATACGGTGTGAGGAGGGGGTAGTTGCGTTTTAATAGATCAGACCAGAAATAGGTAATTTGACCTAGAACATGTTATATACCTTGTACTTTCAGTCAGTATGGCAGTGTAGTGTGTGTAAATATATATATTCATTTATTTATTTGTGCTCAGCTGTCAGTTCAATGTTACATTTACTCTTTGCAAAACCCTGCATGTTTTTTTTCTTGTGTGCTGTTGTAAAAAAACAACACACACACACACACACACACACGCACACACACACATACACACACACGAGGTAAAAAAAAGTGACTGTTCACGTATGTATACCATATGCACACATAGACGAATATATATAATGCTGAGAATCACAGCACTCCGTGTACAACCCCACATCAATTCGCACTTAGACGCGCTACTGAAATAATTGCCACTAGAGGGAGCCATGCTCTAGCTTGTCGTAAACAGCTCCCAGCATTTTTTTTATTTTTTTACACACAGCTGTGCCTTGATGTGGGTTAAGGGTTTGTATGACAAGGTCAAGGTAATTATGGCTGAAGATGTTGATCAAATCATGTTCTTCTGGCACGCTGGGTTACACATCACATCCCTTCATTATCTATACTGCACAGCAGCCCCACGATCAAGTCCACTACATATTTTGGACTGTGGAAGTGATCCCATACAAGCAATGAGGAAATATTTAATCTGTTCTTACCTTCTTGCTGTGATGAGATTAGATGGTAGATGTGGGATGTTATTAGGTTTTAGTAACGGGTGTGGCATTATGCTTCATTTTCCATAATGCAGGACACGTCAGTCGAAAAGTACGGCTAAGTGGCTTATGATAAACTCTTTTTATTTGGCGTTGGTGTACAAAATCCTGACGTTTTCCTCTTTTTGGAGGTGTATGATGCACCCTGATGTGTCATAACAATGTTGACTGTAAGATAAGACTGTGTTTGTGTCAGTTTGATGTGGGCATTGGCGTCAGGGCAAAACCCACCAAGTTTTGTTCACACAGTCCCCGGAACTGCTGGAACTTCTGCGACATTAAGAGTTGGGCACTTCCCACTGCGCTGCGGACTTTACCCAAGACTATATGGCCAAACATATAGAAGACAAACACATACATGTAAGTGTGCATCTTAGATACCTCACGAAAAGTACAATGTAGACACAGAACACAAAAAGTCCGGTAGCGGTCATCATAGCGGTTTCTAGAAAGTAAATACTGAGGTGTGTATGTGCAATGAATGCACTGTTCAAGTGAACACCGTTGGTTCACAGAGTGGGGAGAATGTAATCGTATTTGGGCAGCGTTTATCCTCTTTGAAGTAATCTAAAACCATATAGAGTAGATACTCAAGCCACTGGCCAATGAGCGGGTGTTGTGTAAAAACGAGGACAAGCAACAGTTTATATTGTGACTCTGAATTGATCACCGCATCTGCATGACAGAGGTATGATAACGGACTCAATTTTACATTTTAAATGTGTGTACATGTTAACTTTTTATTTTTATTTTACATTTTTGTCAGCCTGACGCGATAATTTAATCTGGAGATTTAATCAGTTCTCAAGTAGATTTGTGTAATTCTGGGGATTACAGACGTGCTTGTGTGCGGTAGCCTCAGGTATTACTGCTTCATCCCCTCCATCGATGTCTGATAGCATGACTGTCGGATCGAAGGCAGAACCCGAGGAGTGAGCTGTGACCTACGTGACGAGGGTCAACAGCAACTGAAATGTGTGCTAAAGATTCAAGGTTCGTTGAGAGGGTGTCAAGATTGCTACATTACTGTTGTTTTATTTTTTTAATGGCAAAGGAAATCTCACTCGGAATGTTTTTGGAACCTTGTTTAAACACCAGTGGCATATTTGAAAGAATAAGCGGAAGCTGCCATTGTGGAAGTCACTTGCAAAAACAAGCAAAATACCAAATGACCGAATGAACAGCGCCTCCGGTGGTGTTAACCGAGGAGTGCACCCCATTATACCTCAACTGTTGCATAGTTGGGCGCATCCCTAAATACTGTACATACATTTTTTTTTTTTACAGAAGTTACAGTGTCCGTGACGGTTAATTTAAGTTTTTAAAATGTCTTCAGAGAAGGGAAGTTGTGATGAGGTAGACGTTGAACACAAATTAAATTGTGAGAGTAAGACTGTGAATATTTAAATGCGGCCATGCTAGTGTAGGCAGGCAACCTTACCCTCCTCTGAGAGTTGGTTGTCTTTGGTCTCCTGATCCATCTGCTGGCACCAACCTTCCATGCGTCCTGTTTCAGCCTGCAGTAGCTTCAGGAACCAGTGGCCATCTCTTCGACATAGTGTGCCCCCTCCACTAACACTCTGTGGGGCAACGCTGCTACTCCCATTCCCGCTCTCGAGCCAGGGATCTGGAGGCGGTAAAGATGAGGGGTCTAGCGCCGGGTCGAGGCTTTCTGAGAAAGAGGAAGAGCTACTTCGTGTGGTGGAGCGGTTGAGGAACTGCCTGGGAGGTGGAGGGGAGGAAGCGTCACCAGGAGTGTCGCCGTTGTCTAAGGAGTCCTGTTCGGGAGGGGAGCTCAACGATTGGCTGGCACTACTGACCATGACTTTCTTTTCAGTGGGTTTGGCCTGACTAACGTGGGGAACGACAGTGATGTCCTGTTTATCTGAGACTGTGTCTTGTTTGGAGGCCATGCTAGAAGGGCGATCGGGCCTGAAACAAACATTGTGACAAAGGGAGATTATAGAACAAGTCATTCACTACCCCCCAAAATTATATACATAGTATAGGACAAATTCTTCAGAAATGGTCCCTCCTGCACCTTTAAGTCAGGGGTGTCCAAACTCAGTCCTCAAGGGCCGCTGTGCTGCCTGTTTTCCGTTTTTCTATTTGAACCAGGTGTGTCAGAGTGATGAAAAACAGGCAGTGCAGCGGCCCTCCAGGCCCGGAGATGAACATGCCTGCTTTAAGTCATCACTTTCAGTGAAAGATGAGTTGTGAGATGGAAGGGCATGAATTATGTCATCAACCAGGAAACGTATTCCAGCGATGATTCAGTCAGATGATGAAAATAAGAGAAGATGAGATCTGAGAACAAGCACAGGAAGTGCCGAGGCTGATGGAAAATGGTCACACTGTGCGAATTGTCCACAAAAAAAAAAAGATTTTTTATGACCCATAACACAAAGTATGCAAAAACTGTAACAGATGACAAAGCAAAGTACCGGTAGTAGTCTATAATAGTTTGTGCAGCTGGTCAGGATGAACAAATCACCACAAATCTCATGCAAGAGGAAGAGAATATTGCAGCATATGATTGATCAGATATGTAAAATAGAAATATGACATCATACTGACATTCAATTAGACTCATTCAGCAAAATGGTCAAATCTTGCCTGTTGAACACACCATATGGACGCAAGTACTGTATTGAGACAACAGCAATTACATAATCAATACAGGATGGGAATAGACCCCCTTAGTTCCTTCTCACTATAGTATTCATTTTAAAAAGACATTTTGGACAATTCCACGATTCTGACATTTCCACCAAGAGTTTGGTGGAAAACATTTTGCCTTGATCATGCCCCCAGTGCACAAAGCAAGGTCCGGGGACACTTGGAAGACTTTGGTACGGAAGAAGGCCCAATCATTGACCTCTCACATGTTCTTTGGGGGGCTCCGTACTTGCGTCCGTATAGTGTTAAAACTTTGTGTTGTTGGTCATTGTATTTTAAGTCAAACTTTTGAGCCGAAAATACAAACAATTCATACGTATGCCAGGAATATTGCTCGAAGAACAGACAGAGTTGTGTGTGCAGCTATAATATAAATTCCTCACGTTGTTACAAGGACAGGAAGAGGACTTACTGCCACCCGTCCTCCACCTGTACTCCGATGGACTGAAACTTGGCCAGTGGTGGGCTTTCCTCTCGTGGAACTTCTTGTATACAGTCAACCTCAGAATAGAAAATGACATCAAATCATTATTTCATTAGCCCTCTCATGTGATTGCTTTTCTTTCCAAATGTCACGTTCCATTGTTATTCTGGTTGCGTGTTTTCGGTGTGCAGACACTGGAAAATGGAGGAAGAGATTATTGTTTCAGGACACTCAGAGGAGAACAAGCTAAATGTGGACATAATGTACAGTGAATCCTGATTAGCAGTGGTTATGAACCAAGCCCCGAAACCAAAAATGGTGAGTCCAAATTGACAGTTGCCTCCATTATTAGTTTAAACCGACCCACAGAACTATGATCCAAAAACACTTTCATATAATTTCAAACTCATTTTACAACATTATGGTGAGTTTTGGGAAAATTCCAGCGTGAGTGCAAGGGTGCTTGTGTGTACTTCACAATATGTCATAATTACAATAACTATTTTCCTACTGAACATTTTATGTTGTTTTTGACTCAGCGATTCATAGACCCTTAAAAAATATATATTATTACTGTACATACTGTTTTGTCAACGACACTTTACTGTACATTACTTTACGAAGCTAGCTGCTACCAGTTATCAGCGGTTAACTCCCGCCATTGCCACGAGGGATCCAGACCTTTCTCTGCATCCTCTTGAGGAGTTTACCACCCTCAGTTTTTTGGGGGTCAACCTTCGAAAACTGCCTGTCATACCTCTACTGGAATCTTCCATCATGCTGCTGTTTGTGAGCTAGCTACTCAACCTCAAAATACTGTAGTTGCTAGTTAGCTTTTACAAAAATTGGTGAGTAGCTGAGTTCGCAAATAATGAATCACACCGCGGCCTACCGAACTAGAAACGCAGGACAATTTGTGCCATGAGGTGTCATTCCAGCGCACTACATGGTATAAATATGAATATGGCTTGAAGCTTGGCATGCTGAAACACCAAAATGTAAACTACCTGGATGCCAATTGAAGAGAGTTTCCGTCTGGGCACTGGGACCACAAGAGCCTCGTCAGCAGAGTTATTCAATCCTGACTTCATCGACTCATGCAGGACTAAACTTGAGTCGCTTGTTTCCGTGGAAGCGTTGGCTGTGGTGGGGACGAGCGGCTCTCGGGGGATGGCGATGGGAGTGGGGATGATGTGAGGAGGGCGAGGTAATCCCCGGGCCAGGCTGTTGGCACGGGTGCTGTCGAGGCTGTCGGACGAGTTGCTGTGCGCGTGGCTCGACTGGCTGTTGACCTCGGACCTTAGGTCCTGATGCTCCAGGTAATTGTCTTGCGCCGACTCTGTGCTGCTCTGCACCGTCACCGAAATGAAAGGTTTGGAGGTGGTGCGTGGTGGCACGGGTGGCGGAGCAGCCTTCTTACAGGTGGTGATGCATGAAACTGAGAGATAAGGGACACGAAACCGAATCGCATTAGGACAAGGCACATCAACGAATTCATAACATCCCATTTGACGGACGTGCGAAACTTTCAAATACAGTCATTCAAAAAGGAAGAGATAAACAAGAAGCTCCAAGGAGACTTCTGCAATAAATATACAAATGGAAAACATTTGAAAGACTGCCACCGTGATTAAGTCTGCATACTAAAAAACTGCTAAGTCTTTAAAGTCAGAAAACTGACTATAAGAAAAAGCACACAAGGCAGCTGTTTGATGCTCCAACTCACAAAATTTGGACAAATTTCGCACATGTCCTCAGACATATACCTGACAAAACACATTTATGGCACCTGCCACTGCCAATTCAAAGGTCAACGACAAATAAGAACGGTATGAGGATTTCTCGGTTATAAAGTGGTACTTCACATCCTGTTCAATACACAAGTGAAATTGGATACTGTACGTCACTATAGACACCACACATGGAAAATGGTCGCAAAAGATAAAAAGTGTAAATTTGTTGCCAGTACGCCGATTTCCTTTCACGATGAGCACTTTTTAGTTCAGACCTGTTGTAAGTTCAAAATGGGATATTTCCTATTTCCAATCAGAATGCAGCCTGCTTCAGACAACATTTTTGAAAGGATTGTAGTTGGTGACGCGACACACACACACACACACAAAGCATATGCACATCAACTTCTTGTTTTCACAGTACACAGTACAGCAAAACAAGAAAATTAAATCCATTAACAGGCAACGAGCTAGCCCAGTGAACCTCAAAGTCCCAACATCACATGACTCTGTAATGGCCAAAAAGGATCACGCGCCTCATTGTCAATACTTTTATCTGATTCGCAGAGCTCACTTCCACGCGCTGCACACACCATACAGGTAAAAGCTGCCCAAAAAAAAAAATATCACCTCGTACGAGATCACTTCACATTCAGTTGCGCAGGGGAAAAAAAAAAAAAAATATATATATATATATATATATATATATATATATATATATATATATATATATATATATATATATATATTTTTTTTTAAGCATTGGGCCAACCCAAACGCTTTCCGGTACCTCCTTTCAAGATTCCACTGAAACTGCCATCAGGCTTCACGCATGCTGAGATGGAAGTGCTGCGCTTTCCAGATAAAACCGCCAGGCCAAACGGGGAATTTTGCAGTAACATTAGGAATGCTACAGCTGCCACGCAAGCCTTCCAGCTGAATCTCCATGTGACACCAGGGAGTTAATTCACGGAAGCATCAAAACAGTACGCAGGAGTTACGACGGGGGGGCCGTTGACACACACCGCTTTTGTTCTTTGAGAATACGATGAGCCTGTTCATGTTTCAAATGGCATGTATGTTAAAGGATGATATTCTGAATGCCTTATATATCCTTGTAAGTGTCAGACGATGAGAAGTGATTTAATGAAACACCTTTATGGTTTGTTAGCCCAAGTTTGCTGATCTTTGGGGAGATCTCTAATTTAAAAAAAAAACAAAAAACAATTGATCCAGTGTTAATTTCATTGACTAAATTCTTTTCGTCACACTTTTTGAAAAACGAAAACAAAAATACAAGTCGGGAAGAGACTCAGTTGATTTAAGCAGGAAATACAGAATTTTCTGCAATTTTCACTGTAAAAATGGGCAAAATACACCACACCAAAATCATAGTCCAGAGGACAAATATTAATACTTGTGTTATTATATTTAATCGTTTCTTTTTCCTCTCATGATGACAGGGGAGGCACAGCCTCACCTGCCTCCGGTGAATGCACGTCACTGGCAGACTCCCTTGACCAGACTTCTTCTTCTCTTTTCATCACATTTGCAGGGCCTTCCAGTTCCTTCTGATGTCACTATTGCACAAAATTTTCTCAATTTGATGACTGTGTTCCATGTTATATTATATTGGGGAAAACAGTCACAGTGATTGTGATTGGTCTTGTTTTTTTATCATTTGAACAGGAGTGTGGAGACTTTTTGGATGCCCTCTTTTCTTTTCTTCCACTTTTCTAAGAAGACTTTTGAGTTTGTGGGATGATAATCTAATCCATACAATGTATCTGCCTCATTGTGGTTGTTCAAGGGGTGAGTGAAAATCGTTTGAAAAAATCATCGAGACTTAATGACCTTTTGAAACGGCTCAGAATACACGTGAGCTGTTGTGAAAACACCGAAACAAAAGGGGTATTGACCAATACAAATGTGACAACCAGTGTTTGGAATGTCTGGGATTATCTGATTATGACGAGGTGACACACTGCAGCCCTTGCAGAAACAACACTGAGGAAAATTATCCCATTTTGAAAAAATAAATCATGGACGTAAGAACCTCTTTGGGAATTCTCTTTCCATTCCAGTGTCATATTGAGCAGATAAATGATGCCCGGGGGAATTGTGCCATAACGTGGGAGTAGCCCAACTTTCCACAGATTGACGTCATGTTGTTCTTCTATACGCCACAAACCAGTGCAGAAAATTATTTCCTTTCATTGCTTCGTCATCCATCCATTTTTCTGCCACATAGTCTACACTTCAATCGAATTGAGCGTCATGGATGAGATGGAGCCTGAGTTTGGGCAAGGAGGTGGAGCCATGCGTAACCTAAGTCTGAGCCAAGATATTAACCTAGAAGTTTTCAATGTGAGTGACATGTAAAATAAATAAATAAATAAATAAAAAGTTCCAAATTATTTTAATCGCAGCCAAAAGGATGAAGGATCATAAATCTTCCTTTGACAAAGACAAACTATTAAAAGGGCTTCACTGTGAAAATGGATCGTGTCCAAAGCAGACGATCTCTCAGAACAAATGTACTCTTGGCAACGTGCATGGCAGAGATTCTCAATGTAGTAGAGGCTTGCCAGCATCTGACCATCATGCTGCCTGAGCCATGTCCACGTTCTGATGTCAGGATGTACAGTACACCATGCAGACTCTTGTAATATATATCAGCAGATTAACTCCGTTTGAGGAGGATTAGGGGCGTGCATGTGTGTGTGTGTGTGTGTGTGTGTGTGTGTGTGTGTGTGTGTGTGCACACGCATCTGAATGTCCATGCATCTATATACCTGCCCTACAGCTCGATATATGCAATATGATGCCATCTTCATTCTGCACACTCTTAAACCAGAATGCGCAGAACCTGGCCCTCGCCCCGAAAAAAAACAATCAATTTATGTCGGGGCGCTAACACAAAAATCACATACACAACACAAAGTATGTCATGAAAGAGGACTTTTATATGGGCTTTCTTCACTCCACAGATCAGCCAAGAAACTAATGAGCAGAGCTAAAATTCCGTGGCGTTGCAAATTGGTTACAAGGGGCAAGGGTGCGTGGGTGGTTAGATGGGGGGAAATGGGGGGCATACCAGTGAAAATGGAAAATGTTGGCTTTCATTTAGACGGCATCTTGTATCCCTTTACAACTCCAACCTCAACAGCTGTGCAAACAAAACATATGTTTGATCCACTGACAACCATTTGCAATATTGGCAAAGCAACACAAATATTACCATTATTATATTGGATTATATTATTATTTACAGAAAATAAAGTGGTAACACGGCCTCAAGGTTAAATTGGCTAAATTGCAAAAATCAGTGAGATTCCTCAGAAAGGAATCCAGCCACCCAAACAAGCAGGTGCTTTGTTGCCAAAATATTCAGAGTGGAATCTGTAGTGACCACTGAGCACTGCTGTCAAGCTGACTGGACAGTGGTGCTGTTGTCTTGCTGAAAATGTCATTTTTCAAGGCTGAAAAACAATCAGCAGGAAGAAGCTTAAACATCTTTAAGATTGTCAACAATTCCTCAACTTTTGTTGACATGGTTGAGAGTTAAAAACAAGTGGTTACTTTCAAAGGCCAACAACATGACACTTCACCAGCATCACAGAACAGACTGTGTTTGACTTTGCAGGTTCCACTGTCATCGAGGACTATAAGCACTATAAGCAACGCTATAGGTACAATAAATCACAGCCCTATTGACAAGACTGTCGGCAGAATTGGTGATGACAAATAAATGATATATGTAATGACTGCAGAGTGCTATCAATCTGTCATCATCCTCCACTGACTGTACAGGTGGTGTTTTAATACAGTGATTTATTATCTTTTGTTACCTGCAAAAAAAGAGCATGTATACTGTACTTTACTAGTACTGTACTGTACTTTATTAGTCTTGTAGGAGCAATTAAAGAAACTCTCTCGCCTGATGCATTTGTCAATGAAGTTAACCACTATGGTAATTTTGTGCGACAATAAAACACTCTACCCGAGCAGCTAGCCAGACGGTGGCTCTGAAGCATCACTGCTCCACTTGTTTGAGACACAAAAATGGGGCAGCCTGGCCTAATAAACTCTGAGTCGGGGGGCGAAAACCCCCCCAAACGAAACCAAACAAAACAAAAAACAGTTTGGGCCATTTACATGAAATTGTGTCAGCGCTAGTTATGTGACAATTGCATTGTCCTTATGTTTGTTGATGTCAGACAAGATGCCGGAACAATGAAACACAAAAGGTTGATTGTGACGCTCTATTTAACAGTTGAGCATTGCTTGCCAAAGTGTCTGTACTTCTGTATTGTTTAATCTAATCACAGCCACAAAAAAATGATAAACCTGCCTGAAAGCAAGACAATCCCCATTGTCACCATGATCACCCCCATTAGGTAAGAGCATAATCCACAATATCATGCTTGAATTACATATCAACAACCAATGAAGTGCAATTAAAAAAAAATAGAATCAAGATATAGGAAGCACATGTTTTGGGCCTAGAGGCAGTTTGACTCAACAGACATGCAAGGGTGACTATAGTTGAATTTGAAACATTATTTCACATAAAACATTATTGTTCTTGCCAAAATGCCCAATTTAAATGATCAAATTGTAGTAGTATTTTGTCTTTCTTTTTAACATGAGGTAAGAGGTGAGGTAAAATATCATATTCCCCATGTAAATCAGGTAAACATCTCAAGGTGTTATGGTTTTAATCTCAAACCATATTCAATAGAGCTTCTATAAAACGAACTTCTGACACGAAAAGTTCTTACCTTTCAGTCAGACACACGCAATAGCCAAGGGTGGTAGTCTTGAGAAAAAAGTTGTCATTGTGAAGAGAATGACAGAAGACGTGTAGATTAGTGTTCCTTTTGTTTGAACCCGAAAAGACTGTGAGGGGGCGTGGTGGCATTGCGAATGGGGCGTTCAGGTTAACCTCGGAATTTCGATAATTCATATAAATAATGCCAATGCCCGATGCTATTTTTAAAAGATCCTTTCATGAGAAACATACACATAAATACTGAACTGAAAGTAAACGCGAGTGTTTCACAAAAATATAAAGTATAAATGATGATTTTTTTATGAACAATTTCAATCCAGTTGGAAATATTCCGAATCTATTGAAAGCAACAATTGGACTTTTGTTGATAGTGGGACGTGTGGTGGAGAGCGCCACTATGTGGATGTTTATAATCACGTCAGCAAACGCTGCAGTCACGCCAAAGTTAAGTTGCGTGGAACCAGACAAATATTTAGTCAGAAGCGGCAATACCCACAACATCCATCGGGATTTCATGCACAACATATCCAAGAAATCTAACACAGTCGTACATTTGCATTGGAAATGCAGACATATATAAAGACTGCAGTAGTGTAGAGCAACGATTTATATAGAGGGCTGTTGTGTGGTAAATGTTTTTCCAATTTCCATCCATCCATTGTCTTTTTCACCTAGGAAGTCAAGGATCAATTCTACAGACTATAAAGCCTAAACATAAAGCTGACATCCTTGCAAGCATTTCTAGATCATAATGGGGGAATAGAATACAATACATTACAATACATCCTGATTTAAATAGAGCTTTCACAACAGGATTAATAGCTACGTAAAATTCCTTTAACTACCAAGGTCGTGACTATTCAGATTGAAATGTAATAAATTAAAAAAACATTTTGGAGTACACGCGGTAGTTATGGTTAAATGATGCTAGGATTAGGAGGGGATCCTTGGAAAGAATTTTGCCTTCAGTCCCCAAAGAACTCCTGCATTAGACTATGCACGTTTGGCTTTGTTTGTGGGCCAAAGATTCACATAAATACTGAATGATCCACGTGGATTGCTACTGGGGGTTGATATAACTGAATTTTATCCCATCTTTTCTTTATTATTCCTGATAATCTACAAAGAAAATGTAGTTTTAGTATTCTTGTGTGGGAGCTGTAATATAGTTCCGCAACAAGGTCCACCAGAGGGAGCTCTCTCCAATCGCGCCAGTTGCAAAAATGAATACAGTAATGGATACCTTACGTTGAGTGTTTGGTATTATGTGTAGTGTAGATGGATAAAAGAGCATGGAAATCCCAAACAGTCACATACAATTTGACCGTGAACCATAGAAAGAACATGAGTTTGATGCTCCGAACACCAAGTAAGTCACCAACCAACTGTCCCAGTCGAGTAAATGCTAACTGGTTTGAGGACGGGTGGAGGAACTGGCTTGACATTGTTACCTGTGTGTGTGGGTATGATGCGTGGTCTGTCTGTCCCCAAACGCTGCAGAAAAATTGCAAGTTGTTTCTCCTTTGGAGCTTTGTCCAAGCCCGTGGCTATCAGGTAAGAGCCAAACTGTTCTTTCCATGTCTTCCATTGTGTAGAAAGGCCGTCTAGTATGGGCAAAAGAGGCTGCATTTGAACTAAAATTCTGATGTGTGTGTGTGTGTGTGTGTGTGTGTGTGTGTGTGTGTGTGTGTGTGTGTGTGTGTGTGTGTGTGTGTGTGTGTATTTTATTGGATCAGTGCCACACTCGCTAATGGGTATCTCAAACTGTGTCATGAGTTTAAAATAAAGTCTGTCTCCTCTTCTTTTTTTTTTTTTTGATAGGGTTATAAGAATACATGTATTCCCTCTCAACACATGTACAGTCTATGTTTTTCCAGTCAGTGACTCACCAGTACTGGTGCCGTAGGTGCGAACAGTGGTGTCAGTTGGCGGGAGCGAGCCTGAGTCTAGGGAAGCCACGTCATCATCTTGAGAGCAGCCCGCCTGGATGGCTCTCAGGTAGCTGTGGCTACGGGAGCGGAAGCAAGTGGGCATGGGCAAGTCTGGAGGATCTGGGTTGTCCTGAGAATGGGAACGGGAATCTCGGAATGTGGAGTCAGAGCTACGGTCCTCGTAATGATGACTCATGTCCAGGTCCCGGAACTGTGGGGAAGCAGATGGAAGAAATGGCTGGAAACATTCAATTTATTTTAACCATGGGTGTGAACATGTTTTGAATTTTATCCATCCATCCATTTCTATACCACTTGATGTCATTGAAGTGGCGGGTGAGATGTAGCCTGTTTGGACTTTGAATGAATTCATTTATTCCAGGCTCAAACTGTGGCCTTCATCTTTATTAACTGTTCAGTGTATGTTTTGAGTGCCATTTTAACAGTCCGAACTGCCATATACTGTAAGTGTAATAGGAAGTTTAGCACTGCGCAGTGTCATGTCAGTCTCAGTGTCATGTAAGATAGGCTCTTAGAGCATCTTTAGGGATCTCTTCATTTCGTGTGGGAAAGTTTGCTCGGAGATAACTTCATGAAATATTCATCTGGTACTTTGTTTTTTTATGAAGTAATAAAAAATATCGGCTTAGCAAATCAGAGAAAAATAAATTGCCCGGGGAATACAATTTTGAGTCTCACTTGGCTTACGAATAGCGCATCAAATCCAACAGCCAACTATAATTTTGAAGCACTGACCTGCCCCATACAGCTACGTCTGCCCAATGTGCTGCAGGCATGGCCGAAGTCATCATCATCCCAGTGTGGCACAGGCGAGCCTGTGCCCCCAATGCAGTCAAGGTTGTCCAGGCTGCGGTTATTGGCGAGCTCTCTGAGAGATGGAAGACAGCTGCAAAACAAAACAAATGTGCTCAGGTCAAATTGGAAGAGCAAGCGATATCAGGACATACTTTGGCAAAGTAAGGGTGAACAGTCAATGTTGATATTTGATGATGGGGAGGCAGCAAGAGAGGAAATTCCAAACCAGGTGTGCAGCAATTGAAAGAGAAATAAAAAGAGGACTAGTGGATGATTATTCAAGACATCGCTTTTACTTTCTCATTGCATGGCCTCCATTTTTCAATTTCGATTTATCCCTTACAAAAAAGCGTTTTGCAAACTGACGTGCATCTACGGTGCTGGTTCCAATTTGCTTCATGTAAGTACACAAGCAAGTACTGTACACATATTGTAGATGCCATGTGAAAAGCAATAGGCTTGGACTGAAAATTATATGACATCAGAGAATATCATCATAGTAAAATCAAAATGTTCTTCTAGTACGTGCTAAGAATAACTAATACAAATAAAATGAACAATAAAAATAAATTACACAATTTCTTTTAACATTTTTTTAAGATACAAGTTTACAAATACAATAAGGAAAAAACAAAACAAAAAAATTACAAGATAAATTTTAGGATCGGCTGGGTTTATAATTAAGTAATGACATTTTTTTTTGTAAGGGATTTGAGCGTCAGAGCATGCAAAGCTGGTGATGTCGGGTGGCATATGGTCCGCTCACTGAATCGTCATGATGCCAAACAAGCAAAAGAAAAGGATTATGCTTCTCAAAAGACAACTTTGACAACGTTGTCATGGCTAGCGCACAATGATCATAACAATGAGCACGATACAACTTCTTCCCCAGAGTCAAATCACAGAATAGGAGTTTTCCCCGAAAAGCGCTGGGCTGATGCTATTTACAAGCTTGCTGGTGGGCAGCTGTGATTGGCAGCATGGCATGGTTTTGTCACCTCCAGGAAGTTATTGCTGGCTTGTCGGCGAAGCAACAACACACCCCTGGGATGTGTCTTATTTGGGCCTATCACTGACCTGCTCATTGACCTGCCCAGTTGGTTCAGGGAGGACACACTGTGGACGGGTGACCACAGGGCATCCAGTTCCCCTTGCAATAAGGAATAATCCAGGGTTCTGCTGCTCATGCCAGCAGGCCACAAGAGAGCCATGGGTTAGTCATTCATGCATGTTGACAATCCAACACAATGTGGTATTTGTGATACCGAACACGCATCAACATGTTATCTTCCGCATGGACCAACTTGACAACTATCAACATATCAAGGAAACAGCATGCCAAGTAAACAATATGACTATTGTTTTACAATAATAATTATAATCATTGTCTATCTTTACCTTTAATCTGCCTATCTGTCTGTGTCATGAAAAAGGAAAATATATACAAAAAAAAAATATGCGTCTCATTCCGATGCACACTCAATAAAATGTGAAATACAAATGTGTGTCCATTCGAAAGTGTGATGACTCTGAATTATAATATTTTTTGCACCACATTGCTCTACCAAAGGTTCTCCACAAATCTTTCATATAAAAATAGCGCTGATGTGTCGCAGTTGTACCCCTCTGCAAATTACAAGTAGCATCACGTCTCGTTAAATGAATGCCTCTGTGACAGTGTTGATTTAAAAAAGGGGGGCCTTGCAGTACTGCAGTCGCAAGGGTGTAATTTTTGTACTGCATCAATATATTACATTAGTGTACCAAATGTTGTGGCCCGCAAGGGTTTGTTTTTGGATCCCCTAAGGGAATCTGTATACATGCAGAATGCTAAATCTATTACTTATTCGAATTTGTCTCAGTTGCTTTGGTGCAACAAATTTGCGCAAATAGGAAAACATCACAGTTCCCCTGCTGAAGCCGTTTTCTTTCTCAAAAGCCTTACTACATGGCTCAAAAGTTAATATTTAAAGTTTTTATGTCATTTTCTACAAATAAGACGGTCAATATAACAGCACGCTCTGGAGGGAAGCTCTGGTGAAAACCGCTGCTTAAGTTGGAATGACAAAATCAGTATTCTAAATAAATTGAACGTTACACCTTCGAATGTGAGGAATGATATTAAATTAGCATTTGAATAAAATCACACCATTGCAATGCAATGTTTGAATTACCATTAGATGAAAAAATACGTCGACTACTTGATCTCAACAGTAAATGTAGCCGGAGGCAAACTCCGTGTCAACTTCAGAGCGTAGGTGTGTGTCCCACGGCAAATGTTTTGAATTCGGTGTCGACTTAAAAAGACATGGCAGCACTGTCTTGCTTCTGTTTTCACCATATTGTCATTACTACAAAGAAAGTGCTCTCTGCACACATTTGATGTGACGTTACCTCAAATGTTGCCCTGCTGTGCCTTCATCACACATAGTGCATCATGTCTGCTTTTGAAAGCCTTTTACAAAGAGGCAAGATATGTCTTGTCTACTTTCAGTGACTAGTCTATGAATAAACATCAGCAGGTCAAATACTGATAAAACTTTTATGGATGGGGGAGGATTAGATTTCTGCTACTTTGACACAATCTACAAGCAGGGGTGTCAAACTCATTTTTTGTCACGGGCCACATTGTAGTTACGGTTTCCCTTGAGGGCCGTTATGAATTTTGGGAAACCATATACATGTTTAATCACCTCCACACATTACATACACGGCGCACAACAAATTGATGGATAGCCAGTTTTAAAATCAGAAGTCAAGAACGACCATGTGAAATTTTGGTTCAGACTTTAGCAAGCATCATGGAACTTGACGTGCTTGATTTGCTTTTGCGGGCCACATAAAATGATGTGGCGGGCCAGATCTGGCCCCCGGGCCTTGACTTTGACACCAGTGATCTCCAGTATGTATGTCGCTTTTGTATTTGAGCTAATACAGTACAGCATGTTTTTGTCACACTTTGGGCTCTACATTCGAGCGCACACACACTCAGGCGTAAAAATTGGCACAGCTTCATCTTCGTGCCGGCGCAAGCCTTGTTTCGGGGCGTTTGGCAATTTGGCAGACCCGCTGCAAACCGCCTGTTTCATCTGTATGAAACAGCGAAAATACCAAAGGAAACTCAAATCCACTCATGCATACAGCAAGACCGCTCTTTGAGCTAAAACTGCGCTGGTCACGCATATCAAGCCATTTATGTGTGCGAGTGTGTTTTAGTTGTATTTGTATTTCTCACAGTACTGGTATAGAATGTGCATCATGAATACATCATTTATGCAAATAAAATGGAAGCTTGCTTGGCCCCTTTCAAATGTAAAAATGTTATGCCTATCAATTCTCTGCACCTTGTAACATAAATTAAACTAATCAGACTACTAACTACATGTAAATGGCTTTTTAAGTGCCCTCGAGTGTCTGCCTGTTGTCAGCGCACTCTAAAGAGCTTAATTAGATGTTTGTTCTTAAAACGCACATTGAGACTCATACAGGCATTTTCACCGTCCAATTCTTATTGAGTAGGCCAAAATTTATCCTTCCTTTCAAAGGTTCTCGCAACTTCTGATTGATAACAAACAACTGGCCAGTCCCACTTTATTTAGTGCACGCTGAATAGAATGCGTAAGATTACCCAAGATAATTACATAACGTGTAACGTGTGCTGTCTTCGTTGGCAGTGGCCTTACTTGCGTGGGGGTAGCTGGTCACTCAGAGAATGCTGTGTGGCCCTGAGGTAGCTCTGGCGGCGAGCGGCAGTCTTTGGCGAGGGTTTGGGGCTCCCCTCCGAGTCTTCGCTGTCCTCCATGTCTGCCATGGCCTTCACGTAGCTTCCGCTGCGCATGCGCCGGCATGGAATTTCATTGGCGCCCCCGCTGCGGCCTAATGAGCTGCTCCAATCCCCCTACAGGCAGCAACAAACGGCTACATTTTGATTCCAATTCGATGCCGCGCTGTCACGCCACTTCTGTTTCACTACAGTGAGTGATGCTCATGCTATCATCCTATTACTATCACAAGTAGTAATCGTGGTTTCCATTCAAAGCGTTTGGTGTGCGACAGTGTTTAGGCCTTACTTACCCTTCGGCCGACCTGCAGGTAATTGCAAGTCAGTTCTGGTTGGCATGATCTGGACTTGAGCAAGGACCTATCCAGAGTGGCTGAGCCCTTCTGGAGCACTTGCTTTGGCTGGCCCATAGTCAGTGCGGACCAAGATCCTCCTTTCATGTTATCATTCATAAGCACATTCCCTGGTCCTTCAAGTCCATTTCCTCCTCCACTCATCGGTGCGGCTAGTGTCTGATACTTCATGTCATTGCTGCTTTTAGATGAGCTGATGGTGTTATAGCCGCTATGAATGTATTTATTCTGGCCCCCGTGGCTCTCCTGGCCAGGGGGGCGTCCTAGGGTCATCATCGCCATAGTGTTGTGGAAGTTGCTTATGTCATTGCTGTCCAGATCATCGGAACTCCAGTACCCTGACATGTTGGAGCGTGGTCTGCGCTTGGCGGTCGCTTCCGATTTCGTTCCGCGATCTTTACTTTTGGCTCTGCGGTTATGCTTCCCTCCGTCGTCAGTGCCCGACGAACCTCCGCCGCTCCCCGTTGAGCGTCCGTTGACGTTTCCTTTCATGTGGTGGCTTTCCAGTGACTGGGACTTTGCAAAGAGCTTCTGCACCGAGTGTAGCATGTAACGGATGCGACCAGGACTGTCCGTACGCTGTTTACCCGCGGTTACTGCAGATGTTCTGTGGAACTGCAAGGTGCTGAAGCCATCCCGACCGCCAGCTAACTGCTTATCAAACTCCAGAAGGCTGTGCGGTGCCCGGTTCTTGGTCATGTGATGCGATATCGTAGCCGAGCCGCTCGTAATCATGGACGTTCGTCCAGTAAGCTCAGCCATGCCCATACCCGATCCCATGCCCATCGACACGGACGCTCCCAATGTCCCGGTTCTCATTCCGCCTATGCCCTCCACAGGTGGGGAGAAGTCCGACGGATCGTAGGAGTTGTAGTGAATCCTGGGGAAGGTGCTGCTGTTTGACAGCTGGTTGTTGAGGGGGAGCAGGCATTCTGGTGGAAGGGAGCCTGGGTTGGCTGATGGGTAAAGATGGGGGTCCATAGTGCCATATTGGTCCATCGTTGGGCTGAGCAGGTAAGGACTCCGCGGCATGGTGCTGGTCTTTTGAGGGTAGAGAGCCTCTAAGTGGCCAGCGGAAGGGTCACAGGAGTCAGACAGGTGTCTGGTATGGCTGGTCCCCAGCCCTTTCATAATGGCGAGGAGGCCCAACCCTCTAGTAGACCTCCAAACCTAGAAGTTGACTCCTAGCCCATAGATGAAGAAAAAAAAACGGAGAATTAGAATCAAACATACAAAGGCTCTGCCAGAGATACACTCCTACTCGCGAGGCAAACCAGACGACAAATAAGATATGTGTTGCACTGCGAGACAAATATTGTATGTGCCAACAATACATTGCCAGCTACAATCAAAAATTGTGCTAGAAACCGATGGAACACAATAAACGTATCAATGAAGATCTTCAGTTTGTGGGTCGAAGTGGGCACAATTACCGGCAGTCCACAAGAGGCAACGCCACAATTTACGTGGGTTGAATATTCTCATGAATAATCTCTTCCTTCTGTAGCAATTTCTTCAAAGTTTGAAAGCAATGCAGAGTTCATCTGTCGTCCATTTCGATGGATTTGTGCGCCCGTGATTGCAAAACTTTTGTGTCACTCGTAAACAATTCAGATCTCATAGGATCAGCAAGCATGAAATTCAGATGGCGTTTTGTGCTATGCAATATTAATAATGTTGCCAAAGAGCAATGTACTTCGCAAAAATAAAGTTCTACAAACATGCATCCGTTGAATAATTCAAGTGGTTTTACTTTTTGCTTGATTTCGTTAGTAAGGCATTGCATGCAGCTTAGAAAACCGTGATGAATAGAGAGCGCATATGTGATGCATAAAAGTTGAATGTTGAATTACGTCGCGAGCAGTTCAGCGAGCTATTACGTGTGGCTATGCTAATTTGAGCCGAGAGGGGTCCTTGAAAATGAAATAGAGAACAGCAACAGACGAGCATTTCTGTATTGTATCGTCTGGAAAAAAAGTAAAAGTAAAATTATAACTTCCCAAGGAAAGGGATGACGAATGATAAAATGAGTCTGTGATACTTTAGCATCCTTAACCTCTGAGTCTGTTTCTGTGCGTGTCTTGGTTTCAAGAAAACCAGTCAGTCAGGATAGGCTACAGATCAAATGTGATCCTAATGGCATAATAACAGCGCGACACAAAATGCATTTTGTCCAATTTGTACTTGTTGGTGGTTATTATTTATGACCAAATTAGGCTGTGAAAAGTCAGGGAAAAAAATAGCTGAAACTTGAAATGACTATGGTGTACTCTTTTTGGTATTTGTTCTATTACAGCAGATTGGATCAGAAGCTGGATTGGAGCCGACATGCCTGCCTGACTGACTGCGTTCTTCGTAAACAACAGACACACGCTGACGGAGTGATGCAGTAAAGACATTTTGTACCCAGTGGAACGGCTATTCAAATTTACAAGGAAAAGCAACTCATTTTGCTTTAATTGCCATGCTCACCTTTACCTCAACCAAGACCCGGAGGAAGAAAAGATAATTGCAAGCTGCTCGATAAAAGGAAGCTCATTCACGAGATGATGCTACGAGGTGATGTAATGTAATTTAATTTTCGAACGAAGCTTCGGGTGAAGTCAAATGAGGCAGGTGTCGCATGACCTCCATCTTGCCTTCGTAAGCCAATGTTTCTTCTGCGCATGAATATCAAATAGCTGTTCAGCCCCCGCCCTCCTAAAAAAAAAGTCTGTAAATGATATGCCTTGCTGTCAAGCCCCCATTATTAGCATGCTGCAAGCACAGACTCATTCAGTGTCATTAACGCAGCTTCTCTGAGTGCCATCTTTGCTGATAGGGTCAAATCCTCTAAATCCTTTTACACCACATTAGCTAACTGCCTCAGATCTCATAGTGGCACGCCACTCAGATAAGCTTAACATATCATCTTCAACGTGTCACCCAGTATGGCGGCCGGTGCATTATCAACGAAGGCAGGCATAAAAGCTGTGCGCTTTCACCGAGTGAACGGGTTTGACAAACTTCAATTTTTATCTTTCGTATGACATTGTAGGGCACAACATAGAAAAACATTTACTAGATTCCTGGATCGCGCTGTTAAAATTGCAAGTAGACTACCACGTTTAACTATTTGCGCAGGTGGTCTAGTGGGATTTTGGTGAATTTGATGGAGGTGCAGGCAGACAGATATTAAGATTTGCATGTGTGGTGGCTGTCATCATATTTCTTGCATAAATATGACATCAGTGTGCACCGAAACCTCTGAAACTATGTAGTGATCGATGAACTGAATGAATTATTATTATTATTATTTTTTTCATTATCTAATTTTTATTCCATTTTCTAAATAACCCTCCATGCAGTGGCATTGCTGATCACAGTGGCCAACTTTGCATCATCCACCCGTAGAGATCTGCTTCCATTGCCTCATAAATGTAACATGCGTGTTTCGACCTCCCGCATTGACTTCAGCAAATTATTTTCTGCTTCCATCATTGCAGGGTACCATTTTTTTAAGTTGATGCTTCGATTGATGGCGAATCAAGTCGGCTGTGTTCACACCCAAAACGGGCAAAACGCCCATTTTTAAGTGTGCCAAGCTGTGCCCATCTGCAGACATACCAAAATGCAGTCTAACATGCCCCTGCGCGGATTTACACCGTGCCTTGCGCTACTCGGCTTGGATTTGGCATGAAAATAGAGTCCAAGGCGTAAATCTCTTTGTTCTGTGTTTAGTTTGGCAGTAAACTTCAACAGGGAGTTGAAATAAACAAATTTAAGTCTCTTATTTTGAATAACTGTATCTGCCAAACTGCACTCACAAGTCAAGTCTTGAAAACTTTCAAGGCACCATTGTTTAAAAAAGTGCTTAAATTCTCCACCGACACTGCTTCAAAAACTATGCCATGCTCTTAATTGACCCACATTGCCCGCTGCAGCGTACCTGCATACACCGCTGAATGTGGAATGGATGTGTGTATGAGAGAGATCAAAACTAAGCAGCTACTATTCATGCTGGTAATCATGACGTCCAATGTAACTTCAAATAAAACAGCCAGACGATTTACGATGCCCAGAAAAGACATTCAGTCATCAGAAAGGGAATCATCTAGGTCAGGCGTCTGCACTCCGTTGTTAGTTAGAATACACATGTTTAGTGCTCAGTGCGTGCAACAATGCGAGTGTGAGTGTTCATGGTGTGTGTGTAATATTACACCCTGCATGGAGCGTCTGGTGGCAGCCGCGTGCACTGGGAAGCTGCAATCTGTTCCTTCAAGGGTGGTGAGGGGCATTTTGGCAGAGTGTCCAATCCATGACCTCAGTCATACGAGGCCAGTTCTCACCACTGACCAGAGGAGGGACATGTCACTAAATAAAAAAAAATAAAATCGCATTTCACTTATTTCTAATGTTTCCTGGCATGTGTCAAAGCAAAATATCAAAAACAAACACCAAAGTGTTTTATTTATGAGGACGAGCTTGTTTCCAGTCCATTAAGTGACAGATGGCATTAGGGATGCTAATGATGAGGAGTATCACACACGTTCTCATAGATTAATTTTCTCCCGTGAAATCACCTCTGGAGCCATCATAAATATGTAAATACGCATTTTCAGGCTGCAGTTGTGCTAGGCTGATGTTAATTTGTCCACAATAGTGAATTTCTGACGCATAAAAACTCGTTGAACCCTCATGTGGGCTATTAATACCACTTACACAATCGGATGAGATTAAAGACAAGAGCTGGACCAAAATTTTCCACCTTTACAAAGGAGAATAATTCTAAATTTGTATTGACGTAATCAGAGAAAGGCAGCATGGTGGAATGCCGGTGCATACTTCTGAGGTTCAGGGGCAAATCTGAGACACTTTCCCAAAACATGCATATAAGGGTCATTTCAAGGGATTAAGGTCAGGGGAGGCAGAGCCTCACCTGCATGTTAATAGAAGAGAAAGGCAATAAAATAAAATAAATAATAATTCGGCCTATTATAATTCTTTAATATGACGCCGACTTTACAACTAGCCATCGCTTTCACGTCAATTTTTAGCATCTTAGGGAATTATAGAACGAGCGCAAAATAATGTGAATAGGGGAATTGTGACCAGAAAATCTTCTTTAGGCAGAGTTCATTCTTCTTTGACAGTGCTTAAATCGAAAACTGAGGGTTATTATTATTTTTATTTTTTTGTAAAGGTGGAATTATTGATACAGATCATGTTTTAGATCTCACAGAGGTGTAGCAAAGGACATACACCAGACACGGTAGCAGCATCATCACATAGTTTAGCCCAGAAATCTTTGCTCCCGTATATGTGTAATGCAAATGATTACTTATTATTATTATCATAAATGTATATATATCTTTTTTACTCTTAATTTCTATAACAGCAAGTCAGTGGGCGAGCTTATGCAAAGGATGTCATCCTTTCATCTGAGCGTTGGTGCACGGCTCAGTCAGTCAGAAGTGAGTCCATCTGCTGCACTGGCCTGGAACACATGGGGCAAATCTCGCGCGTCTGTGTGTGAGCTCACAATTATGGGTCCCAAACTTTGAGTGTTAAGGAGGAAGCGACGGCGTGAAGCTGCGGCGCGAGGTTGATGCCGGCGAAAATGAAAGCGATCCAGCGGGAATGAGGCGGCTTCCATGGCAGCGGAGGAAGATGAGAGACGTGTTGGAGGAACAAAGAAGGGGGGGATACGCAGTCAGGAGAGTTCATATCTTTAAAAACATGTCAAACTAAGATGAGTTTCGTTCCGCAGAGCTTTACTTTATGATACAGAAATATCAGGGGGAGAGATGCAGAGACCTTTGGAGGCAAAGGTGCTCAAAGTTGAAAAGAGGGCATATGGAACTTTAATAAAAATGTTTTTAATTAACCCATTCAGGGACAGCGGTTACTACAGTGGACAGCTTATCGTGTTACCAGGTTACAGGCTGCATGAAAGGGTTAATGTGCAAACAGAACCAAAAAATAAAATATCAAAATGAGTACGAAATGCTACTTTATGGTCATTCGATACAAATTAATAGCTCACTAATGAACAGTTGGGCAAGCAAATGGAGAGCTCCTTTGATGGAAATTGTAATGTTGGGGTAGGAAGCTAGCAAGAAAGGAAGGAAGGTAGGATCAACATCACGTCAACACACACAGCCGCATCCGAACTTAAGTCATATGTGACACATTAAATAAATGATGAGAGGGGGAAGGAGTCTAACCTTGTCCTAATTACATCTTATCTGTTCCATCAGTGCTGCGCTCTGGCCTATTTTCATCGCTAAAAATTTATCACCCTCCCTTCTGTTGTGCGAGATAACCCGCACTCGTTTTAGTCCATCTCTGAAGACCGCCAGGCGGAAAGGAAGCCAGTGAAAGGCTGGTGGCAGAGTGTCACTGCCTCCGCTGGCAGCTGAGCTCCGCTTCCATGCCCCTGAAAACCACTTCCGCTGTGCAAGTGAGCATTCTAAAAGTGCTTTCTGTCACATGCAGTGGAAAAATCCGCATGATTTCCAGGCCGGATGATCAGAAAATACTGACAGTTTTTCTGAACTTGAAGTCCACAAACAGCAAAGGCACATTATATTGTACGTCTATGTACTGTATACTTTAGCCCGCACTCATTAAAATATGACTAATGGCTCTCTTGGGTTCTTTTGTCAGGAATGAGACAATACTATAAGGACTGAATCATCATTTTCCATTTTATCTGGTGCAAATCGGAGGCATTAATTCAAACGTCAGAAAGACATTCAGTATGCGCGCAAACAGCCCCCAGCATGTTTTTACGAATGCACGTATATTACAATGCTCGAATGCGCCACCGAAGACACTTAGAGACTTCTCTCTCACGCACACTCCCGCCGCTTGCAAGTGAAAGCGCTCAAAGAGCCATCATTCTGAGGGCACTTAACCAAGCGCTCTTGCACTTTGATTTTTAAACGTGGCATTGCCTTGAGTAAATCCGATCTCTTTCAGGTTATACGCAAACAATATTGAAAACATTGATGCCTTTTAAAAGGGATCTAACTTGTTTGTATGCCTCAGTTTGACCTTCAGCGTGAACATCACAGTGGGGCTCCTCTAGTTAATTTTTTTTTTTTTTTATCAAGACTGCTTACAGCTTTCTAAGATCTAAGCAGTGTTTGATTCTTTTTCGAGGGCTCAAGTTGCATTGCTTTGTATATAGATGAGCAGGCATCCGCGGTCTGCTTCGACCAAATGAGTCCACCAGCATAATCCTGAAATCTAATCCACTTCAAAATGCCCTTGGAATGACACGCCAAAGCCACAGTTCGGTCCAAAAGATCTTCTAGGCTTCACCCCGACAGAGGAAGCAGTGACGCAACGAGATTTCCCGCTGCATGAGGGCCGACCATGTGGCGGGAAATAGAGGCCACCAAGTGGGTCAAATTCCATATTCATGCCTTTCAATCCCCACATGACCCTGACGTCACAATAATACTGTAATGGCCGCCTGTCAACCCGACAACCTGTCGGATGCACCGGGTGGGAGCTGTTGCCACGACAACGGCCATAAAGTCAGCAGGACGGACCAAGATGGCACACGGATACATTTAATATGACATTTAGGAGATGCGATCTGTAAACCTTCAGCTCCCATGGCTTATCCCCCAAAGTCACCCCCAGTCTTAACACACAATACATCCATCCATGGCAAGATGGCGGCGCGCACAGGTGCAGCGGCTCTATGCTCTCCAGTTTGGTGCTTACTTTATCTACTTATTTCTTGGTTATTTTTTGAGGTTTGCGCAACCGCTCTTACCTATAGTCGTCAAGAACTTATTGACCTAGGTCGGAGATGCAATCTGTCCATTACCGGCGGTTTTCATCACAAATTCAACATCCCGGAAGGCATAGCGAGACCACCGGGCTCTCCGTGGATTACCAGCCCATTCAGGAAGCGGAGAAGGCGGCGAGAAAGGAAGCAAAAGCGAGGCTGCCGGTCGGGCTCAAATGCTAGGCTAAGGAAACAACCTTACAGGCCAGCATTGCCGAGTCTCTTCCTGTCCAACGCCAGATCAATCACCCACAAAATCGACGAACTGGAATTACAGTTGGCCACAAACAGCTTTGTGCGGAACTGCAGCGTTATTTTTATTACGGAGACCTGGCTTCACCCGCTGATCCCCGACGCGGCAGTCGAGCTAGCAGGCCGCACGCTTCACCGGCAGGACAGAAACAGCGACTCCGGTAAGAGCAGAGGTGGGGGACTTTGTGTTTACGTGCACAACGAGTGGTGTAGCAACAACAGGATCATCGACACGCATTGCTCACCTGACTTAGAGGTTCTGGCAGTTTTGTGCAGACCCTTTTATCTTCCGAGGAGTTTACGGTTGTTATTGTGCTCGCCGTCTATATCCCACCCGATGCTAACGTTAGCACGGCCCTTAGCGCCTTGACCGCCAGTATAAACAAACTGCAGCTTGCTCACCCGGATGGAGTCTGTATTATCGCAGGCGATTTCAACCAAGCGTGCTTAAAGACTGTGCTTCCTAAATTCACGCAGTATGTGAAGTTCGCCACTAGAGGTGACAATACGTTGGACCGTGTTTATTCCAACATTAAACAGGCTTACAGAGCGACTCCTCCCACATCTCGCTGGATCTGATCATCTCTGCCTTTCCCTCATCCCCACTTACACTCCTCTGCTGAAGAAGATGAAACCACAGAAAAAACAATAAAAACTTGGCCTGAGGGAGCCCTCTCTCAGCTACAGGACTGCTTCTCAAGGACTGAATGGGATTTATTCTACAACCACAACCTGCAGGAGTACACTGACACCGTACTCTCCTACATCAAAAACTGCATTGACACAGTCACGGTCAACAGAAAGGTCAGGGTTTCTCCAAACCAGAAACCCTGGATGAACAGAGAAGTCTATTCTCTTCTAAAGAACCGCAACACCGCCTTCAGGTCAGGGGACAGGGCCCTGTACAGCGCAGCCAGGTCAGACCTGAAAAGAGGCATCAGGAGGCCAAAGCGGCCTATAAGAGAAAAATAGAGGACCACTTTGTTGCGAATGACCCCAGGAAGATGTGGCGGGAATAAATCACATCACAAACTACAAAAACAGAAACAAGGTGAATGCTCGGACTGATGCCTCACTGGCAGAGGAACTTAACAACTTCTTTGCCCGCTTTGAAGCAGCCAGAACCCCAGCAGACACTCCACAAACACCTCCCCCCAGAACTTCCACACTGACACTTCTGGAGCACGAAGTGAGACGTGTGCTAAAATCTGTGGACCCCAGGAAGGCGGCTGGCCCGGACGGCGCACCTGGCAAGGTACTAAGGGCATGTGCGGACCAACTGGCTGGAGTTTTCACCAGGATTTTCAACCAGTCTCTGTCACAGGCCATCATCCCATCCTGCCTCAAAACCTCCACCATCATCCCCGTCCTCAAAAAATCATCAGCCGACAGTATAAATGACTACAGGCCTGTTGCACTTACGCCTGTAGTCATGAAATGCTTTGAAAGACTGATATCACAGCACATCAGAGCCTGCCTGCCTCCTACTCTAGACCCTTACCAGTTTGCCTACAGAGCAAACCGGTCCAATCGAAGACGCTATAAACATAGCACTTCACACCGCGCTGAGTCACCTGGAGCACCCGGGAAACTACGTGAGAATGCTCTTCCTGGACTTCAGCTCAGCCTTCAACCACATCATCCCGGATATCCTGGTCCAAAAATTGACTCACCTGGGCATCTCCACTTCCATCTGCCAGTGGGTTAAAAATTTCCTAACGGACCGCCCACAATCCGTCAAACTGGGCCCCCACTCCTCCTCCACCATCACACTCAGCACCGGTTCTCCTCAAGGATGTGTACTGAGCCCCCTGTTGTTCACTCTCTACACAATTGACTGCTCTCCGACCCATCTCTCAAACTCCATAATTAAGTTTGCGGACGATACGACCGTGGTCGGACTCATCTCAGGGGGGAATGAGTCTGACTATAGAGACGAGGTGAACCGACTGACAGTGTGGTGTTCAGAAAACAACCTGCCACTGAACACCACAAAAACAAAAGAGATCATACTGGACTTCAGGAAGAGACGAGCAGACCCAGCGCCGCTTTACATTCATGGAGAATGTGTGGAAAGGGTGAGCTCCACTCGGTTCTTGGGTGTGCAGCTCTCTGCGGACCTATCCTGGACGGCCAACACCATGGTGGTAGTGAAGAAAGCCCAGCAGCGACTCCACTTCCTGAGGGTGCTCAGGAGGAACAACCTGGAGGAGAAGCTGCTGGTGATGTTCTACAGAGCTACCATCGAGAGCACCCTAACGTATTGCATTACAGCATGGTATGCGAAGTGCTCAGCAGCAGACAGGAAAGCGCTGCAGAGGGTGATTAACATGGCCCAGAAGGTCACAGGCTGCTCTCTGCCCAGCCTGGAGGACATTGCCAGCTCACGGTACCTCAGCAGAGCTGCCAACATCATCAAGGATGCATCCCACCCTGCAATCACCTGTTTGTTATGTTACCCTCAGGCCGGCGTTATAGATCACACAAAACCCGAACAAGCAGATTCAGAGACAGTTTTTTCCCCAGAGCTATTACTGCAATAAACAATCACAGAATATAATAAACCACTGCATCTAAACCCATACTCACCTACCTCACTTAGGCAATAAATGAGCCAGTCATTTCAAGTGCAATATGTGTCCTGCGTGCGAGAAAAGCCTCAGTCCACACTACCTCTATTGTTGCTGTTGTTGTTGTTGTTTGAATATTGTATTTATAAACCGTCATTTTATTTTATTATTTATTGATTTTATCCTATTTTATTCTCTTTTTATTTATAAAAATGCACTAAGGAGTAGCACCCAAATTTCGTTGTATGCTATACAATGACAATAAAGGCGATTCTGATTCTGATTCTGATTCTGATTCTGATCTGCAATTTACTCGAAAGGTACGGGAGTTGTTTTTAGTCGCAGATTTATTGAAAGTATGTTTATAGTACAAATGTGGCATAGATTTCTGAGGCAACAAACCCCTTTATGGGGTTCAGTGGCAGAAGGAAGAACTACCAGGGTGCAAGTCGTAGCAATAAAATAATGCAATAAAACACCCCATATGTCTTTGCGCAACCGCTCTTACCTATAGTCGTCAAGAACTTATTGACCTAGGTCGGAGATGCAATCTGTCCATTACCGGCGGTTTTCATCACAAATTCAACATCCGGAAGGCATAGCGAGACCACCGGGCTCTCCGTGGATTACCAGCCCATTCAGGAAGCGGAGAAGGCGGCGAGAAAGGAAGCAAAAGCGAGGCTGCGGTCGGGCTCAAATGCTAGGCTAAGGAAACAACCTTACAGGCCAGCATTGCCGAGTCTCTTCCTGTCCAACGCCAGATCAATCACCCACAAAATCGACGAACTGGAATTACAGTTGGCCACAAACAGCTTTGTGCGGAACTGCAGCGTTATTTTTATTACGGAGACCTGGCTTCACCGCTGATCCCGACGCGCAGTCGAGCTAGCAGGCCGCACGCTTCACCGGCAGGACAGAAACAGCGACTCGGTAAGAGCAGAGGTGGGGACTTTGTGTTTACGTGCACAACGAGTGGTGTAGCAACAACAGGATCATCGACACGCATTGCTCACCTGACTTAGAGGTTCTGGCAGTTTTGTGCAGACCCTTTTATCTTCCGAGGAGTTTACGGTTGTTATTGTGCTCGCCGTCTATATCCCACCCGATGCTAACGTTAGCACGGCCCTTAGCGTCTTGACCGCCAGTATAAACAAACTGCAGCTTGCTCACCGGATGGAGTCTGTATTATCGCAGGCGATTTCAACCAAGCGTGCTTAAAGACTGTGCTTCCTAAATTCACGCAGTATGTGAAGTTCGCCACTAGAGGTGACAATACGTTGGACCGTGTTTATTCCAACATTAAACAGGCTTACAGAGCGACTCCCCTCCCACATCTCGCTGGATCTGATCATCTCTGCCTTTCCCTCATCCCCACTTACACTCCTCTGCTGAAGAAGATGAAACCACAGAAAAAACAATAAAACTTGGCCTGAGGGAGCCCTCTCTCAGCTACAGGACTGCTTCTCAAGGACTGAATGGGATTTATTCTACAACCACAACCTGCAGGAGTACACTGACACCGTACTCTCCTACATCAAAAACTGCATTGACACAGTCACGGTCAACAGAAAGGTCAGGGTTTCTCCAAACCAGAAACCCTGGATGAACAGAGAAGTCTATTCTCTTCTAAAGAACCAACACCGCCTTCAGGTCAGGGGACAGGGCCCTGTACAGCGCAGCCAGGTCAGACCTGAAAAGAGGCATCAGGAGGCCAAAGCGGCCTATAAGAGAAAAATAGAGGACCACTTTGTTGAATGACCCCAGGAAGATGTGGCGGGAATAAATCACATCACAAACTACAAAAACAGAAACAAGGTGAATGCTCGGACTGATGCCTCACTGGCAGAGGAACTTAACAACTTCTTTGCCCGCTTTGAAGCAGCCAGAACCCCAGCAGACACTCCACAAACACCTCCCCAGAACTTCCACACTGACACTTCTGGAGCACGAAGTGAGACGTGTGCTAAAATCTGTGGACCCCAGGAAGGCGGCTGGCCCGGACGGCGTACCTGGCAAGGTACTAAGGGCATGTGCGGACCAACTGGCTGGAGTTTTCACCAGGATTTTCAACCAGTCTCTGTCACAGGCCATCATCCCATCCTGCCTCAAAACCTCCACCATCATCCCGTCCTCAAAAATCATCAGCCGACAGTATAAATGACTACAGGCCTGTTGCACTTACGCCTGTAGTCATGAAATGCTTTGAAAGACTGATATCACAGCACATCAGAGCCTGCCTGCCTCCTACTCTAGACCCTTACCAGTTTGCCTACAGAGCAAACCGGTCCACGAAGACGCTATAAACATAGCACTTCACACCGCGCTGAGTCACCTGGAGCACCCGGGAAACTACGTGAGAATGCTCTTCCTGGACTTCAGCTCAGCCTTCAACCACATCATCCCGGATATCCTGGTCCAAAAATTGACTCACCTGGGCATCTCCACTTCCATCTGCCAGTGGGTTAAAAATTTCCTAACGGACCGCCCACAATCCGTCAAACTGGGCCCCCACTCCTCCTCCACCATCACACTCAGCACCGGTTCTCCTCAAGGATGTGTACTGAGCCCCCTGTTGTTCACTCTCTACACAATTGACTGCTCTCCGACCCATCTCTCAAACTCCATAATTAAGTTTGGACGATACGACCGTGGTCGGACTCATCTCAGGGGGAATGAGTCTGACTATAGAGACGAGGTGAACCGACTGACAGTGTGGTGTTCAGAAAACAACCTGCCACTGAACACCACAAAAACAAAAGAGATCATACTGGACTTCAGGAAGAGACGAGCAGACCCAGCGCGCTTTACATTCATGGAGAATGTGTGGAAAGGGTGAGCTCCACTCGGTTCTTGGGTGTGCAGCTCTCTGCGGACCTATCCTGGACGGCCAACACCATGGTGGTAGTGAAGAAAGCCCAGCAGCGACTCCACTTCCTGAGGGTGCTCAGGAGGAACAACCTGGAGGAGAAGCTGCTGGTGATGTTCTACAGAGTGCAATTTACTCGAAAGGTACGGGAGTTGTTTTTAGTCGCAGATTTATTGAAAGTATGTTTATAGTACAAATGTGGCATAGATTTCTGAGGCAACAAAACCCTTTATGGGGTTCAGTGGCAGAAGGAAGAACTACCAGGGTGCAAGTCGTAGCAATAAAATAATGCAATAAAACACCCCATATGTCAACCCCAATCTCTTTTGTGCAGACATAACCTCACTGTAGTCTCATGTAGAGGAAGCTCCATTTTGATCGCAGTTGCTACACATTGTGCCGTTGATCTCATCACCTCCCCTGGCAAATGATGCCCGTCACATTTAAATTGCCACGTCCGAATTCTCCACATTGAACGTCGTGCGATTCATTGATCATCCGATTAATTACACCGCACGGAGACAAAAGCCAGTGTCCAATGGAGCCTCCAGATCCATTTCTAGCACCTCCAGCAGGGCCTATTGGGAGTGCGATTCCACTTCCACTCTCATCCACCGTCCCGGGAGAGTCGCCTCGGAGGCTTCACTGGAGGGATGCGCTGCATCTCTGTGATTGGAGCATTATGTTATCACCTCAACACAGCTACACAGCCAGCAGGAGCCCCGTTTCGACAGGAAGCTACAAATCTATATGCACACGAGAGGGGATTCAGTGTACGCGCGTGAGACTGTTAATAAGTGTATTTTCATGCAAATTGACTTTGTCCCCCAAGACAAGACAAGGACAGAATCTCATGTGGCTCAGGAAGTTTGAGCTCGAAAGAATGAATGACCGTGGCCTGACATGAAAGGATTTATTTGTCTACGTTGAGGATATTTTACGAAGCGTAATCCCGAAAGTGTAAGTCGAGTGGCGCCATTGATTCCGCTTTAAGACTCGCAACATGGTGCAGAAGCCTTCCTGAGAGAGTTGCAATTATTGATGGCTGGCTTTGTACAACTTGTCCTCACTCATTTCGATATTCCGGTGGCCCTGACAGCTCAAGGCAACAAAAATAAGAAGGAGGAAAAACTGAAACAACGCAAAAAACGCTGCAGAAATATTGCAGCTTCAGATTAGTGTGGCATCATTATTACATTATTTGGTCTGCTGTTTATTCATGAGTTTGCTTTCAATGTGTGAGATTGTTTATGGTGATGAGAGACTATTACATAACATGTACAACGTATAGAATGCTGGGCGAGACTAAAGAGCCGCCAAAAGATGTCAGGGGCAAGATTGTAGACCTGCGGAAGACTGGAATAGGATAGAATCAGCAAAGGGCTGGATGAGAACGGTTGGCGCCGTTATTCCAACATGGAAGACACACAAAATGGCCATTGATTGCCCCCAGTTTGGAGCTGCATGAAAGATCTTCCGTAGTGCAATGGGGACGATCAGAAGAAAAGTCACGGAAAAGCCTCACAGCGCACAGCAAGACCTTGTGAATGAGTTCAAGGCAATCCAAGTGTTCAATCGGATGACTCTGATATCAGTGTCTGATGTATAAGTCACTATGAAAATCGAAATAATAGACAAAAAAACTACGAAGGACATCATGTGACTAAATGAGGCTCATATACAAACGGTACAGTAAAAAAAACATTTTGGGGGTCCCGGCAGGTGGTCATCCGAAAGTGATCTCAATCTATAGTTTCATATTTCATCATGCTACTTCAAGATTGACAGGCATCCAAACCTAACGTTTGTGAGTCAAGAAACGGAAGCCTCCGCAAAACTTACTGGAGAGTCTCACATCTTTGTTTGTATTGACATCGCCTCAAGCCTTCCTTGCGCTCGGGATGAAATATTCTAAAACAGGAAACTGACAAGGATTTTTGTATTTGAAAAGGGAATTTGACGTTCTCTTCCTCCAAGCGAGTCCTCTTTGAAGTCCCTGTCAGTGTGTTTGCCGGGAATCGCAATTAGCTGCTGAAATATAGGCACCCGGTTGAAGGTGAAGATGTACCAGCCTCGTTCGCTCATGTTTGAGCTTCATTAAACCAACAACGACAACGTGAGCGGATAAGGTCAAGTGAAAGACTTACATTGGCAGCTCATTTCTGTGAAGCCTCGATGTGAACGCGTGCGGGGTTCCTGAAAAAAGGAAACAGGACGCCGTCAACCTAGATCACATTGTCACGGTTTACTTGCCACAGCACTCATCTGAGGAAAAAGCATTTTCACGCATATTACCAACCGTGTTCAAATCATCAGATGGTGGGCTCGAGTGCTCGAGGCCGAGTCGCGTTCAGGTTCAGGCGAGGAAAAGTCTACTTTTACACTTCTTTGACCTACTTTCCTCCTCTCGTCTCAATAGCGCATTTCAATCGCGGCAGGCTCCCACTCATTCATATTCCGTTGGCTTTTATAGCACCTGCAGCGTTTCAGACGCTATGACAATGTTGAATGTGGACTCCCGTCACCTCCCCCAGCCCCACCGCACCTCCTCAAACACTCTCACCGCGTGTCCTGTATGATAACACCGCCGTGCACGGAGACGGGCTAACACACAAGATTGGGCATATGCATTGGTATTCGTGTGCACTTAAAAATGCATCGGAGTACGGAACGATTTTTTCCTCCGCTACATATTGTATATGTGTGTACATTGCATCCCAAGCAAACGCAATCCTTTTTTTTTAACCTACTCAATAGAAAATACAATTAGCTTGGTGATCTAGCAGCATACCACTTGGAACATCATAAAAATTTTCTTATTTTCCATCATTCATTGAAATACCTGCAGAACGATCGGACCTTGATACTGTCAATTAAAATACTGTTGCTTCTTGCTGCATGTGCATGAACATTTGAGGCAACCAGTATCTGAACGCCAACTCCAATTCATGATGCTAACAATGTATTCAATAGATGTCCACGCACTGTGTATAAACAACAAACGCGTGTAATGCTAATGGCGCACGGGAACCAATTTTTAATACTGTGATCCTCCAAACAAAACGCGTCGGTGTGGCAGCTACTGCAGTATATCCTTGATATAAAGTACAATAGGACAATGTTGTACTTTGTCTTTGATTCAAATTACCGGCAATGTCACTTTAAACATTTGGTAACACAGTGTATTACTATTTACCAAAAATAATTTTGTTTAATTCAAACTATTTTTAAAACTTTGTTTTGAGGGTTAACAAACGACACACTAAAGGCCAATACATTCCTCTGAATGTAATGTCAGTGCCTATTGTCAAACAAAGAACGACAACACCAATCCCACCAAACGATTTGTAAACAATCACATGGTGCTGAACTTGGCAGCATGCTGGTCGAGTAATCATAATGCGGACAAGCACCGTAGAAAACTGATCAATATTGGTGGACTCGAAAAGATATGATACTTTGCGAAAATTAGATTTTTCGGGAGTTAGCTTGTCAAATTCACATACCTGCCAATACCATTTCACTTTTAAACCTTCCAAAAGTTCTACTCTACCTTGGGGGCTTAACTTTCACTTCACGGTGCTCTTGCCGAGCATATATAAGTCGATGGCTGTGTTTAAACCAAAGTGAAAAGGACAAATTGGGACTGCATAAGCGCACATGATACATTTTTTGTGAAGCAACTAGCACTTCAAAACCAACAAAACAAAAACGAACCAATCTGTCTGATTGACTGCCTCTGTCTATTATTTTGCAACAGGAGAGTGGCCTCTGTTGGCCACGCCACTGCCAATTGTAGACATTGTACCACCATCTTTCCCCTCGCTGTGTTTCACTTTGATCTTTGAGAGTGCTGTGACCTTTAAAAACAAAATGTCAAGAAACAAACCCATACAGTATCTACACCTCTGAGCTGTGTTAACAGTGCTAAAGGTCATACTCAAAACAGCTTTACAATCTACTTACAGAAAAAAAAAACATACCGGTAACCAAATATTGGATGACAATATATTACACACGTCTTCGTAGTGTAAGGTGGCGTGCAACTTGATTGTTACCGGGTAATTGAAATATATATATTTTGGCACTTCCGGTAAAAAAACATGACGATGACTTGCCCTTTGAACTGTAACTGGAGCATTGCTAAACTTCCTCATACGATAGAGATGAAGAAACATGAAAGCTGGAGTTGGCTTGAAGGAACAACTCCTCGCTTCATTGCACACTTCTGATTTGAAGGACTAATGTCAGGCTGCACTTCACAGGTTGCTTGGGCCACAGTGAGATAAATTAGAAGTGAGACTGAGGCATCAGACTGGAAGGATCTGCTGATTGGACCATAACCTACTTTCACTGGCTAGGATGAGAGTTTTTTACTTTTATTTTTTTTTGTCCTTTCAGACAACATTGCAGGGAAGTCTATCTGAAGTGTATTTTTCAAAACTTGTCCCAGCAATATTCACTCCTGCGTCCACCCTCCTTCCGACATTATACTAAATGACAAATAAATAAATAACACATAAAAACACATTCAAAGGGGATAAACTCTAAAATGGTACACGTAATCAGCTTAAAAAACAACAACAACAACAAAAAAAGACTCTGGCGGTCAGCATTTAATTATGGAATCCAATTACTCCGAGACCATGAGGTTACAATGTTGAGGTGATATTATTAAATGCTCCCTCAATGCTTTAGCAAACTGAAAATGTAAAAGCGGACCAAAAAAAAAAAAAAAAAAGCTTAGAAGCTCATCAAGATGAAGACGATAATGTTTCCTTTCAAGCAGTTTGTGGTGTTCAACGAGCAGATGGGAGACGACTCGAGTGTGAATCTCCCAAAACGAGGCAGTGTGACGTTTTCCGAAGGAGTTGCATGCTCATTCCAAAAACTCTCAAACTGTTAGGTTCACGTCTCATGACTCAGTCGTTTGGCGACAACTGCAGTCATTGGTTTAATTAATTGTAGCTTGCCTGCAATAATCGGATGTGTGTGTGTGCGTGTAGGTACTGTTTGTGTGTCATCCTTCATGAACCAGGAAGTGGCGTGTTAAAGAAATATGACGCTACGGCAACTTTCGCACATCTTATCAGTGGCAAAATCCAGTTTTGCTGTGTTCTACGGTATCTCAACGACAAAGTTAAAATATGTCGGCTCAACGGCGACGTGGCACAAGCATATACGACAGCTAATCATTCAGTGGCTAGTTAGCAAGCAGCTCGAGCATAAACAGACGGGACACAAATGCATGGCACCAGACACTAAATCTTCAACACACAATTCAAGCTTTACCATAGAGTCCTACCAGGGACACAAAAAAACAAATTGAAAACTACCCAAAAAAGAAATAAATATATATATCGCTTACATTTTCCCCAAGCCTCCAGCTAACTGAGCTAATCGATGAAGCTGCTTTTCCGTTTTATTGCCCCTGGAGGAAAGAGGTCATTGCCGCAGGAGATTTTTGTTGTTTGTTTCTTGGAGTCTGTTTATTATTGAAATCAATTCAAGAAATAATCGGGATGCATTAGTCTTGCCACGTCGGTCCTTTGTCACAAACACTTTCCAGCACTTAGTTGAATCAATAAATACATCCGGTGCCTTATTTAAAGAATGCGCTGACACTTTCAACGATTCCCCCTGTTTGTGTTTGAATATTAATACATCGCATTTTAAAATCAAGGTGCGCTAACTCTTCAGACAGCTTGAGTGCATCATGCCTCCTTCAGCAGCTCAAGAGAATTTCTCAGATGTGGACAGCCAAGCAGCAGACGGTGCAAATAGGCTGCTAAAATATAGGCTGACAGTGAACACAGCACGCTTGCTCTGCAGGACCCTGGCTCCAGAGAGACAAGCACACACACACACACACACACACACACACACAAACTAAGCATGGTGTTCATGCATGGACGGCTAAAGCTCAGTCATCGACGCACCAAGCAGGGGAGCAGGCAGACGGCACCTGTCATTCACGGGTATCACTCTCAGGGGGATATGGAAATGTGAATAAACTCCACATGAAAGTGGAAAACAATAATGAGGGGTCTCTCCGGACAAAGTGATCAACTCAATTACCATGTGACATTTTTTTTTTTGACTGCTTTCAAATTGGTGTGTGCTGCCTGTGTGAATGAACTGCTAAAAGGATTACGCCACACTACGGGGCTGAAGTTTGTGAGAGGAAAATAATGGTGATAAAAGCTCCCCTATTGCTCCATTTTGGTCGAGAGGGTAAATCCAAATCTACTGCATGTGAATGTGTGCAAGTGAGGCCTGCTGTATTTTCACTTGGGACTTTTGAAACGTGTATGTTGGTGGACTATATTAGCTCCTGTATTATTTGTCATGATGACCCATCGAGACATTTTAATCTTTTTTTTTTCTTTACACAGGAGCACTCAAAACCATTTAACCTCTTACGTAATGTGTGTAAATTCGTGCTGCCTTCACATGTTACATCCGTGAAGATTAATGAGCCCGTTCCCAAAGACGCCAAGCCATGATTATACCCAGTGAGCTCCACACAGGACCTTGTGTTTAGGATCATGAGCCCTTCTTTTCTTTCTCCAAGCGTTGGCTTTCTCATTACTTCAGTGCAGAATTAATATTTGTCTCTTCAGTCCATACACCTTCGAGGGTCGTCTGTACTTTTTTGGCAAAATCCGGCCCGGCTGTAATACAGTATTCCTCTTGCTAATCGATGGTTTTCATTTTCTAGTGTAGCCTCTGCGGATTGTTTATGTTTATGACAGACAGACAGACAGTTTATGACAGACATAATTAAACGCTATCTCATGATATAAAATATCATGGGCCACATTGATTCAAAAGGAAGAAAAATACTTGGCAGATAATTGCAAACTATGTTTGAGAACACACCGTAGATGCTGCCATTTTTCTGCCTGATCGCTGCTCGCCCTTAATGATAGATTCATATTCACGACCCGGAAGGAGGTCGATTGTTCCTTTATGTTGCAGAGTATAGTTCATGGTTGGCTGAATTATAAGCTGCCCACATGTCGGTGTGGATGCTATGTGGCTTTGGGCCAGCATTGTCTTGTTATGTAACGCTGTCAGCGATGAGCTGAGCAACAACAGGTTACAGCTGCCCGCCGAGCCCAACAAGATGAGGTCATGTCGGAATGATTTGCTCATTCTGGGATGACCCTTAATCATCTTCCACAAACGGAGTATTGATCAGAATGCCATGTTTACACCAGCGGAGGTGCAGAGAATATATTATTATATAGACATTTTGGGGATTGGCTTCCCCTTTGAATATATATAATACTGCTTGTGCTTGTCCACTTCACTCTACCAGCTCTACCGGGCTCGGCCATGTTTGACGCTGTCATGTCTTGTGGACACGTGTTGGAATGATGCATACAAGTGTGTGTGTGTGTGTGTGGGGGGGCATTCCTAGCAGTTTATCTATTGCCTGAGTGGGGAGTTTATTCTGTGCATGCATAACACATAAAAATCAGTGCAGTGACTTCAGGCACAGTCTTCTTGCAGACCTTTTGACTCTTAACAGCGTTCACATTTTAGTATGCTACAAGAGCAGCCGAGCTGCTATGCTTGTCCTCAGCAGAGTAGAAAATGACTGAAGAAGCGGTGTGCATTGAAAGGAAACGACAAAGTCAAAAGTGACACAATCAACATAAAATATCTATTTTTAAATACATATAAAAGCCAATAAATAAAGTGCTGTTGAAATTAGAGGAGAACTGACAAATCTGTTTCACCAATTATGAATCTGATTCGCTTGGAACCCCGACTAAGCATGTACTGAACTTGAAATTGTTTTTTCTATCAAAACATGATGAAAAAAAGGACTTAGCAATATCAAATGTTTTCACTTGTGCAAACTGATAGTAGCAATTACGCTAGCAGGATGACTCTCAGGAGACTTTTTGCAGGCCTCCAGTGGCAGAAACGGTTATATGGACAAAGCTGAGGAAGTCACATTCAATAATGGCCCATTGAGAGCCACAACATTTACAATGATGCGATTACCACTGTCTGGAATATGGCCGACGGTACTGTCAACAATCTGGCTATGGCAGTAATTCTCAATTTAACATCGTGTTGATCAAGTTAGATCAGTCGCTGGCGGCAAAAAGTCGAACTTCATTCCCTCCCTGCCACTGTGATTTCGTTAGCCTTGAACACAACGGCAGCCTGTGCCGGCCCGTTCAAAATGAAAGTGGGCTGAGGAGATCAAACTGAAGGTAACAAATGACGCGCTGGCAGCACCTGACCAGACGGCCCCAACGAGCGGGTGGCAAAAGATGGATGGATGTTACCGGAGATGCTTGCACGAGACGAGGGAATTGGATTTTTGATCAAACTAAAGAAGACGGATGGCCACATACCAAAGAGTCTCATCGCCGCGGCTCGCAGCTCTGTCAGAGAGCTACTTGGAAAGAAGGCCAGCTTGTCACATTTAACAGACAAGAAGGAAAGTGGAACAAGAACACGATGGCCTACTGTAAAACCCCATGGGATGCTCTCAGATGAGACAGTTGCGGCAGTCTTAACCAAATCTGGCCAGGACAGAACTGTGCAAAGATTATCATGTTTTATGCATCTCAACCTTCTCTTGCTCGAAAAGAACTTGCTAGCAGGAATCTTGGACCATCTTAAGGGCGGACAAAGACAGATTTTTCACGTCACGATTTTTTCCCCCCAATTTTCACACTGCAATTGTAAATGGCGGTGTCCGTCATAAACATCACAAACATACACGAACCAGGAAGTAAGCTAACTATGGCTTTGCACTAAATAGTTTTTTATAGTAATTATATTTCATTCTACATTTTTGCCGGACAATTTCACTTTTCTTTCTTGAGGAATTGGTTTTATGTAGTCAAGATTGGAGAAATGGTGACATGCCGCCCATCTCAAAGTGTTATGTTTATGTTTTCCCTAAGCTAATCACAACACCAAATATGATATGTCATTTTTTTCCTTCCACATTTGTTTGAGGATTTTTCTTTCTGTTCTCACAATGAAAACCAGAGAAGTAAGGTAAACATCTAAACATCTCATTGTCCACGAACCAGGAAGCAAACAAATGGACAGACAATTTATTTCAATGCTTTTTTTTTGCTGATTGGGGCACAGTGGAATCGCCCCACAGCAAAAGAAAAGTTGTCTTTTGTGAATTTTCTTTCGTCGAAAAGGAAGAGAAAAAAAAAGTCTTGACAAAGAGGTCATACGGCGACACTTCAAGGACAATTTTGGAAAAAAAAAAAAGAACCACTAAATTAATCACTTAAATCTGACATCTACCACACTGACATGCAATTAGCGTAATCGCTTCAAGGTCATCACAGCTCCAACTCCCCTGAGAAAAGTCTTGTCAGGAGTGCGTTTTCATGCTCACTTGACCAGCAAACGGGCGCCCGGTGTAAGTACTATACAGTAATTCAATAAACACGGCAATCCAATTATGTCTATCTCCCCATTTTCTCGGAGATAATGTCGACATAATACACGGCGTGAGTTGAACACTATAGAGGAATAAATTGGGATCGAAGGGCAAGGAGAGGAATCTAGGCTAAGCACACAGCGAGCTCAATATGTTTTCCCCCCTCAGAGGGAGTCTATAAATTCTGCACGGGTGCCCTGCAGTTAGCTCGCAGTGTTAGTACTCGCCTTTAAAGAACTGCATGAAACAGACATCTGGAGCGTTTTCAACCACTGGCACAAACATCTGTGACAGCAGAGTGGCAACAACAATGTGTGTGTGTGTGTGTCCAACCGTGCCAAGTGTTTCTCCGAGAATACACAAACACCTATCAGCTCATGCTGGAAAAGTTACACTCTCACCATTTGTTTTCATATATTCGTCGGCTGCACGCACTTGCATCCAACTGAGAAATGGCTTCTTACATAAAGGGAGGCAGACAATTCTTCGCTTTAAGCACCGCGCAGCATCTATTTGACAAGCGTTTTCTGCGAAAACTCTGAACCTTAAAAGTGGAGGAAAGTATCTCATGATATAAAATATCATGGGCCACATTGATTCAAAAGGAAGAAAAATACTTGGCAGATAATTGCAAACTATGTTTGAGAACATACCGTAAATGCTGCCATTTTTCTGCCTGATCGCTGCTCGCCCTTAATGATAGATTCATATTCACGACCCGGAAGGAGGTCGATTGTTCCTTTATGTTGCAGAGTATAGTTCATGGTTGGCTGAATTATAAGCTGCCCACATGTCGGTGTGGATGCTATGTGGCTTTGGGCCAGCATTGTCTTGTTATGTAACGCTGTCAGCGATGAGCTGAGCAACAACAGGTTACAGCTGCCCGCCGAGCCCAACAAGATGAGGTCATGTCGGAATGATTTGCTCATTCTGGGATGACCCTTAATCATCTTCCACAAACGGAGTATTGATCAGAATGCCATGTTTACACCAGCGGAGGTGCAGAGAATATATTATTATATAGACATTTTGGGGGTTGGCTTCCCCTTTGAATATATATAATACTGCTTGTGCTTGTCCATTTCACTCTACCAGCTCTACCGGGCTCGGCCATGTTTGACGCTGTCATGTCTTGTGGACACGTGTTGGAATGATGGAATGGGGAGGGGGGCATTCCTAGCAGTTTATCTATTGCCTGAGTGGGGAGTTTATTCTGTGCATGCATAACACATAAAAATCAGTGCAGTAACTTCAGGCACAGTCTTCTTGCAGACCTTTTGACTCTTAACAGCGTTCACATTTTAGTATGCTACAAGAGCAGCCGAGCTGCTATGCTTGTCCTCAGCAGAGTAGAAAATGACTGAAGAAGCCGTGTGCATTGAAAGGAAACGACAAAGTCAAAAGTGACACAATCAACATAAAATATCTATTTTTAAATACATATAAACGCCAATAAATAAAGTGCTGTTGAAATTAGAGGAGAACTGACAAATCTGTTTCACCAATTATGAATCTGATTCGCTTGGAACCCCGACTAAGCATGTACTGAACTTGAAATTGTTTTTTCTATCAAAACATGATGAAAAAAAGGACTTAGCAATATCAAATGTTTTCACTTGTGCAAACTGATAGTAGCAATTACGCTAGCAGGATGACTCTCAGGAGACTTTTTGCAGGCCTCCAGTGGCAGAAACGGTTATATGGACAAAGCTGAGGAAGTCACATTCAATAATGGCCCATTGAGAGCCACAACATTTACAATGATGCGATTACCACTGTCTGGAATATGGCCGACGGTACTGTCAACAATCTGGCTATGGCAGTAATTCTCAATTTAACATCGTGTTGATCAAGTTAGATCAGTCGCTGGCGGCAAAAAGTCGAACTTCATTCCCTCCCTGCCACTGTGATTTCGTTAGCCTTGAACACAACGGCAGCCTGTGCCGGCCCGTTCAAAATGAAAGTGGGCTGAGGAGATCAAACTGAAGGTAACAAATGACGCCCTGGCAGCACCTGACCAGACGGCCCCAACGAACGGGTGGCAAAAGATGGATGGATGTTACCGGAGATGCTTGCACGAGACGAGGGAATTGGATTTTTGATCAAACTAAAGAAGACGGATGGCCACATACCAAAGTGTCTCATCGCCGCGGCTCGCAGCTCTGTCAGAGAGCTACTTGGAAAGAAGGCCAGCTTGTCACATTTAACAGACAAGAAGGAAAGTGGAACAAGAACACGATGGCCTACTGTAAAACCCCATGGGATGCTCTCAGATGAGACAGTTGCGGCAGTCTTAACCAAATCTGGCCAGGACAGAACTGTGCAAAGATTATCATGTTTTATGCATCTCAACCTTCTCTTGCTCGAAAAGAACTTGCTAGCAGGAATCTTGGACCATCTTAAGGGCGGACAAAGACAGATTTTTCACGTCACGATTTTTTCCCCCCAATTTTCACACTGCAATTGTAAATGGCGGTGTCCGTCATAAACATCACAAACATACACGAACCAGGAAGTAAGCTAACTATGGCTTTGCACAAAATAGTTTTTTATAGTAATTATATTTCGTTCTACATTTTTGCCGGACGATTTCACTTTTCTTTCTTGAGGAATTGGTTTTATGTAGTCAAGATTGGAGAAATGGTGACATGCCGCCCATCTCAAAGTGTTATGTTTATGTATTCCCTAAGCTAATCACAACACCAAATATGATATGTCATTTTTTTCCTTCCACATTTGTTTGAGGATTTTTCTTTCTGTTCTCACAATGAAAACCAGAGAAGTAAGGTAAACATCTAAACATCTCATTGTCCACGAACCAGGAAGCAAACAAATGGACAGACAATTTATTTCAATGCTTTTTTTTTGCTGATTGGGGCACAGTGGAATCGCCCCACAGCAAAAGAAAAGTTGTCTTTTGTGAATTTTCTTTCGTCGAAAAGGAAGAGAAAAAAAGTCTTGACAAAGAGGTCATACGGCGACACTTCAAGGACAATTTTGGAAAAAAAAAGAACCACTAAATTAATCACTTAAATCTGACATCTACCACACTGACATGCAATTAGCGTAATCGCTTCAAGGTCATCACAGCTCCAACTCCCTGAGAAAAGTCTTGTCAGGAGTGCGTTTTCATGCTCACTTGACCAGCAAACGGGCGCCCGGTGTAAGTACTATACAGTAATTCAATAAACACGGCAATCCAATTATGTCCATCTCCCATTTTCTCGGAGATAATGTCGACATAATACACGGCGTGAGTTGAACACTATAGAGGAATAAATTGGGATCGAAGGGCAAGGAGAGGAATCTAGGCTAAGCACACAGCGAGCTCAATATGTTTTCCCCCCTCAGAGGGAGTCTATAAATTCTGCACGGGTGCCCTGCAGTTAGCTCGCAGTGTTAGTACTCGCCTTTAAAGAACTGCATGAAACAGACATCTGGAGCGTTTTCAACCACTGGCACAAACATCTGTGACAGCAGAGTGGCAACAACAATGTGTGTGTGTGTGTGTGTGTGTGTGTGTGTGTGTGTGTGTGTGTGTGTGTGTGTGTGTGTGTGTGTGTGTGTGTGTGTCCAACCGTGCCAAGTGTTTCTCCGAGAATACACAAACACCTATCAGCTCATGCTGGAAAAGTTACACTTGTTTTCATATATTCGTCGGCTGCACGCACTTGCATCCAACTGAGAAATGGCTTCTTACATAAAGGGAGGCAGACAATTCTTCGCTTTAAGCACCGCGCAGCATCTATTTGACAAGCGTTTTCTGCGAAAACTCTGAACCTTAAAAGTGGAGGAAAGCCATTGCGTATTGCATTTTTTTAAAAGCCCTTTCGCCGTCAATAATAATAATAATAATAATAATAATAATAATAAGGCTGCAGTGCACTGTACGAGCCAACATGCACAAGTACAAGTGTCCTGCTCAAGGCTACTTGAATGTAGTCTTTCGAGGGGAGCAAGTTACATTACATTAGGACAAACTTGATGGTATCGTATTTCCATTGTCAATAAACATATCTGAAGAATTTCATCCAATTTTTCTAAAATGGTATTGTCTTTGATTTTGTATATTTAGTGTTCTTATTTCAACTAGATTTGAATATCATTTATTTACACTGGAAAATGTTCAACCTAACAATGAAAGTCTGTTAGCGTGATTTTAGAATAGAATGTGAAACGCGTTACATTCTTATGGTGTACGCTGTACGGTATCTGCTGTCCAAGCACTGAAAATTGGAGGACTTGCTTTTGCCAACAGTGTGTAAAGTCGGGCAGGTTGCGTGGAGTGGCAAAATGATTGATCTTCGAAAATATCATCATAAGAAATGCAGTTCTGGAGCCATAAATGGAATTAATGTGAGGAAAAGATTAAAAAGATGAATTCGTATTTTCTAACTTGAGGCAACTTCAGTCGTTTTTCTTATGCATACATATTTTTGACTCTGGGAAAAAAAAACGGATTCCTATTCCTGCAATTTAAATAAATAGGACTGTTGGTGCCCTGGGCTCTCCTTTAATTTTCCACTTCACATCCTGAGTCAGGCTGAGCAAACAGGACAAAAAAAAAGACTAGCAGCCTGTCGCAGCAAACCCATCATCACCTGCAGAGGGGGAAAGCTATGGGTGTGATTGTGAAGTTATGGATGAATTCCTTGATTGGAAGGCAAAAAAACCTTTGACCTGACTGGCTGATTAATAAGCAACAATGTGCACTCGCGGCAAGCTGATGATGGTGATTCACATGCAGGTGAGCAACATGCAATTACCACGAGCATCCGTCTATCTGTACACGCAAGCGGGCCATTTCCGGAGAAGCCAATGGCAATCCCAGGTGAGCTCACTATGCTGCATTGTTTTGGTCCGGGCTTTGTGCAAGCGTGATGCGTACTCCTCCGCTAAACAGGCAGCACGACAGCCACGAGCTCGACGGGAGCGCTTTCTTTCGCCACCCACCGCGACTTAACGCGTCACATTGAAATTGCTAATCACAAGTGAGTATGTCAGCCATAACTCCACGCACTCTATTAGTTCCCTTTAAAGTAAATCACAGAGGCAGCGGGGGTGTTTCTTTGAAGACTGGCTCCACGGAAGGAAAGCCTCGTCATCTGTAAACGACACACTCTGCCTCTCACGTTTCCTCCCCTTACAACAACTCAGCACTCGCCGGTATCGCTAAGTCTTGACCCCGAGGTCTCCTCTGTTGGTTGCATTGTTGTGCAACAAAAGTCGGAAAAAAATAAATAAATAAAAAACTACTCTCTGCAATGTGGTTTCTACTCCGGCGCTTTCACCCCTGCGTGGCAGCGGAAAGCTCTTTAAAGACGCCCAGGGGCTTAAACATTTTAACATTATTACACGAGCATGTCTTACTCAAACCAATCCCAAGCCAATTGAGAGGCTTACGTCCTTCGCCGCGGTGGCTTTACTGAGAGGGGAAGGTCCTGGTGTCCTGACAGGACCAAACAATCACTTGGTCAAGTCTTGCTACGATGCTGTATTTTGGAACTAGCGTGGAGTTTTCATTTTGTGCATATTTTATTTTACCGAGGGGTGTCGCTGAAGGGCGATCTTATATAATCCTATCATTAAAAATTCTGTGTGTTTCACATAATCTTTGCTTTCATGAGTCAATGTGGCGTGTGCAGCTAGCATGCTATATATATATATATATATATATATATATACACACACACACACACACACACACACACACACACACACACACACACACACACACACGCCTGAGCCTTCAGAACTGCATAAAAGGCAAACACGGTGCTTTATGAATATTTCAACTTAACTATACGTTAATTGTGCTGGTCGGTACAGCGGGAGATTTACGAAGAAACTCAATTGAAGTGTTGCTGCACATTTTGCAACTTCAGTCATGCATGCCACAAGGATGTGAACAATCATTGCCTGAAATAATTGGTGAACGGGAGCGAGTTGATTAGAATGCATTTTGCATGCATGTGTGCATTCGTGATTCCAAGGTCAGGTTTAAACACTCCGTTCCTTTAATGATAAGGACAAACTATGCAAAGCGGGCAATGAGAAATTAGAGGCAACGTTGTCAGAGGTTTAAAAGTATCGATACAGAGCTTATCATGTCCTAAAGAAACCCCACAAATGGGGATCACACTATTCGACATAACACAAAATGATTTATTCAATCATGTTCACAAAATGACCCTTACAATGTTTTTTTGCTGCAGAGTCTACACAAAGAAACAAAGACCATTTGATTCATGAGTATCTGATTAATTTCTGATGTATAATGTTTAGCAAATTGTTCTTGTGCAATTGAAATTGACTTACAACCAGGCTTTGAGTTATTACTTGAGCTTTATCGGGTGCCAGTTATACGTAGGACTCATTTTCGGAATCGAGAGTGACAACAGACTGATTAATGCACCTCATGGGAGTTTTGGCTCCCAAATTCAGAGACTGACAACAGAGAATGTGAAAAGTGGCTTAATAAACAAGCACAAATCATTGACTGGGGTCCTCCGGAGTCTGACAGGCGACACGCGTTATTGACACCTACTCAACTTGTGTGCAGCAATGCACGGTAAACAAAATACTAGAATGCGAAATGTGGCTCTCAATCTATTCGCTTTAATTTTCTGTCGTCAACAATTTACATGTGCCGTGTGAGTTACAATTTAGAAAAGAACTCTGCTGCGTTTGTCCGGCTTTAACGTGCATTTGTCTCTCCATGAACCGACTGCATTTATCTCTTTTGGTGGATGGATTTGCTGTGAAAGGGGATCAAAAATATATACCACTCAAAAAGTGCTTTGGTCAAAACAAAAATTCCCAGGGCAGTGGATTACGATGGTATAAAAGAAAAAAAAAAAACACCCCAATGGTCCATATTTGTCAGAGTACACTGCGTACAATGGACCTGTCAGCTTGAGTTTTTTTAATGACCAACGTTGTCATGCACGGGAACCAAATGCAGGTCCAAGGCAGAGGCAAAGTCCTAGCAACAACAGAATATCATCAGAACTTTGTTACTTTCTTAGATGCAAGCATTTGACATGTACCCTGAAACTCCAGCGAACCAAAAGTTCTCAGTTTTAACTGGAGCAAGAATAATCCTGTTTTGTTCATTTGTTTGATCGTACTCTAAGATGGAGTCGGTATTAGAATCAATAAACATTTTATGTCGTTTTTTTCAACATGCACTAAAACGGTTCATTGGAAACAAGTGAGCTGCGGGGGTACACACTTTAAAAATGTTAATAACGTACATTGTGGGGACAATGAAAAAAGGTCTATGAAGGTGACTTGGAATTTCTGTATGAGAAATTTGTTTTGAAAGTCAACCAAAACAAAGGTCAACCAACATCACAAACATGCATGATGGTGGAACTTCTATGTCAAACTTTATAAAGAAAGTGAGGCCTTTGGAATAAGCGTTGGAAGTTTTTTTTTTTCCAGATGCTTTAACTTCAGAATATCAGTGTGCTGACAGTCATTCATAGGGGAATGTTTTGAACTACTTGTAATCTTTGGACTTGATTCAATGGCACCCACTAATGATGTACACGAACCCTGTCAGCGTGGGTGCTAGGATGAGACAGTTTCCGGCATCCTACTGTTATTCCGGCTCTCCACCTCCACCCCCACATACACAAACACACTACCTGAGAAGCACACAAAGTAACAGTCACACTTGTGAGTGGAGCTCCATGCATACAGAAAACACGAGGCAGTCTCTGGTTTGAAAAACCCTGCCAAAAAACATTACCTCAAGGTTCAGCAAGAAGTATATATAAGAGTTGAGCCTTTCTGATTCACTTTATAACGCATGGAAGATTTATAAATTGAGTGGGTTTTTTTGCGTGGGGGTCTTTTGAACATGCCAGTTACCATTTTCCTATTCGGTTTTAACTGGCACAAGAAAAGCGATGCCGCCGTAGCCTTTAACCCTTTCATGAACCTTGGAACCTGATATCATGATAAGCTGTCCACTGTAGTGACCGCTGTCCTTGAAAGGGATATTTGAAAAACGTAAACCTGAATCCAGAATTTAAAAAACTGTTTCTCACATCTATGTTCTAGATTCAGGATTCCAGTTGGCATCCCGCGTCGACTGCAACTAAACACAAGACAAGAAACAGATCCACGTTTCTGAACTGTGCCTGCAGCTCTGCCTAATTTAATTTTTTTATTCCTTATTTGCGAGGCCAGATGGGATACCCTACTGACACACAATCACGTCAGGCGGACACACAAACATCCAAACACCAGATGTGCTTCTCCATTCCCTCGCTACAGGCCACTGGAATACATGGCTGCACTTGGCGCAATCACGGGCGGGCAACAGAACGCTGCCACCCCATCATCGTCGTTCAGCACGTCATCACACTTTCTACCCACTAAACTCACAGATACGGAGCAGACGACAGGTGGTTGAAAATCCCGAGCCAGACACGGCCAGCCATTCCAGAGCCGGAAAAGCTAAAGTGCACCATGACGATGGCTCCTAAACGGCGATTGCACGTTACGGCAGGGATGGAACAGGAGGCGATAGAACAACAACAAAAGGAGACAGGGAGGAAGTGGAACAAGGTCAGCTTGATGAGATGGCAACAGCAGGAGGATAGAGGATAAGCATGGGGGTAAAACTGGGATGTGACCCAATGACCTCAGGTGGTCTAGTGCTGATGGTTTGCCAGTCCACGGATGAGTAACTTTGTGACATAAAGGCAAGGAGATCCAAAATTGGAGTGCTTTGATAAAGCTTTGCACACGGCTTGACGTGCCGCGCTGACATGTCGATGATGCCAAAGCTCAACTTGTGGCCAGATGACGTGGCCTTAATCTGCCCCTTTGGGTTTATTTACCATTTAAACACGTTAGCCCTTTTGCAAATCGCAAGCACCACGCTGGCACTTTGTAAATCACAACCAGGGAGCAGAAAAAGAAATGGCCACAACCTCATTTCAGATTCCAAAGTGTCACCATCTTTAAATCTTGACTCGCTGTACATGAAGGGCTGACATTAAACAGCACGATATATACGATCTCCCCTCACGTGTTAGCTACAGTCAAAGTCAAAAAGCAGAAATCACCGACAGATTCAGACCAAAGCTCATTATCTGCACTTCGCTTGGAAAAGAGAAAAAGAAAAAGGGTTCAACTTGTTGGACTGCCACACGATGACACTCAAACCACATTTTATTTGCATACTATCAGAAGGGAGAAATCAGCATGTCTTGTGACACAAGCGGTTCGTAATTACAACTGACCCTTGGTGGCCCAATCACTGAGCCTACCATGAGAGCGCGTTAAACAATAAAAGAAAATGAAGAACTGAGCGACAATCATTTGGCAACAACCTTTATGCCACTCTTGTTAATTTGCAAAGGGCAGCGTGGTTAGAACATGCTGCGATCCAATACGGGAGAGCAAATTGGTTCATTAATGTGCAAACAGTTGCTTCCTGCCACGGTATACCGACAGCACTCCCCAAAGTCTTTTCCGGGTGCGGAAATGTTCAAGTTGACCGCAAGCGATTGTGTCCTAGCACTGAGTCAACTCTTCGGGGATGCCATTGCTTACAGGTCGCAAATCCAAGGTCCACCATCAATGCTACATTTTTTGTTTCCAGAATATCATAACGCTAAGCCACGTAGCAAGCTTCCATGTATGTATGTCCTTAACGGCTTGTAGAACGTAAGAGCTGTCTCAAATATTCTGCTTTTGATTGACTGAGTTTTGATTGACAGTGGCAGAGGGATATTAATCCAACAATATTGTTTTCACTGTCCTTGTCGTTAGCATGCATTACTGTCCTGAATCATGTGATGGAGTGTTGGTCTAGACCACTTCCAAGTCTTACGCCACAAGAAACTAACTGGAATGTTCACAGCGCATATTTGATAAGTTCAGGTTCCATTCCGTTTTGATTTTGGAGAGGCAGCTTCCGGCAATATTACATTGTCCAAGACCATTTCGAGACTTATGGACCATCGGCAAGATTCTAACCCTTTCATGCACCAATAATGATAACCTGTAAGGTGATAGCATGATAAGATGTCTACTGTAATAACCGCTGTCCCTGAAAGGGTTAAAATCTATTCTTTGACTCCAGCCGGTGTGTTGATTTGAGGACAGGTGAAATGTGGCTCAGTTTCCTGGTGTTTGTAAGGACTTTGTCGTAAAAGAGACCATGATAGTAATCTCGTCTACTGAAAATAAAAGCACGAACTAGATTTTCTGTATCTTGTTGAGACAAAGAAAAAACTTTAATTTGTTTTTGTGGTTTTTTTCAGGGGGTAAAAGGTAGATTTAGTTATGGCTTTTAAGCGATTGTTAAAATTCAGGTCTGAGTTATTCAAGATTTCTGGCCTCATTTGTTGCTTTTAATGATCTTGGACCTCTCACTTTTGGGGCCAGAAAATCACTTTTGTTTCAACTGGATTGAGCCGGAGAACAGGCAGAGAGATTCTGTGGTCTGTGGACTTGTGCGGTGAATGTTTTTTTTGTTTTAAAAACATTTTCATCTGATCCAACATAGCAGCCTATTGTTGTGAATTTCCATGTCACGTACGTATGACCACTGTCTGTGATTCCCTCCCTCCCCATCTGTCCAAGCCTCCATGTCTTCATTCTGCCCAACAGGTGGGAAGACAAAAATGCTTTGAACAACAGACTCGAGACGAAGGAGTGAGCACCACATGACTTTATAGGTTGCGGCGCGAAAAGCACAGACCTCTCCGCTGCTAAAAAGAAACAAAAGATAGCCGAGGGGATTCATCGATTTTAGAGCAATGAGAAGGTGAGCGTGCAGAACTTGGAGGGAGAAGTATTTGCAAGAACAAGACGTCATGCCGAGACATGATGAAAGGGAACGGCTCTTCGATGCGTCGTCTTGGCACTTCCTTATAAATTATGTTTTAGTGTTATCAAAGTGGTGGCAACAACAAATGCAGACTAAATGAAAAGGTGGGGGGAAAAACATCAGAGTCATCTGATGCACCAAATGCACTTGTCAGCTGGATGCCGAGGCCATCTCTCCGCTAAATCTCACTGTGAAACAAAACTCGTCTTCCAGGACCGGAAGCTCAGCAAAGCTAAAAATAACAGGAAGAGCAGTCATATTGTAGGAATATCCATAAAAGTCAGTGGAAGAATAGGAGGCAGCTCATAAATAAATAATTGGAGGAATAAAAATGAGCTTCACACAAGATGTTCATCTTTGTAATTACTCACACAGAAAACCAGGTAGGAACATTACTGGCACTGGTCTGCTCATTTGGAATCAATTACAGCTACCCGTGGATGGCTGGTGAAAAATGTTAAGGCAGCAGTGTGCAACATACCGTAAATATTCAACTTGTGATTGCAAACAATCTCAATGTAAACGTAATTGGTGCTTCTCTGTATGGAATGTGACCACGCGCTTTTAACTTCTGTCTCGGCCACGTTACGAGACACAATTATAAGTTAGCCAAAAGCTGCAGTAACAGCGGTGGACTTAGTATTCAAACTGGAGCCACATTCACCATCATCTTTGTCCGAGAAATATATCCAAGCTAATCAGATGTTTCTAATAATGACAAGAAGCGAGTGGGGGGAGAACATAATTAGATTCCCTCATATTCTCAAAGAGAAAGGACACAATTCCTTGCTCTGTTCAAAGGATCATATTGTGCATTGCTTACAGCCGTGGGGGCGAAGACGTGTGAAGTGGGTCTTTGTGCTAAACACAATGTGCCTGCATAGGAAAACATCTCACACGGATTTGCCTCTCATCTTCCAAAGAATTCCTCGATCTTCATTTTATTCACTTTATGATTTGTTTTTGAAATATTTTTATCTCCAGGTGAGGCAATTGAGAACATATTCTTATTTGCAGTGTCTGCTGACAGCTGAGTAACTAAATAAAATGCTAAAATGCTAACAACAAGCCCAAATCCACTGTGTATTTTTATGTACCTTTACTAGCAGCGGCATAACAAAGCTAGCAACCACGCTTTGATATGGTGACTATGGTAACACTTAAACATGCAGCAGACACCACAGAACAAATACTAATCCGCAAAAGCAACACAAATGCTGGGGTGTTTTGTCGATATAACAATGAACATGAAGCCACATTTTATGTAACTACGTTAGCTAAAATGCGCCAACATAAAAACAAGGTACCACAGAGCAAATATAAGGTACAGAAAAATTTCCTGTCGCGGTAAATCCATATTTCAAGTCACTTCTCTGGGTTGTGTTCCAAAAACATCCGTTTTTACTCATTTTGCTAGCGAGTGGGTTGAATACTGGCATTACACGAGCGAGATAATAGCATCTTGACTTGTGTCAAGAATCTGCCATCGACGGATGTAACGCACACTGAAGAAGTGTTGATTTTGCGCAATTTGATGTCATTAAGCATTCGTTAAAATGCGAAGGTAGCAACAGAAATGAAACAGCAGGAGCTTTAAAAGCTTTTGGCTGGGGGTGGATTTGTGTCCAATAAGCCTCGCCGAGGATTAAAGTATGTTAATGCAATAGCAACACAAAGTGGACGCAACGCACACACAAGCGCACAGTAAGAAGGGTTACTGCATGTGAACAAAACCGAGGCAAAGGAACGAGCCATGTGAAAAATGACCCATTATTGGTTCTCACAAGTTCTTCATTCGGGCTGACTACTGTCACAGAGCAGATGTAATTGGCACATCACTCATCTACTTTATCTCTTAACTCTTGAGATCATTATGCTATTATTTATGTCTTGGTGAGTCAAGGAATTTACTTGCTCACATAACAGACCTTAATGAATCCATATTTCACGCATATACAGAATAAAAACAATTTTGCCTTGACCTGAAGTTTCCACAATAGCTCTCTTGACCGTTAGCTCTGCAAGAAGAAGCCCGAACACAACAACGTTCGCTGGGGGAGAAACTCCCTGATGATACTTCAAACTGGTTAATTTTTCTTCAGCGAGGCCTCACATTCACTTGCAGATTGGAAAAGAAGTGCAGCTGAGTAGCCATGTAATGAGAGGCCATCGGAATCAGTGCTCATAAGTAACACCAGTCGGACGTTGAAACCGGAGGGTCATGGTTTGTCACTTGCTCTTTGGCTTTTAAATGCAACGAAGACCCTTTACGTTAGTTTGCTGTTGAGCTGTTTTGTGCCATCCTTGAAGAGGGCCCTTAGCACTGGAGTTTGTTTGTTTTGTTGTCCAAATCTAAAAGGAAACATCCTTCTCCACAGTTGCCCCTCACACTATCCAACTGCCCTGTGTCGACCGTCGAGACCTTCAAGTTCCTGGGAATCACAGTCTCCCAGGACATGAAGTGGGAAGTCAACACCATCTCCATCCTGAAAAGGGCCCAGCAGAGGATGCTGAGGAAACATGGCCTGCCACAGGAGGTGCTACGTCAGTTCTACACGGCAGTCATCGAATCAATCCTGTGTTCTTCCATCACGGTTTGGTTTGGGGCCGCCACAAAGAAGGACAAAATCCGACTTCAACGGACAATTAGGACGGCGGAAAAAATCATTGGCACCGCCCTACCCACTCTTGAGGACTTGCACACCGCAAGAATCAAGACAAGGGCACGGAAAATCCTCCTGGATCCCCCGCATCCTGCCCACCACCTTTTCCAGTTACTCCCCTCAGGCAGGCGCTACAGATCCATGCGCACCAAATCCAGCAGACACTTAAACAGCTTCTTCCCTCTAGCCATTAACTCCCTAAACAGTCACTGACGTAGTCACTCTTCCTGTACAACAAATATTGTTACTGGTCACTCTAAAATGGTTTAATGATTTACTGCACCAACTGTACAAACTGTAATAGTATTGTATTCTACCACTGATCACTTTAGCTCTGCTTGAAACTACGGTTCACTTACATTACGAAATGTCCTTCCATACCTATTTGTCATGTTCTTGTTTATGATGATACTAATGCAGCGTGTTATACCGGAGACAAATTCCTTGTGTGTTCTACATACTTGGCCAATAAAGATGATTCTGATTCTGAAATAGCATTTTTGTCATACATCTGGTTGGCAAGTGTGTGGTCCTGCGTGCACTGATGACAAGATGTGGTGCCGTCCAGCATCTACTATAAGCTACCTATCCGTGATTTTGAATCTTCAGCGACACTGACATGCATGTTTTTGGAATGTGGGAGGAGGCCGGAGTATCATGACAAAACTCCACGCAGGGTGAACATGCATATATCCCACAGGAGAGCCTGATCGGAGGACTTCATCACGGTGAGGCTCGGTTCCGTTTAAAAAATATATATTTCACAGATTCGCCAACCTGTAAATAATATCGTATTAAAAGACATGGAGACTTATCAGTTGCGGTCGTATGGGCTCAGGCTGCAGACGAGCGCTTACAGAGTGAAATTAATCTGGTGTGAAATGATGACCGCTGATGTTCCTCAGGACAGAACACAGAGGACACTCGTGACGCCGAGCACAGTGCTGGCTTCTCTCGCGGGCAACACTGTGCACGCCATGCTGCATAACCAAAAGTGCCCTTTCATCCATGCGCCACCAAATGCTGTGTTTGTCTTGCATTCGAAATGTTTCACATCAGATACGCTGACATTTCCTTTCTGATCATCTTCTTTTTCTTTTTTTGCCTCTACAAACAAAAGTCCTGAGAGATTTATTAGCCCGAACAAAGGACAAGTTATGCCCCGCCGTAGCTTTGTGCGCGGATTCCGTCTGGTGATGAGCCTGAGAGCCTTCAGAATCCATGCTAGTTTCAATCCACACAAGACAAGGTCAAGATACGCCACATCCCTGTGGCCAATGAGCTAATCCCCCCCCAGCCGATTCACATATCCTATTCTCCAACACTGAGCCGCCCACTCTCTCATTTGCATGGTCCCATTCACAGTGGGGAAAAAAACAAAACAATAAGAGTGTTAGACAGAACATCAACACACTCTACCTTATTACTTTGCTGCCCAGGTCAGAGAAGAGCCAACTCAGAGAACATTAAATCCTGCAACACAAACAATGAGCTTTAATCATAAAACTAAACACATTTAGAGCGAAGGGTATCTCTTTTTCCATTTCGGTTGAAGAAAAAAAAAACCCCAGATCAGCACACTATTTATTTTGATGAAGATTTGTACATCTTACTGCATGAACAGAAGATGATGTGATCTTAATCGGAAATCCAATTTAAAAAGATCAATTCCCGACTTGAGATAGGCCATTTGTACTGAAGCGCATTTTAATTACACAAGACTGATGAGATTCAGGTTTCTTCCTGAAGCAGGGAAAAATCTGGAAGGTAAATGGGAGAAACTTGACTTGTGGATATCGTGCAGCGTGGATCATAATCGAAAAAAAAGGCAATTTCTTTGTCAATGCCACAAAGGCAAATTGTGTTTACACTTAGTCCACATATATTGACTATCATTTGATTCTATTCCTAACTCGGAGTAAAAACAGCACGGAGCACTTAAAACAGAAAAGAAAAAGAAGTCCGTCATTTACCAAAGTTGACGTTTGCTAAAAATAGTTTTGTCGAAAGATGTTAAGTAGAATTCATGCTTAACACGTCCGCGTCTCGCATGACGAGAACTCACCCGACATTCATTTACGAGAGCAAACCCTTTGCCAAGAAACGATGTCCCTTGAGGCAATCAATAAAATGGCTTGCAGCACCTGACCTGGGAAACGCTGATTAAAAGGATTCGTTTTGTTTATTGAGACGGCAATCAAACCCAACCACAGACTTTTTTTTTTCCATCTGTGACGTTACCTGATTGCGTGCCACTCAGTAAGGCGGATCAGCGATCCAAACTGACCGTTATCTGACCTCCACTTGATTTGAGAAACCTGACCTGCAAGCAGGGGGTGGCAAGAGCCCCATTTTGGATTTTTCCGCCGAGGTTCATCTTTCATTAGCATGAGGTCATTCGAAGACGACCACGGTAAGTTCATCGGGTCCACTTGTGAACAGCCACGGTTCTCCCGAAAAGTATTCACAACTTCTTTCCCCTTTTAGGTCGCAACCGTATTCATTCAATCATGGAATCCGTTACCCACAGCGGGATGATTCTGTCATCATGATTCACTGTCGGCATGGTATTGCCCAGGTGATGAGCAGTCCCCCCCCCAACATGACATCTGGTTCTCTGGAGGCCAATCGTCAGATTGTGTCACTGTCGAGATGGGCAAAGCTGGTAGAAACGTCGGCCAAAAGGCTTTTAGTTTTAATAGCAGAGAAAGGGGGCTCGACAAAAGCATCGATGCTGGAGGGCTGAACACAAAAGCACGCCGCATTTTTGAGACTTGCATTCATTCGCCTGGGATGTTGAAAACGTTGTGACGTTTCCATTCAACTTCGCAACGACATGCTACTTTGTGTTGGTCGATTATATGTCGTCTCAAGAAGTGGTCGTAAGGTGGCAAAATATGAAAACGCTCGAGTGGTGTGAATACGTTTCAAGGCATTGGAGGTGATTTCTTGCTTTTGAATGTGAAGTTTTTTCACCTTGTCATCATTGGGGTGTTGCGTGTAGCCTTTTGAGGATGGATGAATGAATGCAATCCATTTGGTGTAAGAATGTGCGAATAGACCTATGAATACCTTTCCATACATTAGATTGGCTCGGATTGCAACATTCTCTTTGATATGAGAATGTCTTCCGCAGATCAAATGTAACAGGCTGAGGCTTGAGAATCTCCATCGAGCCTTAAGAAGAACGTGTGCCTTGTTCTGATGCGATTGACGCAAGAACCAGGCCCAATTTACAGAGCAATATGAACCATTGAATGAAAGTCACATTTAGTGAAGTGTTCATCGCATACTGATGATTGTTTGTTGAAAGAACACTAACATTTGTGTCGGTAAACAACGGGCGTCAATTTTGAGCAAGCGATTATGACTGTGGATTTGGAAAATCTGAATTATTTAAAGGAAGGGAATAGCCTACTGTCAAGTAGGTTATACCTCGGCGAGATGCATTTGTCGCCGTTTCAACAGAAAGCCGAACTAGACATAAGCAGCTGCTAAAAGAAGTGGATTCGGTTCCCATTTGAATGAGAGAGCCCGGATCTCGGGCAGTTTAGGCCTCCCCGTGCTTCATCACAGTATGTCATGTGTCCTGTGCCCCAGACTTCAGGACACAGGGACTTGGCATTATCATACGTAGAACTCGACCAGAATGTCTTCCCGCATGTGTACTCTGAACTCACACCGCCATCGTCTCTCCTACTGGACGCGCCGAGATGTCGTCACAAAGTCCTGTCGTATGATGGTACTAATGCAGCGTGTTATACCGGAGACAAATTCCTTGTGTGTTCTACATACTTGGCCAATAAAGATGATTCTGATTCTGATGTTCAATTCGGCCGCCGACCTACCTGCGTCACGGCGCCGCGCCACGGCAGCACATAAATTGCTTGCCGCTGTGTGAAAAGGCCTTAAGTCTTCCGTGACTATTTTAAGATTGGGAATCAACAGCTCAACACACACACACACACACACACACACACACACACACACAAAAACACTTTCAGTTCCTCTCGCATACTTGTCTTTTGTGGCGTAAAAGTCAAGGCTCAGTATTGTCAATAGTTTATTGATCCTTCAAAGGGCGCATAAGTTGATGTGTTCTGAAATTCATTTAATGACAATCTCTTTGCAAAGACTTGAATGTGAACATAGAGGGGGCTGCCCTAGCAAGGAATGGAATTCAAAGGAAGATTGCTTCTTTTTTCACCTTTATTGTTCCCAAACGCCGCTAAAATCACATTAGTATCGGCGTTTGACCTTTTACTTCCGTTTCTTAAACTAAGCCAAATAGCGACTACAACTTGTCGCATATCAATCACGCGGCATGCGGAGAGACCGACGACCATTCACTCGCACGACCACTCCGTCCGTGTGGGAAGTGAGGTGACCAGAAGTGACTCACTTGTCAGTCATTATAACAGCTGTTCGACGGTAACCGAAACCTGTGATCGTACGTGTACATGTCGACGATGACTGCTGCGACACAGTTTTCCTTATTAACAAAGGTTGAATAAATATAACAATGTCGCTTTGTCTGGCAGGGTCAATCGCATTACAGTAGTTGTAAAATCAGAACGACGATAGGAAAATGCACGTTCCAGGATGAAGTGTTGAAAACCCGCCCTGAACGTGGCGGTTGTAAGCTAAAAGTCTGTCAGTATTTGGAGGGCATGATTGCACATCCCTATCACATTGAAAGATCTTCTTGGTCATCATTTTTGGCCAACTGACTCCAAGAGACCGTGTCACTTCATGCTTCACTCCTTGCGTCCTCAAACTTTTAGTCCTGGCACACTAAACTTCTTTAACCTTCTTTTAAGTGCGCCGTTAAGCTAAATTTACACTTAGTCGCTCGTGAATTCAAATGTCAAATGTTATGGCAAAAGAAATGGTGGATGGAACACTTACATAATTTGTTTGAAAGAACCTTGAGCACTCTTTGGCACAGGAAATTTCCCCTGCCTGTGAATTATAATATTTAAGTCATTAGCCGCTTAGCTGCAAGGACATTTTTTTTTTTTTTTGGTGCAAATAGCGAGAGGTCGCTTGGTTCATTCCGCGCTTCTTTGGGGAAATGTCATTCCTGCCACGTCTATGTCTGATGTGTAAACATAGCATACATTCCTGAAAATTGCATGATGTGCATTTCCTGTCGGCAACAACTATCATTATTTCATTGTCTTTGACAGGAAGCCTTTTTTATTTATTTGACACTTAGCAGTCGCTTGATCAATATAGTAGTCCTGAATAATAACAACTCTATCATCGGAGAGGGCGCGTGCCTTCTGCGATCTCCCTCCGTCCTCCTCGTCATGCTGACAACCCCTAATAATGCCTAATTGTGTCAACGGCCGTAGTCGTAGCAACAGTGTGAGCGGAACTCCTCCAAAAGGAGAGCAGGGATGAGAAGACCGAAAAGGACAAAATGTCTCCGCCACTAATGCAGAACTAACATTTCTTCTCGTAATACAAAACAAAAAAAACACACACCAAATTGTCTCCTTCCATCAACTCATTTTTCACTTACCTCGAGTCCCATTTTCCGTTTGATTATTTCTCCGTTTCCACCTCTCCGTAACTATCCTCCGCTCCCTCGTGAGCGTTTCTACACGACTCTCCTCCCTCGTGCTCCTCCCGCGAGGCCTCTCCATCAGCGCCTCCCACTGAGCTCTCGGAGTGTCCCGTGTACCCCACAGGAGCAAGAGCGCTAAAATATTGATGGAAGCCTGATGAAGGCGACCGCCAGCACACTCCGTGGGGGGTAAGTGGGAGGTGGGGGGGGTGGCGGCTACGCGGGACCACTGCCAGGAGGAGTTTGAAGTAAGTGAGAAGGATGGATGTAGTTTGCTTGGCAGACGGGAGTGAAATGATGCAGTGTGGGGGCTTCTCATGTACTGCCCGATGAGTTGGTCTTGATGCGGGAAGCAGCCAACGCTGTTTATTATCCAGCCCTCCCTCGTGCCTCGCTGCCCTTCTTCGACTCTCCGTGCTCCTCTTTCATCTCTTTTGGCAGCATTTTCCATCGCATCCAAACATTTCCCCCGCTGTCCCCTCCTCCTCCTCCTCCTCTCTTGAAGTTGTCACCATTTGACCAAAGTGAGCGGCTACCTTGTAATTTTCTCAGGTGACTTTGCTGAGTTTTTTTTGTTTGTTTTTTGGTGACCTTTTAATCTCTCTTCTGTAAGTGACCTTGCCAAAGAGAACTATAAGAATTGCCATGGAAACGGCAATCTTGCTCAGTGATGCTCATGAAGAGAGTATGGGAGAAGGGAAGATACACACAAACACACACACACACACAAATTAAAATGTAAGACATCATATCACTTCTTGCTGATTCCTGAACACCACAGTTGAGATTACCGGTATTATAGCGCGGCCTCCCTTTGATCTGTTTTCGTCTTGAACCACTTCTCTTAGCTTCATTTTGTGCTTAAAATAATGACTTAAATTTGCTCTGCGAATGATTACGTAGAAATGAGTTCTTTTTCAGACTGAGCAATGAGATGAATGTGCTGTACCCAAATGAATAGCAAAAGTATGAGCTCGCTTTGACATCCCATGTTGGCAAATAATCCACATTTGGTATTCGAAGGGATCTCCAAGTAATGGTAATTGCTACTCTTGCAGCAAACTGGTTCATCAGCACTAACCTTCATCATAATAATTGCATGTACAATTTTAATTTCACCACTCTGGTTTTAATTGCCTTTATTCATTGATGTTAGTGTGCCCCCCCAAAAAAAACTACAGCTTTGTAGAATATGCAAATTTTCCATCATAAAAATTAAAAGAAGCAAAACATATAGATGCATTGACCGCACAATAAGGCGCTTCGGAGTATAAGATGCACCTTCAATGAATGGCCTATTTTAAAGTTACTTTCATATATAGGGCGCACCATATTATAAGGCGCATAGAATAGAGGCTACAATAGTGGCTGCGGTTGCATTATGCATCCACAAGATGGAGCTATGCTCCAACTTGGATCCGTCGCCATTTAATTACAGGACCCATATTGAGACAGACAAACCTTTCTTTCACACTCACATTCACACAGTGAGCCAGAATTGAACCGCGACACTCACACTGACTTCGAAGAAAGCATTTTATGGTTGAAAGTATCCAAGAAAAAAGGTTGAATGTTGTCACGACAACAAATGCTCCAATGACAGTGAAACCAAGCTACACGAGAGCCTCCGTAACATCTGATATTTAAAGCCCAACAGTGGGAAAGTTGCGTTTCGTTACACCTGCAATATACAATCACGCAACTTTTGTCGACAAGTCATTGAACTGTAACTCCATTTGAAAATGTTTCCATCAGCTCGAAGAGATGCAGTCACGGTCAACTTTTGAACACCAATGATTGAGTGGCAGGTCCTCTGTGACTCTCTTATTGTCTTTGTTTGTATTTTCCAACTTGTGGTCGACATAAATAACTACACTCTAGTTATATTTAGACTTCCAAATCCCAGAGGGAAGAAAAAAAAAAAGGCCATCGCTAATGCTAATTTCTTGGCATTTCACATGATGCATACATACCCCAGGCGCACCCTCGCCTTGGCGTACCGAGCTTGGGATTTATCTGCTTTTTCTATGTTATCTGTGTAGATGATCTAAATTCACTTGATTAAAAAACAAAACCAAAACATTATGGTTTCACTGCAGGTCATATTTGTTATGCAGATAAACCAAAGGAGAAAGAACCCATTGTCGACGCACTGATTATGGATGCGCGACGAGACAATAGAATGTGGTAGTTGTGGCACGGAGATAACTTTTCAGATCCACGGACAAAGAAATGTCTCTTCCCGAGCAAATGTTTCTGGCTTTGAGCCGCCGAGGATGGGAAGATGCAATCAGGCCTGCAATGCGTCACTCACGCAGCCGTAGGTGGAGATAATCACAGCTGCCTGTCAAAATTAGGGCCGTGCAACTTTCTCCGGGCGTTGATTCAAAATGTATGTAGATGTGTAACATTCCAGCATAAATAAGACTCTTTGTCGGTGAGCCTACTCTGCTCGCGTCCTCTAAATGCCACCGCGGAGAAAGCGCATCCGGATGTTAACTGCTGCAGTACGGCATATCATCTCCACTCAATTAACCCGAGTTTCTTATTCGCAAGCAGACATTTGGTACAGAGACTGAACTGTGCCGTGATGGTTTACATGCAAACACTGTCGTTATTATATTCAAAGTATGCAACTTTTCCATCGGATCCAAAAGACGGCTTCGCTTCACGACATACAGGCTCGTACTAGCAATCAAGTGATCTTGGCAAAAATTATCTTTTCTAAATGACAGAAACGTTGACGATGCACCGGTAATTTGTCGCAGCCATACGTCATCTAAACATTCCCTTAGTTTTGCTTCAAGTCACGGTGTACGATCCTGCAGCTGCGCTGATAGCTACTGTGACATCGTTAAGCTCTTAGGGGGGTAAAAGGCAGAGAAATGCTAAGTAGCTTTGTCTCCGCAGGAAGCTCCTCGGATGACACGGCCGGCACACAGATAAAGCTGGCAAATTCCGCTACGTCTTGCCTACTTCTACCTGCCGTCTACGTGCCCGGTGTACCTCAAAACATGATATTTGTTTTACATAACACGATCCTCTAATTTCATGTGCATGGTTCTGCTTTAGTGTCAGTTCAGCAAATCATGCTAACGTTGCAGTCTCGATTGAATACAAATGAAGCAGAAATGAGATGTTCAGCTTAGATTTGACCTTTGCTTATCCCGCCCGAGTGAGAACATGATGATATCATCCGGTGGCATCCGAGCTACATTTACCAATTAATACGGGCAATCATCTCTTTCTGTACACTCTCGTGACACAATCCGACGCTGACATGATATGTCGCCGCAGCGCCATTGGACCCAATGAGCTGAATGGAGGTGACTCACTGGCTTACCAACACAAGTTTTGTCATGAAGACTTGACATGACCTCTCTTGGACCTCTCTGTTGTGGCCACAAGGGCTCCAGCTGGTACGCAATATTTGTCCACATGAGCAGTGCAGGCCAGGGAAAAACATTTCCAGCTCATCAGACAAGCGCTACCTGGACTATTTTATGCTCCTGAAATCTAACAACGGTCTGCATTTTAAATCTTACCATCAAAGAATAACATATTTTTTGTTGTTGTTGTGTTGTAGGATGCGCGACTGCTGCATTCAAAATCAAACGTTCCCACAGTCGCAGTTTGCATTCTATCAGCTTTCCGCGGCTACGCTCCAAGGTCAAGGTCAGACGCGCGACTTGATTTAAACGAAGCCTTAGCTGGCAGCAAAGCACTTGACACGTTTATGTGCTTTAGCATGGCTCCCTTTTTCACAGTAACAACTGTCACTTGACAATGATTGACGTTTGTCTAAAGAAGGACACCCATTTGTATGCCGTATTGAATTTTAAGGTCTTCTTTCGATACAATATTCATGGTTTCCTTAAGCAACGTAGAGTCTTCTTCACAAACACTTGCAAGGCCTTCTGGAATTATTTGCTTCCGTTTTCCAAAAGCAATGATGGCAAAACTATGGACAAACTCCGAATTAGCATCTAGTTCCTTGCCAAAGTCTGGATGGTACTTTTTGGCCTTTTATCGGAACTTGCAGCATCACTTTTTGTCCAAAACAATCTAAAATGTCGGTGCCTTTACCAATCGACCCAAGCACAGAGAAAAATAAAAACAATGATTGGAAAACTTTCTATTTTGGCACAGTAACTAGTGAGATGTGAACTGTGAACTTTGTGGATGCAACAATACAAGTCTGTAAAATGAATCTTGACCCTGAGGGGCTAACTATTTCCGACATCCCTATATTCTTTATGCAGGACTTAAATTAAGTTTTTTTAAAAAGGTTTTTCACTTGCTAAAGTCAACGAAAAAAATTCAAATTGAAAAAAATATATATATGAAAATTGGAATATTTTCATTAATGAAAATGAAATGCTTAAAAAAAAAGAAAACTGACTGAAACTACATCTTACATTTATACATCTAACGATAGGTAAAATTTCCTTTTTTTTTGGTCAATTAATATAGAACATGAGCATTCGAGGTTCATTTTAAATGTATTTAGGTTGGTATTGCTGTACATTCATAGTTCACCTTATAATGCAATACCTAGTGAGCGATCTTTTTCTTTTTAACTTGCACTAGAGAAATACTCCATGAAAAAAATATTAATACTAAAACTAATTTTAAAAAACTAAACATAAAATGAAGAATTTTCAAAAGATAAAAACTACTAAAAACTAACACACGTGATCTAAAAACTCACTGAATTAAAAAAAAAAATAACGTCAAAGCGAAATAAAAACCTATGAACAAACGAACTGAACGAAAACATTCTAACTGCATTTGTTGAGATTTCTGCAACAAGCGTAAGGGCATCAGTGCTTTAACTGAAGTCAGCTGTTATCTCACAGCATGGGCAACCCCCGAAGGATTAAGCGCCAATCCCTCTTAAATCTGCCCTCCTCATAAAAACCGTGACACGGGCTCTTGCAGGGAAACTGTTGGTGCAGCACAAACATTCATAATAACAGCAACAGGCCCTGTCAGGGCCGCATCACGATGAACTCCCAGCCGCCTAACTCCACTAGCTCGCTTTAGCCTAGGGTTCAAATGTCAGCCCCGTCACAGCAATTTGCTAATCCTGTTGCTGATATCCCACTGGGAAGTTAAGAGCACCTTCTGTTGTTATGGAATCTGCTTTTCTCAATTCAGTTTCTTTTTCTATTGTCGTCGGATATGCTTCTCGATCAATGAAAGAGTCGCCCAATTGGCTGCTACCATGGCATACATGCCACAATGTTCTCAAAATGTATCATCCTGTAAAATCCCCCCCCCCTTTATACGAGAGGCTAAAAGTCGAGCAGCAGTTTTTGTTCTTCTTCTCTTTCTTCAACCCTTTCATGCACCCTGTAACCTGATGACACGATAAGCTGTCCACTGTAGTAACCGCTGTCCCTGAAAGGGTTAAAAGAGAAAACATTCCCTTTTTTTTTCATTCAAAGGTTTGCTTCTCCTCCGCCACTCCCATTTGGTTCAACAGCGGCGCAGGCAATGAGGTCGGCATTTGGCCTATTTTTTAAAGCATGAGGAACTCGGGACCTAGATTTGCTCTGTCATTTTAGAACATCGAGGACTGCCCTATATCACACATAGGTGACTTACCCAAATCTTCTAGCACGAAATAAAGTACTTGGCTGAAAGGGGGTGGAGTTACAGGGGAGTATGCACTCCGTTGTACCTTTTATAAGGTCAAGTGAGCGTTGACATCAAATATGCATGATTTTGTGCGGCCAACGAGTGAGCCAGAATACGCGATAACAAGGTCAAAAGAAATTTCCACAGCGTTTTTGATGTGCACTTTGGCTGTCCAGATGGTTCTACAGACCGAAGCGTATTTACATCATCCGAGGTCTGTGCATATACTGTGCTGTTTATGACCTTGCTCCATCAACACGACGTGAAAGAATTTCACTCAATCGGTGGATTGATTTGAAAAGTATTACCTCACTGCGTTATTCCATTTATTATTGGTGGAGAAACCTCATGCCGTGTTTTCTTTTAGGAGACAAGGAATAAATAAATTGCAACGTGTTTTCTTACTATTAGATGGTGCAACAGGGCATCCAGAGTGCCAGAAAATACAAAGAGCAGAAGTAGATGAAGAAGGGATAGCGTACCCGGTAACGCAAACTTCTTTTAAGGGCCGTTCACACGGGCAGATTTATTTCGGACTTACTCCGCAACTGCTCCCCTCGAGCGTTCATACGTGCAACTTTGTTCCAGCGTCGTGCGCGAAAACAGCTTGTTTCGGATCAAATTTAAACCACCTCAGGGCGGTGGTTTAAAAATTTGCTCCGGAACAAATGCTCGTTTGCGAAGCAGTACCGATGCAAATGTGCACGTATGAACGCAACTGGATTAAATTTGCTCCAGAGCAAATGCTCGCTTGCGAGGGTGGGGGGAGCCTCGCTGCGCATGAGAAGAGTTGATTACATACGGCGAGAATGCGTTGCTTTCGTGCTCTGTCGGACTTCCGTCAGGTGTTTGTTTAATAACGACATGGCTGCTAAAAGTAGCAAAGCACCTCTTGGGTTATACCATCTCAACTAGAACGGGGGGGGGGGGGGGGGGGATTAGTCCCCAAACGTCATCTTTCCTTTTGTAGGAGACTGGACTGTCTCGGAGTTGTTTGTGTAGTTTGTTCCTTTGTTGTGTGTTCACAACCCCCCGCCCTCCATAGAATTTATTTTGTGATTTCATCTCTTGATTTTTGTGTTTGGCGCATTAAATGTTTGCTTTTCTGAGTGTCATTGAACTCATCGTTGATTTACGTTTTCGGGGGCGGTCACTCTCTAGCAGAAGGCACGGAGACCGAGAAGGAGAAGGATGTGCCTGTACAGTAGTTGCTTGAGTTGTGTATACGTTTTAAAAACAACCAACACAACAGCTCATTTGTTTTCTGTCGTTTTGCTCCGCAGCAGAAACTGCCCGTGTGAACGCAAGTGGAGCTGCTTCGACGCTGTGCCGGAGCTGTGACGCTCAGCGGCTTTGTACGTGTGAACGCCCCACCAAATTTGTTCCGGTGTAAAAATATATCGCAACAAAATACTCCGGTGCAGCGCCGAAATAAATCTGCCCGTGTGAACAGGGCTAAAGATGTCATTTTTACTGCGGTAGATGGGTTGAGGGACACATTGGGAAGAGGTGGGCTTGAATTCAGCGTTTTTACTTTGCACATGCACACGGATGCCCAACCTGTCAGTCAGATTTTTTCCTCCTGCCATTTAATAACTAAAACCAAATCCCAAAATAAATTAAAAAATGGGAACGTTGCAGTAATGCTTTGTCATATCATGACGTGAAGGCACATGTGAAGGCATGAAGCATATATGAGATATGCCAATTTCAAATTCAAACACTTCCAAAATGTCTTTTACCTGCTTTGGTCAAAATACCCGCGCAGCACACTTATAGCCAATCTCTCAAAATGGCACTTCGAGCGGTTCGTTTTAAGGAACGGTCCTGTCACTGCTCATCCCCCCTACTGATCTTTTCACTTTGCTCCCCCGGCATACCACCACCCGTATTCTTTGCTCAACTTGTTTTATATGTAAAAAAATACATAAAAATCTTAAGTGGTTGGGAGACATGCCAGAACCCAAATGATGTGTATATAGGCAATTCAAATATGTTTTAAAAAATATATTATGTACCCTTTAAGAGTGGAGAAATCATCCCAAATCAAATGGCTTTACTTATCACCATTTTTAGGCTAGTTGAGGCAGCATGCCAGCAAAAGATTTTAAATCTTAATCAGGTTTTCTGTAGATACACAACCATAAATTAGGAATGTCACGCCATTGGCTTCTAACCCGTGATGGGCTATCTTTAAAAAAAAAAAAAAATCCTGTCTTTGCCGTAAGGAAAATGTGCTCCCGTTTGCACCCGGGAAATGAAGAGCTCAAACAATTTGACACGCAGGAAATTACGAGGAGCTTGACAGAAAGAGACACACCTATTCGCTAGCAAGGACAATAGGACACAGAGTTACTTTGGCTCGTACCGCTTCGAGATTTTCTTTCGAAATTCAATTTGTTATTATCGTTACGCACATGACTGTAGCGGCATGATGGGTAAAGTGCGGGCATTCATTGGAATGACAACACTTGGCCTCCAAACCGTTGGTCTTTGACATTCATAAATATGAACTTTCATGAATTCATTTGAATCCTCCCCCGTGATGTCATCAAGTGATGCGGGGCCCGCATACGAGCCACTGATCTGCCAGTAAGCCAACACATACCGTACCATGAGCGGAGAAAAATCAGGTCAATGCCATTAAATATGAACGTTACACAGCATAATGCAGCAACAAAGAATAAAGGCACGGCTGACGTGAGATTAGCGGTAATGGATATTGTAAAAATAATGACCACATTTTCATCAGGGTGATTCATTCCGTTTCAACGGCTCTCCGCATCTGAACCATCAATGGAGCTGATTTCAGTGGAATATTCCTGTTTTCACAGACTAATTCATATATAGACTTAAAAGGTTCATTATACTCCGCGGTAATCTCCTCTGCAGGAAGAATAACAGTCAGAAGCAGTGGAATGTGTGACAGCTCAGAAAATGCCTTTGTCAAAAACCAGCACGGAGAAGAGTTTAAATATACGGTTACCGTCTTTGAAATAATAAGCTAGAATATATTACGTGTGTATCTTGTACATATACTATTTGGGGCTGCAGAAAAATGAATCTGACATTTGTTTTCTTTTTCCTCCAGACGAGAAAACATTTCTTCATACCTTCTTGACAGCCTCAGCAACGTTCGCTCAAGTTAGTCACGACTCCTTGTGAGAATGAGCAAGAAAGGTGACTAGGAATTAGATGTCATGTTACAGTAACCACACTCTTCTCAGATAATATAAGGTAAACTTGGGCCATGTAATTCAATGCGTGACGCATTGCCGTAAACGGAAAACGAGTTGTACGAATCTCTCCACGGCGGAAGGCGAAAAAAAGTTGTACACGTAGATGGGTTTTTTTTAACTTTTCATCAACGCTGTACTTTCATAACTTCCATCAGCATAACTTTCAATTCAATTCAGAAGGGCTCGCTTTTCTAGTGTGTGGTTTTTATCCTTCGGCGCCTTTACTTTTGTGCATTTTATCGACAAATAAATTTGTTCCATTCATCGTATGTCAACAATCCCATTTGTAGAGAGTAATGAAAATGACCCAAAAGCCCAAAAAAGACTGGGACGTCATGTTGCTCTCCCTTAAGGTGCAATAACAGTAGCAATCCTTTTCTCTGGTGACTCATGATGAGACATCATGCAAGAAAGCAACATAATTAGCCACGAGGAGGGAGGCCTACCTCTGTGTTTTTAATTTACTTTTTATCTACTCACTGTGAATGATAAGTTTGTGATGATTAAGTACAGGCAATTAGATAAGAACACTCTGTCAATCCGCATCGTATTCGACAACATCCAAATGGTATTTTCGATCAAGGGCTTGAGAGTGGCTTGCAATTGAGCCAACTTCTAAAAGGAAACTTTTGAATATGCAACATAAGAAGTATATTTTTTAGCATACAAAATCACATGTTAACACTTCTGCTACTACTACTACTAATAATAATAATAATAATGGGACATGCTCAAGCTCAACCTTTACCCACATGAGATAAGCGCTATTAAAATAAAATAATGGATGGTTCTCATATCGTGCTGATTAGGACATCCAGCGATCTTACACGTTCACACAGACCAAAAGTCTGTGTGTGGTGCACACGCACAACCAACTCATCTCATCGTCCCAAAGTGAAACATGGCGGCGGCGGCGGCAGCACACAGCGGGGATGTTTTTCAACAGTAATCATTACGATCCTGCTCCGAGTCAAAGAAAAGATTGCTAATGCTACATACGGTGCTATCCTCAAGCAAAACCTTTTACCAGTCTGTAAGGGAGCGTCACACTTGACGGAGTTGCGCCATTTTTTTTTCAAGGCGTTGTAAAAGCGGCATTAAAATACAGTCAATGTTCTTGCCAAGGCAACTCCACGTGACCCTGCTCAGGATAAGCGGTGTTGAAAATGGATGGAGGGATGTTCTTGACAAAATGCTGACAAAAATCTTTGAATGTAATACACAGAGAATGATGTTGACTGATTATAAATGTCCCACCTACCTCATCTGATGCCAATTATTTTTGTGAATCGGCCCACATTTCATCACTATTGATTCTACCTTCCCAGCGTGACATAATTCTGCCTGAACTTTGACTTATCTCTGCGTCTCCATTGGCCTTCCCCTGGAACATTATGGTTGACTGAATCGACAGCTTGATCTCTCCTCATCGAGAGACATTTCTCATTCCAGCTGCACTCTCATCATAATGTTAAGCAAGGCCCCCCCCTCTCCCCCTCCCCCCTCCCCCCATGCCTGGGACAAGAGGTTTGCTCGCTCTTGTGGTAATCATTCATTGTGGAGAGGCAAAGGATTAGGAATCGATGAGGGAAAAAGTCGGCGAGAGTGTTCTGCATCTTAATGTGGGGGGGGGGCACCGTGCGGAATAGCCTTGGCGCTGTGGATGAGCCAGCTAATGCGATGCGTGGCTCCGGGGATAGAGAGGGCAAAACTCCACGTGACCAAAAAAAAAAATTAAAAAAAATCCCCAGTACACACAATCTGCATGAGGACACAAACAGATTGTCAAAAACAATTGAACCTTCTTCTCCTTTAAGATGAAGATGAACGTCAGAACAACATTCTGTCTGTCCAAATAATTCAAGGGATATACGTCAGATGACAACATTTCACAATATGCATGATTTGTTTGAAGCATAAACAGCCGTCATGACGTCTTACTTGACCAAATCTCCAGGAAATGTATTCGTACTTTGAGTTTGAATGAACGCCTTAAGAGTAATGGGCAGGGATTAAAAAAAAAAAAGTGATCTAAAGAGTTAATGAGAAAGAAAGGTAGCAGTGATAACGTCTTGATCATTTTCAAAAATGACGAAAGGAATTGTGACATCTCATTTAAAAGTCATTCTTTGCTCCAAAAGCAATCAGTGCCTTGTGACTGAAAATGGACCATTTTATTCTTCGCTGAGCATAATCGAGTCTACTCTACTCTGTGATCCCGACACGCTCATTTGTGCCTGCAAAGTACTCATTGGTCAACAGAACAAAGCGGTTATTGTCTGATATTTTCTCTGCCCGAATTGTTCCATTCCGGTGTTGCTGATTATTACACAGAGAGCGCTCTGGAACGCGAATAAAACGAGTGTGATCAAAATTGCAAACACTCTTAAGCCACAGCCACTTGCACCTGTCATGTGAATACTGAGATGCTGTGATCTGGTTCTATAAAAACTTCTCAAAGAAGAAGAAGAAGAAAAAAAAAAGACGGTGGAAGCAGAAAGAGGTGGTATGAAAGATTTTATCTCTCAGGAAGAGATGGTGCTCCAACCCAAGGGAGGACAACATCTGTGTGTTTCCAGGAAGGAGGTTTAAATATAGACATCTGATACCTTTTTTTTGGTCACTTTTGTGGCTTGAAAGTGTTATTTTGGGGGAATTTTCATTCCACGAAAACTTGCCTTAGTGACATAACTCATATTTTTGTTTATTTGAGAAAGAGAGACAGAGTGTGTGTGATTTAACTGCTATTGTTCACAGCGAAATGTCCACATTATGCTGTCACGTGATGCACTCTAGAGGAATCCGGTCCCCTGGAGACTGAGCGATACACCGCCACCACTTCAGATATTTAATATAGGGCTGACCTATACATTATTAAAATGACCCAGCGGAATATATCTCGCTTCCTTCTTAACTTAGTCAGGCCGCAAATAAAAAGAGAAAATGGAACGCGTCGCCCTTGAATCCCCACTTGCGCGCTGCCGTTTTAACATGAGGCCATTTCTCCTTCCGTCTAATACAAGACGTGAAATAATGAACTCCAAACCAAGCATAAGTAAGCCTCATGCACCAATTATGATGATGCCCCCTCTCTAAACCGAGGACCTCTGACACAAGACCTTTTTTTGTTTGACTGGACAAGCGTTGGGATAACATAAAAACGTTCCAACGGCGTTGAAAAGTCAACATGACCATAAAATGGCGATACGATATTTTCATCAGACTGCAGCAACACTGACACAGCACCCAGTGATGAGCTTATCATACACCACAGAACGCTCCAGCACTAGCACACACCATCAGCCAACAATCCAAGAAATCAGACACAAGCAAAACATTCAATGACGCAAGCTATGCATGCATATAGCGTGGATATGCGAGACGTGGCCGCGGGCCTTTGCCTTTGTCCGTCTTTGTGTGCGTGCGAGGGAGATGAGCAGTGGAGGGCAGAGTGCTGGTTAGAGTGACGAGATGCGAAGAGACACAGTCTGAGTGAGTGCATAGCGGCAGGACGTAGAGAGAGAGAATGAGAGAGAGAGAGAGAGAGAGAGAGATGTATGAGAGAGTGAGAGCAAGAGAGGCAAGATGGACTTAAATGGCTCTGAGTAAGCATAACCTACAATTTTTTTGCCTTCCTTTTTTGGGAAGGGGGGGTTGGGGGGGGCGGGCACGAGAATTGAGGCCACTAACACAGTCTGCTTTTCAGGTCACTTCAAAAACTGTGCTAATATGTACGCTAGTCCTGAGTCCATTATTAATTTGATGGCATGGCTGGGATCTTTGAAAAGATCCAGCTGTTGTGATGCATATAAGGCTACGTTCAACACCGCACTCCGCGTTGCCCAATTCCTGTACTTGCTCACATTACAAAAACAAACCTGAATGCTAATGTGAGCGGAATGCGTACGTGGTGTGACACGAATGCGTGCAAATCATGATGTGGAGTGGCATACACAAAAAAACAAACAAAAAAAAAACCCCACACGGTGCAGTGAAGGAGCTCACGTTATCTTCTCATATCCACAGAGTAGCGAGGCGGGAGGATGTAGAAATATTTTGGCGATATGAGGAAATACTACTCGATCTCCTCCTTTCATGGAGAGGTCTACTAAAGTCGACCTTGTGCTATTGCTGCATGTAACAAATGAACCTATTGTGTGGATGAATTGCAACTATCAACATCCACTTTTTGCTTCATTTTCCAGCTGAGCTTGAATTAAAATCAAATATAAAGTCAACACTGTTACTCAAAACAACTTTGCAGAATTGCAGAGGTTTGTAAGTCATCTCTAGGGCACGCACACTCCCCAGCCCGTGTGGAGAGCATATTGGGCTTTTGCTGACATATATGTCGGAATGGGCAGATGAGCGTTCATACATATCCAATTTATATCCACACACGAAAGAGACCCAGGTTGGATTTGAAAAAGTCGGAATTGTATCGTTTTCAAAGACGGACTGCCCCTTTTAAATGGATCATGTGCCCCGTTTCGTATTCTGGTTACTGATAAGCGTTGATAACTACGATCACGGCTGAGCCTATTTGCTCTCTGTTGCAAACCAAAACAGCAGTACCGAAGTACAAATCTCTAAAAAAAGCAGTGCGGTGACGAACTGCAAGTTGTAAACAAGCTCCTGAGCATGCAGTAAGTGTTGTGGCGCGAGGTCCTGAATGACAACTACCATTCTAGTAGACTCCAACTATGTCACATTATTTAAGTCAGTCAGTCCTTTTTGCTTTGTTTTAAACGCCGTTTCCACTTGACATTTTTCATATTATTTAAATAATATATACAATCACGACCTCTCCGCCATCTACAGTTGAATAAATTCAAGTGAATTTCTCCCAGCCTCTATTTGAGGAAATACGGTAATAGATGTCACTTGTTCTTGTCATTATTGTTGTGCCCATCTGGTTGAAGAGAGCCCAGCTGGTCCCGTGGCTATTTAAAGAGGTGACAATCAATACAGCAATTCTTCTTTTTGGTGGCCAAGAACCTAGACAGCCAATAATCTCGTACACTTCTGTTTCACTTCAGCAGCTTCATAACAGTCGGATAATGGGCGCTCGTGAGGATTTAGCGATATATTTAACCTTCTATGAAATATATATGTCTTATACGTAAAATAAAAATAAAAATAATAAAAATCAGAAAGACCTTCAACGATTAATTATCATGAGCAAGGATAATAAAATTAGCAAGGATAATAAAATTAGCATAACACATTGAAGGAATATTATTGCTACTTTATTTCCAGTAGACAACAGATATCATTTACTTGTGCGGCAGTTCAACTAATCTGTCATTGTAAAGAAACATTTTACCCGACATCAATATGAGAGAACGAGAGAGAGAGAGAGAGAGAGAGCAAATTTGGTACCCTTGTACATTCTAAAAAATAAATTTGAAGAGCTGTACCAAAATGTTGGAAAAAACAATGCTTACCTTTTAAGCTGTCACTCTTTTACCGAACCCAATTTTTTAAATAAGCGGTTGTTGTTTACTGTGGTGCACAACTGCACTGCATCATAATAATAATAATTTGGTGATCATCATTTGGTTACTGTATTAAACGAGCAGAATCATTTTTGGTACATCTCTTCTATTGGATTTGATTAGTTGTCGGTCATGGTGTGTGTGAATAGGGAAATATTGTGAACATTTTGCAAATGGAACCACTCATACTTTGTGACGGAAATTAATTGCCCGTAATGACTTGAGCGCGGTTAGCATTGAGTCCAGGTTTTACTTCGATGACGAGTCACATCTGTAGGCATCTAAACGCAACATTTCCTCCAGCATTTATATACGGATTGGAGTTGAATACAACAACAGTTTTTGGGGTTTTTACCTTGTCTTGAAGCCTATGCCTATCCCCCGTTTTGCTGAAGCAACGACGACCACTTGAGCAGCTTCTATCCACGCACTGCAAATAACTTCCCAAGACACGGAGACGAACGGCGGCCGCTTTGGGGCGAAAAACCAGCATTTGTCCTCTTCGACTTGCGCGGTGAGTTTTTGGAGAAAGGGCGACGAGCAACAGCGCCGATGTGCAACCGACCGACTCATCCGTTGGCGACCGCACAGGGAGGCGGAGAGAGTTGGCGATAAATTCGTGTTTGGATGAAGAGAGTGAGGAGGGGAGATGGAAGAGGGAGGAGAGGAGAGGAGTGCCTCTGTGTGTCACAGAGGATGCTGCTGCAGACTAAGAAGGGAGTCGAAACCGAGTGAAAGAGCTACAGAGACGTTTAACCAACGTGTAGAATCGTATTCGTCCCGATTTTTAAGCACTTTTTTTACCGTACTCTAAATAAGCAACCCTGTTCATGTTTTATGTTCATGTTCTACATTATTTTATTATAAAATAGCAGCATGGAAGTAGCCTGGTTTGGGCGTACAGCATTTCAAAACCAACACATATTTTACGTCAATAAAAAATGTGTATACAGTAATCCCTCCTTTATTGCGGTTAATGTGGACAAAAACAGCCGCGATAAACAAAAATCCGCGAAGTAGCGTCCAATTAACATAAACAGTTTTTTTAAGTCCGCAAACGGTCCGTGAGAAGCTGCAAAACAACAGCGAGTCACATAGAGCAACATATACGGTACTGTACTCCATATATATGTAAAAATAAATAAATAAAAATTATATGTTTGAAAAATCCGCGATGCACTGAACCTGTGATAAACGAACTGCGAAGTAGCGAGGGATCACTGTATCTCACAGTCACCCAAAACAATGTTACAAAAGTGACTGTGCAGCGCGTTCACCCACTCGCGGATGTAATTGTACACAGCGTCAAAGTGCAGCTCACGAATGCAGGATTCAAGAGGCCGATATTTGAATAAACACCATCTCTTATCCAAATCTCTGGTGTGGATTAATTTCGCTGTGAGAGCTGAATATATTCATGAGGGAGCGATATCTGTTGACAGATATTTTACCCTCCGCCGGCGCGCTTGAAACATGTTTTGGACTTGTTCAGGAAACTGAAGCGATACATGTATCATGAGGCAACTCGAAAAGGTGACACAAGTGAAATAATAATGTCAAGTTCATTTCCACTTTTGGTTGAATTGATGTCGAGAGGTGCTGCCGTCTCTCTGTCCCCCTTCTGGTTCCAAATGTTCCTGACATTCCAACAGCAGACAGCCAGAGAAAACTGGATCCAGAACCGTGGACAGTTCTCTGTGCAGCCAATCAAGGACAGCCACTACCTCTGTTCTCACTGCCATCATTTTATATTTTATTTGTGTTAATCATGCCAGTTAGTCTAAATTCACTTTGGGACAGACTGACGATAAGTTCCTTACTAAGCTGCTTGATGGCATACAAGATAAAAGCATCTCTTGATTGGGGGGGTTGGGCGAAAGGTGTGAGAAGTTCACTGCGGCACCGGATGAGATTTTGTCAAGTGAATGCAGCCAAATGACAACCGGTATTCAGTATTCCTCTCTTATAGGCCTCTTTTCACCTGTCACATTTGAGCCCTGTCATGATTGCTAGCTGAGGCCCGGGGAGAAAATAGGCAAGTGCTTTATTTCTCCAAAGGTCACTTTGATGCCACATAGACTACTCAAAGAGTTACTGATATTGTCATGTACAAGTCTTCACAGCTTCAGTACTTTTTGCTCCACATGCTGTTCTCTGTGAATTAACGATATGTATCTGGGTTCAATTAGAATTGCTATTTAAACAGGAAGAGATGAATTGTCAGGCAAGTTAATAAATAATTTCTCAGAATCATATCACTGGTTCTGAAAAAAAAAATGTTTTTCAAATTTAACACATCTGCCCCCTCTGCAAGCAGCGCGGTTTCAGTTCCCACACACAAATATGTGAGTGGGAATCTTTTCATATGCCCTGTGATTGACTGGCAACCAGTCCAGGGTGTCGTATGCCTTTTGCCCGTAAACAGCTGGGATGGTCTAAAGCTCACCGGCAACTCTGAACCAGATAAGCAGTGTAGAGAATGGAAGGGCAGAGGAAATAATTCCATGAACACAAACAACAGGACGACAATAGAGCCTTCCCAAAACTTGAGAGCATCTGTCACTGCAGAGCGGGAAACCTCAAATCACGTCACGGCCTTTGCTTAAATGCTTCAAGAACTCAACAGAAAGAGTTCACTGCCACTTCACAAGCGCAACACACCCGTTGCCCTCTGCTAAATGTTACAACATGAACAGCCTGTCAGCCTGCGCCAGTTGCAAAGTGTTTTCTTCACAGGTAATTGGATTTTAAACCTGGTAATTTCCTGGAGGTGTCCTGGACACACTCACACTGACATACTGGGGAATGAAAACATGTTTGATTTGCTTTAGGGACACCGAGAATCAATATATGCTTCGCAAGAATAACTTATAAAGCACACAATACTCTGTTATCTTTCCCTTCTGCATTTATCCAAATTGAAAAAAGAAAACCCCAGTTAATTAACAGTTGGCGCACATGATGAACCCCCTGCAGCATGTGCAAGGTAAAAGTCGCACTATGCAATATGTGTGATTCAAGCTAAGTGTGATTGCTGTGCGATGTGTCGTCTTTTCGAAACCTCTCATATGGTACAAAGGGCCTTTCTACAGTCTATGTTGCTGCTTATTTGATCTATACGTAGACACACACACACACACACACACACAGTGGCGGAATATACACACACACACACACACATATATACATATACTTATGTGTATATATACACACACACATATACACACATTTTTTTTAACTGAATCAAATCATTTCCTCCAATTTGAAATATATTGGGGTACATATCGTCGCATCGTGAAACGGCATTGCATCATACCCTCTCAAACTCAACCGTATCATATCAAATCCAATCGTTATCTCAATGACTCAAACTTGATCACATCATTACAACATTTTTACAAGTGATGTATTGAACACCGTATCAAATCATCTTTCGTGGAGAGATGCTCACCGCTGAGATATACACACACACACACACACACACACACACACACACACACACACACACACACACACACACACACACACACACACACACACACACACATCTATTTAAAGGGAGGACTGTATTTTTTTGTCATCTGTAATAAGTTCTGGTAGCTTTCAATAACTGAAAAATTACTAGTGTGGCTACGCTGTTCAAAGCTGCCGTTTGTCTCTCCGCGCTGCACTGTGCAGATGCGGATTGTGCGAGATTTCTTTGCGTTCCACCGAGACAATGAGCAAATGCGACTGGAAGCCGATGATGGGATCACAAAGGAGTTTATGGGCCCTCGAGGAAAACCGTTGGCTGAGAGGGGGTGACTGCCTCAGACAAAATTAGGGCAGCAATCAAACTGCATTGTCGCTTGGAGCAGGACCTGGCATCTTTGTTCATTCCAATACAACATTAAATCAGAGATGCACCAAAACTGTATATTCAGATTTGAAATGGACGACACATTATATAATTGTAATGGGTTATGAATTGTCCTCCTTGTCCTTTATGAGAAACCATTTTAGGTTCTACAGCGCAAACAAAGTAGGCTATTTGTAGTTTCCATCAAACCAAACGGGGAACAAACAGCAGATCATTTGTAAGAATGATTTTATTACAGCGGTCGCTAAACCAATCTTCTTACTGCAGGGCTGTGAACAAAAACTCCCAACCATATTTAAGATAACGGGTTTTATTTGTGCTGAGGTGTCACTCATATTGCCCAGTTCTATTTTTCACCACATATTGCACAATTCATCAAGCAGCGCCGCATTCACATCCACAATAAGCAACATTTCAATTTCAGTGGAAGTGACGCTACTGCTATCTTGTTGTTACAGATCCCAACAAGAAACCAAATCTTCCATACAAATCTAATTACCATTTCTGAATACTTTATTCCAACCAACCAGCACTTATTTTGCCTTGCTGACATTTGCATCAGTTGGGTGCTAAAATTGTTTTCACACCAAAACAGATAATTGCGCTACACTAGGCGCAAGGAGGTCACGCTAATTGTGTGAAAATCTAGCACAGCTACTGACATGCTGCCTTCAACGCTTCGTTACGTTGTTTGGTTTTCTTTCTCTTCTCATTAACATACTGACGTATGATAAAACACAAGCTCAGGATCCGTGTTCATGTCTCATCAGTAATGTGAGGTAACTTAGCTTAGTTTTCCAAGCTAGTAAAACTGATTGTGTGGCCATGTCGGAAATTTTCTTTTTAATTTCGAATGTATTCCTGCATACAAACAATAATCCTTCAATGTCATTTCAACTCGCACTCTTCTATATATTTGTGTTTCACACCACACAGAGAACCAGAAGCACACATAGCACGGAGAGAAGTCAGCGTGAAAAGGGCACGCCAACAACGCTGCACCTCTCGAGCCTGCGTCGGATTCGTTCCTTGCTCAATGGCACCCTGATCGTTGTCGGGAAGCAGACTAGCATCAAACCAGACCAACAATTAGTTGTTATTGCTGGTGTCTAGCGTACTATATTAGTATACAGAATTAGCATAAACTCACTATTTGTGTGTCGTTAACACGTGTATGTCATTGATATTGAATTAATTGCACTGCTCTTGTCGTGAGTCGCCAAGTGCTTCCCTCGGTCGGGAAATGATGAACTTTTCCTTTTTGCCAACGCCCTTTCGTTTCAGCTTCCCAAATGACACGCAAAATATAGCAAAGAAAGAACACGTGTCTCTCACTGAGCTGAAGTTTAAAACAAGGACACTTAAACTTGATCAGTTAAGACCTGCTGTTGAGTGAGTCTACACGATAGAATTCAGCATTACCGGTAATTCCAGTGAAGGTTTATATTCCATGTTCCCATAATGCACTTAACTATAGTTATACCCTTCCGTTGCTTCTATTTAAGACACAGCCTTGAGCCAGTATCCAAAGTAACACAGCCACAGATGGTTCCTTAATGCTAGCATGGACATTTAGGCATGACGGGGGGCAATAAATGAAATCAGCCAAATGGGAGCAGAAGCAGCTATGGAGTAGAGGTAGCGATGAAGGATTATCGTGTTTGCTAACTAAACCAGGATGTTGTTTTGATCCCATTCAACATATAGTGTGATAAAGTCAAAGGATGCGCACAACAAATTGAATGTGAAAATTGAACTTTACTCTAGACAGTAGTGAAACGGTTAATATATGTACAGCTCTCTCTAATAAGGTGTGATATGGCATGCTGGGCACCATGACATGCATACACAACATGACCTTGTTGGTATATGTCCATAGGCCTGGATGTATGCCGTGCTCAGCCATGCTCAAACATTCTCTCTCACTCACAAGCACACGCACACACACACACTCACAAACACACACATGCATGCATGGACACATATACACACACACTGTACTAAAATAGTGCAGTTCATCATATGAACATGCAGGCTCGCAAAGGCGTGTAAATTCACCATCAAGCGCCGCCTGTCGACTCGTGTTCATGATAAACGTGGCATCGATTATACACCACATATGTACTGTTGCCGTGTCTTTATGTTGCAAAATCCCAACGTTATTTATTACACATGACAATTTGACATTTCGGTCCAGATTTGAGCAAGAATTATGGAAGTTGACACACGATTTGCTTTCGCGGGCCACCTAAAATGACGTGGCGGGCCGGATCTGGCCGCCGGGCCTTGAGTTTGAGATCTGTGCTTTATACAGTGCTCAGCAAGAATGCTCAAAGGCATTTGATACACCTAAAGGCAGTGATTGAACGCCAGGGGTGGGGAGAAGGCCAAACTGAGATCTCTTAATAGTGTGCCCTTCAAAACTGCTGGAACGAAACTCAAAACAGGAGCCCTGGCTTGATCCACAAAATTGACTTCAATCACGTTTGCCACAGGGTTATGTTCTTGGCCATTTTGGCAAACTTTGAGACCACGCCAAATTGGTTTGGCAGGAAGCCTGAGAACAAGGATGAAATTGGCTTCTCGTAAGGTGTGAGCCAAAAACGGTCTCAAATTACAATTTTGGCTGGATGTGCGCTTGTTTCAGAAGCGCCGGTCATTTTCAAAAATTACATCCTTACATCCAACTGTGTGGCATTGCCGGTTTCCGTAGGACTGATTGACTCTCTGGTTTTAAAAAAATCAATAAATAAATGTAAATACACATACAGATCAACAAATGCATGGTACACCCATGGAGTAGTCCAACACAAACAAAACATTTTAATCTTTAAACGAATAGCTGTCAAGACTAAAGGATACTGCTTTCACAAAGCCAATGATATCAAAGTCATAATTCACTTTTTTTTGTTTTGTTATGGTCTTTGTATCACTTTCCTGTGCACGTTTCGGCTTGTGTGTACAATGCAAGAATTGGAGCATATCTTCTCTCAAAACCCTAGAAAAAAATAAATAATTAACAGAGCATATTCAAATAAATTGCTCAAGAAACAGCCTCATCAGCAACACCTTTTGAGATGGCACATTTGTGTGACAATTCCTCACTGGAAGGCAGATATGATTAAAAAAAATAGCTTTGCTGAAGTCGAGGCAATTTATCCTGCTGTGTAAATAAGAGAGGAGCCGTTTATTATGCTCCTTGTCTACCTCTTGTCCATTTAGAAGATACATGAGCATACAATTAAATCTTGGAGAGAAAATGACCATGGAAGTGAGAAGGTAGATAAAATACGACATCTAGTGGTCAAACATGTATCCTGCAACAATGACTACATTGGGAGCACCCCCAGTGGATTAAGGGTAACTGTTCGGCCTGATTGTGGACCCAAATTCAGCAGGGAGGCGGGATGCTAAAGTATTTATTTTCCAAAAGAACAAAACAAACATGGTACTCATATTTGCAAAATTACCCTCAAACAAACACTTGGAAAAAGACTCCACTTGACTTGGACAACTTACACAAAACAATAAACCCACCAAGACCGAAATAAATCAGGGAACTAAAATACAAACCAACTCACAAGACAACAAGATGCACCTGGTCAAGACAAGTGGCAGAGGGAGCTCTGTTTGGAAGCCACAAGGTGAGCGGGCTGACGACAACAGGTGGACACAATAACCGATTGATAAGAAAACCTCGCAATCGTCATCACAGCAGCCACAACAACAACGACAAATAACACCTTGAGAGCAACCATCACAACCACAAGAACAACCCCCCTCACCCCCCCAACAAAACCAACGACCCTATAAAAACAACAACGGCCCCAAACAAACATTTTTTTTTAAAACAACTAGAACATCTGCGACAAAATCACTAAAACCATAATAACCATCACAACAACAACACCAACGATCACAACTTACCACTGGAATTCTGAGAGTTAGAACTTTGTTGTGACTCATCTCGCAGCCATTTCTGTCTGTCTCGTCAACCGCGGTGACTTGAACACCTGCTCCCCATGAGTTGACCTTTGAGCAGCTGAGGTTCGAACCTCCAAGTGTTGTGCCTTTCAGGAAAACACATCAGGACAAAAAAAAAAAAGGGGGGGGGGACCGACCAAAAACATGTGGAAATGTTCAAGCGCCTTGGCCGCGCTGCGTTTTTACATCTGCATGTAATCGGGGGGTCCAAATTAAGTCTGAACCAAAAGCTTGCCTTGTTCCACTGACATGAAAAAAAAAAGTTTATATCCAAACGTATCTCTGCGAGAACAATTGCCGTCTCAGATGAGCACTGCGTAGTCATTAGCTATGCTGAAGATTGATGTCAAATCGAGAAACCACATGGAACCCAAAGTTCTCCCACTGGAGGAACTTCCCACTTTGGCAAGCCCTCATTGTATCAATCCCGTTCAACAGTGCGCAGGATTTTTATTTTATTTTTTTCCTCTCCCCAATCCATTTGGATAAGCTCTCACCCTCGTACAATACCACAAACACAGAGCTTATAGACTGCATTGCTTCTGACTGAAATGTACAGTGGAAGGACATTGTGATCTAAAAGGGATTGAAGATTGTGTTGTGGATTTACGATCAACGGGAATTTATGAGATAATAATATGAGAAGGGAATAACCTAGATAATAACCGAGCTGCTTCGCCGAGTATCAACAGAGGACATGAGCGCCCTGTGTAGGCCGGTTTATCGCTATGATTTCCGTATCGTCATTTTCTTTTTCATCCTAAATGAATACCACCAAATAAGTCACACTGACAACAACAACAAAAAACCTAACCTTGGCATTCAAAAGGCTCTTCGTGTTCAGATTTGAGGCATTTTCACATGATAATCGCACAGCGTATGAAGTTTTACTTTCACAGCGTGACGTGAGTGTGATATGAAGGGGAAGGAAAAAAGAAATAAGGATGGGTTTTACACTTCCAAGAAAGTTCAAAACATTTGGGAACATTTAAAGACTCATCACTCATAGTTGGCAAACGGGTTTTACTGCGCTGGAATGAACAGCAAGAGAAAAGCGCAATGGCAGACATCACTCACAGCTACGTGCCATACCACAACACTCAAATGTAACCTCATTCATGTGCGGTAACCATAACTGCAATTTGTCTAAACACAAAGCTAATATTAATCTGACCCGGAAAAAGGTGTGCCAGAAATTCTGGAGCACACACACAGTCTCACTTAACCCCGTTGGAATGTCCCTTATATTGTGCACCTCTTTCTTCGGATCACACTCATTTTTCTCAAGTGACTCATGTGGCTCAAAACAGGCTTAAAAGTCTCCCCTTAAAAGAAAGTAGAGTATATGCTCACGCAAAGGGAACATCTGTGGTGGAGACAGATGCCTCTGTTTGCTTAAGGTGGTTTATACAAGCAAATATCCCCAGCCCAAGCTGATCTCGACAGCCCGGCTCACTCAGGAAATGATGTCATGGCGGCAGGAGATCTGCACGCCGATAAGCGCTGAGAAAGTGCAACAAGCCGTGTGCCCTTTTGGGCATCTCTTTCATCCTGTCACAGGAGTGATTGACCATCTATCCATCCATCCGTTTTCTAATCCGCTTTTATCCTCACAAGGGTCGCGGGGCATGCTGGAGCCTATCCTAGCTGTCCTCGGGCAGTAGGCGGGGGACACCCTGAACCGGTTGCCATCCAATCGCAGGGCACACAGAGACGAACAACCATCCGTACTCACATTCACACCTAGGGACTATTTTTAGTGTTCAATCAGCCTGCCATGTGATTGACCATCCCCCGCCCACTTTGTGTGATAATAAAACGACTTCTAATATATGTAATATAGGCCTGTGAGTCCAGGAGCGCCACATGCAGACACAAGCTGATGCTTTCCCATACTCCCATAATGAGATTAGAGCGCGTGTTCGCTGTGACTCACGGTTTATAGACTCGGCAGTGTGCACGAGAGGTTATGTGCTCCGCTGGCCGCGTGAAGGAAATCACTGAAGGGGGTCCTGTTTGCTCCCACTAGGATGGAGAGTGGAGGAGCAGGCGGGGGGGGGGGGATAAAGAATGTCTGCTGCTGAGGGCCTGTTTGCCATTGTGGGTTGTACAGTGCTTGTTTATGTCTGTACATTATTTAAGAAAGTGCAGAGCATGTTTATACGGCTGCTTAATGAACCCACTTGGGTGTGTTCTTCAAACTTCCTGCCTTTGGCTCTCCGTCTGGAAGTCTCGCTCTCTATCTGTGTGTACATTCCCCTGTCTGGTTTACTCTGCTTCTCTCCGTGTGTGTGGGTGTGGGTGGGTGCGCGCGCAAGTGCGTGTACATATGTGTGTTTATGTCTGCATTTTTTTGGGGGTGCGCGCCGTATCAAATCTCCAAAATGACTGAGTCACAAGACACAGAGCAGCTCCCCTGCCACCTTCTGCACCACAACTCTTTGTTGGTTTAGATGGACAGCCCATCTGGTTTCCATGAAAGAGATCAAAACATCGAGGCGGCCCGCTGTGGTCTACTTTCATCGTTCCCATCAGAAATTTTGCTGTCACAATTCAGGTGGACAAGCAGACTTGATGGTTCTGGACCTTGACAATGAGTGAAACTAAACTAAACAAACTGCGAGAGGACAACATTTTACCCTTGAATCAGTATTTCAGCTGGACTGATATCTCACCAAATGTTACCAACATGATCACAATGTTGCATTTCAAATTTATTTATGGGCAGAGAAACCTTTAAAAAAAATCTTGTGATCGCCATGGCATTGCAGAGTGCCAAGTACGCACCACGAGAACACGCTGGTGATTTCAAGAATAGGTGTGCCTCGTTTTTTTGTTTGTTGTTGTTTTATTTTGTTTTTGTCAATTGTTCAAGCAACCGCATTTACCAACAAATAAAAAAACATATGCCAATAAATGGAAGCCTTTCTTGGCAGAGGGAAATTTTGTCAACACCAGCGCTAAGCTCATAACAAGAGACAACAAGAATGACAAAAAGAAACGCTAAACTCAGCACCGCTTTGTGACTAACAGAAGGAAGCGCTAAGTCTCTAACAAAAGAAATGTCAGTCGGCACAGAATCTTGAGCTGAACAAAAGCACCGTACAACTGACTGAAACAATTGTAAGGAATAGAAATGGATCGAGTTTGAAGCAAAGTGCCCACTGGGAGTTCTGCGCGCAAGTGAACCGAACAGGGGAAAAAATGAAATAAATACATGAAAGGCTTCGGCCTTCCTGTGTGGGGTTTTCATGTCCTCACACGTGCTTTATGCGGGTTTTCTCCGAGTACTCCAGTTTCCTCCCACATTCCCAAAACAATTAAATGAAGACTCTCAATCGTGTGTTCGAACGCTAGTTTGTCTGCTATGAGATTAGCTGGTGTCCAATTCAGGGTTTAGTATCTGTCTAACATGCAATTTGAAGACAGCTGACTGATTCTTTTCTTCATGATCAACACAATGATCATGAAGAAAAAGGATCAATCGTTGTATGATTGTTTTTAACCCCTCAGTGTGGCTAGCAAGGCCATTTTGAAGTCTTGGTTGTTAGACACAAAATGGCTGCCGTTGATAGAAGAGAATCATTGAGTTAGCCTCTCCAAGATATAAGTGTTTTATTGGACTGAATTTTATTTCAGTTTTACCGTCAAGCTCTTCGCTTGACACTGCTTGGAGCGGCAAGTCCGTGCCAGTTAAGTTGGATTTTCCGAAAGCTGACCCATTTGGATCATTCCCACAACAGCAATATTTGTATGCACGTAGTGATACGCTCATATAATACAGAAAGACACTTGTAAGCCATCCATCTGTTTACAGTATACCAAGATGAAAGAAATTGGAGACCTGGGCCCTTTACCCCAGAATGGAGATTGGCATAGCTTTACATCTTGCGAGAAATTCCGAAGACCTCGTGAGAAGCAGAAGCGCAGGAGTGAGTGCTTGATCTTCCAGCTTCAGCAACAGAGTACCTGCTGGATTAAAAGAAACATAACACGCTCCCATCCCTTCATAACCAAAATATTCATGGGACGTTCAAGGCTAGTCTAAACGACCCCACTTGCGCTCATTTTTCTGGCAGCCAGCCGAGAGGAATGAGCGTCGGGCCTGTCAATCTTCCCTTTCGAGAATGCGATGCAGGGCCGATGTCGCTTCCAAACACCGGGCCGTCTCCTAAACGCAGATGTTTTAAAAAGTAGACGTCTAGAGGGGACACCACAACATTCTTCGGGTCAAATGTGAAGGCGGTTAGCCTGCGGCCCGAGGCGAGGAAGCCCCACTTGTGTCTTTGATTGGAGTCGAAGGCTGGACTGTGTTTCCCGAGGACAATCACCCAAGGAAGGAAATGAAAAAGCCCGAAGGGGACGGCCCGTGCGTGGAGAAAGGCACGAGCTCGTTTGTCGAAAAGCTCTGGCCGATGAAAATAGAATGAAAGGGGCCACATCGAAGGGGTGCTTTTTCTCTCTCAATGAAATGTGGAGACATCTGCGCGGTCGTGTGCTTCAACGCACGGCGATTGACGTTCTTTGGATAGAGCCACGCATGCCATCCGTGTTTGTGCAGAGTGGACTGTTTCTCTTGGGTGATATTATGTCTCAGGGTGTGTTTGGCTGTGTGATAAAGCCAGCATGGATTGTGTGAATGTAGTGTGTGTGTGTGTGTGAGAGAGAGAGAGAGAGAAGAAACTGAAAAGACTCCAGGGGGATTTCCTCCAAAAGGGAAAGCTTTTCTCCTCCCCCTCTCGAACAATCTTTCTTTCCCTTCCCTCTCTCTCTCTCTCTCTCTCTCTCTCTCCCATTTCACCCCCAGCTTGCTCGAAGCACTCAAGAGAAAGCCAGAGAGCCAGTGAACAAGGAGACTTCCTTGACAACTTGCTTTTCGTCCTCGCGCCGCAAGAGCACAAAAATTCGATGAGGAAACAAGGCGGCTTTTGTCGGTCTTCCGTCGGGACTGCCGCGGGGATGTACGGAAACAGATGACAACCTGTCCGCCGGTCCTCTCAACATGGCCCGTCTCTCAGCGCAGATCCCGGGGAGCGTCTCTGCGGAGGATTATGACCAAAGTTGCTGCATGTTAGAGGAGAAACTTCTGTGAAGATGGTAAACGCATGCATTTGTCTTTGTGGGTCATTGTTACAGTCCGCTTGAAGAACTCCACTGCTTCACTGACCTAGTGGGACAGCGCATGAGAGTCGAGCTTGGGCATGTTTGCCTCTTTTGTCTTTGTCAAGTGTGTTTGCAACTGAAGTCAGGTTCTGGGTTTTTTATTTTGTGCCCGATTTCGACACAGAAACAACAACAAAAATGAAGCCCACCCACGATACAGTGCGAAACAAAAAAGTGGATGTCACTTGAAAGACCATAAAAAAGTTTTTGTTGCCCTGAGCAGAGTTGGCGGTGGGGCTGGTTCCCATCAGCAGCCCGCAGCATCTCAAACTGCTGGAGTGTGAGAACACTGACAGAGAGTGCCGCACAGGCTCTGTTGTTAAGCTTCTTCAAGTCCTTCACATTTTTTTTTTTAAAAGACTTCGATTCATGCGGACGGGGCCAAATTCTTTCGTGAGTGCAAGGGGGGAGTTTTGGGTGTATAAACGCTTCTGCAGCTTTGCAGTTCAACAGTTCATACCGCCGAGGAGCAAACTCTCTTTTGTAAAAAAAAAAAACATGCTGCAAAGTACAAATAAAAGTTTCTCTTTGTTTTTAGACACAGCTTCATCATTGCTAGCAGTATACAGAGGGACCTCCAAACTTGAAACCTAATCTAAGGTTGACTTCCGGGTTCTTCTGTTCAAGTAAAATAAAGTTTAAAAAAAAAAAAACTATCTTTGAACATTCAAATTTTGTCATCTGAATGCTGGGGTTATTTATTTATTTATTCATTGTGATGTACCAGACCGTATTTTACATCCAGTTAAAAGTCACATGACTGATTTTAGGGTGAGCATCATCATTTTTCTTTTTGTCATTGTGACATCACAAAAAGGCCCCACAGCCAAAGAAAAAGCAAAGTGAGTGCAAAAGTTTAAAGTTGGGCAATTCAGTTTTGCGGTTGTGAAAATTGGCTTTGCCGCATCTCACAACATAGATCATGCAACTGCCACCTTCATATTAAATTGTTTGCGGCACTAATTGTTCCTTTGTATCGTCCCCCAACTTAAAAATATAAGTAAAAATAACTGAAAATTCTCTTGCCGCATGTACAAATTAATAACCAGGTGGTGGTTCCATGATCTCCTTTCCCACAGCTAAACTTAAGTGTCGGTTTGGTTGTGAATAGTTTCTGTCACTGCACTTTATCCTTCCACCGTTGCCGTGGCACCGGTTTTACCAACCAGGACTGTTTGTCCGAGCTGCTTATTTATGTTGAGATGCTGACCGACCCTCATTTAAGATTTAACAGCAAACAGGCATTGGATTTCCGATGTGAACGTCTGTCATAGTAGTCAAAAGGTATGCAAAGCGGATGCAAAAGATGTTTGTGATAAGAGTTAAAAAAAAAAAAGTCTAAGCGAAGCAAATGTAAATAATGGCTGTTGGCGTTTTGAATTTTCCTTTCACATTTCATTTTCACATTTGATTCAGACTACAGTTGATTCGTGGAAAGCGGTGACAATATTTAACCCTTTCGGGGACAGCGGTTACGACAGTGGACGGCTTCTCATGTTTTCAGGTTACAGGCTGCGTGAAAGGTTTAATTACTGAGCAAACATTGACTAAGGATGAAACTGAAAATTATTCGTATCCTGACAGTATCTCACACACTTAAACGCTCTGTGATTGCCTGGCAAACCCATCCAAGACTTTGTCTTAAGCGCTTTCTTACAGCTGCAGATGTTGTGAAAGCGCGATATAATTCAGGATGTATTGTATTGTCTTTAGTCGATAGTATTCCTCTCTTTTAAAACAGGATAAGTGGTCCAGAGAATTGGCAGATAAGTGCTACATTCATGGTATCTTTTGATACACAAGAGAGACACAACAAAGTGAAACAAGACTTTCAATGTGTTTGTGTTCAGAGAAAACGTTCAACTTTTCTCATTATTTCTTTCACGTTTGGACAAAAAGTGACTGTACAAAAAAAAAAAAAAATTGAAGAATTCGTCAGAATTGTTTAAAAGTCCGCAAAATGGAACATTTCTTTCCAAAAGTTTGGTAACAAAAGGGATAAGGTTTAAAATATGAAGAGAAATGTGCCGGACACACCGCACACACCCTAATATAACGTCTTGCTTTTCTTCTTCTTGTCATTTCCATTAAGAACATCAGCAAACGGGCAAAAAGACACAAAAATGAACCAGAAATTGGCCCAGGCTACGAAAAAAATTTGGCCTGGACTAGCGATGAATGAGTGACACTTGCGCTATGCAACCACTTCTTCTGTAGTCCGATGCCGTCTTTGTCAGTGCTCATTTCTGTGAGCGGCCGAGTGAAGGCCATCGGTAGCTTGCTTCCTTGCCCAGAACTCGTCATCACTTCTTCACTTTCAATTACTTCAACTCTCTCTGGAAGCAAAATCATACTTCCTGGCCATTTTGATTATTGCCAAATTCCTGCTGCCAATCCATGAAAACCATCTGCTTGGAATTACAGCACCGGCAAATGCACTTGATACAACTGAATGGAGACGACTCTTTTTTTTTTTTTTTTTAATTTGTTCAGTTAGAAAAACAAACACATTTCGGAGCTGTGGGCAATCGTTTGACTGTGTTTATTGTCTCGGTTTCACAAAAAGTGGGTCAAGTGCCTTGCAGTGTTTTCAAAACACACCCATTGCTGAGTGAATAGCCGATACGAGTGCCGTATATGTTGTGACTGGAGTTCTCAGAGCGGCCACCTTCCCTCAATGTTTAAAGTTTGTTTTAAAACAAATAGGATTACAGTGCACCGGCATAGCTAAAGAATTTTGTAATCCTTTTGTTGCTGGTTGAAGACAAACATGTTTAATACTGATGGATTAACCAGACTGGACCAATTGAGCTTCATGTTTGTCTCAGTTTGCCAGCTCTGTTTTTAGTTCATCATTTTCCACAGCGTGAGTGTTATTTTCCATGTTTGTAGAATAAACATGTTGGATTGTCCTACGGCATGGGTGTCAAACTCAGTTTTTGTCAAATTCAGTTTTTGGAGTTACGTCATCCCTCGGAGGGCCAATTACGTCAGTGAAACCGAATAAATGTTTAATCATGACATTGTATTGTTACTTGCACACAACAAGTCAAATTTTGAAATTTGTCGACTGTTTGTTTGTTGTTTGTTCAATTATTGTCCCCCGCCCAAAATTTAGCAAAATCTCAACGTTATTGATTATGCATGACAATTTCACATTTCGGTCCAGATTTGAGCAAGGATCATGGAAGTTGACACACATGATTTGCTTTCGCCGGCCACCTAAAATGATGTGGCGGGCCGGAACTGGCCCCCGGGCCTTGCGTTTGACACCAGTGTCCCACGGCATGGTAAAATGCACATTTTAATACAGTAAAAAAGTGCAGAGCACGGCTGTTGTCAATCTTCAATGTCAGTCGGTCTGCATTTGCGAATTCAAACGTAAGCTCATCCACATGGGCGCAAATGCGTTTGCATCTCGGCAGCCTTTTGGCGTTACACACTGCAACCCCGCGAGTAGAAAATAAACAAATGATAATCAGAACCATCCCTGAAACGAAGAAAGGAATTTGCTTCCTTTTTGTCAGCCGGGGGAACGAAGCAATGCAGGCACTTAGTCTTGGATGGGCTTTTTATCAGTCAAAAGGACTTAAGATGTCATCTCTGAATGGAGTGTCTGTCTACTGATGCTAATAAGAATGGATTGCACATAAAGACAACTGTGACTCCCTTCCACTCGGAGGAGGAACGAGTGGAGGAGGCCGAACGGCATGGAGGTCCCTGTTACATGTTTATATGAACATATGAAGGCGGGCTCGGGTGACTTTGCATAGGATTATCAGTGCTCTATTTGGACTACAATACATCAAAACGCAATTCTGGGTTCATACGTGTTTTTTTTTTTTTTTAATCAATACTTTCCCATGACTGTTCCAAAACCTTTTACTTCATTTGCACTACAGAAAAAAAAGAATTAAAAACATTTCAGTCACACCACCAAAATTATTAATGTGCACAAAGGAAAACCAACCAACCAAACGAGGTCATCACGTGAAACATTGCAGTCAGTGCCTCGAAATCAAATCAAATCCCCACAGAAACATCTTGATACACTTTGTCATGTAATAATTGCAACGGCGTCAATGCTAACACGGTTATCAATATCATAAACAGATGAATCATGAGACCTCTCTCCATCACAGAGAGCAAGAGAAATGGATGCCTCAGTGCTGGGAACACAATCTCTTAATTTCCCGAATCAAAATATTTATGCTTTATCACCATAATATAAATGATAAATTGAAAAAAAAACAATCAATATATAATTTTTTTTCTCACCACATTCAGTATGTAATATATATATTTTTGTGGCTCTTTGAAGAAAACTTTGGAATACCCCGGTCTAAATGAAGACGCTAACTAGTTATTTTTGGATGATATAGGCTGGACTTGTGCAAAATGTGATGGAAACTCTTTTTTGGTCAATTTTCAAGGACCTGGAAAATACATTTTCAATTGCCGTATTTTTTTCCGGGGTCTCTTTTTTCATGACAGTGTAAACACAGAGCATTGCTTATTTTCACAGCAACACGGCAATCTGCAGTCTAACATTGCTGACATTTCAAAAACATATCTACAAGTGAATGGCGTGGGAAACGAACGACATTGCTATGTTGCCAAAATGGCATTTGGGAGTCCATACTTGAACCCATATTACCAAAAAAGCTTATTAATTAGAATAAAATCATGATCTAATATACCCTATTTAGTCCTGCTACACTTCTGTCGTAATTTTTTAATACCTCAACACCGCAACACATCTGTCATAGGCACCCAAATCACTTCTTTGGGTGGATGCATTTACTTCCCAATCCTCGCATATGGACAGTCACCATCTGTCTTTACGGTGCAGTCATATCCAATGCATATTTGATGTGTACCCACAATTGGAGGAGGCCTGATTCTGATCTGTGAATATCTGATTCCATGCAGGTATTTTTCTCATAACCCGGCCAGGGTGTGTATCAGACCGCACTTGAAAACAAAACAAAACACTGGATCATGTTGTGTAAATCTTATGCAAAAATGAGCCAATACTGGCCAGCATGCACATTAAAACTCATTCAGTACCAGCCAATTCTAGACCAAGTCTGAAAAGACGTTTAAAAACGTCTTTGGGAGTGAATGAGTTAAAGTATGTCGCAGGCTCATGTGAACAAAAACAATTATAGATAAAGTCATATTAAAAAAATAAACTTTCCAATTGGGGTTGTTGTCGTGTAACTACTGCGCCTGAATCATAATGATTCAAAGAGCCGTTAAAAAGAGTTGACAGGGGCCCTGGAAAATAGTCTTTTCAATTTACTTGAAGTGGTAGGACGCAAAAAAAAAAAAAAAAGCCCTGGAGGCCCTCTGCCCCCGATTCACTATTTTCTTGACATAACATTTCCTTCTCCCTTTTGGACATCACCAAGTGCCTTTCTGTTTAGGAAACATGCCCAGGCGTCACATCCCATCAGCACTTTGTTGCCACACTCGTTGTCTGTCGTCATGGCTGAGTTGCTTGTGTTTTCATATATGACCTTTGGAAGTATGAGCTTGCCCATACATGCAGAATACAACACAGTCGGTCAGCGTTTATGTTGTTGGCTAACATTAGCTTGGAGGTCACTTTCTTGACCGAATTATTTTTTCTGGGGCGGGGGTGGGGTGGTGATGACATCGGCAAATGCATTATATGAGTCACGAGAGTCCATTGAGTTAATCTCTACAATCAAAGCACGGCCAGTTTGCCTTCTTTAACCTTTTGCCTCCTTCGTGGCTAATGGCAGAAAGGGACCGCAATCTAGCGCTTGACTACATGTTTATAGTAGGGCTCAAATCTGCTTGTTTGACCCAAAGCCAGAGGCAATATGGAGAAACAAAGACTGCAAAAGCCCCAGGGGTGGGGGGTGGACGGGTGAAGGGGATTTTCTTAAATGGCAAACAAGACAAAGAGAGCCGGCCGGACCCTTCATTGCAAATAATTGTCCACACCAGCATGTTAAATCAGGATCCACAATGATCTTTGCTGGAGACCCAATCCCTTTTCCAAGCTACATCACATGCAACATCGGCAATAGTGGGCAGAAAGGAGGCGGCTGTGGAATGTGTTCATCGACTCGCCAATCCTTTGCACTCCAGGCAAACAAGATAAAGGCTGGGATAGAAGTCCAGTGGAACGCTGCGCACGGGGGCTGTTTGTGGGAGTGAAACTGTGAGAAGCGGCCGCTGCATTTTGTCTCGCAACCAAAAGAAGGGAAATGCCTCAGAGCGATGTTCGGAGTTTTTCTCAGAGTCTTTCCACAACAGTGTGTATTGTTTCGAATGCTGGGATAACTTGATATGTCAAACACAATGTTAATGTGATCGTGTGGAAGAGCGATTAGCAATAGTGTATATTCCAGTAGGAAGTTACTGCAGGTCGATAAGAAGGCGGATAGGAGTCAGGTTGATAAATAAATCAAATTCATTTAACCTAAAAGAAGCAAATGCTAATTTTATCTACAGGCAGTGAGGCCATTAGAGAGGCGGCCATTTTGCCTGCTGGAGGGCCATGGAGGCTTGTTACCGATGAAATCTTTGATACCTCTACCACCAAGATTGATTTTCAAAGTTAATAATGATACTTTTGATACTTCAGTCATTTGACGTTGCATATATGGAACGGGGCTCCATGAAGAGACATACGTAAGGAGCAGTATAACATACCAACAGGTAGCGCCAAAAATCTTTTCGTGGTGACCAAAATTCTTTTGTGGCGGCCCCCCCCCACGCATAAATATAGGTGGATTTCACGGATGTAAAATGTGATGGAAAATGCTAAATATCGTACCATCCGATATAGCTGATCAAATCAGGGTAAAGTGTACTATAAATAAACTTAAGACCAGTTGAGTATATAGTACTGAGAATGTCGGTTTAAGTAGGAAAAAAAAACTAGGAAGCCTGACCAACGGAACGCCATAAATTTGCTTAAATAATTGACAAACTAAAAGGTGCGTTTGACTGAGTTGGCAGGTAGTCTCATGATGAGCACAACCGATTTTATCGTTGCAATGATTCGATTCGAACACATTGTCATTACTGTGCCGCACACATTGCCTGTCAGTAGGGAAACGGTAAGTTATCATCTTTTTCTTTATTGTGAGTTTCAAACAAAACAACGCAACTCCCTGGGCTGCCTGGACCGTGTGACCTGGTTCCAAAAAAGCTAACGCTCCGTAAATCTCTCCAGTGATGCTCTCTTAATCATGTGAATATCATCCGCCGAACCACCCACAGAGGTCCACCCAGGCTGCAACGTATCAGGTTTTAAACACCTTTGTTTGAACACGATCCCGACCCACATTGAAACCTTTTCTAACATGTTTTGACATTTCCATACTGAACATATTTGGGCGCAACTTAAACTAAAAAGTGTCTTCTAGAAATGACATTTGCACTTGGATGTATGTGTGAATCATTATTGACATGCTACATTAATTTACTCTGTGTTGACTGGATGCACCGAACCAAACTTTGAAGGAATTGAAATCTCCACAATGGGAAATGAAATATCTTAAGCCACTTTCCCAGCTCTATGTTTTAATAGCTGCGACATCAGGCTCCGAAGCGCACAGTCGAGTCTCAAACAGCTGTGATCCATTAGGGTTCAAGAACCAGACTCGGAGGTATTTTGTTCTCCTGTAGATAATCTATTGTTACAGATGTGCACACAAAAAAGGAAACATTCTTTTCGACTTAGCGCACGCCGTCTACAAGAGGTACTAAATCCCGACAGATCAAATGTTGTTAATTTGACAAATACCGAGCACATTGGGGCAAACCTGAATGCTTTCCCGAACCACTAAACGAAAAACAGCAATGACCTCAGTTCCCCGGCGTGTCACGAATGTGCGACATGGTCGCACCAGCTTCTGTCCCAGCACAACCAGTGTGAGGTCTTTGAAGCTGCTGCACTGTGTTTACACTGGGTTGGGGCCCTGGTCCTGGTGTGGCTGTCAGGCTAAATGAGGAAGGGCCGTAAACAGGCTCCTTAGCACGCCTGCAACACTGTGGTCCGATCGTATGAATAGCAGACATGCAGGCAGTTAAGACCTCTCCAGATCCTAAAAGATGTTGAATTTTAACCCTATCATCAATTCTGGGAAAAATAAAAATAAAAGCCAATCATGATGCCAAGAGGATGAGCTCTGATTTTCAGACTCAACTTTTACTTTGGTGGCATTGCAAGGTGTTCTAAACATGTTGGAATTCAAACGGAAAAAGGGGGAAACGAGATCCTGTACACAAAATGTTTGAAAAAAAAGAATGAGCCCTTACTGGAAGCATGGCGCAGCACTTGATTAGCCGGCGTCTGGATCTACTCCGGTCAAGGACGACGCCTCGAACCTATGTCCACAATCGTTTTATTCATGGAACACCTTGAAAACTAAAAGACATTTCAACATCAACAATCAATAATCTGTTTGACAAGACATGAAACAAATAAACAGAAAATAACCTACCGTGTGCACCTTGTTAAACCGAGAGTAGATAATCTAAAATAAAGTCGAACAGACGGTATCGATTCGTCTCTCTCTCCCCTTCCCTCGCCCTCCGCCACACGTGACCCTAAACCGGAAGCGATCTCTGAGAAAATATTCTGAATACTTCTTGAAAAGATTTGAAGACAAAGCATAAATATCAACGTTCATATGGAAAAATAAAACACTTAAAAAAAACAACAACCTCAAATAAATTAGATCCCAGTTGTCATGGAAACCAATGGAACCCAATACTGGCGCCAGCTACAGCGTGCCTGGCAACAGGTTCTGGGTTCATATAAACTAATGATTTTACAGTGGAATTTACTCGTTCTCCCCATGCTTGCGTTGGGTTTTCTCCATGTTCTCCAACTTCTGCTCCAGAAGCTTGTTAGGTTGACTGATGACTGCAAATTACCCGGAGCTTTTGAGTTTGTGTCTCACTTCAAAGTCTGATGCGATGGAGGTGGTGGATGTACATGCCTTTGAATTCTACCCTTACAAAATGTTTTCATTTTAAAAACTTTGCTCATTCATTTCAAGCACATGAAATTGATTATCTTTACCACATCAAGACCATTGTAGGCATTTTTTTAGGGACCGCTGTGTGTTTTGCAGTACTTGCACAGATGTTCAGCTGGTTCTGATATTTATTTTTTTGAAAGACCATGAAATAAGACCAGAAACAAGCTGCAAACATGCTCACAGTTAATCTTCTCCAGATACAGTACAAAAATGTTATTGATTAGTCTCATTTTGCTCTTACCAGATTTAACTAGAACAAAGTCATTTTGATGTGATTGCTCCAGTTTCTTATGTTGCGGTACACAGAATATTCATTTCTGAGTCCTTTTTTGGTATTTATCCAAACATTCTCTACATAGCATATCTTCTTCGGGGTAAGAGCGAAGTGAAACTGATGCCAGCTAGGCAACACCCTGAATTGGTTGCAAGTCAATCACGGGGCCAATTTAGAGAAAGAAAGCCTTGCAAGCTCACATGAACACCATAACCGAGGCAGAGCTGACCCCGCAACGCCTACAATAGAACTCGGGCAAAACGGACAAAGCTCCATTTGTGACCTCCCTCATAAAATGGAGACAGTAATCGAGCTCAATCCTTTCTTGTTGTGGTTGTGCAGAACCCAGAATCTCTGGACTCGTCCATCCAGAGTGCCCTCTCGGCCCTCTTCCCACCTTTTGAGGCCACGGCGTCCATCGTCCTCAGCCAGCTCTTCCGTACCATCGAGGAACGCTACCACGGCGATGCCTTGCAGTGTCTACTGGATTTCCTTATCCCTTCCAAACACCTGCTGGAAAGTGTACAGCAGGCTGCATGTGTAAGTAACGCTTATACCGATATCGGGCGTTTCCACCACAACAACTTAAAAGCTTAGCAAATTAAAAACACGATTCCAGGTTTCTATGTTCGTGAAGCACGAGATGGAGATGCTCTTCGGGAATATCACGGTAGCAAAGGAATACAAGAAAGTCTGCTTATATATTTTCAGGCTGGATATTCGGATGTGGTTTTCCGCTGTGAAGGCTGGCCTCTCTGCCTCCATGACAAAACAGTGGTCCAGCTAGCACCCGTGAACCCCTTGCTGCTGCGCCCTGGAGACTTTTATCTTCAGGTGGAACCTTTTGCTGATCAGGCAGCTCGCATCGTCCTCAAAACTCTTCTGGAAGCCGGATGTCGGGAAGTGGAGGAGACCCCAATCCCAGAGACTTCCTACCCGTGCATCTTCACTGAAAACTGGCTGCAGGACATCAACGATGGACGCCACGGGACTCCTCTCTCTCGCTGCTTACTTTGCACTGAACAAGGAGTAATCAAGTTGCCATGGGCGGAAGTGGCCGTCCCGGAGTTTTTGGACAAGCCAAAGGTTATGACCACTTACCAGGAAGTTCCTCCAGAGCCAAAGCTTATGTCAGTTCCGTGCACGTACGGCGCATCCACTTTGCCGCTGGAGGCTCGGGTTGTTCCGTTAAAAGATCGGATGTCAGCATCCCTAAGACCTGTGGATAGTTCGACCAGACTTGTCAGATTGGAACATTATCAAAGAATCCCCAGATCCTATTCTAAACCTCAAAACAAACCTGTTGGGTGGGTGTCCCCGAACACCTGGGACAGCCGCAACTATCTTGAAATCGAAGGTGATTATGTGGACTTGGTGGATGTCGCAAAAGGGAAGGAGTTTGTCACGAAACATGGCAGCCATTCGAATCCACCAAATTCAGTCTTGATCAAACCTGTCAGACCGCCGCCGCCATCTGCGCAACTGCCGAGCAGCGTTTTCTGCGGCCGCACCCTTCAGTACGCAGAGGAGCCTTGTATGCCATGCAGCCAGGAGAAGCTGGGGGAGGACCCCTCGGAGCAAGACATCACGTGCCGGTACCGGGATTCATACCTAGCGGCGCTGAGAAACCCCGTCCCTTTGGAAAAAGGGAGCGTTGACTACCTTTCGGCACTGGAGGAGGTCGGCCTTTGTGAAGATCTGGAAGAAAACAATGAAGGTGGACAGTTTTGTAATCACTGCAATACGCCCATGTCAGGCCATGACTTCTGCCGATACAGACGCTGCTGTGAGACAAAAACACACATTTTCCCCACAAGCCCTGAATCAGAGGACATTCTAAAGGAATCCCCCGTTATTTTGACATCAACTCCCGGCTTAAGTTACAGTCATAAAATTCAAACCAAACTTCTTTCTCAGCCTGAGCACGTGGAGCGACCCGGGTTACTTTTAGAATCATGTGATGATCCGGACAAGAAGCCACACCAAAAAGTGGATGTTATGAAATCATCAGGCAAACACAGGTGTAAGATTAGGTCTCTGTCAACTGTATCTGACACTCCTAAAGGGAGTCCACTTTTCTACAAACACAATAACAGGAGCCACAGCGATATCTGCCCAGAGACAGTTAGCAGCATGATGCAGAGCACGAAAGCTGAACTGCCAGATGAGGCGATCCCAAAGTTGGAAAAACTGAAATTCTACAGGAAAGGTAAGAAGTCAGAATGAACATTCCATATTTTTTTCCATAAATTTTCTCGCAGGATGCATTTCTGAACACTAGAAAGGCCCAAGAACATTTGCAAAAGGAATCATTATATTGTAGGTCACGGATGGAGAGTTTAATTTTCAAATATGATCCTCAGTTAGAGCCAGTCTCATTTTCTCTTGTAATTTTGCTTGCATTTCCATCACTATAATTGATGACGGGAAATAGCGTCCCATGTTAATGGGGAGGTTATGAGGAATTGATACTTTGCAATTTGTTGTGCAGATGGACATCAAAGCAGGCCAGATGAGCCATTCTGGGTCCTGTGCGCTCACTGGCATATGATCCTTTGCACCTTGAGAGGATGCATGGCCAGATCTTGACCGGAGATATGCATGTCACGGGCTATTAAAGCAGAAAAGCCAGAAAGCACTGAAAAGCCTTTGTTGGCTGAGAGGAGAGACCAATTAAGATTTTTTTAAATCAAAGGCTGGTTTAGTAACTGGGCCATTGCATTTGTTACAGCAAGGCACATTTGTAAAGCTTTACACACAGCTGTGCAGGTGGCTGTACTCGTTCATGGGAGGGGGTCATCACTTGTGATGTGACTGTATAAAAGTGCACAAGTTGATCATATAGTAGTTCACGTGGAATCAAGCACTTATCCTTGTCAAAAGTCTTGTCATTACGAGTAGTGGTAGTGGCCTTCCACTGTGGAGTTGACATGTTCTCCCTCGGGCTTTTGTGGATTTGTTCCGGATAAACCAGATTTCCTCCCACATTCCAAAAACATGCAGGTTAGGCTAATAAAAGACTCTACACTGTCCATAGGTCTGTATGTGAATGTTTGTCTGTATGCGCCTCATAATTTCCGAGTCAGCTGGAATAGATTACAGTCTGAAACAACCCGAATGAGGACAAGGGCTATAGAACAGGGACAGATGGACGGATGGATAGTGGTAATAGTAATTCAAAATAGTAAGAGTAACAGTAGTTGTAGTAGTAGTACGATATGACCCATTCACAATTGTCCTGTCAACCCTTGCAGGGCTGAGCGGTTAGCCGGTTTTGACCCCTGACCCTGCCGTGACCCTGAACAAAAAAAAATGTATGGACACGTTTATGTTTACTGACAGATTCCCAGCCTGGCGGAAGTGAAACTCCCTCCACTACAAATGGACCGCACCCGAGACTCCAGAATTCAAAGACAGAAGACAAATACTCCTCTCAGGCCCCATCTGGCAGCTCTTTGCCCCCTCCGTCCCCTCCAAGTCTGAAGTCCACTCTCCAAAGCATCTGCGGTTTGCTTGAACTGTCTATCATTTGTTTACCAGGTACTTTTACTTCCCGAGAAGTGAATAGGTTCTCATAAAAGGCAGACACCATTTTATGAAGGCCAACATTAAACTCGTCAATTACCCTTATGAAGATTTTATGTCGGAACCTTCCTATGCATTCATTCTATTTTTATTTGCTCACCTGCAGGCAGCCGAGACAAGACTGGTCGGGCAGTGGTGGAGGTTTACTGTGACAAGGAATGGACCTCACCTCCATTATCAGCACAGAATCTCTGCGAGTTACTGCTCTACCTTCACTCCATTCCCAGGTGCCCCATGCAGAAACAACGTTTGAACAAAATGAAATCAGAGTACCATTTCTATCAATAAGAGTGCAAAATCTGAAATTTGTATAACAAAGGCATTTGCGTAGTCGATGCCTCCTACTCCTCTCTTGGCAAAGTAGAACAGAAACTACATGCTAAGAGGTCGGACGTTGTTAGCTTGATTTTGTCAGTCCTGTTGGGAGTGCAGTGACCTTTACCGGTCCAAAAATTTAAGCACGCAAAAGTGAGAACTTTAAATGTATTGCAGCCTATAAACTATCACTTTCTGTGAATCTAAGCAGTTGCAGTTTGCTTAATATTCAGAGTGACACGTAAATTCAATAGTAGTGGATTGTAGTCAAGTGTATAGGATTGGGAAACACCAATGTGGTGATTGCGCAACAATTGTTACGGCCACAAGAGGGCAGTAGGAATCCAACTACAGTATTTCATATACAGTCAGTGCATCCCACCTATCTGTTCACAGTACAGTACACTCACTTAAAACTGTACATACTATGCATTATATCAAATGAACCATTACGGCCAACTGGTAGCGACAGTGGCCTTTTTTGACCTCTGTCTACCACTTACTCTCGACTTCAACACTTCAACAGTGTTTTATGTTTACGGTGAAACTCACATAGCCTTTGAAGTTCAAGAACCAATTGAACTAATGTGATAGCACCCTTCTCTTCTGTGGAGCCACAGCTCAAAAGTATGTTACTGTAGCCAGGCTGGCGGCCAACTGTCTGGTATGCACACCCTGCTAGAATTAGCACACAGGCCTGACATAGGCTCACGTCCCTCAAGACCGTCCAGGCCATTATGATGGGCGTGTGAAAGCATGAACATGTGAGGATGTCTGACACAGAGAGAGATGAAGTGATAAAAGATAAATACCGATTTGGTGAGAAGCCGCTCTCTCACAAAGACCCCTGTGATGAAGACGACGTGTTTGGATGTGCCCTAAAGTGAGTCATTGTTTTCTTAGGAAAGATGTTCAAGAATTGGGAATGACTTTGGTCGTCGATGCCAGGAAGAAGGCTCCACCACCTCACCTCTACAAAGCTCTGCTCATGGCACAGGTTCAAATAACAACAAGAGGAGAGATAAGACACAAAAGACCGAAAACTGGAGGATCAAAATGTCGCTTAAAATAAAAAAAAAAATACAGTCCCCACATGATCTCATCTCAATTTACTTACAAATTTAAATTCTCTGTGAGGAATCTGTTTCGTGAAACACAAAGACATTATTCTGTTGTATGAGTGGCAACAAGTGGATACACGGGTTAATTTGATCTTCTGTAATGTTGTGGGCGTGCGTTTAATTATTCTAGTTCATGGTTTCCGTCATGGATTGATAAACAACGACACAATATTTGTAGGAAATTACCACACTAATCAAGTGAAAGTGGATCGTTTCTCGTGGCGCCGTGTTGAGGAATCACGGCTAAAGAAAATGTATGGATGGATGTTTTGCCAAGCATGCGCTAGGGGGCGACATCCCCATTTTAGAGAGAGCTTGTGGCACATTTGAAAACTCAGTGGATAAAATGTTGTACGCCAGAGTCACAGGCCGTTTCTGTTTATAACAGGAGCAAGCACTTCACGCCGTCCACAGTATAGTAATGCTGGTGGATAAAGACACATGCCCACGCCCTGAAAAGCAGCCTGGTCTGCAGGTAATAAACGTTCAAGTCAGTCGCGGAGTACAGATTCCTGTGCTCATTTTTTTTTTGCACAATGTTGTTGCTGTCTGCTAGATGGACTTGGTGATGTCTATGAAGGCCCTCAACAAAACAGTGGACGTTTCCCAGCTGACCTCGGAACTGGGAGGAACCTTCACCTACAGCCATACGGATTGGCTGCAGTTCCATCAGGTAACACCCAAAATGGTGTTCGAAAGATGACCTAGACTTGGACTTCACAAGGGGAGAGTGTACATGCGCGTCTTGACAATATATATTAGTTATGCAACAAAAGAAGGACGGGTGGGGGTTTTCCCCCCATTTTATTGACCAAAGTTTGAAAGTAACCACTGTGCTATACCATATTTAGACCACGTTCAGTAAAAATAATCTCAATAGAGCAAGGATGACACAAATGTGACCTTCACAATAATTTGAAGACACACTCTCAGGCAGGGGTCAGCAACACGGTGCTGGCGGGCACCAGGTAGCCCCCTAGAACAACATGAGTAGCCTGATGACCTGTTCTAAAAATAGCTCACCAGTTAGATGTTCGATTTATTTTTTATTTTTTTGTGTCATCATCATCATTATCATACTTTACCACTGTGAGCTGCATTAAACTGTTTTGTTGCTATTCCCTTTTTTAAATAACACTTGCATTGGTGTTAATTTGAAAATTACAATATCGTTTTTTTAAAGTTCAAAGGTCAGTATTGTAGTGCAAGACCCAACCGTAGCATTCTTGGAGACACGCCGGCGGATGCAACGATGATTCGAAAATTTAGCTCCAAATAATAGCGGCGAATGTGTTATTTCAGATGTGCGTATAACCGGTAGCCCTTTGCTTTCATCAGTATTCAGTACCAAACGAATATCTTTCAGATTCAAGTTGTTGGTGGCTCCTCTCTAAGGGAATTACGGAAGGACGTGTAAATCAGCATTTGGGATTTTACTGACTGTGTTTGCTTCAGACAGTTGCTGTGTGACAGTATGTTCCCATAAAGCTTCATTGCATTCCATTTCAGAGACTGGTTTCTTTCATAACGGACCTGCAAGAGGCTGACAGTTTGTTACAGAGGGCTATCACTCAAGTCCATGAAGGCAACGTCATGGACACAGCCCAGGTTAAAAAAAAAAACTCAAAACGCGTGCAGTTTCTTTTTCAATTGTGTCCGCAACAAGCATTTTTTACTGTTGCAGGAAGTACGTGGATGCATTCAGGAACAGAGGGATTTGATGAAGGAGGTGCTGGAGGACACCCGATTGGTGAAGCTGCAGCGAGAAGGTGGGGCGGTGCTGGCCAGGATGAGGAGGGAAGAGTTCCGCTTTCCACAGTCTGAAGACTACAGGTTTCACATATGTTTTTGGTTTGGGTTGGATTGTTGCTCTCCGGTTATTTCACAAGACTGAAATGGTTCTAATCATCTGCTCCTTTCTTCACTCTCGTTTTCTTTCAACTACATTCAACTACCTTTTCCCTGTACCGTGATGTCTCTCCTCCTTGGTGTCGAACCAAACAATGAATGTCTGTGGTTGCAGAGATGCTCTGGAGTCAGTGACACATCTGTACAACCAGGTCGAGGAGAAGCTCCACGTGCTGGTGATGAGATCAAACGAGTCCCTTCAGCAACTGGAGTTCCTTTTCACGCTCAGGGACATGGATGAAAAAATCAAAGAGGTACGGCGAGTTCTGTTCGCATCACGTGGTGAAACGTCAGCGATATTGCTGATCCGATGATTTTTGTGCCACGCCCTGCAGTCGGCTGTGTGGTTCAGTCAAGAAGGTGAACGCAGACTGAAGGACTTTGACCAAAAAGATCATTTGTACACTGAAGACATCATGCAGCAGTTTGACACATTCCTTCTTCAAGCAAAGGTACAGATGTCCTTTACAAGCACGCTCAAATTGACTCAGCTAGGGCAGTGTTTTTCAAACCCCGTGCCGCGGCACACCAGTGTGCCGTGGGAAAATATCCAATTTCTATGTCTGTGCGGTCTATTGCCCAGAAAGTAATCGTGTAGTACCATCTCATACCGCTAGGGAGCAGCAACAGCTAACCAATTGCCTTGTGTTTAGCCGACAGACCAGCGAATTTGTGCCTTGAACACTGAGCTAGGGCATCCTGTTTCTGTTTAGTTGTTGAAATGTAAAAATTTTTTTTTTTCCAGGAAAAACAACAGTATGCCTTGATTCTCGTGACTGAGGCAGAAAAAAATGTGGGTTCAAGTGTGTCCAGTCCAGCGGCAGATGTTTTTCAGACTCTACTCAGCACCTTCAAGTGCAACGTAGATGACTTCATGTCACGTGCGGAGCAGATGCACAAAGACCGAAACACACTTGTCACAGTGCACCGCTTCTGTGATCAGGTTCGATTTGCTAGTTTGGTTGTGGGGTTTTAACTGCGCTATGCTCCCAGTTTGACTGACACGAGCTAACCTAAAGGCTGCATTGGGTTTTTGTTCTCTCTCTCTATCTTTAGGCATCAGCTTTGGCCAAGGAATGCAGCCATTTTTTGGAGCAGGTAGAGCATGGGTGTTACTTGGCTCAGGCCACTCTCAGCACACTGCAGATGTATGAAGAGAGATTAGGTGATGAATTCTCCACCCGGCATTTCCAGGCCTTGAAATCTAAGGCCTGTTCTTTAAGATCAGGTTCCTGCGGGGCGATGAGCGTGTGGAATGCGGCGTGGGTGCGCTGCCAAGAAGTCAGACAGCGTCTTGAGAAGATGCAGAAGAAGAAGGCATGCAAAGATAAGAAGCGAAACCAACAGACCACAGCCGTAAGCACTCATGGGGAAGATGGAGGAATGGAGAAGAGGACTGAAATGAGGGAGGCTGAATGGTCCCTGAAAGCTTACATCCCTGAAAGTGAACACACCACAGCTGCATTCTTGAAAGGGAATGAAAAAAGAGAACCTCCAGCTCTGGAGCTTCCACCACAAAAAAATGGAGACACTCCAACTGGACCACAAAATGTTCACTCTCATCTCGACACAAAATGGAAACCAAGGGGGCACCACAGTGAGGCTGATCTGAGGAGAACAGCCTCGGTTCAAGAGGACACAGACATTTCATGGCACCGAATCTTGGGTCGGTCCCTGAGTGAGGGATCACGTATAACCACTTATACACCGCTTGCAATCGATGTTTCACTTTTCAATGTAAAACAGCCGGTCTATCAGAGGAATAAGGTACCACTGACACAAAAGTCAGAGCCGCTCCAAAACCGGCCTTCCTCCCAATTTGAGAGGCTGAGCGTCAAATCAAAAGACGGTAATGAGGTAGGTCCCACCAAAGAAGATGCAGCTTCAACCCAAAGCTCAGATGAGACAAATGAGTCATTTTTCACGCCAACAGAAAACAATGCAAACAATGTTTTGTAAGTTACGCTCCCTCCCTCAATTGAAAGCATTGCAAGGTCCTGTCCAGTTAACTTCAGTCATGCTTTGTTTCAGGAAACTGCGAAAGATCATGGAGGAGCTTCTGTCCACAGAGAGGGAATACGTAAAGGCGCTGGGTTATGTTCGGGAGCACTACTTCCCCGAGTTGGAGAGGAGCGACGTCCCGCAGGACCTCCGGGGTCAGAAGGGCAGCGTCTTTGGTAACCTGGAAAAACTGCATGACTTCCACCGCCATCATTTCTTGAGTGAGCTGGAGAACTGCCTGAATGAACCCTTTCGGGTGGGACGCTGCTTTCTACGACATGTAGGTGACAGAATAATTCATTTCCATTCACGCCATTGCAGTGATTTGCTATTTGGAACAGCAATTGTTCAGCTTTACATAATACCCCACAAAATGATCATTTTTAGATAAAAACAACAACAAGCTGGCAGCTCATATGTTGATTTTATAAAATTGTGAAATGTCTTAAAACAGCAGTCCTCAACCTTTTTTTTTGCCCCACGGGCAATATTTTCAGGGACCGGCATTTAAGGTTGGATAAATACAACAAAATAATATGATATGAGCTGCAACAACTGTGGTATTTTCGAACATAATAACAAACACGAATCATGACACAGGGAACGTCCGATCTGGCCGCGACGCTCTCTGGTCGTTATGGTAACGCTTAAACGTGCCTTCAAAATAAGATACCCTGCAAAAAATATGACTCACCATCGCCACATATGCAGAGTGGGCTTGATGCGTGGGAATCTCCTGTTGAGATAAATCTGTATCTTTACTAGGACTCTTTATACTGTCTTATTAAATGTAGCCTTCTTTGTCTTGGAAGTCATAGGCTCCTCTTCTGTCGCCTGGCTGGGCCTTTTCCCCATCCCAGAGGAACTTTCCTAAGACGTTTGTTTTTTTATTCATTTTGCTAGCTCTTGGGTTTCATTTTTTAGCGGTAACCCATCACGTGAAAGAGAAGCGCCTCATTCACCTGCGTCAATAATCTGAAAACGGATATAACAGAAAATCCGGTTATTTTTCAAAATAAAACATCTTTCAGATTGTGAAATGAATTAAACGGAAAGAATGTTATTTCGTCTTTCTGTGCGACCCAGCACCAAATGACGATGAGGACCACTGTCCTAAAGTACACCAAGTAACTTGTCAGCGTGACACACAGTGGACGCGTGATAATGCTTTTATCTAATGGCATTTCTTTCTCTCACCTCCTTTTAGAGAGAAAACTTTGCTTTGTATGCCCTTTACAGCAAAAACAAACCGCAGTCTGATAGTCTGCTCATCAATCACGGAAAGGCTTTCTTCAAGGTGAATAGTATTTTTTTTCTCTGAATTCAATCTTTCTTTAAGGGGAGTGAGATACAAATGGTTTATTTTAAGAATGTTATTTAAATGGGTCATGATGCACCTGTTTCAGCTTATGGGCTCCTGGTTAGCATGCAAGCACAAAATCATTCAAGCAGGATTGGTGGTCAGCAATCCTTCAAATGTTATTATTTTTAGTCAGCCAAAAAACTCTTCCCCGAAGTTTATTATCTAAGGTATTTTTCATTTGGTGCTGTTAAAGTTTGGCATTGTTACAGATCCAAATGCAGGACAGCGGGGAGGTGAGGCAGGTGTGCATTCCGAAACCATCCATTCATCCATTTTCTGATCCGCTTATCCTTATAAGAGTCATGGGTCTCAGGCACACCCACGACCTATCCCGGCTGTCTTCGGGCAGGAGGAGGGGCACACCCTAAACCGGTTGCCAGCTAATCGGATCGCATACTTAGATCAACAACCATTTGTGCTAAATAAACAGAAAAAAATAAAACATTTAAAGTACATAAACAAACAGTAGGGGGGAAAAAAACAACTTTGACTCGACTTGGGCAATAAATTAAATGTCGTCTGAATTGTCAAGGCAAAACTCATTCTCGAATAGTATCACTCGCAGCATTGAAAGTCTCTACATAATAGTATGAGACACTCACAAAGAAAGATATTTGCACAATATTGTAGCAGCCAGAATGATAACCTTGAGTTTCAGACAGTGTCAATGTAAATTTGAACAAATCCACCTCATGTTTTTCTGCAGCAAGAGATAAATATGTTGCCTCTGTACATTGTCAGCAACCTCTTCTTTGACAGCTCTCTCCTGTGTCCCTCCCCCACCAGCAAAAGCAGCTGAATCTCATGGACAAAATGGACTTGTGGTCTTACTTACTGAAACCAGTGCAGCGGATCAGTAAGTACAGCCTGCTGCTGCAAGACATGATGAGGGAATGTGTGCCCGGACAAGTCAGAGAGCTGGCTGAACTCAAAGCTGCCTTGGAGGTCGTTCACTTCCAGCTCAGACATGGCAACAATCTGCTGGCCATGGACGCCATCCGCCAGTGTGACGTGAGGACAACTCAATTGTTAAATATGTAATCTTTTTTTTTTTTTTTTTCATCAGTACCAGGGAAAGAAAGCAATATTCGGTCAGTGATCGAAGGAGAATTCTGTCATTGTGTCAAATGAAGGTACGGAAGTGTTGATGGTCCCAACCAGTTTGTCATATAAAGACGAGCAATTTGTCATCAGCAACTGAAGTTGAGCCACATCCTCAGAGATGTCAACTTTGGCATAACAATTTGTTTTTGATCAGAACACCCCGAGATTCCCCAGCCCGTTCATCCCACTATTGTCCTCCAACTGACTTTGGGCGAGAGACGGCGTACATCCTGGAATGGTTGTCAGCCACTTTAGACTTGTGGACAAATCAGAGCAGGGAGTGGCTAATATCAGTAGACATCAGGTAGCCATCAAGGACCACACGACTAACTCAGGCCTGTCCCAAAAATAGCTTATCCGTGATGGGATATTAGGACGATAAAACACTCGTCAGAGATTTATAGAAATGAAGTGTGACATATGTCGCTGTTTCCTACATTGGTGAAACATTGCCGACAATTATTGTGACAAATCAACATGACCAGTGTTGTTCATACCAGTGTATGCACGAGTGTATTAACAATAACATTTGAGCACGTTTGTTGTATTAGAAATGTGTATGAAAGTTTTAGAAGCGTTGTAGAGAAGCGCTGATAATAAATAATGGAAATGACTGACAAGGGGGGAGAGCAGGCTGAGGCAGGAGTGCGGCATCAATCATGATCAGTCATCGTTCTTCTGGGATGGGCCAAATTGCATCAAATTCAGATTGCAAATACGTCTTCCGTCTGCTCTGTGGAATGTAAGGTGCTGTGGGCTGGGCAGTCAATGTCAATTCCCATCAGAAGTTATTTTTCATCGGAAATATTCCATCTGTTTTGTGAATAAATGCTTTGTGTAACAGAATATGCAAAAATAACAGAATTCCATCCCGAGTGAGGTTTGGCATCATTCTTTTTTTGTCCCCTGCAGGTTAATCTCAAGGAGCAAGGGCAGTTAATTCGCCAGGATGAGTTCTCTGTAACATTCAGGAAGAAAAGGTTTTCCCGTCATATTTTCCTCTTTCAAGAACTCATCCTCTTTAGCAAGACCAGGAAGACAGATGTGGGGAATGATACGTACGTTTACAAGCAGTCATTCAAGGTACGCAAATTCACTGATTTTTTTTTTCTCAATATGAAGTCATGGAATTTTACTAACAGATGCCAGAATATACACATAACTGCACAATATACGTGTTGCCTGTTGCCTTCGCTTCCTCTTATGCAACAGGTGAGTGGACTGAGGAGGTCTGTGTGGTGTGTTTGCCTGCATGTGCTTGCTGCAATAACAAAACTTTTTCTGAACTGAGACATGGTGAGACATGACCAATATCCTAGGACGCCATGTTCACACCGTGCCACCACGCGTTCATATTTTAATTGAGAATTTTTTTTTCTTCTTATACATGCTCAAAAAAAAAAAAAAAAAAGCTGCTCCATCCATGAATGCAGTATTACCTTTATTATGACATACAGCCAATAAAGGCAAACTGCAGGTCCAGTCAAGTGACGCCACACACACAGCCACCCCAGATAATTAATACTAATGATCCTGGTGTTTGTATACAGACGTCAGACGTTGGCATGACCCAGAACACTGGCGACACAGGCCTTTGCTTTGAGATTTGGTTCCGAAAGCGGAAAACCCAAGACACGTACACACTTCAAGCATTTAGCCGGGAAGTGAAGGAGGCCTGGACCAAGGACCTGGAACGGATCCTCTGGGATCAGGCGCTACACAACCGAGGTAACACACAAGAATATTAAATTCTAAAATAAATAATGGCTTTGAAAAAAAAGTTACCATCCAGAATATTTTATAAAGGATACAAATATTGTTCTTGATAAAATAACAGATACATTTTAATCATGATGGTCACGAACTAGCAAAATAAATTCCAGAGTCAAAAAATATATTAACAATTCATCCACTTTGTTCCTTAATGCTATAAAAGATAAATATATATTAAATATTGTTAAAAGACTAAAAAAATAAGGTCTACTGACTGTTTTAATATTGATATTGCATTAATAAAAAGTGAGCATACAAGCTGTACTGGACCAAGATATATATATTGATATTTTTTCTTAGATTTTTTTTTATGTCTTTCATGTTGTGTTTATATGTTCAATCAATCAATCAATCAGTATATACTGTATATTTAAATGGATACAGATACCACTCACACATGCATTGCAGTCCACCTAATTCTAACACAAAGGCTTGATACTTATTTATTTGTTTATTTATGTATTTATTTTGGTGTGTGTGTCCGTCAGAGATCCGTATGCAAGAGAGAGTCTTTATGGGAATTGGAAACAAACCCTTCATGGACATCCAACCCAGTGAGGCGGCTATCAGTGACAGAGCTGTTGACTGTGGGCTGATGGGAAGAGGTACACTCATACTCAATAAGCAATATAAGCAGCATGTCTGGCTCACAAATCTGAGGTTCCGGCCTCCATTTCCTGAGGATACTATGGCTTCCTCTCACATTCCAAAGAAATGCCCAATCCAAAGAAATTATTTTTTTGGACACTCTAAATTGTCCATCAAATGCTGTTATTGTTTTATGTGCCCTTGTGTTTGTCTGCTGAACAGATAAGCTGTATAGAAAATGGATGGATGGATTATATAATAGTGCATATTTTGTTATGATCAAACGTATTTGTGTTTTTTGCTGTGCTCCATAGAAAACAAGGTGCTGCCCCACGTCGGACCGTATGGGCCACACGACGGTCATCCTGGGGCCCAAACAAAATCTGCCGGGTCACGGAGAACTTCATCCTCCTCCTCTTCCTCAGGACTGGGCTCCGTGTCCCTGACAGCGTATTTCGGTGGGCCACAGCAGAAGGCGTTAATAAATGGCTTCGAAGGACACGTATCACCGGCAGGGGTTCTAGAGGTGGACGACCTCGACCCTGAGAGTGGGAGTCACAACTTATTGTGTAATTGTCAATTGCAACCGCCAACTGATGAATCAAAATGTACAGCATGGTCCAAATATTTGGACAGTGAGTGTTCAAGGTTTTGCCTCTCAAACTCAACCACAATGGAATGGATGTGATGACTTTGACCTTGAACCCTTTCATGCACCCTGTAACTGTAACACTGTAGTAACCGCTGGCCCTGAAAGGGTTAATTTCATAATCAACATGTCATTTACCATTTGGAAGTTGCAGATATCGATCAGCTCATCCCTTTATCCTACCCTGACTTGGTGTTGTCTCTGTGCAGTGGACAGCTCGGAATCTTCAGGAGAAAGTGTCAGCGGCCTCAGCAGCTGCGCTCACAGTTATCGCTCCGCTCCAGAAAGGGAGGCCGAGGACGCGTCTTCAGTCTGCACTTCCGCCACCGCTGTCAGGGAGGCGGCGGGATCCATTCCAACTGGAGTGTGCAGATCCTCTGAACAAAGCCGAGCAGCAGTTGCACTTCAGGCCAAGAATCCGCTCTGTGCTAAGGTGCAGCACCGAAACGACGTCGTCCAATAACCTTTCTTCATTTTGTCTGCGAGCAAGCTTCGTTTTATATGATCACATTTGCCATAACCGAAACAACTCTTTGTCACAGAACTCAAATGTTGGCAAGTCCACTGAGGTTTGACCTCTCACACGAGGTACGGTAAAAGTGTGCGCTAAGACATCCGTGTAGATAACGTTTTCTGTTTGTTATTCTGATTAGCTCACTCAATTTTCTTTTTTTTTTTCCCCCAGATTGAGAGTACCCGAGAGGGCCATGATTATTTGTAGCAGGAGATAATGCATTCAATCACTCTGTATAATATTGTACAGATTGGGTTTCTAACCTGTAATCACACTTTTAGCATTGATCAGTTATCAAATATACATTTGGCACAGCTTTATATCGATGGAAGTTAACCCACGTAAGCGGTATTCGAGTTTCTGTTTATTCTCAGTTAGCGCAAACTAAAACAACCACTGAAGAATGCAGTGGAATAATAATACAGACATGAATCGCCGTCTGTGTCTCTAAATAACAGTTTGAGGGTACAATGACTGATGGTTACAAAGACGTATCATTGTATTATTGGATCACTTTTTGTACATATGCTTCATGTAAGCACAACGAGTCTTTCCAACACTAATGTTACTGATGTTAAGAGTCGTACGCCTTTCTGTTTGATTTGTTTGCTTTTTTTTTTTTTTTACTGTTTTTATTTGCACCTCATATTTTTCTAATAATAAATCAAATCTATAAAACACAACCAGAATAGTCATTTAATGCTGAGTTGGTGGTTTCTTTTTTTTGGGGGGGAGCAAGCGGGACTACGCTTGCACGCCTGTTTTGTAATATGAATAATTTATTGTATCGAACACCTCCACGGGTGATAATCACATTAAACCGACAACCGCAATCAAAACAAATTGTGCTGACACGCTCCCACTTGCGTATGTTTTTGCCACGGCAAGATAAAAGATAAAACTGTACTTCCTTGTGATTCATCTAGTATTTCATTGAGGGGGAAAAAAAAGTACAAATCACTTGCCAAAGGCTTCCTTGGCGAAGATCTGAAGTCATTTCCACTGTGCGGTTTTGGACACAAGCCTGGCTTTGGCTTCACTCTTGGTGTGATGTAACGCTCGTGTGTTACTACGAGTCTGCCCCAGAGTGCCTCAAAGCATAAAGCAGCACGTGTCTCATTGTCTCCAAAGAGTTACGATGAAAGTGCATCATGAACGTTCAGTCGTGTCTTGGTGTGAGCACGATATGGCACGGCGACGGTGGTGTACTTTTATCTCATTCATAAAACATCTCTACTGCACTCGTTTCAGATTAAACATGTACTTTTGGTCTTTTATGTGTTTTTGGTGAGTGCAGCGGCTCAGGTGTCAAACTCAGATCTGGCTCGCCACATCATTTGATGTGGACCGCGAAAGCAGCTCAAACTTGTCAACTTCCATGATCCTTTCTAAAGCGTCTACAAAAATTTTAAGTTCTCATATGTAATACATAAGAGATATATTCTAGGCACTTTCTTGTGACCAAACCCCTCATGATAGTAACTTAAACAATAGTTGAATCAACAGCTATTCTTGACTTCTAAATGCGGTTTCAGTCATAACGGCCCTCCAAGTGAGAAAATGAGTTTGACACCCCTGATTTAGTACAGTATAAGGCATTCGGGGAGCGTGAAGAACACCCACCTACGGATTTCCAAATCTTCTTACCCAGAAAAGGGAAATGAGCATAAAACTATTCACGGGAATGAGTGTCTTTCAACATCTTTGACACAAATCGGCGTGAAGTTCAATTTCAGTGATTCCATCCATCTTTTTTCAGCAGTAATTGTCCATCGGGACGTCATTTCAGCTGATTGCGAGTAGCTTTTAAAGCGTTTGATTTTATCGCTGATGGAAGTTAACACGCGTCCATTCCGCAAAATGCGGAAATGACGTTTTCATAATAAGTCTTCTCAGAGGAGTTGAAGCCGTTTTAGCTTCTTCCATTTTTCCTCCCTGTAGGTAGAGTGATCATATGGTCCAATACAGTTTGTACTCACAAAATGGCCTCCATCCCATTGCTGAAGGCTGGCCTGACTGATACATATGAAGCTGAGAAAATACAGCAATGCCAAATATATTCCAGAATATCAAATAAATGACTGGAGGTACTTGAATGGGGCTAGGGAGATTTCTGATGGGGCTAACCCCGGCCTAGCGCAATCCCTGTTCAATGGTGTCCATTCGAGCAGCGCTGTGCAAATGAATAGCTGAGTAATGTTCACATTGCAGTTAAAAGGTGGAAAGAAGGCCATCATTCACTTGAGAATTGAGTAAGCCACTGTGTCGTCTGCGACTGCCAGTAATTTACCCTCCCGTGAGTGCTTTTAAAGGCGTCATGACGTCATCGTTGAATCATCCAAACAAGTCTGCCTTATGTGGCCACTGTGCAGCGACCGACAAAACGCAATAGAAGCGCACTTCTTCAGTGCAGGGAAGTTTCACTCTAACCCAATTGTGAATTGACTCGGTGGGAATGGCTTTCCTACCCCTCTCATGTCTTTTTGAGGGGAGGGTCGCGTCACGCCCACACAGCACACTGGCACGGGGAGGGGGGGAGAGTACAAATAACATGCAGATCAGAGCAAATACACACTTTATTTCCATTAAGGTGGTCCACGTGTGACATTCCTTCTCCAAAACACAGTCATGGCTCAAGGTAAGACATAGCCAGACCAATTTGTTTATTAGCACTTGGGTCTTCATTCATTCATCATGAAAAGTCATTTATTCTTCTTGTCTCTTCATCTTATGCAAAATTTCCCTCTGATGTTTCATATTAATCTCAATCTAATTATTAAAGCGCTTAATGACAAGGATGATACGTTAATGTTGACCATTTACATCACTGTTGTTTTTATTTCTTTTGCTACTGAAACTTAAGATCCTTTATTTGTCCCACACTGGGGAAACGTTTGGGATCCTGTAACTTTTGTCTGCATGTCCTGCATACAGCTAACATTCCTCGAAGCATGTACAGTATGCACGTTAAAAATAAGAATAATAAATCACCCAGCTATTTGAACCTTCCGAAACCGGAGCACTTAGAATAGAATCCAAGCAGCTGGGACTTAGCTGCTTTCCCCTATCCAGCAAAGCATCCCCCCCCCCGCACCCCCTGGGAGGAATTCCAACACCTCCCTGGAGAAATCACTGAAATTGGCCGATGACCTTTATTGTCAATGTGGACAATTACTAGCATGCCGCAATCTATCTTTAGCTTCTTGTGTTTAAAATGAAAGAGAGTTGTCAACTGGACGCCAGCAAGACGTCATAACATTGTGATTAAAATACAAATGAGGTATAAATAAAGTTATAGTATGAAAATAAAATCATATCGTGAACAAAATCAGATCTTTGGGGGGGTTGTCGTGAGATTAAATTGGAATATTAGAATAGAAATTGCATAATGGTATAGATGAGAATAAAGTCATATTATGTCATAACATGTTTCCATGTTAGACTTCTGTTTTTAGAACTGTCTCATCTGCTTTCCAGCTCTGGGATTGCTGCAAAAAGCATCCAAATAAAATGTCTCATACTTTTTTTTTTTTTTTTTTTTTTTAATGTACATTTCCCAAAGTTCAATTCGTGTTTTCACCGAAAAGCTACATGCAGCTACATGATTGTTGTTGTTTTTTGCCTTATAAGGTCAACTCTGGCCTGGTCTCAGCTGCTCTTATTGAAGTTCCACTTGGTGTGTAGTGGGTAGATAATAGCCAGTGAGTGGGAGCGGATTATGCCTTTGCACTGTTGTATTCTGTACACGTGCAAGTAGATTAGATATATTTAAACTTGGCTCCAGTTAATATTATCTTAAAATTGGCCTCTCATGCGTGAGTGCAATTGAAGGTGGCTCTCATCAAAGGAATGTATAAAAAGGGATTTGTTGAAATGAATTGCTTCATGATTTCTATTTGCAGATTGTTTCTGAATTCACTAACACCGGCGCAAAAATATGGCAACGTTGCTTCCTGACAATATTTGCACGCAACAACTGAATTGAAATGAGCCAAAGCTGCGCTAAGGCCAAACAGCAAAGCCGAGCCTCGTTTCTCCCCGGCGACGTCATGTTGGCATCTTACGGGGAATTTGCTCCAATCGTTGAACTGACATCTGCTCAATGAAGGCACAAAGCAAAGTCAGTAAAACCGCAGTGTGTAATTGGGCAATGCTCAGACTGCATCCCTGTGGGCGTCACATAAAACAGCAGGAAGTCTTCGAGGCTTCGTCTCTGTTTCCTTTGGCCTCTCACCTGACCATAATATCGCAACCTCGTGTTTGTGTGCAGCCACTAAGACAAAACCGACGCGGAGGGGGGTTGTTAATCTTTGGACATGTTATGAAGTGGCCTGTTTTGGCAAGAGACCAACAACGAAAGCAATAAATGCAAATTGTTTGAACAGGAAATCAGAGGGTGGGATAGTTTGAGTCACGGCTCACCCTGGAGAGAAGGAGCGGCTCTACAGTGTGTGTGTGTGTGTGTGTGTGTGTGTGTGTGTGTGTGTGTGTGTGTGTGTGTGTGTGTGTGTGTGTATGAGTGTAATGGAAGCAAATGTTCTCCACCTTCATTTGTGAAGGAGTCCTGCAGTGCACTGTTGTCATCATAAAACAAGTGATGAGAAGCTTTGGAAAGTCCCGAAACGAACCTAACACGCACCTTCCACTCTTCACTACAATACGTACTTGTAATGCGAAAGGTCAGATTAAAAAGAAAAAAAAGAAAGACTACCAAGAGAAAATGTGACAAGCGAGAAATGAGACATTTACATTTCTTAAGCGCTTATGCCACATGCAAAATAGTCAGGATATGGCTCTCAAGGAACCGGAGTTCCCAAACATTGACTTCGAGTGTTCCATTAACCTGCCGTGCATATTTGTGGAATGTGGGAGGAAACGGGAGAAAACTCAAGCCGGCATGGGGAGAACATGCAAACTCCACACACAAGGGCCAAAGCCCGGAATCGAACACTGCCCCGCCGCACTGTGAGGCGGACGTGATAACCAGTCAACCAACGTGCAAATGCGTTTTGAATTTAGTGGAATGTCAGTCAATGCAATGCCTTAGCCAATTGTGTTGGAAATGTTCCCTGTCTTGTTAAGCTCTGGACATTGATCGCTGGGACTTGGAGTGTGACTTCAACAACACAGACCATTACACTGACCTCAATGGCGTGGACCGCCTAATTGTGAGGAGGGGCCAGCCGTTCAACATCAGCTTGTACCTTCGCTCAGGAAGCTACCAGCCAGGACTCAGCTCTCTGGAGTGCATTGCCGAGACAGGTGACGCTTCATTTGACACCTTTCTTAATTAGAATAAGCGGGCAAAAACTCAAGTTGGAATCTCAGCTCAGGCTTCCACTCTGTGGGAGGTTTTTTTTTTTTTTTTAGCCGGTAACTATTTAGTCAATGCTGCACATTTTTTCTCCAATAACATGTTAAAAAAAAATGGAATATGCTCCAGGTTTCAAAGGTGCAACGTGACCTATTGTGGGTGCATCCTGTTTGGATGTCAATGCAATTCTGGACACGCCCACTGCATCACCAACCCGTTTCGTGCTGACGCAGCCTATTGTCACTTGACGCTTGGAAAAGAGGAAATGAGATGTGATGTTGATGGATGAGAAAAAGGAAACCGGCTCTTTTTTGTTTTATACTCATTTAGTGAAGCCGTAGCCGGCTGTTATTCACGGCATCTTATTTTCTTTTCTCCAAATGCGGCAACGTATTTTCATTCATCAACTCATCTCCTTGTCATCTAACATTTAGCCAATGTCTCACGCCGACGGTGATAACACCGCTTGCCGACAAATCATCAGGAAGCGGCGCTTGCCAACAGGAGATGTGTGCAGAAACTGATAACAGCGTCTCCCATTCTCAAGTTAAGCGTATTTTCACAAGTTCAAGGAGGAGCCTTGATGCCGTGAGACATTTGCTTTAGTGGGCAGTGAAAGATGTGAAGGAATTTAGCATGACCAGACTGAGGCTTATGTAATTTACCAGAACAGCAAATCCAAAAACATTCACCATTTAAGGGCACATGAGTTCCAAATCCTTGGACTCCAAATTATGTCCTATTTCACTTTTTGTGCACATTAACAGATTTAAAATTTGGGCGGGTTTGAAAGAGCTCCCTTGAGGATCGTTGGCCAGACTCAAATGTTTCACTCCTCTTACCGTAATGACTACACCAGGTCCTCAACCTTCTGAACAATATGGCACCCGGGCCTCCTTCGGCCTGTCTGCCAACATTGACACTTCTCGCTGGAGCGCGGCAGTCGTCAGCCCCCCCGGAGACACCGTGGCGCTGTCCCTCTGCGCCGCCCCCGATGCACCCATCGGACGTTACATCCTGACCATGGGACGCTCTGCGCGCATTGAGTTCATACTGCTGTTTAACCCCTGGTGTTCAGGTGGGTAAACGGAACCTCCCGCTGCTTCTTATCCTGCCATTTAAGCCAAAAAAAATGTATGACAATGAATTTATTGTTCATGTCTGGTAGACAGACAGAGATACAGATACATTAGATAGAGCTATGGATGCATTTGTTGTGTTTTGTTTATTTGATTGTGACCAGTTTGTTTGGTGGTGTCTTTTGGCAACAGGAGATGCCGTATATCTGGAAAATAAGGAGAGTTTGGAAGAATATATCTTGTCCCAGGATGGGATCATCTTTCGAGGAGATGCCAAACATCCAATAGCAACTCCGTGGAACTTTGGCCAGGTACCAATACTAACACTCCAGTCGCCAGATTTACCTCACACGTGCATCGTCTTGTTTGTTCGTCAAAGAACTGCGGCGTCGCGCACATTTGTAAAACTTCAAAATAATGCCTGCAAGATCCAGAGGAATGTGCAGCGTTACATAACCGCGGAGCCGACCATTATTTAATCAATGCTAATGAATCTGACAGCAGGCAGAAGAGGGGTGTTATTGTTTCCAGTCTAATTCCGCTCTTGGCATCACCGGCACATGGCTTATGTGATTACTGAAGCTTTATGTGCTTCATCAGCACCTGTTCAATGGTTTCCAAAATAATTTATCGAACATATGTTGTTCTCCAGACGAAGGGTGTCAATAACATTTTTTTTTTCTTCAATGCGCAGTTTGAAAGTGGAATCCTGGATGTGTGTTTGAGGATTCTGGATATGAATCCCAAATGCCTGCGGAATCCAGGCAAAGACTGTTCGGGCAGGAGAAATCCCATCTATGTGTCCAGAGTTGTCAGTGCCATGGTGAGGTGCCTCTTCTTATGTTTGTTTGAATATCATATTTTGTTTTCATTCCTCGTTTTTTTGCCTTGCAGGTGAATTGTAATGATGACAAAGGAGTTTTGCTGGGAAACTGGACAAATGACTTTGACGGAGGAGTGAGCCCCATGTTCTGGAAGGGCAGTGTGGAGATTCTGCGTAACTGGCAAACACAAGCTTGTCAGCCTGTTCGTTTCGGACAGTGCTGGGTGTTCGCCGCTGTTGCCTGCTCAAGTAAGATAGGGCAACGTCACTTATCGCCCGGAAACATACATTTTGCCTTCGACTGGCACCATGCAGAAGCGTGTGAGATGTGATGATGCACTGTACGTTCTTGTGGTCACGCGGTGCCGCATTGTGTCGCGTAGTTTCCAGAGCTCTCGGCATCCCCTGCAGAGTTGTCACCAACTACTACTCGGCCCATGACGTCAACAGAAACCTGGTGATTGAGCGCTACGTCAACGAAAATGGGGAACTCGTTCGATCCAAAGAAATGATCTGGTATCCGTTTTAAAATTGTAAAGTGTAGCATTTTAACCTCTGTGCAGTGAAGCTAAGATAAAGCAAAACTAACATCTAACACAGACATGACGGTGGCAGAACAATATGTGGTTCGCACATCTGCTTCACAAGGCCAGGGGTTCAACTCGTGTCTCTGGTGTTCCTGTGTGAAGCTGTTGTGCTTCTGTATGTGCTTTGCGTGCATTTTGTGAATATTCTCTATCTATAATATTCTTCAACGCACATCCCAAGAAAATGATGTTCAAAATCCACGTTTAAAATTGTCTGTATTGTTTAGAGTTAGTCAAGAATGATCATGATTTGTTTTTTAAGTATAGAACCAACATTGGCAGCAGAGATTCAGAGGTCAACGATATCATTTGTGTGTCTTGCGTATTGAGTTGTGCTTATCGTGGTGGCATCTGCAGGAACTACCATTGCTGGGTGGAGAGCTGGATGACCCGACCCGACCTAACCGGTTCTGCTTACAACGGCTGGCAAGTCAGCGACCCCACTCCTCAAGAAAAAAGTGACGGTAACTGATCCTTTTTTTGATGACTTCATCTATCAAACGTTTTGTATCTCCAAAGAGGGACGAGGAACAAGTCTCAACACACACATTTGTCTTTTTCCAGGAGTGTTCTGCTGCGGGCCCATCCCTGTCCGGGCCATCAAGGAGGGTGAGCTCATGTACAAGTATGACGCCGCCTTTGTCTTTGCGGAAGTCAACGCTGACGTCATCACCACCATGATGAAAAAAGATGGCAGCACGTCCAAAGTCACCTCGACCCAATTGGTGGGAAAGAAGATCAGCACCAAAGGCATTGGCAGCGACTATAGAGAAGACATCACTCATCTCTACAAGCATCCCGAAGGTAAGCGGCAACGCGTCAAGTCACGACGTAAAGGCTCACGTTCGTTCATTGTGAAATTCATCCCATTTCTCTGTACGCTCAGGCTCTGATGAGGAGCGCGAGGCCTTCAAGAAGGCCAACCACCAAAACAAGCTCCTGCAGACAAAGGAGAGCGAAGGCCTGACCGTGAGCATCAAAGTGTCACCCGAGATGAAGAAGGGTTGCGACTTTGAGGTGTTTGCTGTGGTTACCAACAACTCATCGAGCGACAAGAAGTGCCGCCTGCTCTTTGGGTCCTGCGCAGTGTCCTACAACGGCTTCCAGGGCGGAAACTGTGGCTTCAAAGATTTGCTCAATGTTGAGCTGTCACCTGGAGGAGGTGAGCAAACCTGACAGTGGTCATCGTAGCAGGGTTTTGAAAATATAACTGCACAATCTAAAGCGCGGGTTCTCAACCCGTGGGAGAAAAGTGATGACGATTCTGATAGTGGCCCTAGAAAAATACAAAAATTGGAATATTCTCAAAAATGTTCAGTATGATCAAGACAGTAAATTGTTTCTATCAAACTATCAATTTAGCCCTAACTGCATTATTTTCTTCCAGCCAGGAAGGTTCCGCTAAGGCTCAACTATTCAAAATACGGTGGGCTGCTCACTGAGGACAACATGATCCGTCTGGCGGCTCTCCTGTTCGACTACGCCACCCGGGAAGCAACGCTGGCAGTGAGGAATATCGTGCTGGACAATCCTGAAATTCAAGTCAGAGTGAGTGTTCCGATCTGGAGTGGCGAAGAAGCGCACGTTTGGACTGACCGGTGGCTTTTTCAGATTCTGGGTGAACCCAAGGAGAATCGCAAACTGGCAGCTGAGATCACGCTAAAAAATCCTCTGCCGGAGCCGTTGGAGAATTGCTGCTTCAGCATGGAGGGGGCCAACCTGACTGGAGGAAGGGTCGTCTCTGAGAGGTCTGAGAGATCGTGTCCACTTTGTCGTTGACTGGCTTTATATCAGAATCTTACCTGCACATTGATGCCATTTCCACCCAACGACAGGACAAGTCATTTTTATTTCAATATATTTATTTGTGCTCCAGTTAAAAGGCACAAGCAGCAAGTCAGCCAAACTGCACCTATATTAAGACCAAAATGATCCACACTTTGATCACATTTTCTATGAAATTAACTTTTAATTTATAAACGGGGTATCTTTTATCTAAAATAAAAAAAAAACCCAACCCAAACAAGAGGAAGTGGCAAAAGTGTACGTCAAAATTTTGATTCCTCTATTAACTATGGGGTATTCTTGTTTTGACCAAAAGTGGCATATTCTATACGAGTCAAACATTTTCTCAATTCTTACCTATTCAATATTTTAAACGAATAGTCATCTTTAACCCAAATTCTTAAAGTCTCGGACAGGGGTGTCAAACTCATTTTTGTCGTGGGCCACATTTCAGTTACCGTTATGACTGAAACCACATTAAAAAAGTCAATAATAATGGTTTATTAAACTCTTGTTTAAGTGACTGTAATGACGGAGTTTGGCAACAAGAAAATGCTTAGAATACATCTCTTATTTATTACATATGAGAACTTGGAATTTTGGTTGAGATTTTAGCCATCATCATGGAAGTTGACATGTTTGATGTGCATTTGCGGGCCGCATAAAATGATGTGGCGGGCCAGATCTGGCCTTGAGTTTGATGCCTGTGGTCTCGGACAAGGACTACAGAAAATGCAAAGGTGGCAAAAGAACTCACACGTTGTACTTAGATGTACAGATCCTCATCCGACTTTGTAAAAAAAATGGTTACAGTAGAAGAAGAACTACATGATAAATACTATCTGTAAAAAATGATATACAAGAAACCTTTGCACCTGAGGAAGGTGTTTTTATTTTTTAAATAGCGAGCTCCCCTTTGAGAGCAGCGACCACATATTTGTACTTCATTGCTTCCCACCACTGTGAAACTGGGTGGGTGAATGTTAACTTTGATCGCAATCAATACCGGAGGCCAACACACGTTTGCTTGTTTACTGGCTGAGGATGAAAGTTAAATTGTCCACGTTTTCTCTTATCGACTTAAAGTCTGAGCAGTTCAAACATTAATGCTCTCTCGTTTGTTGAAAAAAGCCACAACTGCCATGATTAGACTCTGAATGGTGATTCGTCACGTAAATATTTAGTTTATCAGAGGCCGGTGAGATTGCTTGGCACTAATATTTACTTTGGCCCGCAGGCTCGCTCCGCAGTGGGACCTGGAGAAGACGCCAAGGTGAAAATGTACTTCACGCCCACCCACAGTGGACTGAGAAAGCTGGTGGTCGATTTTGACAGCAGCAAGTTGTGTCACGTCAAAGGCTACAAAAATGTCATCATTGGGAAGTGATCGCGTTGTACTAACAACGCTTCCTCTTGGGGAGACAAAAGGAAAAGGAAGCCATCGCCATCTACCTTTATTTTGCATTGCATGTAAAATATAGCCGGATCATTTTGTTTTTCAGAGACAAAATGTGTAATGTGACCGAAGAATTGTTTCACTCAATTACACAATATTTTTGTACATAAAAACGGCACATCGTTTTAACATGCATTTCTTTAAAATGCTAATTTGAAGACTGATGTGGCATGATGTTTTTAAAACTGCCATTGCACGAGATAAAATTGCCTTTTGATATTTTTTTTTCCTTTGCACCAACATTTAAAGCAACCAAGAATAAATTATGATAGAGTGCAATCTACAAAGAAGACAAGTCATGTGACTTCAACTGACTGATGTTCAAATGTCAAAACAAAGTGAATGAATTTGTTCCTGGCTCAAACTGGCAAAAGCGCTGTCGTCTGGCGTGGGATGTCATTTTACATTAGCATTTGCTACATATAATCAATTTGTGTACTATATATGTAATTAAATGTGCATACAGACTCTTTCCAATGTTACATGACTCATTTCTGGTTCTATGGTTTCCATCACATTTTACCATTTGTGGGGGCGTTCTGCAAGCACACAAAAAGGCACAAGGTGTTATGATATCATAAACGAAGATATAGTTTGAATTCCAACTGACTTGAGAGCTTTTTTTCCAAACGACCTTTTTTTTTTTTTTTTTACTTTGGCAGCTCCATTGTTATGTGACAGCACTGCCCTCTACTGCCCACAACCCGCAACTATCATTTTTAAACGTGTTGAAATAAGACGACATCGGCGTTGGGAGCGATCGTAGCCTCAGTAAAGGAGATTTAATTTCTGAAAAAAAAAACCCCACGCCAATATGATTACGTGTAGGACGTCTGTTGAAAGAAACGCATAACAAAATAGGCGCGAGGGTTGGCACAAACTGTTTTACTGTTTTGTGGTGGACAAAATGAATTGCGAGACAGCTATCTTGATGAAAGCAACTGAAAAAAACATACTGAACAAAACAACTAACCTTTAAAAAAAACAAAGCCTTGCAGCCTTTTAGAGATATGAGCCATTTTCAAATTGTGTGTGTGTGGGAGGAGGGGAGGGGGGCATCCATTTTTCAAAAATAAAAATGACACGGACTTAATGAAAGGAATGTTTTTAAATTTTATGATATACAATACTACGTTTTCTTTCAGTTCAGATGTCCATCTTATCAGTGTGGAGTTTGCATATTTGCCCTGTGCTTGCTAAGTTTTTTTTTTTCCTCAGGTACTCCAGCTTGCAAAAACATGTCGCGTTCATGATCACCTATTCACTAAAAAAAATGGCTGCAAAGGTTCTACGCCTAAAAACTACATTCATACATTCAAAGCAAAGCAAATGCATGGCCCGCAGCGCCAATAAAAATGTCTTTCCTGGAATCTTGCATCACTGTGATCTAGTACACAAACAAACGGTGGCGTACAAAGAGACCAATTGAGAACACTGCATCACACAGCAGTGATGATGGCGATCGATGATGATGATGATGATCAGCTTCCACCTGCTCAGTCATGAACATCTTCCTCTCTCCTGTGCTGGCTGCTCCACTGGTCTGACCGCTGCCGTCATCCGTGCACCCGGACGTCGGAGCCTTGACTTGGCTCTACGTGCAGGTAAGCCCGAACGTGATGGCGCTGGGCCACGGAGCCGCTGAAGTCGATGACGCGACACTCGTAGGTGCCCTCGTCCGACGGCTTGACGCTGGACAGGCGCAGCTTGTGTGAAATGTTGCTGCCAGCCACTTTCACCACCTGAGGGGCACACCGACTTATTTGAGGTACAAGAAGGAGCTAGAGAGAGGGCTTGTGTTTTCATAGGTCATTCCTAATTTCATACGTTTTATCAAATATGCAAAAAAGGGTTTTTGGGGGGGGCGGGTGATTGTTATTCCAAATGTGTGGAGGTCAACGGAAAGGCTTGGTGGAAACACGGCTTTGTACTTACGCTGATTTTAGTGGCATCTTTCAACTTCTCCTCAAGAGGAGCAACCTGCACAAAAAAAATTGCTAGTCAGTTCTGCCATTCATGTGTATGGGGTTTGTCACTAGTCGAGACAATGCAGACACACTGTTGAGGAAAAGTTAGAAAAATGTGTGAAAATAAATAAAATATGGATACATTTCAACTTGAGTTTATGAGAAAAAAGATAAACGCTTAAAGTAAAAGTTCAAACAGGGTTTTTTGTATTTAATACTTGTTCGCACTATGCAGAGTGAATAAATTAAGGAATTTTATTATCATAAACAACAGCCTTGCACTTTTTTTTTTACATTTGGTTGCATAATTTGACATAATTATTGGTCACAAACTAATTTAATCGTCTGAAGAGCCGTTTGAGAGACGAAAAAGGCGGCTCTTTTAACCAAAGAGTTGGTTGGCTAAAAAGAGCCGGAATTCCTATCACTATTCTTCAGATTGTTATTTTCCTTAAATCTTTTTTTCTGCTCGCTGATCTGTATGTATGACTTTTTTCTACTCTCACATGCATTCCTATATTGCGCAAGGTCTTTCTCAACAGCCACCCATTTCTGAGCTCCGCAAAATATGTGCGTGCAATTGATGCATTTCTTTCCGGCATCGGTATGAATTATGCATGGCACAGACGTTTTCCAAATCTGTTTATTTTTCAGTGCCAATTACAATGTCAGGAGGCGTCGCAGGAGAGTGTTAAATTGCCCCGTCTTGGGAGGGAGTCAACCTGTTCCTCCAGTGCTGGCAACAGCCAATTAGGAATTATCCACTCCTTTCTGTGCTTGGGGGATTAATGGTCGATCATGTAGGATTGTCACACGGTAAGCTTTCAGCTTAGTCCAAGACCCTAGTGACTAGGGGTGGGCAAACTTTTTGGCTCGGGGGCCACATTGATTTCTAAATTTGACAGGTGGGCCGTGTCAGGACAAGATACGGTACATATAAAAAAAAATGTATATGTTGACAGTCCATACCAAACATCAACAGAACAAAAGCATGAAAGTATTCCCATACCTTTTTTTTTTTTTAAATGAGAACAGTGAAACAACTATGGTCTTTTATGTCCTGTATGAAGGTTCAAGTATGTGAGCAACATACATGTGACAACAAAAGCAACAAAGTGCAACAATATATTGGCCAAAAACTGCAGCAAGCAGTACAGGTATATGACAAAATATAACAAAGTTAGGACTATTTGCTACAAAATGAGACGTGTAAGAGACCTGGTGGCTTTTCTTTCGACTCACTCATTGTCTCTGACTTGACCTCCCCTCGATCACCACACATGACAGCGTTGCTCAGCTGATGTCGCGAGCTTAACTTTGAAGCTGACACGGACGCTTCGAAGTCTTCTATGCTCATAGTTAGCGCTCTGGGACTCGCTTACTCTCTTTTTAGCGGTCCAGTTTGCGGAAAGTTTTTAGCACGATAGCAGTCAAACCATTCCAGGAAACGTTTATTTACTCAATTGTCCGTCGAGCCGCAAGCAATTCACTCTGGGCATGGAAATAGCCAGAATCGGACTGAGCATAAATCACTTTCTCGTTTTTCAAAGTCTTGTAGATTTGAGTCTTTCAGACTCCAAGCGTCTCCTGAATGTTTCGTATTTTGTAACCCGCTTCGTTTAATCAGATACACTTCACTTTCTCTTCCGTGGCCATTTCTGTTCCTTTTCATTGATCATGCCATGATCGACAGAACCATGAAAATGTTCGCAATTGCAGTAAAACTCACTGCAACAAAGAGTCACTTGCATGTCGCTGTTTTGGATCCAATGATTGAAGATAGCGGCGCGGACACACTTATTCCGTCGTATCGAGCGGGAGTTGCTTGAGTTGGCTATACTGCTGGCTTCCGTATCGTCTCCTCCTCCCTCCCTGTGCTCTGCAACTTCAAGTAACTGCGCCACCTGCCGTTGAAATGCCTGTCATTACAAGTCCAAATGAAATGAATGCAATCATTTATATCGAACCTTAATTGTGTTGTGTACCAACCTTCGGCGGGCCGGATTAAAAAGCCCAATGGGCCGGATCCGGCCCGCGGGCCGTAGTTTGCCCACCTCTGCCCTAGTCCCAATCAAAGTCTCGATATAAGATAAAAATAACACTTACCGTACACTAGATGCACATACCGATCTTAAAATCCAACATTCAATCAGGATCGGTTCTCTACAAAACTCTCCGACGAAGCAAAGCTAATTATGCTTGGTGAAGTGGACCCGCGAGGTGTTCTTCTGAAATCATTTTATGGCCCTCTGTTCTTCTATCTCATTTTTACTGCCCCACAAAACAACTTCGGTACCTTTGTTCGTGTTAAAATTGGAAACGTGCACCACCGATTGGCCCTCACCAACAAATGAACACACATTACATGGTCCACTTGCCACTGAAAGGCTAAAAAAAATGGATGATATAGAAATCTAGCTCAGGTCATAAGAACCATTATGATGACCACCCGTTTACGCTTATTTACAAATGAGATCCTCTTTTGTGATTGACTGAGAGAGTTTTAATTATTACTGTGTCGACATTTACAGTACTGGATTAGTTCGATTCCAACAACAAAAAACAATGCTTACATCGTTTGTGATCTGCGCAGGCGTCTTGGGCCCGGTTCTGTGGTCTTTGGTGTACCACCACTGGATCTCCAGGGAGGAAGGCGAACCTGCGCCACGGAAGGAGCAGGCCATCTCGACATCCTCACCGCTCTGTGTTGTCATGTCGTGGGGCACCTCTGTGAATAGAGCTGGCAGAGCCATTGAAAGAATGACCGTCAATAAAAAAATCATTTTGAGAGAAGGGATCATTCTGCCGAGCAGTACGGTTTTGCCTTTGCATTTTCCCTCTCAGTATGAAAGTTCTAGCGCTCTTGATATGGACAAGTACAACTCCTGAGTGCAAAGATCTCAGAATACAGTATCTGTACTTGACATTCAGCATCATGACAGTCTTATCCTGGGGATGCACACAAATTCCAAAAGCAAGTCCGAGAATGGAAAAGCCCCTGACAGGGGTTTGGTATCATTTTGAACTACCCGACCCTGTAGAGTCACGTCCTTGATGCACTGCAACTCACGGCCTGTCAGTGGCCTCATTCGTCAGGAGAGGTGAGGCGGTAAAGGTGAACTGACGTGAGTGCGTTACAAAGAGTTAAGATAGCTGGAAGAAGTCCCACACAAGCGGCGCTGATTTTGGTCCACGTGTCTGCTTCCCACGGTGACGCCGAAAAGAATCAACTATACACAGAAATAAGAGTGATTCCTGTTTTGTTTTTCGTCCTCCTTCAGTGACTTTTTCTGCATTAATCACAGTTAACAACAACTTTAACTCCTGTGGCTTAATTGCTTTTTGCAAGCATTTAACTGCAGACTTGTTTGTTGCTCTGTTGGTGTTGAGTGGACTGAAATGAACTGAAATTACTTTCTCTACTTTTAGGCCCTTTGAGACTACATGGCGTGGAAGCATGGACATGCGCTCGCTCGCGCGCACACACACACACACACAAACCTGCACTCTTGACACTAGCGCCATTTGTTTGTAGACAGACAAGACACAGTTTGGGGATTTTCCTCAACCAATTTTACAGTACGCTGGTTTGGAATACGGAGAAAAGCTTCTCTGTCATTGCCATGGCAACCAATGATCTATTACAGACAACTTTATAGTGCTCTATAGTAAGGATGGTGATGGTGCTCAGATATTTATCAGAACAGAAAAAATTAGGAAACTAAACAAAAATGGTAAAGGTGCTGAAATGATCATGACTGATATGATATGGTATATACTAGGCAGACAAACAGACAGATGGATGGCTAGCTCGCATCGCTAGCTAGATGGCTCGCTAGCTAGATGGCTAGCTAGCTATTGTGAGAACTGCTCATGAGACCGATAGGAAGTGCAAATGGATGACAATGAGGCGTCAGCCCCCACATTGTCATCTGTAACATCTGAGCTCACAATCTCTGTTCCAGTTGATCCATTATTCATGAAAAGTCACAGAGAACGCATGTCCGACTTCATCAAACGAGCAGCGGTAGCAATATTAAGCCAGCATTAGCACTGTAAGCAAGGCACTGTTAACCACAGCTTTTACATTGCAGCATGACTTACGGTATGTTATTGGTTTTAAGGTTTTGGAATGGACAATCAATTACAAATCAAAAAGATATGACAAAAATACCTGTCAAAAATGTAGCTAGGTTTGCTACGTTGCTCATGAGGTCTAAGGTAACGGTCAGTATAAGTATGTTACTTTGTTACACATAGGTTAAACATTTTAGACTGTCCCCTATCTGCCTTTGGCTGTGTCATTTAAAGCAGAGGAACGGTGGCAGGTACATTTGGTACACACCTTCCGTCCGACAGAATCAATCAATCTGTCGCCAGACAACAGCGTCATGATTGCAGTGTGATTAGGTTTCAATCGGGTCGACGCTTGCTGCAATCTAATCATCAAATCGTCTCTCTGTCTGTCTTCCCTCGGTTACCACCATCATGAAATCTTTCACTTCCCGAAGTGGAGCGGATGCCTGCCTCTGATGTGGAAGAATACATCAGAGCTTGATGAACAACACAGCTGCTGCGAAACCTTTTCTACAAGTGTGAATTCTTGCAATCCGAGAGCTCACTCCTTGACATTGGTGACAAATGTCATACCGTTCAAATGTTTCCAGACTTTAAAAGCACCTGTAAAAATGACTGGATGATCACACACGAGCAAGTTAAAGTCAATGGAACAACACACAGTAATTCAAATTGAACACTGTCTTGCATGTCGCTCCTAAAAATGTGTCAGCCACTCTAAAGCTGCCACAGAGGCTTGTTGAACTGACCTTTTAAGCAGATACAGTATTTTAGTTGCCAGAAGCCACTTCTAGCAGAGGCGGGGATTGCTTGTTTCATAATGCACGTCCACAACATGCATTTTTAAAGTGTTACTCTGTGGCATTTTTCACTCCACTGCATATTGAACTCCAAGAGAGAGATAGAGAGGGAGAGAAGAGACCGCAAGGACCCGCGAAGAGGCTGCTTGTTGGCCACCGAAGACTCATTAAAAATGAAAGAAGGAAAGGAAAGCTCTAGAATAAATGTATACACAGATGAACACACACACATGACTGGAACCCGAGGGGGATAACTCAAAATCAAACATTTTTCTCTTCAAGTCAGAGGCAAAATGAGTTGGATAAATCAAGCGTGAGTGTCAATGTGGGGGGAGTCAAGCCAACAATTATTCCTCTTGGCCCTTTCAGCTTTTTCATGACTTCATTAGAGAGCAATGGATCAGCATGGACAAGAAGTGTTTTGTGTGTTCTTACGTGTGTAAGATTGTCTGTTTGTTCACACTGTTTACACTGGACAGAGGGAAATTACACATACCCCCTAAGGGGGGTCTGGCAAATGCTTAGGGCTTTTGTTATCATGACAACCCAGGACGAAGCAACGGTGCATGAGCGAGGGCTACTCTGTACCTTTTGAAGAATTTTCTCAAGTTTGTTGAAAAAGAAAAAACAGGGGGGGGCGTGGGCCACCAGTTACCAATCCCTGCTTTAAATACATTTGGACCGAGCATGTTCCATTATAAACATGATTATTCATTGAAGATTCCGAACCCGTTTTTCTTTTCCGAAAGCACAATATTGAGTCTTTTGACTCTCCGCACGGCTTGCCTGCCTCACCCTTGCCTGGCTGAGTTTATGAGTGTCGGAGATGTGATTGGTCTGTATTTCTTAGCTGTAATGATCAGAGACGCTGCCGTGCGAAAATCAGGGAAGGTTAAAATAACGGCACTGCAAATCAATGTTGCTGGTTGAATTAAAAGCGTTCATCAATTGAGTCTCCATCTTAAAAGAAACCTGAGTCCGTTCTTAGGCATCTGCCTTCAAAAGTCGTCTGAAAACAGGAGCTGCTTGCGGGAATAATTGTACAAATGCATCTTGACGTTAAATTACAACATTTGTCATGCGCAAAAGGTGCCACCAGCTGGGAAACTAAGGATCATTAGCTCAATGGCTCTGTTTCTGTCACGCTTGTGGGCCAGAGCGGCGAAGAACTAGAAGTAAAAGAAAATGTTAAAAAACGGATTGTGTGAAGACACGGACATGAGCTCCCACTGTAACTTTCACCAAGGTGAGCGTAAATAACCCGTGAACAGAATCCCTCTGGGAGTCGTTATTTCCCTAATTTGATGAATGGTTTTAATAATCAGGGCTGGCTGAAGCGAAAGTTGAACAAAGCTTGTGGAATAAAGAGATGTAGCGCAGACATTTATCTCTCTTTTTTATTTTTAAGTTTTAATTCTGTGGAAGTAAAGATTAAGTTATTGGTGAATGAATAATATAAAACCCTTTGAACACGTTCACCCGACGCTACTAAAAATCATTTTTGGGGAAAGTGAAAAGATGTTGCCAGGATGCACACAGTGCGGCTTTTATGAAAACCTTTTATCACTCTTAGTTATAGTAACAGGAGGATCCTGTACTAAGATTGCCCGCAGCCCCTCGTGTCATGAGGGGTGAACACAACATTCCACCATGATCAACAAAAAAATAAGTCATTTGGGAATTTGCCACAAAGTCAATAAAGTTGCATGAGGTTCCGATTCAGCGGCAGGATAAACAGCCAGCGAGCTCCTCTGGGAAATAAGTGGATGCCGTGAGCCCTTCAGCCTCCATTCCGGGTGGAAGGTAAAAACGATGAACTAAGGAGGGGAGCAGCTAACTCCCCCACACCGTGTTCGTGGGATAACAGGATGAATGCCGCCAAAGACGACCAACTCTGCATTTTGCCCTGCACTCCGAGAGCAAACGACAAGGAACAGAATCAAGACTATCATTACATTGCGTTTGAGCAAACCACCACGTCCTCTTCTTTGTACAGCCTGCTGCCGATACTGACCAACTGATGCCGCTGATTAATCGTCACAGAGCACCGATAAGTTTCGTGTTGGGAGGCAATTTGATTTCCACTTGGGCTCAAGTGGAAACTGGGCTGCGGGATCTGAAAGGTCCTCAGCCAGATGCATTTATCTGAAACAAATGGTGCTGGCCCGCATCTAACAAGCACTCCCGAGAGCAGCACTTTCAGTCTCTGCACGAAAGCTCCACTGCTTTGGTGATTTATGCCGCTCTCCCCCCAAAAAAGAAACTATAAAAATGACTTTTGTATTTTTTTTATTTTTCTTCTCTAAAGTCGTTTTAATTTCTTTTTCAAAATCAGCCAGAGGGAATTTGAATCCAGAAGAGCAGCTTGTGGTCATAACAACCCTCCACCCCCGCCACTCTCATTTCATGGCCAGTTTGAAAGCCCACATGAGTGAGAACACAACGATTATAGGCAATTATCATCAACTCCTAATGGAATAAATGTGTCTAATTGATTTTCTAACCTGCACCACAGTTCAGCTGTTTGGAGCCACTGCTTCTGGAATTCATTAATAGTGACTGGGCTAACATTAGCAGGAAAGTTAAAGTGGTTATAAAAGGTAATAGGAAGACAACATACACAATGAGTCATTTTTACAATTAAAATTGTTCAAGCCTAATCATTTTTGTTGCATATCTCAAACAGGGAACTTTCTATCATTAAAAAAATATTTTGTCGATAAAAGCCTCAATCTGAATGTAATGTATGAGCCAACATTGGTGGCAATGAGAGGGATGGATTTATATTTTTGAAATAACATTTTTGCCCATTCCGACATAAAAGAAAAAAAACAATGGCGACTCATATCAAATTGTAAGCACCTGATGCTGCCTCACCCTGAGTGACGTGAATGATTTAATATTGTTTTGATTTAACAATACTTTTATCTCTGGGTTACAATCATCTTGTCATTTTTGTGTTTTTTTAAAGTCAATTGATATCATTGGATTGCAGCCGAAGTCAGCACACACAATCTTTTTTTCGGTTTCTTTGCCATCAGATTCAATCTTAATTTGGGGATTTTTTTTTCCTCTCAAAACATTATTTCAATTTTTATAAAGTTCCGCTAGAGTCAAACTAAATAATGATAAATGATTTTTAACCAACAACTTGTCACCTTTTGTGTAATTTGTCTATTTGTAGAATCGTGGTGCACTAATTCAAAGGCAGTTGGTGTTTTATAAGGCCCACAGACCAAAGATTCGCCACCACTCATCAAGTTGGAAAACTGGATCATTTCTATTATTCATGGGGAATAAATATCACTAAATTTAATTTCAAATATGATGACTGAAAATGCGAACCAAATCAAAATCATCACAGCCAATGTTACTCTCATCGCACAGTGCATATTTTACATGCAAACCTAATAAAGAATTGCAAAACTTACCATTTCCAGATAAATGATTATCCAGCTCACCGTGTTCTTTCGAGAACGCCGCGTTAAGTTGAACGTAAAGTCCCACGTAGTGCACTAACCCCACGATGCCTCTCATTGTTTCCAAATATGTCGCCGAGTGCAAAGGAAATTTCACATCAAGTGGTGGGCATCGGGAGAGATGCTCCGCAGCGTAGCAATCGTCACGGGCATGAAACTGAACAGTTGTGGAGAGAGAGAGAGAGACACACGCTGCGGCACTATTCTGCTGCTCAGCCAGTCGACGTGATGAAGCAGTGGGCGGAAGGAGACGCACAGAGGAGGACCAGTGAAGCGGCTATCAGTGACGGTCAATTACGCGGAGGAATCTCAAAGCATTCCTTGTAAACGGTTGATCCCTGCAATTATCAAACTCCAGACACCGAGGACTGTATACTAAAAGTTGCTTAGTAACAAAAAGAGAATTAAAAACTAAGGTTTTTCGCCCCTGGAAGGTCAATAGTGGAATATGTTGTTTGAGTCTCTCAATAAAGCAAATATACTATACGTCACACATCATCTCACAAATGTGAGCTTAACAACACATAGGCCCGCCGACGAAAAACCTGCAAGCAAATCGAAAAGTTTTTAACTCGTACACTGCTTTTGACCAGTCAAGGCCGCCATACTTGTTAACTTAAGGAACAATGTAAATGTAGTGCACTTACATAGCACATCAGCAGAAATCTTATTGACCATTAAGTTTACAGCATTTTACATTTGGTGAGGTCTTAAAGAGGTAAATAAATCCGTTGGAAGCTTCTGTGGATACAACTGTGCTCTCATTTGTGTTGCCTGGCTGTGTACGTTAAAAGGAAGGTGATTTGAGGTTATTTACAACATTGATCATGGACAAAATTTGAAGTACAGGTATCATAATTGACCTCATTTATGGTGAAAAAAGACGTGTGCTGCAGAGCACAGAGCAAAGTACGTCAATTAAAAACAAACATTAAAAAGTACATGCCAGAAATAACCCAAGGCATAGGAACATGTGGCCATTAATCAGTTTGTTTTTCTCAGACTGTGGGAGTAATTAGATGCAAACACCTGCTGTAGTCTTGTGATGTCACCACCAGAAAATGGTTTGCTTGAGGTTCATGTGAGATATTCAAAGTATCAAGATTGCGCTTTCCATGTGCTGTAGTCTCATATTCAGAAACTAAATTGGAGCCAACATAGAAAACCCTTTCATCCCATAAATCTGTGGAGGAAAAAGCAAAATGTCCTTGTGTGTCTGCTCCATTAAGTGCTCTCTCTCTCTCTCTCTCTCTCTCTCTCTCTCTCTCTCTCTCTCTCTCTCTCTCTCTCTCTCTCTCTCTCTCTCTCTCTCTCTGCTCCGTTGCTTACCAGGTGAGCTCAAGGAGAAAATGAATGCTGAAATAGTAGCAAATGTGACCTTGCCGGTTGGACATTACACGAGAACATCATGGCTAAAGGCTAAAGCCGAACTGTTTCTATTTCGTCACTCTGTGCTTATTTAGAGATGAACACTTTATTCACTATTGTGTACCTTACCTGAAATACTACAGGGTTGTACCTGAAATACTGCAGAGTTGTCCAGTCCTGTTGAACAACATTAAAGTTGGCGAATAAAATAAACCGTGCCTCAATTACGCCATAAAAATGCACCGGACTGCAAACCGTTAAAGGCGTCAATTGTTTTCACCAGATGAAATGTCATCTACCCACCCAAGAGCAGTTCTGGACACGATGCTCGTTCTGAAGTGGAGCAAAGTGTTTTCACACCCCGCAGAATTCATTACTTTGCGGTGAGACAGATGGTTGGCCAGCCGCTCTCCTCTGTCACTGTCATCTCGCTGACCATTTAGGAAGAATTATATGTTGGCCAAAAAAACGCAGCATCATTTCCTGGTTCACTGGATATGGTTGTGCGCTCCAGTAAATCTTCACTGTTCATTCCTGCCACAATTGTAACTGGCAGCTGGTTGAGAAGCGAGGATGTCGAGGAGCTTGCCGGCCTACGGCAGCTGCGCCACGTTGAGCATCTCTCCGCAGGCTGATTTTCTCCCGAGGCTAATGTAGCTTGACAGAAACATGCAATGAATAGAGATAGAGTAGCTTGTGTGCTGATGAATGTTTTGTGCATCAAATTCGATGAAACACTGCCGGATTCAAATGTCTCAAGTAGCTCTTGAGTCATGTGCATCTCTTGCAGAGATGCTGTTGTAGCACAAAACAATCGGAGTGATTCATAAATGAAAAAATTTAATATACATTTTGACCTGACGATTTCCTCTTAAATGAAATGACTCAGCCCCCAGTTGCTTTGTGAACTGATACCATGGGGTGGTCGGTGACTGGGGAGCCAGACAAGGAGTTTGTATTCTTGCTGTCAAGGAAAGCGTTAATATGCCAAGCTTATTACAGCGAGCTTTTTGCACAGGAGGAGATGTAATTATCTTCCTAGGTTCTCACTCTCTTCAGCCTTTGGCATTTCCGCACAGTGGGCACAGATTGCAGTCCACTGATTTTTTAATCTTCTCCTAATTTTCATCGGTAGGCTACTGCAGACTTAGGTGCTTTAAATTCATTTGCTTCCCATTGACAGGGATTTTTAAATGGTCGACCCTTGGATGTTACGGTTAAGACCCACCTTTTTTATTTAGCGTTTAACAAGTTTTTATTTATTGCATTCAGCTCCCCTCTGGCAAATATGAACAAGTGTTCTGCTGCGGTGTGCCCAGATGTTAAAATCGCAAAATCATGGAAGTAATAGAGGTGAGTAATTATGATAAGCTTTGGGCTAATAAGCATTTAATGCCTCTATATTAAGTGGTCAGCTTCATGGGTTGGATGCTTCACACACCATTACACTGTAAACTATGAACTCTGTTTTTTTTTTTTTTTTACTGCGGTGCCTTCTTGGATCCCAGATGGCAGCGTTGATTGAAATAATTGAGGATGTGCAAATCATTGGATTCCATTTTGATTGACGTTTTACACACTGTCCAAACTAACTTACAAATGAGGTTTGTATTTTGATAGAATTTTGGACTAGCTTTCTATGTCTCCGCTCCATACCACAGTATAGAGCGGCCCAGTGGTCCAGTGGTTCGTGTGTTGACCTCACAGTGCAGAGGTACCGGGTTCAATTCTAGCTTCGGCCTCCCTGTGTGGAGTTTGCATGTTCTCCCGGTGCCTGCGTGGGTTTTCTCCGGGTACTCCAGTTTCCTCCCACATTCCAAAAACATGCATGACAAGCTGATTGAACACTCTAATTGTCCCTAGGTGTGAGTGTGAGTGCGTATGGTTGTTCGTCTCTGTGTGCCGATCGATTGGCTGGTAACCGGTTCAGGGTGTCCTCCGAAGACAGCTGGGATAGGCTCCAGCCCCCGTGACCCCAATGAGGATAAGGAGGTTCGGAAAATGAATGAATTTTAAAGAAAGAAGTACACACATAGAAAGCTTGGTCTGAAATTTTTTTTTTAGCTGTTTTTTTTTTCAACACAGCTATCCAAATCGTCACGGGCTCTTGATCTGTTGGGATTTTTCACTTAATCTGTCCGCGGGCAGATAGAAAGACAAACGAGCGTTGTTTAAAACATGACCCAATTGCTGGAGGTAATGATGCTACAAGTCACAGCCCTATAACTCTTACATGCAAAAGTAAACACATTTCAACTTGAAAGGTTTGCATTTCCTGTCATTGTGTGCTGAATTCACACCACTTCAGTGTAAGGATCTTCTGAGCCCTGAATTATGGCTATCTTGTCAGAGTGTTTGCATTTGCAATGGGCTGTAGGTGGCCATAAAAATGCCAACACGGTGACAAGACTATTAGTACAGATGAGCTTTGAACGTTAAAAATGAGGTGATAATTTCCTGAGACATGCAGCTCTGTTGACATTCTGATTAGCCTGCGCTTCCAGGTATTTAATGACCTGTCACTGGAGCTAATCCATTGCATGGACAAGATGAGCCTTTCCTCACTGGGCTGCAAGATCCTCTCAAGCTTAGCAGAAATACTGCAGAGGTATACATTATCATAATGAAAATGTATTTCGATGTATACTGCATTTATGTGTATGTGTGGGAAGCACAGTGACTGGCTGGTTTGCAATCCTGGGTAATAGCACTAAGGTTCAGGATTTTAATAGTCCTCGAGTCTCTCTTCCACTTTCTCCTACGGTCCCCAAATGAATTTGTTTAGTGAAGCCTTTAAAGTGGCCTTATTATTAAAACGCGTGCTTCTTCAAGTAAGTGGCCTCTGGTCTAATGGCTCAATGAATCAATCACTGGCGGTATGCTCCATCCACTTCAAAGAAGGTTAAAAAGAAATAACTTAAAACCTAAGAGCAAAATGCAAAACACCGTGGTCCTACAGCTGCACAACAAGTGCAAACTTCAGTCTGCTGTCCGGCCATATCCGGATTGGGATTGACTCCTTGAAAGTATAAATGATGGAGAGAACAAGTGCATGGACATATCCAAGAAAAGATTAACACAGTTGTTTTATTTGTTTTTACATTAGAGCTGGTGCAGGAATATAACATTTAAATTAAACCTCATATTTAAAGCTAAACTGGAGATGAAATGGGCCGCTTTGCTTCCACATTTAAAACATTCCTGCCTGTCATGTTTCGGTTTGTGACCAACAGGTGGCACTGTGGGGCTTTTCCCTGCAGCTGCACACCTGTTGGTCGTTTGGCAATTAGTATAAAAGGACTCCCTCCCGACCACTCATTGTTGGGTCATTGTTGCTTTTTGGCTACTGTCATGTTTGTTTGTTGCCGTTTGTCTGCTGCTGTCAGGTTTGTTTCGGTCATGTTTCTGTTATTGAGTTTTTATCTTCAGTCATGTGTTTTGTTTGATACTTTGGACTGTGTTTTGGACTTGGTTTTCTGTGTTTTATTAAATACAATTCGTCAAGTACACCTTGCTCCTCTCTCCTGCCTGCTCTTTGGGGTCCACCACCACCACCACCACCACGCAACGTGACACTGCCGGATGCAAAATACGGCATGACAACAAACCTCCCTACAGCTGCCCACATGAGAGGCCTGTGTGAGGGAACACACACGGCTTCGTGAAGGTTAAAGAAATGCTGGAAATGAGAGGTAATGAGGCGAGTTGAAATCCCTTGATGGGGCTCATCAAGGGATAAGTTCCGGGATGAGGGAAGCTTTTGAAGCCTGAATAACCAACCTTCTTAACATTGACGTCACCTGCTGTTGACCCAGGAGAGCTAAAAATGTATTACATGCAGTCAGATAAACATGCTTTAATCTACACTTGTGAGATTTTAAAAAAGCCATGAAAGCTTCTTCAGGGCTTTATGGAAAGTTAATACTTTCCACCTTACAATTTCATATTGCCAAGGTGCCCTTGAGCAAAGCATCGTCTCCACCACCCCAGCTCAAGTGGTGCAGCACTCATCGCACCTCCTTGAAGAGTTGTCTTTCATCCCGAGTCCAGTAAATGATGTGGTATGGTGCGATATGATACAATTTGGATTGTGACGAGGTTGCCCTTTGTGACAACAAGACCACTTGGGCCATCTCTTGACTTCTCCATCCTCATCATCGCCTGCCGGCTTCAGGTGTTAAACAGTGTCACTGATGGGGGTCGTGACTGTCTACAAATGAGCACATCACTGAAGAAGAGATCACTGAATTTAGAACTGTTACTGTAGCCATAGTAAAGAGCGAACGTCCTGATCAACTTGGGAAAGTTGAGAGAATTATGGTGGTACATTTCGTTTGTCCCAAAAGTGTTTGTTGGTTGCTTTTTTTTTTTTTTTGGTCATCATAAGTTAATTTTTTGCTTAAGCAGCGGAAATGAACAATTTAATAAAATTTGACAATTGTATCACCATAATAACAAAACCGTTTTCAAAATAAATAACCGGCCTATTATTTCGGACGCGATAGCGTACCACAGGACACATCGGAAAAATGTCTGATATTAACTTGACAAACTTACTTTACAGACAGAACAAATGAAAATTACCACCCAAATAGTGTGAACAAAAATACTATAACGTACACATGAATTGGGGAATCTCAAGGGTCACTTTAAAAATCTTGAATTTTAAAATACTGTGGCTGGCTGCCTGTCAAAAAAAAAAGTTTGGCTCAGCTCGGACAGCCATGTGCCTCCTCCATGAACACCAGGGGGTGCTATAACACTAATTAACAAAACCGAACAACTTGCTGTGACGCTGAGAAATTAAGTGGGTGAAATACAAACCGCAATCCACAACATACAAAAGAAGCGATCACATATTTCCTGTCTGTTCTGTCACCTGACCATGATTACGATCCTCGCTTCCAACATTGCTGGTTTGTTCAGCAAACATTTAATTAACATTTCACTTGACGTTCCTTTTGTCGAACCAGTTTACGAGATACACGACGACTTGACTCACAAAGCACAGTGGGGAAAAGTGAAAATGACTGTTTCTTTGGTGTTCGAGAACTTCGTGGCGAGTAAACTGGTGAAATGTAAGTGATTGACTGCTGAGGAGAGCAGCTGGAGCTTTGATATTTATTATGACAGACATTTCCAGTCCAGCTACCGTAGTTCTTGGCACATCGCTACTGTACCACAATTTAAAACCATTCTCAGGTGTCTTGATAACAGAGGCATGCCGTTGACCAAATAACCTAAGAATTGTAAACATATTTTTACAGTATATTTCTTTCAGTGGCTAAAATGGCTTTTTTTTTTTTGCTGTATTTGTTTGACGCAGTGAGCCATCCATTATCATGCCCCACATACAGTACTGCTGGGCGAGTTCTTGTAAAAAAACTGAGTGCTCTCGAGGCTCGATCACCTTCCCCACCTATGCATACCCTTAACTCATCGACCTGTCAGCGACTCTTTGCTGCCTCATCCACAGACACCGCCTCACTCCCTGTGACACGCTATCATTTTCCCCTCCAGCAGTTTCAATACAGATTGATAGAGCCCGCATGCTCTTCACAGGAGGTGCTGTAGCAAATCTTTGAACTTGCTGTGACAGCACAGTCGACGTTTTCTTTCAAGATTTATCATTTTGACCCTCCCATGAAAACAACTTGGTTTGAACAGACATGAGCCGGCATCCAACATGTCTCACATAATCCGGAACAACATGACTTTTTACCACTTCTCTTCGATCTGTCGATAGATATAATACCTTCAAAGAAAATATATGGATGCATAGTTACTTTATGAATTACTTGTGTCACCCGATAAAGTAGTGCATATGGGACGCAGGGCAAACTTTTGCAAACAAGACAAACTGGTTTCCTTTTGTTGCGTGTCAGAACAGCGACAAGAGACTCTGACAGGAGTGCTTATGTTAAGAAGTATCGGGAGAGGCAAAGGCACATAATAACAAGTGACCCTTTAGCTATTTGAAACATTCCCTTCACTGCTGAGCAAGACAAAATAATTGACGCTTACAAACCTGCCTTGATTTATGTCTAAAGTGAGACTGCATGGATTGTTGCTGCAAACTGTAAACTGCATTTACAGAGATTCCACCATCTCCAGTGTGTGTGAGACACTGAGGACTATGTGATGAAGAGAGAGAGAAAAAAAAATCAAAATTTCGAAAAACGTCCACACAGTACAAAAGCCGCGGTCATCTTAACTTGCTCACCACCTGGAGCAACAGACTCCATAGATACACCCTGAATTTGTCAACCTCTCACTGCCTTTTGTTCAGAGAAGCTCAACAAGTAATTTGTTACCGCAATAGAAAATTCAGCAGACCACAAACGACACAAATCTGCCTCCCAAATCCAAAGCCACACCCGGGAGAGTTCTTGCATGTGGCAAACACGAGGAGCTTGCTCTGCAGTGACGAGGGCAAACCCCGAACAATTATCCATTCTTCCATTGGAAGATATTTATTACCTGATGGGATCACGACTCATTCATCTCATTTAAACCAGGCCTGCTGAAGCAGCACTATGTTGTGATCATCAACCCTTTAACTTCATAACAGAAGACATCCTCCATCACCGTGACACACTCATTTCATCAGGTACTCGGGTATTGGCGTTGTTGGGCCATTGCTTCCATTGCAGCAAGTCCACCAAACAGAGGCGACCCAAATTCTGATCCCTGGTATGTACTTCAATTTGGCCATGACTGGCTAATTCATTTTCATTTCATAATTGTTTGTGAAAGCTGTGGCCAAAAACTTGAATGATGTTTTTTTTTCCCAAACTTGCAATTTAAATCTATTACCTATTGTCGTCGAATACTTTACTGAACATTCAAATTAATAATTGGAACCATGGCATTCGATCAACACCTTAACGTAATACAATACGGTTCAACACCATGCGGTACCCATACCACAACACTGAAAATGTTCATAAAACAATACCTAACTCCGTTTGGGATATTAGTGATGTACAGGTTGCGCCCAAAGAGTACAATGCTCCTAAGATGTGTTTGGAAACAATAGTCAGTGTAACATGGGTCGTTAAAATGAAAAAGGATCAATTATTACAGATGAGCTTCGCATTGTAAATGTCAACGACACTAATTGTCATTGGCAAGCCAATTGTTTTGTTTTTTGTTTTTGTTTTGTAATGAGTGTGCTTGAAACTTTTCAACATGCTCTCGAGGTCGATTGTGTCACATCAAGACGCTCCATATGCAACACCGAGTCTGAGAGTAGATTTGTGTTTGGAATTCCAAATAAATCTTGCAGGAGGCCATTATTTTGCCATTTTTGCATTTCGCTATTAATGAACGTTGGGCAAATGACTCAGCGATGGTATTTCATCCAAGGCAGGCATCAGGAGGCCCATGACCCAATGATTTTTGAAATAGCCTTCAAGTATCAACATTAACCACGCGTGACTATTTAAAGGGCACCAAGGACATTCGAGATAAAGGTGAGAGTAGGTCTTATCAAGAGTGCCCAGCTGTTCTCCAGTTATCCACAATCAGTTCTATTAACATGAAGTTAGTTTACAAAGTTTATCATTAGCTTGAACATCGATCAGCGCCTAATGGTAGAATGGTTCAGTGTCAGATCGCTGGGCAAAGACACTCGGCCTCCGTTTGCATCCACCATCCATCAAAGACACTATCCTGTAAGATACCCTGGCAGAGATGTCCGCGTTTGTGGAGAAGAGGATTTATTTGTCTGTTTGTTTGCAGTGAGCAAGAATGCATAACAGACAGCATTGCAGAAGATTAGACATTTCCAGCAATTATACAAACAAAGGAAAAGCAAAAAGGAGTGTGTTCAGATGTATTTATTACTAATTCAGAAGTCATCACTCATCTGGTATTCCTACAAGGGCCAATCCAAATTGTTTTAGGAACTCGACAGTAATGATGAATGACATGGCACAAATACATTCTGAGGCACAACTGGTGATGGTGTAAGAAATCGGACCATTTAGCCTGTTCATCAATGTTGGATAGCACACTGGAGGCAAGGGGAACTGCTCCCTTTCTTAAATGTATCTTCTGGAGCTGCTCGTGGACACACTGGACTTTGTGACAGTACCGCCGTAACCACCGGCCATGCTGCTGCTGCCACCGAAACCACCGCCCATGCTGCTGCCACCACCGAAACCACCGGCCATGCTACTGCCACCGTAACCAAATCCACCAGCAGAGCTGGAGCTGGAGAATCCTGAAACAGAAAAGATAATGTTGATATCTGTTTTTTTCTTTTTTGTTTTGTTTTAAGTGCAAGAACTGTAGACAAGGGAAAACTTACCGCCTGAAGACTGCTGCACGTGAATAGTTGCGCTAGCGGGTCCAGAGAGCAGTCTAGAGGTTGCACATTTTAAATAAAGCATTTAATGCATAATTCAGATGATTGACACAGCAGTGAGATGACATTGAACATGACCGAATGTTGACCCTACCTGGTCTCTTCCCCTTCCAACAGTTTCCTGTAGGTGGCGATTTCAATGTCCAGGGCCATCTTGACGTTCATCAGCTCCTGGTATTCACGCACCTGGCGGGCCATGTCCTGCTTGGCTCTCTGGAGGGCTTCCTCCAGATCCTTGATGCGGAGCTTGGCATCCTTCACCGCCAACTCTCCACGCTCCTCAGCCTCTGCAATCTGAGCCTCGAGGCTGGCCCTCTGCGGGAAGGTTATGGCAAATGGAAAAAGAAAAGCTATTTCGCATTGTCGTCATGAATAAGTCACCTGGAGCTGTTCTGGGAAATACCCCGTACCTGTGCCTTGACCGACTCAATCTCATTCTGAAGACGGGCAATCATGCGGTTCAGCTCAGCAATCTCAGCCTTGGTTGTGCGAAGGTCATCACCATACTGTCCAGCGGAGCTCTGCATCTCCTCATACTGTTGTGCAAAATACAACATCATATATTGTGTGTCGTGTATCGGAAAAAGGGCCAAATGTGATTGTCGTCATTGCACTTACCTTCTGTTTGTACCAGGCCTCTGCATCAGCCTTGCTGCGGTTGGCAATGTCCTCATACTGAGCGCGCACTTCAGCCACAATGGAATCCATATCCAAGTTGCGGCTGTTGTCCATCTCCACAATGACAGATGTGTCCTTGATCTGGGACTGCAGCTCCCGGAGCTCCTGCAGAACCACAGATTGTTACAAAAGAATCAAGTCTCCGGCCAGGTTGGAACAATGGCAAAAACAGAATGTGGTAAGGGCAGTTTAAAAAAAAATTGATATGTATAAAATAATTGTACATACAGCTTCATAGACGGCTCGGAGGAAGTTGATTTCATCTTGAAGAGCGTCAGCTTTGGCCTCCAGCTCCACCTTGCTCATGTAAGCGCCGTCAACATCCTGGAAAAACGATTTGAAATTGCGTTCAGAAAACAGTCAAATGCCATCAATGTATTTTAAACGTAAACGCCATCTTTTAAATTTTTTTACCTTTTTCAAGAGCACAAATTCATTCTCTGCTGCTGTGCGCTTGTTGATTTCATTTTCATACCTATTGGAACACGAGAAATTGAATACCACATCATCTCAGTATTGTTTCTCAACTATGTTTGAAAAGGTAGTCAGAAATCCGCGCGATACGAATCCTGTCAACACTCACTTTGTTTTGAAGTCCTCCACCTGGAGCTGCATGTTCTTCAGTTCTGACTCCAGCTTGACTTTCTCGTTACCCAGCCCGTCCAGTTGCCTGCGCAAGTTTGCAATGTAAGCTTCGAACATGGCGTCGATGTTGGAGCGGGTTGTGGTCTGGTCTTGCAGGAGGTTCCATTTGGTCTCCAGCATCTTGTTCTGCTGCTCCAGGAAACGTACCTGGAAGGACACCCCACAGAAGTTAGTATGTTTTATTGAAAGTTTATCGAGTTAAATTGTTAACTAACGTGCTCTTTTGAATAAACAATGTTTAAAAATGTTATATATTTGTGGTTGGTTAAGCATGATCCCTCTCGCTTTACCACCACGGCTGCAAATTCAGCCTCCCCGTGTGAATAGCCACACCCAATTGCTGCAACATTGAACTCAGTCAGACCTTTTTGTGAACACTGCTCATGATTTCGAGCGGTGAAGGCGAAGGAATATGGATGTCACATTCATCAACCAGATGTGCCCAACAAGAGGACAAGGAAATCCATTCAGATTTGTGCTATCTGTGATTGTTGTTCCCAAGTCGATCACAATAGTTGTAGCCCACAACTATGAAGGCTGCAATAAAAACTGCATTTCAGAAATGAAATTATTTTCCAACCTTGTCAATAAAGGAGGCAAAGCGATTGTTGAGTGTCTTGATCTGATCCTTTTCCTGGGTGCGGACGGTCTGGATGGTTGGGTCAATATCCAGACTCAGGGGGGTCAGCAGACTCTTGTTGACTGTGACCGCGGTGATGTGCGGAGCCGCAAAGCCAGCTCCACTCCCAAAATTACCACCAGCCATGGAGCTGGAGCTCATCGAAGAGACAGCACCATAACCGCCAGCACCAAAACCGCCTGCACCAAAACTGCTTGCACCAAAACCGCCGGCACCAAAACCGCCAGCCGAGGAGCCAAGAGTGTAGCTCGTTCTGAAGCCGGCCTGGGGCCCTGCAAAAGATCTCCTGGAGCCGCTGCTGGAGCCTGAGACGGAGTAGGACTTCCTGGAAATCATCTTGTAGTTGGTGAGGTGGTCAAGTGGAAGCAGAGAAAGGAAGATGTGCAGGCTTCAAAGGAGAGTCTGGTCCCTCTGAGTGTTGGACTGAAAGGTCTGCCTGCTTTTATGGCCAAGCTGAGCTGATGGGGGCGGAGTGAGGACCCTCCCCATTCCAACCTGTCCTCTCACTTTTACTGGCCAAGCTGACTCCCTCCCACCTTGTGTGCCTCTCGCTCTGAATAACAGGACTTTCCAGTTAGAACACGTAAAATGTTCACTTTGACACTTTGAATCTCTCCTCTTTCATCTCAAACTGCTTTAAACAACAAAGCGTATGAGGGAAAAGTGGTTAGGGCTACACGACTGTCCGTGTTTTACGTTATGTGTTGTGTTTATTATTTTACTTTATGTTTGTTAAGCGCTTTGTTACAGCTGCCGCTGTTGTGAAAGCGCTATATAAATCAGCATGTATTGTATTGTATTGTATTGTATTGTATTGTATTGTATTGTATTGTACTTCAATAAAAACAGACACTCTTTCCTTTTAAGAAAATGTCCTCCTAGAAAGTGTTGGCTGCTTATCGCCTTCCGATACTTGGGACATCAGTCGGGATGCAAAAGCAAAAAGTCCTCCTCCAGGTCGTAACAATCGTATTAGATCAGCTGCATTCAAGATGTTATCAATCGTTTGTTGCGATGTGGAGGTGTGCACACAAATCTGGTCAAGTCATACAGTGTTATTTACGTTTCGTTTACGTCATAGAATGCAATGAATGTCTTATTTAATGGGATATCACCCATTTTCACTGTGTAAATTTCTCGTTTTGATGCGTTGCACCGCGCTCAGCAAGGGTCAAAGAGGCCAAGCCACTCCACAGGAAAGCCTGGCAGACAAGCCTGACCACTTTCAAGGAGCGGTCTGGTGAATGGGCTAGTTGAGTGAGCGCAGATCTTGGGATTTACTAGCCCGGGTGAAAGAAAAACCTCCTCGGATCGTGTTTGTTTAAGTACCACATGCCGAAGTCAGCGCACCCACATGAATAAATAAACAAAACGAAATAGCTGACAGAACGCACCTCAGCTTTAGTATGATCTGAGAAAAATTAATTGTCAGCATGTAACTAGTGGTGACATTTGACAAAGTCTATAAAGGGACCTAAGGCAGCTATGGACTCCACTAAATCCAGATGATGAGTAGCACAATTTACAAGATAAAGTGAAGCAAGTCGGTGTGTATGTACTAACTTAGAACTAGAAAATGCAAACTGGGTTCGGGCATAGTTGGGTTCATACAGCAAGAAACAATTTGAGTTTTAAAGTCTGTGACAGTTGGCTGTGAAATTTCTTGCTGCTTCAACATTCAGCAAGGTAACGTATTGCTTTTGTCGTCACATGTTGCCGTAATGGCTGCTTACTGTTCGTGCTGTGTGTTGGAGCAAAGGAGATGACTTTTCAAAAACATGCGCGGCAATGATTTATGCTGTCAGCCTGCCATCGCTATGTGAAATTCTGTACGCTATCTCAGTTTGCCAAGTTAGATGTGTGACATGCATCCATCCCCGCTACCACTCACTGCTGCCAGAATTCCCCAGCATTGATCTAAAACCTTGTAGCAGCCACTGTTGGTTGGCCTTTTTTTTTTTTTGCCAACATGCCATTTATCGATTGTTATTTAAAAATTAATTTATTACAATACAATATTCCTGATCTAAAATGTAATACATTAAATCACCTCGGGCTTCCTATTGAGTAAAGAGAATTACGTTTTTGAGTCAAGAGAAACACCGAGTCAGTGACGCTGAGTGCGGAGAAATCCATATGCACATGTGATATGTACAATTGCGTTGAGCATAACAGTCACCCACTTGTGACATGGTGTCTTGTTTCTTCTTTGCAGTTAGCTAACTCGATAGAGACGACGAGTGAGATAATAGAGATGAGAACGGTGCAAGTCAGTCAAACGGCTTTTTTATTCATTTTTCTTTCAGGGCTTGCACGTCAGATGTCGCAGTGATGGGACAATCAAGTTCTTGTTTGATCTGATCGTCTGTACACACCACGCTAGCTGTTGCCACTAGCTTGCTGTAAGGAATCCTGGAGCAGAAGAAAGAATATCTGTATCAGTTTGTGATTTTAAAGTGTAAACATTACAGATGACAGCAGAAGATTGAAAACTTACCACTGGCGGACGACTGCTGCGCCTGGATGGTTGCGTTGGAGGAGTAATGCACGATTTAGGCTCATGATACAGCTATGAAATCTCATTCCATGTCACTGGAGGCTGACCGACTTGACTCAAGTCAGCCACGAGAGTGATCTAGATTCGATCATAGTCACATCAGTCTACATGGGGGGAATAAAAATCTCCTCGCACGTCGATCTAAACTTATTAGATCAGCCGGATTTGAGAAATGCCAGTCACTTGTTGCAACCCGGAGCAGTACACTATTTGTCTAATCTGTTATCTACTGCCTCCATGAGCCATTATTGAACCATCTGTCTTCAGTCGAATCACAGAATGCAAAGAACGCCTGCCGCAGTGTTTTACGGGGCATCACTTGGTCATCGTCATCATTCATTTTTAATGATTGGGGTATTTCTAGCGTCGATCCAAAGTGCCACACCCTAGGCAAGAGGCAGCGAGGTCAGGCAGCTCCAAACAAAGGCCACTTTGGTATGAGATTCTAAAAAAATAAGTTTTGAATGCTGCCGCGCCCGTGTTGACTTAAATGTGGAAGCATGACTGAAATGAATTCATTGGAATTCTAAATTCAGTCATTCTGTCATTGGTCTACCATAGGCGTGTGTTATCTCATTTGACCAAGTTAGATGTCTAAAATTGCATGCAGCATTTATTTAATCTATGACATGAGGCCTATTCAAGGGGAGCTTCAGGTGCCCTTTCACTGACTAACTCTAACCTAACACTGAAAAAGCCCATCTTAAGAATCTCCCTGCCAGTGCAACATTGCCGTGGGTGTGTCTCACCATGAGGAATGTATTCAAATATGAGAGTGGGAGTGCAAAATGGATGGCCTTGCCACACCCCTGTCACGCAACCTCCCTTGACACACACCGCAACTACTCATTCGACGACCGAGTCTTCGCACTACATGAGCCTTGTTGTGATCCATAGCGCCTGGTTCGGAGAACCCTAGGCTAGGTGTACCGACCCACAAAATCAATTGACAGCCTTCTGTCAATTACATAACCCTGCAAAAGTGTTAAATTCCTTGCCACCGATCAATGCAGGGAAACAAGTTCTCCGGCTTGTCTTGAATGCTGCTGCACAAGTGCTGTGTGGAAAAAGAAGGAGAGATCCCACTGGCCCTGTATGAGCTCCTCATTGGCATCTGCTTCCGGTGTAGGACAGTATTGAAAAGGTGAAAATGGTCAACGTCATCCCTTTCGATGCTGAGGCTTCAGCCGATCTTCTGAATGGAGCCATATTTCATATTGTCTGCGGGGGTGGCCACGCCTTTCCGATAGCGCGGTTATTGTTCATTACTATGATACCGCTGCCATTATTGTTGTGTTGGCAGATCGACAAGTTCTAGATACAACCCAGCAGGCAGGTTTTCCTTATTGTCGCCGCCTATGATGCTTTCTCATGCAGCAGTTTGGGAGTTCCCTGAAATTGATTGGCACCTGCAAACCGCACACTCTTTATTCGTTACCTCTTTCATCATGTTTTCCTCTGTTGAGGGTTGACTTTTGTTTGTCTTCACTTTCCTCCTTGCACTGGGTCTCAAGGCTAAATGCTGGCGCAGTCATCTGTGTTGTCGTTGCGGTGTTAAGCAGTGTTTTGTCATTGACGTAGCTCAATGCTAGCTCGGCATCAGAGGCAATTGCCTGGTTTACCTGCCCTGTTACGACATCGCTGTGTATTAGTGTGTTGATCCACTGTGAGATAAATGCGCCTCCATTTATTTCACAAGACTGACTTTTATCAATGTAATGCAATAGTTTGGTTTTCTTTCAGGCACGGAAAGCACTGACCGATTTTTACATTCCCAAATGGTGGCGAGCAGATGTTTATGGTGCTCCAACTTATTTTTACCTCTTAAAGTTTTGATGTTTGGTTTGTTTTCAGGCTTGATTTATTGGCCGGTGAAAGAATGGATGTGATGATTCATGAAAAATGAAAGAAATGTACTCGGGCATGTAAGGCAGTGTGTTTAACCAAGAGGAAAGATTTTCTCATTTGTCATGTGTCATCATCTTACACAAAGCAAAAGGAAGTTACAGATACTATTTGTTGTATTTGGCATGAGCCTCAACAGGAGTTATTTTAAGTCAACCTATTTTTGATTCCATAAATCATACCTGCCAACACTCTGCCTCAGGTGAAGTTTAAAAACCCTTTAATAGGACATGGAGAAAATAGGTCTGTCTCCTCTACGCATGTTAAGACACGCCCCTACCAAATAATCGTTTGGGTGTAACTTGTTTGTGGTAACTTGCGATTTCAAGCTTGTTCTGAATGCCGTCCCGGAAAAAAGTCCCGTGACTATTTCAAGCTGTTGTAATACAGTATATCATTAGGATAGGATTGAAAAACATTTTTGCAACTATAAATATGACTCGTCAATATATTTCTCATGTAAAAATGAGACAGACAGGATTCTGGTACTCAGATTTATTGGCGATGTTATGTTGCAAGGAGGCTCTTTCCAAAATAAATCCGGTTTCAACATTACTGAAGCATCAAGGCACGGAAATGTAAAACAAAGAAAAAGAATTATCTGACAGAGGCCCCAAAAAAGATCAAGGTGCTAACCTTATAACAAATCTTGTCTCTTATTTGTAAACATGTAAAACCCATACTTATGGATCGTCTCCCGTTCTCTTGACTGGTGTTGGCACTCAAATTTAAAAATTGGAGACTTTTGCTGAGAACTGGAGCAGTCTCCTTGTCTCTTTCAGAGCATCTGTTCTTCCAGATTGTGTGCAGAAATGTCAAATAATTCCCTTGCATAGTTCCAACATCCCATACCTCTTTTGCTTCTCTTCTTGGAAGTCAGTGCACAAATATGAAACGTTTTGCAATGCAACTGACCGGCCCCATGTTTTGAGCCACGTTTACTTTCAGAAACTCTTAAATGATGGTGAATGCCGCATATGTATAATTCATAAATGGACGCGGTGATTCTTAGAACACCGCTGGTAGCTGTTTTTTTTTTTAACTGACATAATTTGGCAAAATCGCATTTTCTTTTGGAATATCATGCCTGCACTGTTGTTGTATCTGCATAGCATTGTGAAAGGGTAAACAGATGTTTTTGGTCAATTTAAGATCTTCAGAAAGGGAAGAGGGACTGCTCTCCTTCTTAAATGTATCTTCTGGAGCTGCTTGAGGATACCGTGGACTTGGTGACGGTACTAGTACCACCATAACCTCCAGTAACACTGCCGCCATAGCTACCAGACATACTGCCGCTGCCATATCCACCGCTGCTCATTCCACCGCCGCCAATTCCGATACTGCCAATTCCGCCACTGCTCATTCCAGAGCTGGAATATCCTGGAGAGGATCATGGGAGAGATGACAATAAGACAATGTTAGGATTCATTTGTCTGTGATTCTGAAGTGAAAGTACAGCTGACGACCATCGAAGACTGATAACTTACCGGTTTGTTGCACGTGGATGGTTGCGCTGCTGGGTCCAGAGAGCAGTCTAGAGGTTGCACATTTTAAATAAAGCATTTAATGCATAATTCAGATGATTGACACAGCAGTGAGATGACATTGAACATGACCGAATGTTGACCCGACCTGTTCTCCTCCCCTTCCAGCAGTTTCCTGTAGGTGGCGATTTCAATGTCCAGGGCCATCTTGACGTTCATCAGCTCCTGGTATTCACGCACCTGGCGGGCCATGTCCTGCTTGGCTCTCTGGAGGGCTTCCTCCAGATCCTTGATGCGGAGCCTAGCATCCTTCACCGCCAACTCTCCACGATCCTCAGCCTCTGCAATCTGAGCCTCGAGGCTGGCCCTCTGCGGGAAGGTTATGGCAAATGGAAAAAGAAAAGCTATTTCGCATTGTCGTCATGAATAAGTTACCTGGAGCTGTTCTGGGAAATACCCCGTACCTGTGCCTTGACCGACTCAATCTCATTCTGAAGACGGGCAATCATGCGGGTCAGCTCAGCAATCTCAGCCTTGGTTGTGCGAAGGTCATCACCATACTGTCCAGCGGAGCTCTGCATCTCCTCATACTGTTGTGCAAAATACAACATCATATATTGTGTGTCGTGTATCGGAAAAAGGGCCAAATGTGATTGTCGTCATTGCACTTACCTTCTGTTTGTACCAGGCCTCTGCATCAGCCTTGCTGCGGTTGGCAATGTCCTCATACTGAGCGCGCACTTCAGCCACAATGGAATCCATATCCAAGATGCGGCTGTTGTCCATCTCCACAATGACAGATGTGTCCTTGATCTGGGACTGCATCTCCCGGAGCTCCTGCAGAACCACAGATTGTTGCAAAAGAATCAAGTCTCCGGCCAGGTTGGAACAATGGCAAAAACAGAATGATATTAAGGGCAAGATTAAAAAAAAAAAACATGGCAGGTTAAGGGAACACTCAAAATTGTCCCTAGGTATGAGTGTGAGCGTGGATGGTTGTTCGACTATGTGTGCCTTGCGATTGGCTGGCAACCAGTTCAGGGTGTACCTGGCCTGATGCCCAAAGACATCTGGGATAGGCCCCAACACGCCCACGACCCTCGTGAGGATAAGCTGATTAGAAAATGGATGGATATACATATCAATTGTACATACAGCCTCATAGATGGCTCTGAGGAAGTTGATCTCATCCTGAAGAGCATCGCATTTGGCCTCCAGCTCCACCTTGTTCATATAGGCAGCGTCAACGTCCTGGAGAAATATATATTTTTGACCATTAGAAGATATTCACAGTGATTTACAGAAACCAACCCGATGTCCATCAATTAATGCAATTTTAATGAATTCCTACCTTTTTCAAGACCACAAACTCGTTCTCTGCAGCTGTGCGTTTGTTGATTTCCTCTTCATACCTTCGGACACAGGGAATAAATCATTCAATCCGCTTCATTTGCTCAATAAAATGTCGATGATGGCTGAATCTACTTAACACTCACTTTCTCTTGAAGTCCTCCACCTGGAGCTGCATGTTCTTCAGTTCTGACTCCAGCTTGTGTTTCTCGTTACCCAGCCCATCGAGTTGCCTGCGCAGGTTCGTAATGTAGGCCTCAAACATGGCGTCAATGTTGGAGCGGGTTGTGGTCTGTTCTTGCAGGAGGTTCCACTTGGTCTCCAGCATCTTGTTCTGCTGCTCCAGGAAACATACCTGGAAAGATACAGCACCACAGAAAATTGTTAAAATGGATCGTTGTATTTTTTTAATTACTTGCCTGGATTTTAATCTGGCATAGATAAATGTAATACTTTTGCGTGCTACTATCACTGGTCAAGAATTTCTTCTTTTCAATCTAATCAGTGAGATCGAGCAGCAGAACAGGGTGGTGTCTGCCATTTATGGCACGACTGTCTTTCTGTCAGAATAATAATCAATCATAATCATCAAAGATAAGCAAAAGTCGATTCTTCTTTACATTGACGTTTTTGGATGCTTGCGGTAACCCAGGAAAGGGAATATCTGGGGGTCAGAAATCCAATGATCAGGCTTGGATTATTTTAAAAATGCTTCTGATCCTACAAACTGTTACTCATTGATGGATATGACGCCAAACAGATAAGCGGCAGGCCTTTGTTGCTTAGTCACTTAAATACATATCAGCATTTGCTTGTCTGTGTTCTGCAGATATAGGTGCAGTTGCTTTATCTATAGGAACTGATACTTGATGCAATCATTTCAAACAGGTCAAGGGAACCAACCTTGTCAATGAAGGAAGCGAAGCGATTGTTGAGTGTCTTGATCTGATCCTTTTCCTGGATGCGAACAGCCTGGATGCTGGGGTCAATATCCACATTCATGGGGGTCAGCAGACTCTGGTTTACTGTGACTGCGGTGATTTGGTTGGGGATCATTCCGCCTCCATAAACACCACCGCCGCCGCCGAGCATTGAGCTAGAGCTAAAGGAACCCATGCCATAACCCATGCCTCCAGCACCAGAACTACCGTAAAGGCTGACACCACCACCATAACCACCAGCCCCGGAACCAATGCTGTAGCCGGTTCTCTTGATGGTGTAGTTCCCAGACTGGGGCCCTGCAAAGGACCTCCTGGAGGAACCGCTGCTGCCTGCAATTGAGTAGGACTTCCTGGTAAGCATCTTGTAGTTGTTGGGGTTGTCAAGGCTGGGCTGAGAACTGGAGAAGTGCAGGCTTCAAAGGAGAGTCAAGTCCCTCTGAGTGTCTGATCGAAGGGACGGCTTGCTTTTATGGCTGAGCTTAGCTGATGGGGAGGATCCTCGTCATTCCAACCTGTCCTCTCACTTTTACTGGCCAACTGCTGTCCCTCCCAACCTACATGCCTCTGGCTCTGAACGACAGGAGTGGCTGATCCTGTAAAACAGGTAGGGAGGGATTGTCAGAAGATAAACTGTGACACACCCTACCTGGGAAAGGCTGAGAGAGAAGCGAGTAAGAGGTTAGCAGAGGGAGAAGGTTGTTATGTAAGGAAAGAAAAACTTTACATTCATGCCGAGAGTGTATATAACATTCATGTCAGGCCTCAACGTCAATCTTATTTGGGCCAGTGCCGAGATGTACACGTTTCATATGCAGGAATTTTGTCTTTAAAGGTCGTGCATTGTTAGCATTGAACTAGAGGAAATGTCAAAAGTATGTCATTTTTGCCATGTGCATATAAGTGTCTGCAAAAAATATATAATGGATTGTTCTTCCCATCATTCAGAATCAAGGTGAGCAACAATGGGCCTAATTTAGCACGTGGAACTCAATCACTGATCAGAATTCAGAATATCAACTTTATTTTTAACAAATAGACATGTTCAGCACTTATATAATCAGAGTGCTGTATCTCTTTTGTACTTTCCATATTAGGGCTGTACTAAGAATCAGAGTACGCTCATGCCAGGAATGTTTGCACTCGATCCAGGCCCTGTTTTCAACTCTGATTAACTCAGACAAACAATTACAGATTAAATGGTCCCTGTCATCTCATTGCAAGCATCAATATAAATTATCGTTTTAAAAAGGTGACGCAAGATGATCAATTACTACCAATTGCACTGATCCTAATCACTTTGGGGCTGCCTGATGATCGATCAACAGTTCCTAGCTGGCTTTTGCCCTCGAAGAACACATGTTGTGCCCCAACCGTTTTTGAAGTCACTGTATTGTGAAAATAAATGTCTTCTAAATTTGGCACACCACAATGACCAATGTTGATAACACTGCCAAATTTGAATGTTCACAAAAATCATCCTGGCCTCAAAATCATAAAAATTCAAACCATTTTCTGCTCTATTAATGGGCACACCGGCTGAATGTGTTGAAACCATGCACCGCTCACTTGTCGATCAAATACCATGCGAAGACCTGCAAAAATTGATACTTCTTTGTTTATGCCTACACAGTTTACAGTTTTGAGCTGCGAAAATATATACGCGTAAGTTTTCCACGCAGCGACACCAAAGTACTCTGAAGAGGCTACGCCAACTCGAAGCCCCTGTCCGCATGCTTGCAAACACCCCGGCCCAATGCCATGAGAGGAGGCAGGAAGATTACAACGGGAAGATGCATTTGCGGGATGTAGTCGCTAGCTCGCACGTCACAATTGCGCTAGAAAATTGCCAATGCAAACAAAGGAGGCCAAGTTGGTCAACAACAGGGGAGCAGCAATTCATTCCGTCGCCCAATGTGTCACTGGGACCCGTATTAGTCACGCCACAAAAAAAATCTGGAAAAGTGAAAGTGTGACAAGTGTGACAGACGAGTTAACAGAGCATATTTGCAACAATATTAGAGGCTTATGCTCATAACGGTTAGCTGTTAGCTAACACGTATCTGTTCAAATACTACGCCTCTGCTTGTCTTTTGACTTGAACATGATGGGGCTTTGCTCTGGAATTTCAGCCTAGCATTGTCTGAGAAACTCTCCATGAGGCTGTAATGATGTTAATTAGCCACCGTTTCGTAATGGTGGGGGGGTGCAGTAAAGCTGTTGTTGGTGTTCGTGCTGGAGTGCTGGTGGGCACGCACTCCAGATACCCAACATAGATTCAACAGCCAACTTTACATGATACTGTATGTCTGTGAGCTCACGTCTTTTAGTCAGTTTGTTCTAGCTATTGTGCTGAATGGGCTAGAGAAAATACAATCCACATCTGATTGGATGGACAAAGGACAAATCCACCCTTCCTCCTAAATGACCCTTTACAGATCACCGGTCAGTCACAGGACTAACACAAGGACAACCAGCCGCATACACACCTAATGACAGTTCGGTGGATTTGAATTGATATTTCAGAACTATGGGAGGAAACCGAACAACCCGGGGAAAACCCACACGACCACAAGCAGCGCACAATTCCCAACGAAAAGGCTGATAATATTCGATTCAATACGTCGCCCGAGCGAACTTGCAGTGTTTGAATTGACGTGTAAACTGTGTCCTGCTCAGAGTGTTATCACGGGGCAGAGAGAGTACAAAAGAGAGGGCAAACATGCTGTTGTGATGGCTGTTAAGCTAAAAGCCTTCAGGCAAGTGATTGTCACAAAAACGTGTCGCTGCAAGTCTCAAATGGATTGTGCCAGGTAGTTGCCCATTTACTGTATTTCGGGCTTATGGTATATTGTGTCTTGTCTATCGGAACTTTCTGGTTCGGCGGAAAACAAAAACGCTCTTCCTCAAGGGTACACTTAAGGTGCACTGGCTGCATGACTTGGCACTCGATGTTACCACACCCAATTGTTCCAGTCTCAAAACCTACTACTTTTATTTCCTCACTTTACACATTTGGTGCCATTGAGGTCTTCCTCCGTTTTTCATTCTTCCCAAACTGTTCACATGAACCTGTCTTTCGTTTCGACCATGGTGTGGAACGTTACCTCAAAGCTCAAATGTCAGCTGCCCACCAACTAGGTGGAGAAAATGTACCGGTATGCACAAATTTACTCAGCACAGCCGTTTGAAATTGTGCACCGAAGGCAAAATGAAAGCAGGATGACAGAGCAGCGAACACCTTCTGTAAATCAGTCTTTGCACATATGCCGGTTGCTACACGGGGTCAAAAATTCATGAACGCAATTGAAAAGTGGTACATTGAAAAGATGAATAACTTTATCCCCAACCGTATGGAATTTGGAGTGTGGAGCAAACACGAGCGGCCATCATCTTTGAAGGCTGTGCTCCATTCACATAATCACCAATAAATCAGAGCAGGAAGCAAATAGGCTGAGCGATCAGAGGCTGGCTTAAGCAGTGCCATTACGGACAATCTTTCACTGAAAACTCAGGGCCGAATTCACAAAGAATGAACTGCAGCCGCCGATAGCCCCTTCAGTTCCACTTGATTTGCACCCACAGCTTTCCCCGTCTTAACACCCTTTTCACAAAAGATAATGAGCTAATGACATACCGGCGCAAACACGCCTACAGAAGTTTGACAGCTGAGTGCATTTTGCGCCTCATTTTCCCCTTGGTTGCAATAAGCCACACGTAGCAAAGCATAAATGCTTTGTGCTCGGAATACCGTGGCAGAAAAATGAGTCAGCATGAGAACGATGACCTTTTTTTCTGAACGGGGAGGTGCGAACCAAACGGTCAGAAAACTGGGATCAATTGTCACCAAACTTGTCAAGAGTATTTTTACTCACGCCCACATAAATCTCTGAAAATATCAAAACGATGGCCTCCCAATGTTGACGTTTATGGTCCTTATTAGGCGGCATACTGAATGCTGATGGAGAAGAATGCCCATCAAGTCTAAAATGCTGTGGCCATTGTTTCAATATTTTCCACAGTTCGCATAGTAGCGCTGAGTTTACACGGGCTTTCGAAAGACGTTATTTGCTTCACTCAAAGTGCACGTGGATATTAGCGCTGGTGTGAGTGAATTCGACGTCGTTTATCAATGAGGCCCGTTTGCAGAGAGGTGGGCAATGTCTCCAATCTCCACAGAGCAGCGATATGGGTTCAGGTTGTGTGTAATTTTGCATCTATCTATCATGGGTTTGTTACTGAATTGATTTAGTTGGATTAGTTAACATTAGCACAATCTCATTACCGTACGGGTATTATACACCAAATGAGAAATGCAATTTCTGACGGATGCATTATCTGCATGCATCAAAAGCTAAATCCATGCTACATTTTTTTTTCGACTGAAAAATGAATATAAAAGCTCTGCTAAAAACATCTTGGGAGTTTTTTGATCCAAACAAAAATGAAGGCAGGCACGATTACATTGTTGAGTTTGTCCCATTAAAGTACAGTATGTGTAAAGTGGGTGTGGACATTCCTTTGAGGTGCAGTTTAGCAGGCTTGGCTTCCTCATACTCAATCTTGTTTTGAAGAAAAAACACCTCACATGACATGGACGAGTATTTGTGAGGGAGATGGTTTGTGTAAATATCGGCTAAACACTTCACATGACATGGACTAGTATTTGTGAGGGAGATGGAGTGTGTAAATAGAAACGTGTGCAATATGGATGTTACACCTCATTAAAATTGCCTTGTGAATTTAAAATGAAAAGTACCATATCTATGAGGTGAACTTTTTTTTTTTAATGTAGTGAAAATAGACTCTGTGAAATGTTCAAACGGAAGGAAATCAAACAGATGTTCATGTTACGTCGGCCTCCATTTTTCTTTCACCAGACAACTTCATGCCCTCATTCACAGGTCACAAGCTGATGAAATGCTTTTTTTTTGCTGGCGCGGCTGGGCACAACAATGCTCCTTGGTATGCACATTACTAAAGGTTTTGTCATCCTTGCAATGCCAGACACTACTACGATACAAAGACACCCACGCACATCTCTCAGAACAAGTTGCAGCCTCTCTCACCAACGAGGAAGTAATATTGCTCATGCCGTTTGGGTTAAACTTGAGAATTGTTTGCTACTCCTTGATGTTGGTATCCATCCATTTGTTTTCTAATCCGGTTATCCTCACGAGGGTCGCGGGCAGGCTGGAGCCCATCCCAGCTGTCTTTGGGCAGTAGGCAAGGTACATTCTGAACTGGTTGTCAACCAATTGCAGGACACACTTAGTCAAACAACCATTCACACTCACACCTCGGGATAATTTAGAGTGTTCCATGAACCTGCCGTGCATGTTTTTTGGGGGGGTGGAATGTGGGACGAAACCGGAGTACCCGGAGAAAACCCACACAGGCCCGGGTAGAACATGCAAACTCCACACAGGAAGGCCGGAGCTGGGATCGATCCCACGACCTCTGCACTGTGAGGTCGATGTACTACTAACCACTCGAGTACCGAGCCGCCCTTTCTCTTTTTTTTCCAAATTTTTATATTTTTTTTCCTCTGCAGCGTGGCTTGAAATAACTCTTAAGGAAGAGTCCTTACACATGAGCTGAGCTACTCCCAGGCCAGTGATTTTAAAAACAATTCTCAAAGCAAAAGAAGCAATGACAGATTCTCACGATAGTATTTCTTTCTTCGTCTGTAGACACTGCAACGCCAATTTATTTCAGACTATTTGTATCTGTGACGAGGCAATACTCTCTCTTGTTGGTACGAGAGCGTGAGCTGACTGAAAAGTGAAATACACTTCCCTTCCTGTTCTCTATCAGCAGATTGTAAAGCACAAAGCCACGGTTAGTAATCCATTCAAAGCCAAAGGCCTGAAATGGAGAATTCACACAATGGACAGGTTCACCTGCTGTCAATGGTTGCAGTGCATTTGTGGCTCAAGGTGACGTGAGGTTCTTAGCTGCTTGTTTCTAGTGACACACACAAAAAATAAAAAATAAAAGACTAAGCAGCACCGGCCTTGTGGCAATTTACATGTGTTTCTTGTTCGTGTGAATTCAAATGTTGGGTGAGCAAACTTGACAAGAATCCTCTTCTGGAGTCGTAACAAAGTGATCACTTATCACTGCAAAGATGCACAGAGCATATTCTTGCATCCTTGTGCATTTCAGAATAGTTTTTGCAAATGTTTTTTGCCTCCATATTTAGTAAGCGTCCGCTTCTGAACCAGTTTGAGATTGTCTTGTAAAACAAACAAACAAACAAACTGAATATTTCCATATAGCATCACACAGGCTAAATGTAAATGTGTTCAAATTCATACAATAAATATATGGACATTAAAGCAATTTTCCCCCAATCCAAAAAATATGGAAAGAAGCTCTTAAAAGCGAAATGCAAAACTTTCCGTTTTATGCAATAGCACAGCGTGACTGGTTGGACTGGTATTTGTAGTACATTGACAGTATTAAAACATTGCAAACTCAGTTATGCTCATTCTGCAGAGGCAAAAACATTTGAGATGTTTATTTATTTATTTGCACACAACCACCACTGTATCATTTTAACGCTAGCAGAACTCCAGGCGATGTGCATTCTGCATGTTTGCCTTATTTACTCAATCGTGACATCATGTTGATTTGTAACCTTGAAAAAGGTGTTCACTGGAGTCCGAGTGCACCTTTAGCGGAGCTTAAAGGATCAAACAAAACCAACTGTGCCATTTTATCGAGCCGCAATCAGTTCATTGACCATATGACTCATAAGGTGAAAGAAGTGGACTCACAAACACACCCCTTCATACCTGCGACGGCATCCTGACGTGGGTGTGTCTACGAGGGAGTGTTGCTGGTTTGGATAGTAATCTAAACTTCGCCGTTTCGCCACCTGCAAAGAGGGACACACCCTTACAACACAGAGGCCGCAAGTCATGTGTGGAACTAACCTGTGAGGGCCAAGTGCAGAGAATGCGGTTAACCTGCATCAACGATTGGATCGTTAGCATTAATGAATGCGGTATAAAAGGCTTTCACTCAGGCTCCGACCAACAAGCCGGGCCGCATTGCTGAGTTGCCACTTGGAAACAGATTTTCACACATCTTGCAGAGTTGACAAGTCGACAGAAATCGCATGCCAAAACAATTCCATCCACTCTGCTTACAGGACTGGACTTTAACACCTTGTCAATGTATCTACTCCACACACCCCCAACACACACGCACACACACACGCACACTTACCCCACCCTACCCGGCACACACACAAACGCGCACGTACACGCACACAGACGGTATGCACTGTGTAATTGTGATAGAAATTAGGCATGGGAACTTTGGCACAAGCTGCAGTGAAACTGGATGATTCAGTTTTCTGCAGACAATTTGAGATGTCTGGCCAAAAAGTTGTAACGAAATGTGGGGTTTGCTTGTGTAACCAGCAAACACCTGTGTTTGCATCATGCAGTTTCTGTTATGAGTTAAAAGTCATCATCACTTTCTGTGTGTTTACTATCACCAACTTTGTAATAACGGCAGACTTAGCATTTCTGCTTCTCAGCTGAATTATTTCGTGATATGTGTTTTGGGCTTAGTATGGATTGCAGAGTCGTGCGCTGACCTTTGGATGATGGATAAAGTCGACATTTTTAATTAAATAGATTGCAGGGAAAACTTGGCAGCATTTACAATAATACAATCATCATGAAATTCTCAAAACAAATCCCCAAACCGTTTCCACCCCAAGGGCTCCTAATATATATTAATCAACAATTGTTGGGTCATCGAATCATTAAATTTTTTTTTTTAACAAATAAATTTATTACGGCGCTTGTTGTTCAAGGTGACATTTAAATGTACTGTAGTTATAAACTTCCACAACATTGTTTGTTAGATTTGAATTGTGGTGGTCACAGGTTGATCCTACTTCTGCTAGATTGCAAAACAAAACAAACAAACAAAAGAATAAAAGTATTTCCTTTCTACTTCTCGCCAATTTGCTATATTCTGGCCTATTCTGTGACTACGCATACAACAATGCGATTTTGTCCAGCCATGGCGCTATTTCATTTGAAGTCCACCAGATTCCTGTGATCAACTGGCGTCTTCTGGACCCGTATGCGGACTGCACACTGGCCACTCAGAAGAACATGCCGACAACTTGTTTGAGCAGGTCCATCTGCTCAACCAGCAGTTCACGCATTCCATTTGGACACCGCCCAACCTATCAGTCAGGTCTTTGGCACCATCTCTTGCCTCTCAGTGACTCAATGGCGCTCCTTGGAAACCATGCACTTGTCTCAATGTGCACACCTACCACCAGTTGGGGGAGACAGAGAGAAAGAGAGAGGGAAAAAAACAGCCATAGCTGTGTTTCAGTCAAGTGAAAACCGTGGAACTTTATAATGCTTGCAGAGGGAGGGTGTGTCTGCTTCAAGCTGCTCAGTCAACACTGAAACCTGTTTGGTTATCGCAACCAGGATTATAATCGTGCATATGTGATAATGTGTGGAGGAATAAGATAAAACTCTTCACACGCGTGGTTATTCATGTTTCTAAAAATGAGCCGAGTGGTCAGGAATTCTCTCTTGTTTGTTTATCATCAGCAGAAATGCTACTAATGATTGCGTGTGCAGCTCGGGCGGAACAACACTAATATGCGACAATGACAAATGAGGATGACTACATTCTCTTCCCATCATTCGTCCCTCCAATATCCTATGTTATTGCAGCGGCGCTTAGCAACCGCAGATTTGTCACTAAACAACCATCGCCACTAAAAATTCCAAGTTTGAAGCTAGAGCGCAGACTCCATTTATTATAAACTGGAGAAAACAATACAATGTCAATATAAGAAAATGTAATATGATTTAAAAAAATAAAAATAAAGCAACTACAATATAAAATGGCAAAGTAAAACGAGGGGTTGATTTGTGTATACCAGTACTGTACACTGGCGTGTTTGAACAAGTGAAAGTAGAGTACCTGTACTTCCGCTCACCACACCCAGTCGGCTCTAACCTTCTCTAGGCGTTACTTTGATAGTAGTGAATAATTAACCGCTGCTCTTACGCAACGGCGAACAGGATGAGAGCACATCGAAAAAAATGAAATGGCAGCAAAACTGCACGGACAGTCAAGTGGCCAACTATTCACTTAGTCGTCAAAACGTGTAGCACTGACGACCACCGAAGGTGTCCAGTTACACACTAGCGCCCTCTGTCGATGGAAATAATTACATCCACATTGGTTTTGTTCGGTTACCAACTCATATTGAATTCACTCGTTTTATCTGTCTTTCATTCTTTCTTTCGTTCATTTTTCTTCTTTCTTTATACTACAAGGAGCTTTGCGGTGGTGTCAAAAGCTGTTTGAGAGTGAGAGAGCATAAATCCACCGTGCAATGTGTTAGTCAAGAACAGGCCCTTTTGCAAATGTTGCTACAAGGGATCAACGTGTGAAATTACGTAGTTTTCGACCAAAATAAAATAAAGAAGTTATTGAGTGCTTGTATACACGTGCCCGTCTTTGCTGATGCGGACTCTGGAGCCGAGCCGAGCAAAGCAAGGGAGATTGATTTGACTCTGCAGCGGCAACAGGCCCAATCCAAAGTTGTCCGCCGTTCACGTTTAATGAGTTGAAAGTGTGACAACAACAAAAAACTAAACGCCAATAACCAAAAACTACAAGAGAAAATTGCAAACCGGGACAGGAGCCTGCCCGACTCAGCAGCCTTTTACTCCCACGCCTCTCCTTACCATTGATTATAGAGCTGCTAGAGTATGAACAACACACTAAGTATTTATACCAAGCCTCCTCCCTACAAGTATCTCCAGTTGACTTGATTATTGCAATGGCTGGACTCCCCCAAAAGCGCATTAAACAGCTGCAGCTCATTCCGAAAGCTGCAGCTAATAAGAATAATAAACACACACATTTGCAGTGATGTGAAATAACTCAATAAATACATGAAGGAAAACAAAAATGTATTCAACAACCTTGCTGTTCTGCATTTCACCACTTTAGGTCTAATGATTTGATTGCCATTATGGCAGAGCCTGCAGTGCAACAACTTTTGGACGGCAGCAGGCATTCAACACTTCACACCCAACCTTAACAATGCATTGCTTTTGGGTGGGGCAGCTCTACTTTCAGATCATAGTTTAGATGCTTAGCTGGAACCAAACAGGTCCAGTTCACAGGTTGCAGCTTTGGCTGCCTGGAGCATTTGTGCTGAGATGCCCTGTGGGGACTTAATGACTTGTCAGTCAGCGTCAGTGACAAATAACTCATGATGATCCTTGAACCTGCTTGGCTTTTTTTAAAAAGGCTTTAAAGGGTGGCTTTGAATGCTTTAAATGGTTGCGAGAGGTGCAGCTGGGAAGGTTTGATTCAAACAAAGCCAAGTGATCCTATGCACCAAGCCGTGCTTGATTGCATTTGTTTTCTTTTTTTTTTTTGAGGGGGGGGGGGGTGTTAGTGGGGTTCTGTGTTCAAAATGTCAATATAAACATAATGACACAAAGCAACCAAAACATCAATGTAGCTAAATGGCTGAAAATGGTGACCAATCACATTTCTACTCTGGTACACTTCAACCTGTTAAATTATCAAAACGATCCTCAGAACGTTTTTGATTTTGTTGAGGTGATCATTTTGTCCCACCTTGGAGCTCACAGGTCATGTTCATACAATCCAAAATATTCCACCGATCAGTATTGCATTTCCACAGATTGAAGTGGACACAAGTAGGTATGTGCGTCTGAAATTTTCTTGGCGATCGTTCGTCCTTTTCTGACAGAATGTGACAAATCCAGCCAGCAAACAATTGTACAACGATTGTCTTCTTCACTGACAGAGCATATCTGATGTGTCAATCAAGTAGTCTTCTCCCAATTGGGGCGGGGGACGGGGCGTGTTAGAACTTGTGCGAAAAGTTGTCTAAAAAAGCAATCTTCAATCATTAAATAATTTTTCCAGGGGGTGGGGGGAGGGTTGACTTTGAGTGCTGGCATCATTTTTACATACTGACCTATTGTAAGTGACAACGCATAATGCTCCTGATCATTTGAATCGGGTGTGTTGGAACAGGGTAACAGATCGAGGCTCACAAGAACCGGAACTTGCGCCGTTTTTTGGTGCACCCCGAATAGCCGAACGACAAACACTGTTTAAGCAACGCTCTCTGTCAGCGCAAATTACAGCAGTGAAATACAGTACTCACTCCACCCCTCCCTCCACTCACAAACACATCCGGGGTACCGCCGCAGCATAAACACGGAAACACAGAAATCGATGTTCTCGTTTGTCACCCCACTGGCACAATGCAACACTTCGGGTTATTATTATGCACGCCTGGTGCTCTTGCTAACTTATTTGAAGAAATATTTGTAGATCTCATGTCCTGCACTTCATCTCCATAGAAATGAGACAAGCGAGCACTCGATAACCAACGTTTGGTGGATATTTATGCAGCCCTGGTACCATCCAATAATTATTAGAAAATTCGTTTTTGCTGCCAACTCTCGAACAAGTCTAACTTGTGTAATGCAGTGTTACAACATTTAGCTGCGGGCGCTTTTGGTGATGCAAAGACGACTGAACGTTCCCACTGAGGCTTGGATGTCTGTATTGTACAGGCAACTTGAGCTGTCGCGCCGTACTGCAGTACTACAGTGAGGCGTATTTTGCGCATTACATAACACAATGGAAAATTGGCACCCGCGACTTCATTAAACAGCATCATAACTGACACTTAGAATGCTGCCGTGAGAGGTGTATTTGATGAACGTAAAATGATGAGCAATCATTGAGTGGATGAATGCACTACGTAAAGATCGTTGTGTGACCCTGTACTGTGCCCGTGAAAGGAAGAAAAAAAACGTTTAAGCATGCGGCAATAATTTGCTAAAAGTATGAGTGCATGTCAGCAACTGCCAGGGAACATTTCTCTGCATCACTGCTGCTGCCTGAAGTCAAAACTTCACCTTAGATATTTCATGATTGCCTAATGATTAAATGAACTATGTCATTCCCGCACGCAACGAATCCAGCGCATAGCACAGCAAACACTCCATCGATCGAAAAAACATTTAAAGATTGAATCCTGGAAATGATGTAAAGTGAATGCGTCTGTAATAGTCAGACTGTTACCATCATGAAATGTTTATTGACTGTGTCGTCAAGGTTTTAACATTCTGAACGCTTATACAACTTTTATGCTAAGTGTCAAGTTCAAAGTTAAACGAGCTGAAGTCTCATTAGATTTGCATTGATGATGATTGGTTGAACTCCAGGTTTTGCTTGATTTTTTAGGCATATCTTCCCAAGAAGCCCCCAACTGCACCACCTGGATACTTGACTTTAGATTTCAATCGTAGGATGCACCATGAAAATGACCCCTACATATTGTGCTGCATATAAGCGGCAGGTCAACACACGAGCTTTAATATTTCCCCTTGGTGTTACTTCAGACGACCTTGTCATGATTTTTGATTTACATATGAGCGCACACATTGTAAACCATGCTGGCCTGGAATCAAGTCTGAATATGTACAGAGCTTATTGTGCATATGTCAGCAGACACACTTGTGCTCAAGAACAATCAAGGACAAAAGTGCTGCGTGGCTTTCTGCTTCATGGGAGGTTGGATAGTCTTGGGTGGGGCACCACCACCCAGAATGCATGTTACAACCTGTTTGTTTTTTTCTTTTCAGTTCTCAACTTGAATTAATGCATTTCTTTGATGGCAATCGTTTTATTGTGTGTCACTTCAGTGACAAAAACACTAACTCGATGTCAATAATTATTCCAAATATATTGTTCAGAAATTCTGCCTGAATAAATGTTAAACTGTTCTGAAAGAGTCAATGAGAGTTTATTTTACGTGGACGTTAATTGCAACTGAACTGTACAAAGCAAATCTGCTGTTCACTTTTTTTTTTTTAACACATAAATCTGATGCATTATCATGATCAAAAGCGGACCGAAATGTTGCCCACTACTTGTCTAAATAGTGTGTCATATAAGTATATCTAAATAACTTAGCATCTGTGTCACTAGAGCGTAAACCGGATAGTGTATCTGGATGATTGGTTGGTTTAAGAAAAATGTTTAGATTACTTGCACTCGTCATGTTTAGCGTCAATAAGGCCTGAAAGCTGAACGTACGTATCATTGTGATCTTGAGTGCCCTTTCCTCACAACCGTCTCTTGCAATTGCACATTCCCTGACAAAAGACAACAGGCGAGCTTGTAAATGGCAGTTTGATTTATTGCGTCAGGAAAACCTGTGCCACAGAGTCATCTGGTGGCGAGATTTATGCACTGCCCTGATGACAAACCTGACAGTGACTGAAATTTACACTTGGCAGTGATGTATGGGTTTCCAACTTGCTGATCACAGACGGAAGGAGCAAAGGCTGTCTCCTTATGAACTTTAACGTAATGGCGAGATTTTTCCTGTCGAATTCAATGAAAATGGGGCTTCAGGAAATCACTCAGCCACAACTTCAGCCTTGACCTGCTCCACAACAGTAGCAGCCTCTGTGACAGCGGGCCCCTCCGCCTGCTTCTTCTCTTCACCGGTGCACGCCACAGTTTCTGTCGTGGTGACTGTAGTGGTGCTCTTCACCTCTGCAGGCTCCAGGCCAGACGCAGAACCGCCACTCGCCTTAATGGTGCCAAATGAGCAGCTGACATAGGACGGGGTACGGGAGTGCTCCAGGCCATAAGCATTGTAGTTCACAGCTGTGCATTAAAAAATATATATTTAGAATATATTTGTGTGACAAAAAATAATTTGAATCGGAACAGTTAATTTTTCAGCCATTCTATTGTAATTTAAACAAAGGACTCTATTTTTGTGGCAAGCATAAATCCTTCGCAGCGTGTGGTGTAACTCGACATGCGGGCGCGTGCATCTGCCAGCAGGAGGGCTGCGCCGCTCTTGGAGTGGACAGAGCCAACTTCAGGCATGCCCAATTAAAGCGGCTCCTTTTAGTCCCTTTGAAGGCGGGGCTTTGATTGTGCACTAGACATGGCAGAAACGCATCTGCGCCGTAAAGATCATTCATCTTCCGCCTCCAGAGCTGTGCAATGATTTAAGATTTCAGAAAGCTTGATGCCCACTGAAGATGTATTTATGAATGACATACAATGCATGAGACCAACTGTCTACCTTCCACCAGTGTTAAAAATGGTCTGAGCAGGTGTAACGGTGATATCGACTTTCTAAAACCACGTTATCATTCCACCAAACACGTCAAAACCAGGATCTGCTGAACAGCTGTCTACAAAAATAGAGCCCAAACTCTTTCAAATGAATAGAATACATACATGTCATCTTGGACACATTGGTCTTGATTCCAGTTGCCAACCTAGAAAGAGACACATCGACCTTGAGAAATTCTGCTACAGAACAACTTAAAACTCAAAGAACCGATGCCATGAAATGTTTTGAAATCTAAATTGAGCGTCATGTTTTTGCTTGACTGTTTCAACAATTTCTTCTTAGCTATGAATCATCATCTGTGACTTTTTGTTTTTGCTGCTGAATATCCTAGCCAGGTCTCTCTTGAATGCGGGGGTCCTTAATCTCAACGGGACTAACCTGGTTGAATAAATGTTAAATACAAATCAATAAATCACAACAACATGGTTGGATCACAAACTCATCATCATACCTGTCTTCTTCTCCCTCCAGAAGTTTCCTGTAGGTGGCGATCTCAATGTCCAGTGCAAGCTTGATGTTCATCAGTTCCTGGTATTGGCGGACCTGCAGGGCCATGTCCTGCTTGGCCCTCTGAAGAGCCTCCTCCAGCTCTCTGATGCGGAGTTGGGCATCTTTCACTGCCAGCTCTCCGCGCTCCTCAACCTCGGCGATCTGGGCCTCTAAATTCTTGATCTGGAAAATGAAACGCGAAATTTGATTGTTGGCTGTTTTCATTATCTCTATTCTTGAGTGAATGAGTAGTGACTAGGGTTTAGCAACAAAACAAAATTTAAACATTTAGCTAAATTTTTGATGGACATTGATTCTTGATATCTGATGGTCCAAACCTCACCTGTGCTTTAACCATGTCGATTTCAGACTGGAGCCTCATTATTCTGCGATTCATGTCAGCAATCTCCGCCTTGGTTAACTTCAAGTCTTCGCCGCATTTCCCAACAGTCTGCTGCAAATCGGCATACTATACGCAAGGAAATGCAGCATGTGTGGGTGAGTCATATTGACTGTATCGGGTGTTTATAATTTTTTTTTAATACAGAACACTAGGACAGGCATTTGATCACAACTGAAAAGTGATTACAGTAGTTCTTATTTGTGGATAAAATAACTTTGGCCAAAAGGGTATCGTCTCGGTTACTTGTTCCATGTGTATATGTATCGACAGCGAATGGAATATTTTCCGTCGACTTTCCCGTCATAAAGTGCATTACCTTGTTCTGGTACCATGATTCAGCCTCAGCTCTGCTTCGATTAGCGATGTCTTCATACTGGGCGCGCACTTCAGCAACGATGGCATCCATGTCGAGGTTACGGCTGTTGTCCATCTCCACCACAACGGATATATCCTTGATCTGACTCTGCAGCTCATGGATTTCCTGCTCAAGGACAAGGTCTTTTACACACTTATAACAACGTGACACTTAAGATACAGATCATCAGTATACTGCTTAAGGTCAGTTCATTACGGCATCAAAGATCTGCCTCAGGAAGTCAAGCTCGTCCGACAGTCCGTCGAGTTTGGCTTCCAGCTCTGCTTTGTTCAGGTAGGCTGCATCCGTGTCCTGTGTGGCAACAGATAACACAAAGAATGCATTGTTGCACACTATACAACAAATACAAAAGCAACCCTCGTGATGGAAAACTAAATTCGATGTGACTGTGACAAAAAAAAGGTCACAAGACCATAACAGACCTTCTTCATGAGGACAAAGTTGTTCTCGCATTCATTGCGCTTGTTGATCTCATCCTCATACCTAATCAAATAATACAAAGAGTCACAGTTATATGTATTGACATATGTAAATATATATATGTAAATATATATATATAATATATATTATATATATATAATATATATATATATCTCGATTGATTATAATGATTAAAACAGTTATTTCATGACATAAGTAAACTTGTGCAATGCATTTATAGTATTTTGATTTTTTTATTTTTATATTTTCAATAAATAGATACTCAATTGTTATTTAACCTGGCACATGACTAAAATTTGATAAATGAAAAATTAATACATCTTCATTGACCAATTTTGTTTTGGTTGAGGGGACTGCTCAATTAATGCAACACACATTACATGACTCTCAGAAATATATCCATACCATGTAGGGAACCGGATTGATGAAAAAAAGCAATTGACTTACACAATTCCTCTCGTATTATGCTATGTTTGTTTAAAGAAAAAATACTGCAGTTGAAACAATGTTCCATTCTTTCAAGACAGAAGGAAAGCCTCTATGTCTAATAAAAGCTGATTACATGAAAAACATTAACTCCCAAAATACGATGAACATTTTAAGTCACTTCCTCTTATCGGTCAAACAGTATCATGTTTTTGGCTTTTGAGGCTACGCGGAATTTTTCGAGCGGCAGTCATCTATCTCGCAGGAGTCCACGTTAAAAAGCAACATGAACTCACTTGTTCTTAAAGTCCTCAACCAGGCCTGACATGTGATGCAGGTCAGATTCCAGTTTGATCTTTTCGTGGCCCAAGTTGTCCAGCTGTTTGCGCAGGTTGGCGATATAGGCTTCGAACATGGCATCAATGCCGGAGCATGTCGGGCTTTGTTCCTGTAGAAGTTTCCATTTGGTCTCCAGCATTTTGTTCTGCTGCTCCAGGAAGCGCACCTGCGGGAATAACACCATTATTTAACAACAAAAACTTTCATAAGAGGGCATTCTTTGCCAGATAAGATGCTTACATTCCTGGAGAGATCTGACTAGAATGGACGCTCATGAATAAACTGTATGGAATGTGACTCAGGGGTCTTTCAGAATGTGTGAAGAAGCGATCGGGGTCACTAAATGATTAGCTTCACTGTGTGATGAGAAAAAAAAAGCCAGGAATGAAAAATGACTCCTCTGGAACCACAACATCGATGTCATGTCAATTATTACTCACTCAACTTGGAGTCACAATGGCGCTTTTAACACAAAATGGTGGTGTTTCCCAATTGTGACACACGATAGCCCCTTTACAATGTCTTCATTCAAAGTTCTCACTTTGGGTGGGGTCTTGGGCAAACAGAACAAGCATGCATGTCATGAATGTGTCGTTTCACAAGACGGAGGATCGGGGAGAGGGCTTGTTTTTATTTTGTGTGTGTGATTGATTTCCAGGTTAAACACTGGCCCACATTTTTGCTGGGGGCCTCCTTAAACAAGAAGACCAAGGCATGACTTCCAAGGGCGTGTGGTCGGGGTGGTGGGGGGCATGTGGATAAGAACTGATCAATCACTGGTTGAGAGCATATTTTTCATTTTTATTATTGACTGTGATTTTTCGAGCATGATTTGATGGAGGCTGCTGCTTTTGATTGATTTTAGCCTACTTCATGAAGTGGGAAACAGTCATGTTGTCAATAGATGAATATAATTTGTTAGATCAATTTCAGCACCATCTTATACTCCTTCTTGTTTTGCTTTGTTTTTTTTGTGGGGGTGGGGGGTTTAGGATGCAAAAACACACTTGCATACAGTAAATACGTTTTGACTTTTGACATCTGCGAGTCACGCATGATTTGTTTGGCAGTTTTTGTGTTAGATGCCTCAGCTGCCGCAAGCCATGCAGGTTTGTAAGCATGCAGCCACAGGGCTGGATAATGGGGACGGGCCAGGAACCAAATTCATTAGTGTCAGTAGTCAGTAGACCACCAGTGTACATGAAAGAGGATGCCACTATTTGAACCAAACCGTCAAGTATGATAGCGGATCCTTGTAATGAGTCCTGCGATGGTCTCAGCAAGTTGTACAGTGATCCAACATCTTGCCTTAAAACAAATGTGCAAGACTTATCTTAGAAGGCTGCATGTGGTCGTACACAGAAACCTTTTGAATGACTGCCTCAGAAGTCTAGAAGCTGAATCGCTAAATTCCATCTTGAAGGTAATGTCCCCATAATCACAGAAAACTGCATTTTCAAGTCGACTGACCTTGTCAATGAAGGACGCAAAACGGTTGTTGAGGGTCTTGATCTGCTCCTTCTCCTGGATGCGGACCGACTGGATGGTGGGGTCGATGTCCAGGTTCAAGGGGGTCAGCAGGCTCTTGTTCACAGTCACTTCTGTGATGGGGGCCACCACTTCTTGGGCCATACCACCGCCCACGCGTCCACCAAAGCCCGCATAGCCAAATTCGAATCCACCCGCTCTTTGGCCTGACCCCCCGGCAACATACCCACCCACCACCTTGAAGCCTCCGACACCAACGGTGGCGCCGCGGACTACGCAGCTCTGCCTGGCAACACCCATGCCTCGGCCGCCGTAGCCAGAGAAGGAGCGGCTGCTGAAGCCCTGACTCGGGCCCTTGGTGGTGGACAAGGTGGAGAAGGTGGTGGTCTTCACAGCTCTGACAGACATGGTCTCAAAGGACTCTGTAGCAGCGAGGTGGGGTGAGAGGAGGCTAGGAGACTCTGCTGAAGATAGGAGGGTCAGGCAGATAGACCGTCCCTGGGGTTTGGTGCTATTTATCTGAACAGGGGAGGGTTACCTTCTTGTTCGTGATTGGTCATTGTCATGAACACAAGAATATGGCATGGGGTGTGGGGATGGGTGTGTTGTCAAGAAAGAAAATCACATCTTGTTGCACATTTGCAGCCAGCAAATCATTTAAAAGAACGAGAGAATATAACCCATGTTGGTCCAAGCTTCTAAAAATAATTTTAAAAAAGAAATCACCCATGCTATTACATTTGTCTGTAATTTAAATGATGTTACTGAGGCTGACTTTTGTTATTTTGATCTGTAAAACTAGCGCCAACGTTAAATTATCCTCTCGTCTCAAATATCCGCAGTGCCGGCTCGCAGTCAAACAAGCAAGCACGTCAATTTGTTCCCTCACTTCTCATCGGGGTGACATATTGCAAAGTAAAGTGTCTTCTCCCTGTGCACACGTTTGTGCCCGGCAACTGCATGTCTCGGAAATGTGACAGATATATTTTTATCCTTTGATTAGTTTGACTCACCTTGTGACAAATCGCTTTTAACAGTACATATTGCAGAAGCAAGAGTTTAGTGGACATTCGCCAGTGGCACGATCAACCTCATGGAGGCATGAACATTCTTTCTTTATCAGCCAGTGGAGAGCAAACACTGTTTTTTTTTCTTGTCCCACCTTAAGTCTTAAATAGCTTGCAAATTACCCATAAAATCCAACAAAAGGAAAGATGGCGAACATCCACTGGGTAAAAAGTCCTCTGACTTTGGAGACTTTTGACAAATGTGTTTTTATGTCTTTTCACAAAGTGTGGAATCATTGGTATGCATATTTGTGGCATTTTAAGTGGTGGCACTTTTGCACTGTTAACTTCAAGCACAAAAATATTATAATTTTTTTTATTTTAATGTGTTTTTCTTATAATTTCGCCATGGCCAAAATGTCTCATCGCAAGTCTATTTAAAAGGACACTGACGTTTTGGTTTGTATGAAGCTGCAAAGTGACACTCCAAGTGTGGAATGTGCTGAAGGACACACATACATGTTACAAGTCACAGAGGATGAAGGCATGGAAATTGTATTACGACGGACGGACACCTTATATTAATTCTTCGTTTGCCGAAGCCACACTGCAAAATCTTGCCAGCACACAGAATCAAGTAAACCAGCGTACAGCATTTAAAAAAAAAAAAAAAAGGAAGCATGTAAATATGACTTCTTTAGGTGAGGTAATAAACATGTTGTATAAAAACATAAAAACAGATCATATTTAAAAGCTTTATTTTTGTGGACCATGTGGACTGTGTTCGGGAGGATCCTGCCAAGCCTTAACAATTATTGGTCCAGTCAGTCATAAAACGCACTTCCTGCCTTGCCTCCAGATACAGTCGCTTCATTGGTTCTCCGTTGCTCAGGATACACAACACAACATGCCATCTGCCCTCTTGACGTCGCTAAAAATATTGAAAATGGGTTTGAACCTTTTACTGGGTATAAATTGTTCAAAATGGTGTCAATATCATTACCATCATATGATATAAAAGCACAGATGGGAAAACTGGTGGCATGAAGCCCTTGACCACATCTCTTAAAAAATGAGTGGCTTCAAAAAGGCGCTGTGTCCTGAGTTGTTGAACACATCTAGATGTAAATAGCATGAAATGAAACCAGGAATTCTGAACGTTTATCACCTTTTGATCCGAAACCCAAATGTATTCATTATACAACCCAAAAAAAAGGGGTCTTAAACCGTCCATCCTTTACAGTGCAGTTATTAATGTGAAACACTAAGTTGCAGCACTATCGTGTGTATCATGTAGTGATGGCGCATGGAAGCACACTTGACCAGCCCAATGGGATTTTCACAAACTGCGCCCTTTCTGGAAACGGTGACTGACTGCAGCTGTCGGTGCTTTGCTGCACTGAAATGGTTGCAAAGTGGCACCTCGCCAAAAAGGGGAACGTTAACTTTTCAACAAGCAATTTGGCTCCAGTACTACAGTAAGCGTAGGTTTCAAACATTGCAGGGCATCTCTGCCCTAATAAGGTTCCGTGCCTCCATAATGGATGTCACTATCCAGGTCACTGGTTCACAATGCACTTTTGCAACACTCACTGGACCAGCCGAGATAGCAAAACCATGCAACCTTATCAATCTCGGATTCATAGCCTTATTAGGTGAAAGTAAGGCCTTCTAACGGAAACTCTCCCTTGTTCAAAAATAGTGTGCCAGCGGTGTAAAACACACAAAAATACAGCGCTGTTCAAACAACCCATGTCACACCTGGTACTGAAATGTGGGTTGAATGAACCAAGTCGCATAGGTCCTGATTGTGTGTGCAGTACTGCTGTTTCTTCTGCCACCCAGTGAGTGCAGACTGAAAGTGCATGTCACGTGAGTGCCATTCCACTCGTTGCATATACTGTACTGTGTGTGTTTTTCACAGTCTGTGGCGCTACAACACATAAAATATACACACTTAGTTTTGCTGTGCTGCCATGCTAATATTTCCACCGTCTTAGCACACGCTCGTACAAAAACTCTCACTAACTCAATCAAACAAGAGATACTAATGGACAATAAAAAGACCCAGAGTGCAATTATAGCACCATGGGTCTTCTGCCAAAATAAGGATCTCAAACAAAAGATGCAAGCACATTTAAGGTTATCAAAGTTCGAAACAAAAAAAAATTGAGAGCGTAACCGAGTCTCCTTCTCGTTTTGCAGTGCTTATTGGACGTTTCATTATTGCGCATGTAAACATACAGCTGATGTGACTTGTGTTATTTGGACAAATACGATAAAACATTGACGACCGAGGCAGCCCGGTAGTCCAGTGGTTAGCACGTCGGCTTCACAGTGCGGAGGTACCAGGTTCAATTCCAGCTCCGGCTTCCCTGTGTGGAGTTTGCATGTTCTCCCCGGGCCTGTGTGGGTTTTCTCCGGGTACTCCGGTTTCCTCCCACGTTCCAAAAACATGCATGGCGGGCTGATTGAACACTCTAAAATTGTCCCTAGGTGTGAGTGTGTGCGTGGATGGTTGTTCGTCTCTGTGTGCCCTGCGATTGGCTGGCAACCTATTCAGGGTGTCCCCTGCCTACTGCCCGAAGACGGCTGGGATAGGCTCCAGCACCCCCCGCGACCCTAGTGAGGATCAAGCGGTTCGGAAGATGAATGAATGAATAAATTGACGACCGATTAATAGAGGGCGCTAGAGCACTGCTCAACGGAGTCACCTTAAATTAGACTGCAACATTATTTATATGTAAAAAAATGTGGATTTTAATTATATGAATATCTGTGTCACGCCAGCCATGATCTCACCCCACGTCACCGACAAAATCCTATTGAACATCTGTGGAAAGAGCTGATGCATGCAGTCAAGAGAAGACACCCTGCAAACAACAGATGAGCGGTTTGCTCCCAACAAGAAGGTCAAAATTGATTACCGGTATAGTGATTTACTTGAAAGGTTGCGCAACTTAATGGATTAAAGGGAGCAGTATTTTGTCCTGGCCAGTTTCAGTTATTTTATTTTATTATACATTATATTTCATTTTAGATATTTATTTTTATTTCACTTTTTTTTAATTCTCATGTTCATAGTAAAGTAATTTTCTATTTATTGTGCTTTTATCTGTTTCAAGTTATTTCAGTGGTCATTGAATGTTTTTCTGTCTTGATTTTTTTTTAACAGAGGGTAACAACAATCTATCTTACCTGTAGCTCTGAAACTTGAACATTATTACAATTATCTTCTGTCGGATTGTTGACTGGGGGACTAGGAAATAATAATTTCGTCAATTGTGTTGTTATTGTTGCTAATGTTACTTCAAGTCGATGTAGGCTTGATCAAGACAAAAACAATAGATTTGTCTTTCGTGTACTATGAATTAAGGTGGCCGCACATGCACATTGCTAACATAAAGTCGTTAATAGACGCCGAAGATACAGAACACTAACTCAGTTCTTTCAAGGCCACGTTTTAATGAAGCATATAAAACGGTGCTGTTCTATTTTCAATGTCGAAGACTCAACTCTCTCTTTTCTCCTGTCATAGCCCGGGCAAGACTTGAGCAGACCCTGATTTGTTTGTTTGTTTGTGGGGTTGCGATGGTGAAGCAAAATGTTGTCAGCGTTTTTTTCCACACACATGATGACAGCCGCAACGCTGTCATGCGGTTTGAGTCACGCGCATTTCATTTACCGTTCCTCTTTAGATCTCCCGCTTCCCTTCACAAACTGGATTTTCCACCATTTTTTTTTCTTTTTTGATCTTTACTTGCGAGTGAGCGAGCTGGTGGGTGACACTGAAATTTGGACTGTCTTGAAACGGAAAGTTCTTTTGACTCTGTCGATGTTGTTGCAGAGCTAGACCTCTCACTATAAGTCAGTCATATTGGTTATGCAGAGTTTCTTTCAGGAACAGCGGATACAACAGTGGACAGCTTATCATGTTATCAGGTTACAAGGTGCATGAAAGGGTTACAGTTTAAGGCAGGGTACGAGGGCCATCCCCATTCCTAATGGTGCTACGGGGTCGCTTTGGTTTTCATTGAGGGTGCAATCAGCTTGTGTGGAGAGGGGAGGGAGGCACCATTTACAATGAGAAGACACATAAATAAATAAACCACAAAATGTCATGAGAGGGGGCAATTGGTATTCAAAGGCCTCTCACAGCCCACTCTCCATCATGAGAAAATTCCTGAAAAATCAAAGTTACGCAGTACGTCAGCTTGTGCGCGTTTTCCACTCTGTAGCATATTTAAACTTGTGGGCATGTTGATCCTTGTGATGTCGGCTTTTGTTTCTTCAGAGTTCTTTGAGCGTGTTCGATCAAAGGAATCTGTGAAGCTAGGTCCTCAGACGTTATTGTGTCAATAGAAGACCCGAAATGTGCGGAACTGCAGATATAATGTGATGGGTGAACAAAGGTCTCCTTTATCTGTGTTTTGTTTTTGATTGTATTCTGAGCGTGGTGTCAGCTAACGCAGTATCTTTGTGCATCTCACCGTTTCCACGACCTCGGGGTATCTCGGAAGCTTTGGATTTTCTTTGTGAATGTGGGAACAGCCATTGTCTTCGCTGTTAACTTATTGTTTGTGTTGAAATGTGATTACAGCCTTAGGTTCAGTTCTCGCTGGGGGGAGTTAAGCAATCACCAGTCAACTTTGCGATTTGCCAGTTCACGCTAAAATTGGATTATTTTCACAAAGCCTTGACATGTTTTCATTCGATGCGCTGCATGTGGCAAAAATATTTTACGTACGTACCCCGTTGACCAAGCCTGGGCTACAATGAAAAGCAGACATTACTCCTTTTATGGGTAAAGCAAAAGCATTTGGTTGTTTTGGCTTAGCTCTTTCATGGTTCTGCGTGCAACCTCACCCTCATTTGCCTCTGCTCACTCGCTCAACGAATCTGATTTGCATGGGTCATGCGGGGTTTGTTGCCTCTAATATGCTTTGTACGTTTCCATGACAGTTGAAGACACACTAGGTTAGAAAAGGAAACATGCGGGCAAAGGAGAGCATGAGAGAGAGAGCAGGAAATGAAAAACGGGGCGACGTTGAAGTGGGCAGGGTCTAAAAAGGCCAACTGAGATTGAGGGAGAGAAGGAGGAGTATAAATTCCCCACTTCCCACCGCCATCGTCTCTTTTGACGCCGACCAGCAGCCAGCTTCTACTTCTCACATTCTTCTCCGTGACGCACGAAACTTCTCCACCATGAGCTACAGGAGATCCAACTTCCAGCAGATATCTGCATCCCACATCTCACCCCGCTACAGCTCTGCCAGCACCTATGGCGGCGCCGGTGGCTCTGGCACCCGCGTCTCCTCTACCTCTTCGTACTCCCTGCGTTCCGGGCCGAGCAAAATGGGCAGCGGGATGGGCGGCGGTTCAGCAGTGAGCTTCGGCGGATCCATGGCAGCAGGTGGTGGCATGGGAGCCGGCATTACGGGCAACGAGAAGGGAGCCATGCAGAACCTCAACGATCGCTTGGCAAACTACCTTGAGACGGTGAGGAACCTGGAGCAGGCCAACCAGGAGCTGGAGATGAAGATCAGGGAGGCGTTGAAGACCGGAGGGCCTGACATGAGAGACTACAGCAAGTATGAACCCATCATTGAAGACCTCCGCAAACAGGTTGGTGTCACCAGGCAGTCAGTCAGTCAGGTTATGATGAGGAGATCAGCAGGCTGCATTTATCTTGCACATTTTGGTCTACCACGGACGGGGGTTCAAAATTGGTCTCATCCTGCGACCCACATTTTTCCGTTGCGATTAAGTCATAACCAACTTGGGTAGAAGTCAAAACCAAAAAAGTGTCACATTATTAAGAACCTTGGCAAAAAGTGCACATTTGAGACTCGTCAAACTTTTCTTTTCACAATTTCTCGAGTCAGTCATCCCTTTTCTTGCATAAGAATGAAGGGTGTGGTTGCCCAACTCTGACCATCCCCCATCAATCTGCGCTTCAAGTTGCTCACAACTTCCCTTGATGAGTCACCACCATGAGGGTAGAAACTTCCACATACAAAAGTTCCCCAAACTGTGCCGCTTATAATTGAGATTCTACGCCACTCCCCCCCGTGTCCGTGGGCCCAATGTGAAACAGATGTCTGCTAGAGTCGCACACAAAAGGATCTTGTCCCACCAGCACGAGAGTGTGTGTCGATGTACATGTGCGTGAGCGCGAGCGGGGCCGCTTGCATAACGATCGGCTTCACTCATCGGAGTCAAATGTCACGGATTTCTCCAAATGCCACATATCTTTTCACAGACTTTCACAAAATGACACTTTTTCCCCCAAACTCATAAAGCGTTGTGTGTTTTCCCCTTCCTGCCAGACAGGATATGCAAAAGTAATTCATCGTCCCCACATCCCGCCACAAAGAATTTAGTCTTCTTGACTCACGTAAACACATGAACATTTGATTTATACAACATTTATTCGCAAGGAAAATGACTTTTTTTTCATGGAGGAGAAGGGATCCAGCGGAACATTCTTCCCACTCATCCATGACCCCTTTGTGTAATCTGACTCTCGGTTCCTTAAACGGATGCGGAGATCCAAATCACATCTGCAGATTATTGTACATGATGTGGAAAAAGCGAATCCCCAAAGGTTGCACGATGAACGCGAACCCCATTTTGAAGAGGAACAGAACGCAACGCCGACTAACAATTAACAAATCACTTGGATTTGTTTTTCAGATCTTTGACAAGATAGCAGATAACGCTCGTCTGGTGCTCCAGATCGACAACTCCCGTTTGGCTGCTGACGACTTCAAAGTCAAGTATGTTGATTTCTCTTCATGCTCTCGGGCACTTTGTTCGGGTTGTATAAATGTGGCGAACCTTGGCTTCCTCGTCACATGCCGTTTGGCCTTGCCGAGGTAGACAAAACAATTCCACCCACGCTTGGGATTTGACAAGAAAATAGTATCTCACCAAAACATCTTTACACGGTTTTGAATACCAGCAGTCTTGTGAGGACATGAAGGATGCAAATCACCTAATTCCAAATTTTTATGTAAAGTTACACTTTGGTTTTATCCAAAATACAGGTATGATTTTTTTTTTTTCAGATTTAAAAGTTTCCACAAAGATGTGGAGAGACATGCTTTTCGCACAGACGACATGCAACACAACACAGTTTTTTTAATGGGGTCTTGGTTTGTACAGGTTTGACACGGAGCTGGCAATTCGCCAATCTGTGGAGGCCGACATTGCCGGGCTGAAGAAACTCATCGACGAGACCAACATGAGCAGGATGAACATCGAGAGCGAGATCGAAGCCGTGAGGGAGGAACTGGAATTCCTCAAGAGGAATCACGAGAATGTGAGTTTGCGGTGCCCAAACAATTGCCGTTCAAAGTTTGCCCTGTTCATTCAACGTTCAGACATTGACCATATTGTGGAAATGAGAGAGTATGGGAGAAATGACATCGAGAGAATTACCTATTGTGGAAGATTCACGTGGCGAAGCAAAACAAAGTAGGAATTAGTCCAAAACCTGCATTGAGAAGTTCATAAATTTTTTTTTTTTAATAAGACCAAATCATAACATATTTAAAGTGTTTCAGCAGACAAATGAATTTACAACTGAGAGCTAATCGGGCACCAAAATATTTTTTAAATACAATGCAGTCAATGTACATGATAGCACTACACACAGCAGGTAGTGAACCACAGATTGGTCAATGTCTAAATTAACATTATATGAAGTGATTAGCGATGATTTTCATCACTCGCATTTGGGAATGGATTCTTTTGAGTGAATTCTAAAGTGTGTGTGTGTGTTTTCTGTCTTCCCTGTGTTGTCGTGTAGGAGGTGAGGGAGCTGAGGAATCAGATCTCCCAGTCAGGTGTGCAAGTGGACGTCGACGCCCCCAAAGGCCAAGACTTGTCCCAGATCATGGAGGATATGAGGGGCAACTACGAGAACATCGCACTCAAAAATGCAGAGGATCTCAAACGCTGGCATGAAAATCAGGTAAGCCGGTGCTGTGAAGGGTCATCATGAACAAAGTAATTAGAAGAGCAATTTGGTTCATAGGCATGATATCCTTCCTTCTTTAGACAGCAGAAGTTCAGGCGCAAGTATCACAGAACACAGAGGCGCTCCAGGGTGCCCAAACGGAACGAAGCGACTTATCCAGACAGATACAAACTCTGGAAATCGAGCTTGCATCTCAACAGAGCTTAGTAAGTGTTCATCTTTTCTTTTTGTGTCCATTTTCACATCATCCGGCTGAATCGTTTTACAATCCACCCAAACATCTCATTGCTCCTTCACGATTGTTTAACAGAAAGCATCGCTAGAAGACACACTACGCAACACAGAGCTACGTAACAACATGGAAATGGAGAAGTACAACACCATCACCCTGCATCTGGAAGAGGAGCTGGGAAACCTGCGCGCCAATATCCAACAGCAGACGCAAGAGTACGAGGCTCTGCTCAACCTCAAGGTGAAACTGGAAGCTGAGATCGAGACCTACAAGAGCCTGCTGGATGGCGGCGATTTCAAGTGAGTGACAGTGAAACCAAATTGCTCTCATTTCATTCCAAATGGATTACTTTTTGCAGTGTTCAAGTTTGCAGCTTGCATTGTATATAGACATGAGGAGAGGGTAAAAAGACCGAATTCGAGTGATGGCTGTGATGTAAACAAATGCTGACATCACCTCTTGGAGAGAGTATGATGGAGGAGATTAAAAAAAATGTTGAAAGTGAGGCAGCATATTTTTTTAACCATCAACCCGTTTCATTTGTGTTGTGTAACAGGCTCCAAGATGCCCTCCAGTGAAGCTGTCGGCCACAGTTCCTGTGAAAGATGATCCAGGGCTGTCCAAACCCAAAAAGTTGTTCAATCAAGGAATAGAATTCCCCAACATAATTACATCACAAGGGGATGAAAGTGAACATGCCCACTCAATAATGTGTGACCTGGCGGCAATAAAACTGTCAGTGCTGATTTTTTGTTGTTTTTGTTGTTGTTGTTACACAATATAAAACGTATTCATAGCATTATGTTATATTGATAGAATGTTACATGAAAGACGTCATCATGGTGAAGTACTGTAGTACTGTATGTCTGCCTTAGAAGCCCGAGGTTTTGAATTTCAGCGAGGACTTCTCCAGGTATTCCAGCTTCATCCCATGATTCCAAAAACATGCATTTTAAGTTCACCGAAGACTCGAAATTGTAAAGTGTAAATTTGAGTTTGAATGGTTGTTTATGTGCCTCGCAATGGGCTTGCAACCAGTCCAGGGTGCACCCCGCTTCTTGTCCAAAGGCACATGGTGAGAACGAAGACTCCGTGAAGAGCTGAGCTGAGATTCAAACCTAGGACCTCTCCACCCTCAGGTCAACATGCTAGCCACTAATCCGCGATGAACCCAGAATAATGAATATTTTGATTTTATATATTTTTATATATTTTGAATATTTTGATTAATACCTCTTGATTAATACCTCTTTGAACCTAGTTGCAACCTAGTTTTTGGAAAGACATAATATGGAATACGGCTCTTGTATTGGACGCTGCGAGGGTGTGCAAGTATACCTAATGAATTGTCCAGTATGTTGAAAAGAGCCACCGTGGCACATCTTTGTGCCTTGACACTGTTGATTTTTGGCCACTAGAGTGCGTCGAACTCATTCATTCATCATCCGAACCGCTTGATCCTCACAAGGGTGGGGGTGGGGGTGGGGGGGGGTCCTGGAGCCTATTCCGGCCAGTAGGCGGGGGACACCCTGAATCGGTTGCCAGTCAGTCGCATGGAACACAGATACCAACAACCATCCACACTCACACTTACATCTTGTCTAGGGACAATTTAGAGTGCTCAATCAGCCAGCCATGCATGTCTTTGGAATGTGGGAGGAAACCGGAGCACCCGGAGAAAACACACGCAAGCCCGGGGGGAACATGCAAACTCCACAAAGGGAGGCCGGAGCTGGAATCGAACCGGGTACCTCTGCACTGTGAAGCCAACGTGCTAACCACTGGACTACCGGGCTGCCTGCATCGAACTCAAAACACATAAACGACGCAGGCATGTTTTTTTTTTTTTTTTTTGTTGTCTCCATTTGATCTAATTTGCGACTTGAATCTCTAAAACGCAAATGCTTACACAATTCACCAAAAGTACTCAAGCATAATGTATTTGGGAAGACTGAAGTGGGTTTTTTGTACTTTTTGAAGTGAGTCGATAGTATAAAGCATTCTTTTGGACAATTACATATGAAAGGGCATTTTGTGCAGTCACAATAAAGGCACTTCTATAAGCGGTTAAGGGAATTCCAGAATCAAGAGATTCATTGTTTCCTTGAATATTTAGAGCATTTAGTCATGGCCAAAGTTGAAGGGAGACGATGTCGGACTCTGACGTCCTTCATCACCACAACCACATCCCCATTTATAAGCATTTTAACACCCTGCATGTCAAAAAATAATAACCGTACTTTGTGTTTTTTAGAATTGTCGTTTTACTGAACGCTTAAAACACTGTAAGCCAAAATCTTTAGTAAGTTAACAACGCTAATTAAAATAGATAAATCTAGTCAATAGCACATTTTAATTAGAGATTGCTTTATGTGACTCAAAAGGTTCTCCACACTGATTGAAAAAAAACGTGACTTTTTTCTCGCACATCAGTTTTTGGAAAAATAAATAATTGCATCATAAATGACAATCGCAGTACTGTGGGAAAGAAGTTACATTATCTTCCAAAATCATTCTGCTCTCGTGCAGAGGAATTTTCCCCATTCCATGTACTGTTAACTGACTGTAAATATGCATTTTTATTTGGGTGTTTAGATTTCAGAGTGTGTACTTGTTTTTACTTCAGTATTATTATTTTGCACATACTGTATACACGGAGTGTGAGTACTTTTGCAGCCTCTTGCAAACATGCCCTGATCATCATGGCAGCAAGGCAACGATGCCATGATGGCTGGGAGATGCTGGCCAACGGAGGAGAGGACTCAGCCGAGCTCGTGAACGCGGATGCGCGCTCCGGATAATAACCCGCTGACGCCTTCATCCGGGAACTGCCGCGAACTCGCTCTTCAACATGGCGGCGTCAGGTGAGGTTTATGTGGGTGAACCGACAAGCTCGGTTGGGGGTACAATTCAGTCCGTTTTAACAACCAATAACCGGCCATTTCGCGTTCGGAACTTGTAAGTACGTCCTTGCTCACTTTCTCGTCGTTGTCCGGCGTGGAAAATAGGTCTGTTTCTATTTTGAAGCCAATGCCTAGGAAACCGCCGAAGGAGTGTAACTGCACGAAGCAACGACATGCTCCATTTGAACATTTTACACGTGTTAATGGTGTTTTGTTTTTGTTTCTTAAGTAACAAGTCGGAACTGTCATGTCCTTTTTTAAATTCTTGTCAGTTCGTTAGTGTTGTGTATTACAAACCTTCGTTTGCTATATGACGTGTTAGCCATCGGCTAGCTAAAGCTCGGAGCACACTAAGCAGCAACGGACGCAAGCGCGTTTAGTCGAGGGGTTGGGCCGACCAGTCCGCGCTATCTGGGGACTCTCCCCACGTGTGCGACCGCTCTCCCCGGCGTCTGTGCGCAGTTAAAACAGGGCAGCTCTAGCGTTTCAACTCGCACGCCACACAAGTTCGTGGTGGCCTTTCATTGTCGCGGCAGTCCGCAGTCTTTTCCGGTCCAACGTTGATGCGACGACTGCGCACTTGATTCGTGGCGCGGCGACGTGCGCTAGGCCATAAAAGCTAGCCACCTCAGCAGTGATACGCTCCCCGGCAGCACGCCCTGTGCTGACTAAGCTGCAGCTAGCATCGCAAGAATAATCACCTCGTTGAATTGAGTGGTTTTTGACTGCCACGTGTCAGCATCGGCTCTCTCTTGTGTCACCGAATCAAAAAAGTTCGCGACGAAGTTGCTAGTCGCTTTCGTGTCGGTGCTGTCAATATTGGTGCGGATCGTTGACCTAAAAATAAATCCACATTAAATCGGCAGAAGGCACAAGCGGCGTATGAACATGCAAACAGGAGTAATTTAGTAGTCAAATGGATAACGTGCCGTTTGTTTGCAGCTTTGTGTAAAGACAGTCGTGAGTCAGCTTTATTCTTCCTTTTCTGCCTCTGATCAAAACAAATCGGACCCCATGTCGCACTTCTTTGCCGTTCGAACAATATGGAATATTCTGCCACGCGTGGATGCTCTCTGAATGTGCCACAACCACCGCTAGTCTTTTCTAATGTCCACTCATTCTCATCAAAACCTAGAGATTGTTTTGACTCATCTTACCAAAGGTTGCATGCCAAAGTGGACTGGAATTTTGTTAGACTGGGAAAAAAAGTAGTGTGTTTCGGGAACATGAAATTTCAGCATAGGGTCGGTAGGTCGGACAAAGTTTTTTTTTAACACCCCCCCAACTCTCCGGCGAGAGAGTTGGGTACCCAGCGGCTGGGTGTTACAGCCATCTCGTTACCTCTGCGTCCCGCGTCCTAGACGCATAATTTTCCCACGGGACGCACAGTTCCAAATAATGTGCGTTTTTGGGACGCAAGGAAATTTCTCAGTCCAAACAAACAAACAAAAACTACAGCAAGCCTGAGGATTTCACGGTAACAATAGTTATCGGTTTACCGGTAGCGTGTCGTTTCCGTGGCGTCATTTTAACGGTACCGAAAAATAGTTTAACCATTAGTCATCGCACACGACTTGACTGTGATCAACGCGATCTCACTGTGCCTCTGTGTGTTTGTGGTGTGTGAGTGTGTTTCTTCTAATTTACTTTCGTTTTGTTTTCAGTGTTGGGGGGGACGCAACAGATAACGTTATGTGCGCATGCGGGTTGCTATTATAGTCCGCAAACTGAGGAATCGTGCGGATGAAAGTTTGAGATGGCTGAATCTTTTCGATACATCAGTGGATGCTATTTTCTTAATATTATGGTGCGAGCATGCGACTGCAACACACAAAACGCGGTTTAAACTGTTGTCAGAGATCGTGGCCGCCGCCATGATTCAATGTTGTTGACAGACGACGGGGCAAACGACGCGCACGCTCAATGTGATTATCGCGAGAGTTTGCACCGTTGTAAAGCCTCTACACAAAAATGTAGAAGGTTGTTTGAAAAAAATGCCGACCGTAAAGTTTTTTTTCGAGGTAGAAATTCTCGGTCGGTCGGGTTACCGTACTTTTTTTTCTACGCCTTATGCTGACCAGGTTCTTTTCTCATATGTACATGCTTCATTCCTTGAGAAAAATAAAAATTTTCACAGCAGTAATAACACATGTGCACTAGTATTAATACTATAGAAATAAAACGTTATATAGCTCGCGAATGAAGCTGTGATGTAATTTAGCAAATATTACAGTCTGTAGAGCACTATGAAATATTCTGGTTTTATGTTTCCTTTGACTGCATCAACACTTTCCTCATGGACATCCACTTCTAGTTATTTTCATGATAGCGTCCGTCAATCTGCAAACTCTTTGTGGTTCTCCCCTTAGCTAAGAAGAAGAACAAGAAGGGGAAGACCCTCACTCTCACCGACTTCTTGGCGGACGAAAGTGGAGGCAGTGGCCCGGCTCCCAGCTACCCCGTCAAAACTAGCTGGGCTGATGAAACAGATGACTTGGATGGGGACGGTGAGCACTTGAAATGGATAAGATGTTATAGTTTGGTTGTTTGTTTTTTTTTTTTTTTATGTTTTCCATTCTCTGTTTTCAGTGTTGCTGTATCAATCTGTATTTTGCATGTCCATGCACTGTTTTTAACTGGATTTGGTAAACATGAATGTAACGCCCTGTAAAATCAAGGTCTACATTCCTAAAGAGCAGATATATATATATATATATGATTGGATAAACTTTATTGTCAAATGTACTGTATGTGTAACATACAACACAGATGAAATTTCTTCCCTCTCAACATGAAACAAGAAATATATATATATATAGGATTTCAATCATTTATTTTGGGAAAATGTATTTTATGCAAACTCTACCTTTGGCATTGTAGCTGTATTCTGAATAGGCAAATTGCATTCATTCTAATGTGACAATACCCTCAACACACCTGCCCCAAAATTGAAATTACTTGGATGAACAACAGTGTCATTGTTAGCACATTTTTGATTATTTTGACAGCAGTGATTCAGTTTCCTTTTGTCCCTCTCTTCCAGTGTCAACTTCGTGGCACACAGATGAGGATTCATTCCGGGCCCCGCCCATTGATCGGTCCATCCTGCCCACAGCGCCCCGTTCAGCTCGTGAGCCCAATATTGACCGGTCCCGACTGCCCCGCAGCCCACCGTACACTGCCTTTCTTGGCAACCTGCCCTATGATGTCACTGAAGAATCCATCAAAGACTTCTTTCGCGGCTTGGCAGTAAGCAAATACTTAACATGGCATCAGAGATCGGCGTACGCGGTTAACCTGCAGTTTTAAGATTGTTCAATGTGGTATTTGCTGATGTCCCCCCCCCCCCCCTTTCAATGTTTCCCCCAAGTTACTGACATATGAATCTGTTGTCTTTGTCTCAAGATCAGTGCAGTGCGTCTGCCTCGTGAACCCAGCAACCACGAAAGGTTGAAGGGTTTTGGCTATGCTGAGTTTGATGATGTGGAATCTCTCCTGAGGGCCTTAAGTCTCAATGAGGAGGTGAGGCAACACACCATGGCGATGCATTTTTAAGTTAAATTCTCTTGACTAAATCCACAGAAGGCATGCCATAGCGTAACCAATGCCTTTTTAATTTGTACCTGCCGTTCTGTTCACACCAAAAGAACCTGGGAAACCGAAGAATTCGGGTGGATATAGCAGACCAGTCGAATGATAAAGGTACGAAATGAATGCATTTTTTTCCCCTGAAGGACTGTACTATGATGTCTCTTCCATCCTCCAATCTGAATCCCGCTGGTGATGTGATGTGTACCATGCTGGTGTCTTTCTACCTTAGAGAGAGACAGTGGAATGATGGGAGGGCGAGATCGTGGTGGAAGAATGGGAGACATGGGCCCTGACAAGACAGACAGTGACTGGAGGGCTCGGCCTAGTGGCGACACTGACGATGCGCCTCCCAGGAGAGACGATGCCTTTGGAGAGAGTAAGTCACATTTCAAATTTAGTTTAAGAACGGAATAACACTGAATTTACCGCATTTGCTTCTTGGATTTTCAGTTTATGAACGTGACTGTTGTTGATGTTGCGGTCTCCCCCCGAGCAAAACAAGATACTTTGAACCATTATTTATAACTTAATGAGCATTACAACGGCTCAGTGAAGCTACAGATGGTTTCCTACAAATATCGACGCGTAACTATTTGGAAAACTAAAAAAGTTAAGTCAAGCTTAACTGTTCAGTGTACAAAGTAGCATGAAATAAAAAAAAAAAAGTTTTTTGTTTTTCTTAAACTTAAACCCCAACTAGAAACACAACTGTGTTTTAGCTAAATAAGTTGAGCGAATAAAAAACGTCTCACAGGATCACGTGATCGCTATGAGTCAGATCGTTTCCGCGATGGTGCACGACGAGACTATGATGGAGGAAGAGACCGCTACCGTGACCGCTACGATGACCGAGACCGGCGAGATTACGATAGAGGAGGTGAGTCTGTCATATTTTGGGGAGATTCGATTTGGTAGATTTTACTGGTATATCCAACACTGCGATAAACCTGCTCAACCGCCAATTTGTAGTTGATGTTTCGTCTTTCATATTTTTAACTTTCAATCTCTGCTTTCTAGGTTATGACTCTCGTGGTGGTGGAGGAGGCCGCCGTGCCTTTGGCAGTAGCTTCCGTCGGGATTATGATGATAGTCGCGGCAGCAGCGACCGTTACGGAGATCGAGATCGTTTTGGCGACAGGGATCGTTACAGCGAGGATCGATATGAACGGCGGGATGATCGGCGTGAAGATCAAGGTGAGTGCGCTGCTTGGAATTTGCTGGTTGTTAAGGGCGTCAATGAGTGGTCTTCACCACTCGATATAAAACTTGCGCGTTGCCCCTGCAGCTCCCCAGCAGAGGCCCAAGTTGAATCTAAAGCCCCGCAGCGTGCCCAAGGAGGAGGAAGGTAGTGGCGCCGGTGGCAGCGCATCTTCCCCAGCCGCTCCACCGGTGTCCAGCAGCAGGGCCTCCTCCATCTTTGGTGCTGCCAAGCCAGTTGACACAGCAGCCAAAGAACGGGAGGTAGAAGAGAGGCTGAAAAAACAAGAAGAGAGGCTGCAGAGGCAGCTGGAGGAGGACAAGAGTCGGGGCCCTGACAGAAAGATACGAGACAAGTATGTCGTCTGCCATCCTTCACTAAAACGTTGGAATTATAGCATGCTCAACTGGAAGGGATTGCAAAATAGACACTGATTTTAGATTCTTACACATTTGAGTCAATCTTTTATATCCAGAGATCCAAGCTGGCGGAGTGAGGAAGGTTACACTGAAAGATCTCGTACAGGAAGTGAGTCCTCCCAGCCAGGAAGTGGTTCTGGAAGAGGTGAGATATTCATACACTTTTACCTCAGAACATCGAAATTGAATTTGGCCAGAGCACGCGACAGAATTCAGCTTCCCAATGTTTCATCTGCCAGGGTCACAGTGTCGAGACAGCGAGCGTTCCGGGGAGAACGAGGTTTTCAGCGGCAGGGAAGATGAGCCCTCATCCCCCGCACCCTCCTCGCAGCCAGCCCCGAGCAAGGAACCGCTGAAGGTGATGCCAGCACCACCCCCCAAGGAGAATGCTTGGGCCAAGAGAAGTGCGGCCACCAGTGGCTCCACTGACACTGATGGGCGGTCCCCAGTCTCACCTGTTGGTTCAGCTCCTCCCAAGTTCAGGTGGGCGTACAATTCTGATGCCTAACAAATACATAGATGTCCTGTACGTTATGCCCTGATTATTATTATATGTATTTTTATTTTTCCTCTTTTTTTTTTTTTTAGCTCCTCAAATTCTGCAGATGAAAGAGAATCTGGAAAGGGTAAGGCTCGCTGCTGAACGTGTGGACTCACTGGGTGATTTCAGCAATTGTTGTCTCACACTTAAAAAGTGGAAGCGTTGTAATAAGCAACACTGCCGAGCTGTAGTTAACACCGTTTTTACTTGAGTAATGTGCCAAGTTGATGGATGATCAACTCCGATACGATGAGCATAGTTTTATTTTGTAATTATGATTTTTTTTTTCTCTTAAAGGGCTACTTAAGATTTGACAAGAGCTTAACTGGTATCTTGCCCTCAGATTTTTTTTAAAGGTCATACACCAAAGTCAAGCACCCCAGAAATTGTACCATTTGGAGTTCATATGATGCAAAAGTCACTGAAAAAATATTAACACGACGTTGCTACACATAGCGATGAAAGACTTTGACCAAATGTGCCATAAGTCTTTAAGTTCATCCATTAGGTTGGTGGGTCGATTTAAACAACAACAAAAAACACCAATCGACCTCTGGTGCTCATTAGATGACATGCCAATTTTTTATGTGCACCCCTGCCAAAAGAGAACAGAGTATGTTTAATTTGCTATTGAAACATGTTTATTTTTGAAGATAAGAACTTGAAGTCAGCCAATGTGCAGCTCCACTGTACCGTAGAGGTAACTGTTAGGCCAATAAGGGAGCGTTTTCCATTTGACAAGCTGCTCACATTTGTGTTTTTGTTCAGATCTTTCATTATCATTGACTGTCTCTGGTGACACAGCTCATTAGCATAACGAAATAAAAAATTACAATGTTCTTTAGTGGTGCTCTAAAAACACCAAAAAATAGTTGAATCAGGAAGGCCACAAAAATGTCACTTTTCCCAAACATTTTACTGTTTGTCAGTCCTTTTGTAGCTTCTCCTGTGTGGGGAGCTAATAAACGAACAGTATGCAATTATGAAAAGCGTCTCATAGGAGATATACATGAAAACCTCACTTGGACTCACGTTTTTTACAGAGGGATTAAAAATGCAAATACAGTGTTCCCCAGCATATTCAAGGTTTGAGGAGTCGCCTATTCACCCCCCTCCCCCTGAAATCCATCCCCTCCTTTGCTGAGAAACTCATCTGGTCACTTTTTTTGCGTTCGAGCCAAAACAAAAGTATTTCTTTGGTGGCATCTTGGTGCCAAGAAACCTTGAGGTGAGTTGAGGCGCTTCATTTAGACCAAAGTCGTGCTGAGCGCCATCTTGCGGTATCATATCGATACAACCTTTTTAGTGGGGCCGCCAAGTCCTTGTGATTTTTTTTCCTCTACTGCGGCAGGGCTCTGTCTCAATTCCCCGCGAATAGCGGGGGGGACACTGTAATTTAATTTGACCTACTGTAAGTGCAAAGCTGTATGGAGGGTGAAAAAAAATGGGACTCGGTGGACCCAACTTTCCAACTGTCATTTAATGATTCACCTTTCACTGCCCCTCCATCAGTGACTGCCACAGATGGGGCTTTGCTGCTGCTGCGTGTTGCAAGTGTAGTCGACAGTTTACCGTCCAACCATTCTCTCAACTGTCTGGCTTCTCCTTTAAGATGAGAACAAGGTTGACGCTGCTCACCGGGACCGGGGCCCCCCACGGGCTCGAGGTGGGCCTGCGGGGCCGGGAGCAGGGCGAGGGCGAGGAGAAGGTCCCAACAGAGACCGAAGAAAGGAGGCAGACAGGTCAGCCACTTACAGTTTAGCAACTCTTTAAGTTGTTAACCAAAGCAGGCAGTGAGCTAGCATGAGGGCATCTGCAAAGAGTGGCCCACATTATGCTACACAACTGATGATGCATCCCCCCCGTCCCAAAAACGCTCAATGTTAGTTGGAGTGCGACATCAGTAAGAGCATAGCATGAGCTAGAAAACAAGTTTGGACTATGACTGATAGCGGCTTGTAGATGATCCAAATGGATGGTGTGTGTGATCCTGTCGTCTTTAAGTATTCTTGGCAAGTGCTGTTAGTCTTGCTGTTGAATGTTAACCTACGGGTTCATTCTGACTGTAGAAAGGATAACAGAAGAGACCGAGATGCCCGACCACCGCCAGAGCCAAAGAAATACGACGAAGCCCCAATCCCTGTAAGTCCGTCACCGGGCATCAAACTCTGGCAGTTGTCATAGTTGCTAAAGGCTGTTCCTGAAGCTCTTGGGCTCCTACCCCCTCCACATTTTAGTCCAGTCCGCCACCAACCACCACCACCAGCAGCAGGCACCAAATAATGAACGACTGAGCGATTTGCCTGAACGCAATTTGCTGAGAATACCCGATTGTCTTTTTCAGAAGTTCAGCTCAGCCAGTAAGTACGCTGCTTTGCTAATGGATGGAGACGGCGACGACGCTAGCGACGTGGAGTAGAGAAGACGGCAAAGAAGAGGAGCAAATGAACACAAGAATAATAATTTCACATAGCTTATATTCTCCTTATGCGGAAGTAGCCCCCGGGAGGACACTCGGCCCTCCCTCCCTCCCTCCCTCCCTCCCTCCCTCAAACCTGTCTTTTCCCTTCCATCTCCCTTCTACTCTCCCTCCTCTGCCCCACTCTTGAGGACTCTTTCAGGTTCCACACAATAGTCACCTTCTGGACTTGTTTTAATTGGGCCGGGAATAATATGAGTGTTTAGCTCATGAAATGTGATGGATAACGTTGACAAATTGTAATAAATACATGGAAAAAGTGGGGGGAAAAAAGAATTTGTACATTTGTGGATCAGAGGTGCGGTGGATTGATCCTAGTTGATGTAGCTATGGCACTGTAATGGACTTTTAAATTCGAACCAATCATTCCCATGATGACCTTTGCGTACCTCCTACCAAGGCCACTTTTTTTTTATTAGTCATTTGAAAATCAATTTTTTTAACTCTTCTCGCTCAAAACGTAATCACAAATCTTGTCTTCCAGCACTAGCTTTGAATCTGAAAGTAACGCATGGAACGTTTTCCACATGTCCACTGTACATGTTTAGACGTGATTCACTTAACACTCCGAATGACACTAAACAGCCGCCTCATGACTCACCTCGAGTCTTTAAGTGCCATTATTGTTCAGCCCATACCATTGTACAGACTTTGTTCTCTTTCTATCCCTTCCGATGAAATCATCGCTTCAATGAAAGTCTTATTTGCGCTCCTTTCTGGCCGTCTTCCCGTCCTCCACTGCTGTCCACAAATCTTCCTTCTCTTCCTCATGTGAGTGCCGCAGTGTGGGAGGTTTTCATGACATGACCTTTTTTCCCGCTTGCAATAAAAGGGGTACACAGTACGTTCTTCCCAATTGTTTATGTCTTTACTCCAATTGACCAAGTGCCTTGCGTTTTTGCGCACAACTGGAGAAATCCTTTGAATGTACTTTATTTGAACATGTCTGTCGTGTTGTACGTGCTAAAAATGTGGGTCAACTTTTGTCGTTTTATTGTTCTCAAATTACGTAATTTTCCTATTTTAAAAAATTACAAATGTGGTGTGAAACCAATGTACATGTTCAAATGAAGTACAGTAGAAGGACTTTTTGCTTCGGTGGGGTATTGAGGGGGGCGGGGAGCTGATTTTGAGATGAGATTCTCAGCCCCCACCCCCCTCCCGTTTCCTTGTATGACCTCAAATTGCACAGTGGATTTTTATTTGTAGCTTAATTTTCACAGGAGGTCCAATATAGCAAGTTGATGTTATAATCAGAACTATAGATTACACGTTAACTCATTCACTCCCAAGAATGTTTTTTAAAGGATCCAGGCATTCATTCCCAGGTATGTCTATGTATTTTTATTTCATTTTTTTGAACATGATAGGGGAAAGAAGGGTCATAAAATGACTAGCGCTGAAAGAGCTAATGTAGTGAACGACTAATTTAGGATACTTGGGGGGTCAGATTACCCGAAGAAATGGTAAGAATGCCAAAGGTCTTAAATGCTGTTTTAACTTAAAATGGAAAATTCTGGGACAGAACTAAGGTCAAAGAACAAAATTAGAACCCAAAACCTCTGTCTTGACTATACTGTATTTTATTTATTTTGCAACTGAGTAAAAATGACTGGTCCCAAAAATGTAGCTGAACAAATAGTTAAAAGATAATTTTAAAAAAAAAATATATATATATAATAAATATAAAACTATTGGTAGTGCAAATAAGTACATAAAAGTATGAACGGCTGATCCAGCCAAAGAGACTAAACAGTAAAACGTGTTTCTACAATGGTTTACAAAGTTGACTCTTTTTATGTTGATTTGTTTCACAAATTTGTAATCGGTTATATAAAACGTACTTTTTTTTAGGAATACTGTATTAAAATCAACTGAGCAAACCAAATGATGTTGAAAGTAGTACATTCATGAAACTTGACATCCACAGGCTGCTATGAAACCCAATCGGAATGAAATCAACCAGCAATACATTTAAAGCTTAAATGTGTTGACTCCTCTGTCCTGCCAGTCATAGGATGACTACTTCCACCAGTTGTGATGTCCCAACAACTTTTTTTGCCATCTAGATGTTCTTGTAGTGTGGTCTGCAGGGACATATCCCCAATGTTTCTTCAGCCGCCCCTTACTGCAGCTTGGAATCCTGGTGGCAGCTGGTAAGAATCCTGCTGAGCTTCATCTCACACTGACACGAAGGTCAGGTCAGCATGCCAGCCAATAACGTGTTGTTCTGATTTACAAGCGTCGTAAATGGGATACCTTTCATTTTATTGCTGATGATGCACTACTGTTTGAACTAAATTTAAGATGCATTTTTACTACATTTAAGTACATGCATTGATCTCAAGAGTCCATTTTAAGTCACAAGTTGGAAGTAATTTTTTCAATGGTTAATTTTTAGTGCTAAATTTACATTTACAAATTTCCACAGACATGATGCCTTTTTAGATGTTGCAAAAACAGTGATTTTTTTCCCCCTTCACATGCCCTCAACTGTGAGACATTTCTGCCATGGATATATGAATAAAATTGACTTGATTTATTCACCCACACTTTCGACCAAAGGTCTGTGCTTTTTTTTTTTTTTTTCTTATGTACTTTTTGATCAGTGATGGATTTTGCCTGGAAATCCTGAAAGAGACTATTCGGCTCCAGCCCCCCACCTGTGTTGCCTTGTGAGTCAGCAGCTGGTTCTCGCTCACCCACGCACACACCATCACCCGTCACAGCATATGACAGCCTAGGTCCTGGTGTCATTTACCTACTCTTCTCGTGCCTGAAGATGTCATAAATTATAAGCCTGTGACTGACTGACTGATTGTACAGTAAATGTTAACATGTTAATGGCTGAAGCTTGCTTTATTTTGCATCCACAGATCGGTCCCGCCCATAAAGCCGAAGAACGCCTCGAGCAGTTAAAAACCTCCTCGTAGAAAGAACTTCTTGTTTGAAATTTTCCTCTACCCAACAGTCTGCTAAAAGCCGAGTTTTGTCTGAGGAATTACAGTTCAGCGTGTGGTGCATAGAAGGCGAGCCGTGTTGAGATTTTTAAGCACACAGACAATCATTGTATTCCGTCTCAGTGGAGTGGAATCAAGATGGAATTCAGTCTATTTCTGTCAATAACGCTGCAGTCTTAGAGTACTTCCAAGCAGAACGATGAATCCTGATTGACACCACAGGAGATACGACACACTATGTTGCATTTTAAAGTGGAACGATGTGCCTCAGTGCGATAATGATTCGATTTGATAAGGTATGCCACAGTTTGAGGTCTAATACAATGAGTTTTTGTTGAAAGTCAACATTTTTTTCACAATATGAATTAACTTGTTATTCCTATAAATTTCCTCCAAATTGATTTATTAAAGTCAAATATTCCAGTTAATTGTAATTTCACCATTTACCACTAGATGGCAATATCATGTCAGTTGCGCTTGCCCCAGGTTTTATACTGCCCTGTACTGCGTGAGTAGGCCTAATGATGTGCTGATTTGGGATGACATTCAGGACAAACATAGTACCTGAATAACATTATAATTTTGAGTGAGTTGATGTAAAAAAAAATAATAAATTGCACAAAATGAGAATGTGGAAATGTTTTTGATTGTTCAAACCCTTTGTTGTTGAAGGCTGGATGTTTTGCATTGAGAAATGTATTATGTAAAACCAAATGTATTAAGGGCACATATTTTGCACATGTGCACATATTTTTTCAATGAAAAACAATACACATATAGATGACAAACAATAACATTAAAATATTTTATCCACCCCAAGGTTTTTTTTAATGCAGATCTACAGCCGCGTCCTAAAATGAAGTCAAGCACACGTCTCGGTGAAGAAAAGGAGCCCAAAGAAGGCTTGATCCTGCGGCGGTGTGCAGACTAGAAAGAGTCTGGATGGGGCAGGCTGCATGCAAGCGGCTCCTTCTGCGAGAGAGTGAGAGGGGCTTGAAGTGAAGCCAACCGGGGAAGAGGAAGGACCATAAACAGCTGCCCCCCCCCCCCATGCAGAGACAGCAAGAGGAGCCCGATGGAAAGAGAGGGCGGATGACAGGAGGGTCTGTGGTGAGTTCAGCAAGGGAGTGTCGCGTTTGAGGGTCTTCAGAGGCAGAGGAAGGTGCTGGCAAGTGGAATGGGAGGCGGGAGGTGCTGAGTGTGCACCCGCATGCTTTGAGAGTGAGGAAAGCCGGAGTGTAAGAGGACTGGGAAGCGTGTGAGGAAGATTGGAGGGTGGCAGGAGAAGTTGTAAGAGGAGAAGCGAGAAGAAGTCACCTGCCAGAGGAGCGGGAGTCAGCTGGAGGTCGGATCATGTTGGGCAAGCGGACTTCGGACGTCAAGCTTTGAGAGGTTCTCTTCTGGCAACAAAACTTCAGAGGAACACAGAATTGATGTGAAGGGCCACCAAAGGCTGCAAACATGGGGTGCATTCACAGCCTGGCCACCGGGAGGATTAAGGACCACCAAGATGACCCCGAAGGCACAGCTCTAAAGACCGACCCTGAGCTCCCTGAGATCCTGCAGCTCGCTGAGGTGAGTGGGGGAACAACTGTGCTGCATGGCATGTTAACAACTCGTTTTATAACCTGAAAAACTCCTTGCCTAGTCTCAGATTCAAAAACAGATGCTGTTCTACTACTTGGTAATGTGGCAGGCAGTCTTACACTTTTTTTCCTTACAAATCTTAATTCGGATGATTTTTTTTAATTGAAGTTGGGGTTTTTGTGTTTTTTTGCTTTGACTGAGATACTTGGTGGCAACGATTTCAGTTCACATCACCTCACAACAAGCAGCTGTTTGGCAGATAGTGAGCCGGTCTTCACGAAGGAGTCGTCAAGCTGTTGAATGCCACTCCCAGTTGAAGTTCACTCTCAAACTAAACATTAAACTAAGAGAATCACACGTTTTAATGCTAAGAAGCAATGCAAAATGCCATTGACAGGCTGTTATAATGTTTTAAGCTATTGATATTTGAACACAAATAGAGGTGCAACATATGTAGACAGACAACAGGGGCATATATGTTACATCCCTTGCGAAAAATGACTCTTCTTATGTTTGGATTATACTGTCCCCAGTTTCCCTAGGCGCACACACCAGAAGGAGTAGCACAAAGTCCATTGAATTAAAACAAAAAAAAGAAAAATATGTCGAATTATTGCGCTCTATTTATTAATGTAATTACTGTATGTTCTGTTATTTTTTAAAAATGTACAAAAAAAACATTTTGGGGTGGGCCAGGCTGGAATTTATTGGTGGCATTTCCCGTCAGTTCAATGAGGAAATTTGGGATTTAAGATGCACGTGTTTTGTCACAAGTTCTAATAAGACATCTATATGTGTTAAAAGCTGGACCGAACTTCAAAAGTCCTAAGTAGTCCTAGCAATACTATTGCAATAATAGTTCCTGGAAATACATTTGATCAACCTGTTCAGCATTTTAGTTATTCATTCATTCATCTTCCGAACCGCTTGATCCTCACTAGGGTTGCGGGGGGTGCTGGAGCCTATCCCAGCTGTCTCCGGGTAGTAGGCGGTTGCCAGCCACTCGCAGGGCACACAGAGACAAACAACCATCCACGCCCACACTCATACCTAGGGACAATTTAGAGTGCTCAATCAGCCTGCCATGCATGTCTTTGGAATGTGGGAGGAAACCGGAGCACCCGGAGAAAACCCACACAACCCCGGGGAGAACATGCAAACTCCACACAGGGAGGCCGAAGCTGGAATCGAACCCGGTAACTCTGCACTGTGAAGCCGACGTGCTAACCACTGGACTACCGGGCCGACCCGCATTTTAGTTATTGACCTTCAATTTAGGAGTACTTCAACTTCTTCTCCTTTATAAGACCTTGGCCTGAGACACTATCAGCATCTTCAGAATGCAAATTGTATGACTTCATAAAGGTGTGTGGAAGAATCCCAGCCAATGCTTTTGAGATGATCTATGACAGATTGTGAACCAAAATCACAGATTAAAAAAAACAAATTTAAAAAAAATCCCATTCACAAGCTTTAATAGCTGCGGAAGGGCTGACCAGCTGATTCATTGTAAATGAAATTGCATGATGTTTCAAAACGTTTGTCCATGTCGTGAACGTCATTACTGATGAAATGAGCTGTCCGGTGATGGCCGTTAATCATGTCCTGCGGGGTTAAGGGTTAAAAGGAAGTGGTGGTGTAGGTTACTATGCAGGGTTTGACACGTCGTCTCTCTGTCTGCTAGCTTTACTTTGGAATGACACACACGCACACGCATACACATTGCTGTGAATGGAAGCTTCGGGTGAAGTTTTATGAAGCCTGTAATAAAAAAGTGTCTGTCGGTTTTTGCGGGAGGAGGTCACACGCCCGAATGTGTGTGTTTTTGTGTGTTTTAACAAAACATGGCACTGTAGCGCGCTGTAACATCACCATTACTGGTACATTTTATTTGAAAAGAAGTCAGAAATCTCCAATAAAGTGCTATGCTATCATCATGAATAACCAATAATGCACCATATTATCTTTTACGCACGTGTTAGGATGCATGAGTCCGATCTACAATGGACGTCTGGATCTCACCCCCAAAAAAATCCAAGATCACATGTAGCGTCAAATTCCTTAAGGCCTGCTTTTGTGTGCGTAGGAGCCTGTGTGAATTTCCTTGCACGTGTGAGTCTTTGAGTCTGCCAAATGATGATAACATGGTCTCTGCAGAATGGGTGGACTCGGCACTCTTTAATTTCATACAATTGTCCTGTCCGGTTTCCTTCCCTCTGTGTTTCACTCTCTCTCACATGTGCATACAAACAAACATATTCCCGCACCTATTTTCAGAATTTTTGTGGCTCTTTAGAGGTGACTGCCCTTACTCGCGCTGTTATAAATACCCTGCTTGAACTGGAGCATACTCCTGGCTTGTCACCTGCTCCCGTCCCTTCTGGACTGTATGTGTGTGTATGTTTGTGTGTGCGTGTTCATGTGTGTGTGAGGGACTCCATGTATGTCATCACTAGTAAGGTGTCACGAAAGGAAACCCAAACAGGCCGATGCATTTAGCATGGAGTGGGTGTGTCACGGTACTCAAGTACAGTATTAATTTTCTAGAGTGTGTGTATGTGTGGTGCAGCAGTGTATTTTTAGGAGCCAAGCACTTCTGTGAAGGCCCTTTTGAAAAGACTTTGTTATCATTCTTAGATAAGTAGACTTTTTGAGCAATTTCCAATGCACTGTGTTTCCGCAGAAGTCTTGAAGTCTTACATTTCATTTTCAAACATTGTTGGCCATCATTATGCTTTAAAATGACACTTCATTCTAAAACCCAACATTGAAAGCTCTAAAAAAAATAGTTGTGTAGTATTCCGAATTCTGTAAAGAATTTGACTCACATTTTATTTCCGTATGGACTATATTATCACAGAATCTAGTTAAATATTGTAAGATTGAGCTCATAATGTCCAATCCTCGTAGTTATTTTTATGAGTGGCCAAGTTAATGTGACGTTTTGCATTTGTGACTGTCGTGGTTCGACTTTGAGTATTCGCATGACTTTCATGCAAGCAGCATACTCTGGGTTGAAGTGGGTTCCCACTCAGTGACGGTGAGAATGTTTGTTGGTATCAAAACGAATGACGGGTTACAGGGGTAGGAGTTGGGGACCCCTGCTGTCTAGAATGTGGATGAATGGATGTATTTGATCAAAGTCGTGAATTTCCATTTCCCTAAAACCTGCACATGAAATATGTTAGCACCACCTTAAATTGTTTTCAAAGCGTTTTGTCACCACGTCATGAGTAAAAGCATTTAAAAAAGGCTCCAAATGAATTTTCAAAAAATCTTTTCCAGGGGTTCTACAAATAGAAACTACTACTACTACTGGAAGATTTATCCCATAACTACCAAATTTCAAGGATGTACCGGTAAATTAATCAATCAAACTCCTTGATGTGAATTGCACCCACATCTCACTCGTCTCAGTCACAGCACAACATAGCTTGAACTAGCTAGCCTGCTATTCGAGCAAGCATTCACACCATTTACACAATAAATGGAATGTAACAGTGGAGCAAGAGACAAGTAGAGTGGCCGTGTGCAGTGGTCTCACTCACATGCTTGGAGAGTGACACAGACTTTGGCCGTAAAACTCCAAAGGGGTGGGGCCCTTTACCACGTCAATTTATCTTAACACTGCTGCTGACAGTCATGGGATCCCCCTGGAGACGCAACGTCCGTCAAGCTTCGTTTCACTGTTACACAAACAAAATAAAATGGTTGAAAACAACTTCACCAAAATGGGGGATGCAGCTAGATTAGAATGTTACCATTTTTACCTTTACTATTTACTATTTACAGAATTCAGTTCTTAATGTTACAGTGAGTCATTCAATATTATATAAGTCTGTAGTGGACACATTTATTTCGCACTTACTGGCTTTGAAAACGTCAGCATATTCGACGAGTGGTGAGCAAGTCTGACTTAGGAATTGAGAGGTTCTGTGTTCAAAATCAGTGTGGCGTTTGCGTGATCTCCCCATGCTTTTGTGGGTTTTCCCCTACACTCTGACGGTGTATTACAGCTGCATGAAGAGAAATTAGTCATCTCCATTAACAAGAGCTTCAATTATGACTTTTAGGCACAGTGCTGTGTGCATTTTCGTTCGTTTCTTGGTGCCTGCCCATCAATACTGTATTCAACTTTTGCCGGATGAGCTGCACTGCGATAATTTGACCAGTAGATGGTGCCCTTGACTATTGGCAATTGGCAGCTAAGGCTATGGAACTCGATGACAGATCATATCATCAAGAAGAATACCGTTGATTGTGATCATGAGGTTCAGGTCTAATCTGCCTACGGTGTATATTAACCATGGCCATCTTGTGATGGATATTGCCCAAAACAGATGGGGTTCTTGGGGACAATCAAATTGAAAAGTGGCTTTTAGTTGTTGGTGTTGATTTCAGGCAGGAAATTGTCTGCTGTTCAAGTAAACTAACAAGAACCGGCTGTGCATGTTTATCATACAAACCTGAGCACTATTCATCAAACAACCAAGAACAGGTATTTATAAAACGTGCAGCTAGAAAGAACTGAACTGAGAACTATTGTGGATATGTTTACCATCTACAACTAATGACATTCTTTAATAATCGTCCCTCTGTAAACATGCCACTTGCCTCCAGTAGAATAACTACAAATTAATTAAAAACACATGGACATTATTGAGGGGGGTAGGGGAGGGGGCACATGGCACCATGTTCACTCTACATTATGTAACCAAAAAAAAAACCCCCGCTCAAGTTAAAAGTTGCTATTTCATGCATTATACATATCTATTCATAAAGGATTTATAGTCCATTCACAACACATTGGAGAAAGTGCTCTTTTATAATGCATCACAGTGAATGAGCTCAGAATTCAAGTGGGTGTCCGTGAAACTGTGCAGTGTTGGAATAATCAAAAGGTGCTTGTGTATTAGAGGTAGGGGTTAAATACTCTTCCTGCAATCCAGGCGTTGGAAAAAGGCAGGAAAAAAATAAATATTCAAGCCATGCAGGAAATGTTTTTTCAAGGCTAAGGAAATTCAGTTATTTGTTTTACAGGAAAAGAAGTGTGTACAGGTAGGGTGTTTTGCAGCCACTTCTCTGAAGGACTCGTGCGCGCATTAGACACCCAGAATGCCCCCGCCTCCTATTAAAAGAAAAAAAATTGTTGGTTTAATATGATTCATACTGTAAGGCATTTTTTGGGGGGAGGATGTAGTCATAATTTACTGTACAGTATTTGCACATTTGGATTCCGTAGCTGTGTGTGTGTGTGTGTGTGTGTGTGTGTGTGTGTGTGTGTGTGTGTGTGTGTGTGTGTGTGTGTGGGAGTTTGCAATTTTGCCCAAAATATTCCAAGCTGTAATTATGATATTAATAAAAGCCATTTTGACCCATCTAATGCCTCTAAATTTGTAAGAAACCACAGCGCCTGAGGGAAAATCAGAGGCAGTAGGCGTGATTTATGAGGCGGTCACTCATTTGTCGTGCACTCGCGGGCACACTCATAGCAGGCAATCGTCTATGGACTCATGCTGACCTGTTACGGTCTCTTTTTATTCCAGAGACTCACCTTATTTGTTACGGAGTGCTATTGTAACACTCATGGTATTTGTTTTATTTTATTTTAGGTCGTGTTTTTTTCACAGATCATATTTACCGTATTATACTGTCAGATCATAATGACAGTTTTAACTAACGTGCCAGAAAAATGATTCAAAAAAATAATTGGCCACTCCCCTTTTACCTATCATGTGTGGACCAGCGGATGAAAACGTGAACCTTTGGAGAGTACAAGAAATGAATGGCGCCAACGGCCTCTAAAATATCCACTCTCTCATTGTATTCCTTTCTTTGTGTTATTATAGCTATAGTGGCCAAGAGCAAACCGCTTCTTCCTTGACAAATGTTGTTTGTGGCTAAATACAAAATGTAACACAGTACATGTGGCGGCTTTAAACACTGTTTATCGATAACGCCGGGCGTAACGGGGGCTTTCCATGCTGGCGAGTGGTCTTATATATGCGAAAGTCAATCGCCAACTTGTTGGGGGGGGTTTTCCAGTTCGGTTACTTTCAGTCAGGTAGATCGGTGTGTGGCGGGCCTTGGGTATGGTGCAGCTGCAGATGACACCCTTACGCAAGAGTGCCAAAAAGCAGTCCACACAAGTTACGCTGTGTGTTTCTACAGCTGCCATGTGGTATCATCCTGTGCAGTTGAAAAGAACACATGGGAAGGTTGTAATCAAGGTGAAGAGAAAGTTCGATGAGCAGCGTGTTCGTTTGTGGCGTGTGGAAAGGTGGAAGAAAACAGGTGACGAGACCTCCCGGTTTGTTTTGTAGCGATACAAAGCAGTGGGCCATGCCTTCGCTGAGAAGCACTTCGCCACGGGACGAGTGTATGACGTGTGCCAGCAGACAACAGAAAGCTTTCCTGCTTTCTGCAAGGGTGAGCTGAAATCCTCAGTGTGTTCGTATATGTCTGCTTGACAAGCTCACCCGGTCTCCTTGAACGCATCTCTCAGCTCTACTTGTTGTTTGCGGAGTGCATGATGGCAGTTCACAAGGCATGTGAAGCCACAGTTAGAACAATCTTGGCTGGTTGTAGCACGGACTTGGACGAGGCGTGTTCGCTGACCTAGATGTGTGCTTTGGAAAAGCCCCCTCTCGAACAGCAGCCGGCCAGGTCGGTATGAGTAATTCATTGTGGTAACCTACAGCGGTTACGTCTCACTTGCTGCACAACGTGTATTAGATGTGGACCTGTTTCTTGTCTACTGCTAATATATTATGACAGCATTTAGAAAAATGTGAAACATACCGTAAATTGAACTTAAAGCCGCAGGATCATGATCAGAGCTCGTTGATGTGGAGGAGGGAAACATCTAACATGCAGGATGAGGACCAGAGTTCAACACCTAAGTATTAAACCAGCAGTCAAGATAATCTCCTTTTCAAGCCAACCAACCTTCTGCGATCGACCGTTCACCGCGCACGCGTACACGTACGCCATGATGAGCAACAGCCATGACGGCCCCTAACATGAACGAAACATAAAAATAAAGTATATACAAGAGTTTGTGAGTGTGTATTTTAAACCATTATCATCATTTAGCAGAAACACAATGTCAGACAGAAGCCACCAATGTCAGAATATGCTCAAGTTCATATTATTTCACAAATTGATATGATTGTTCAGTTCCCAGAGGTACAAAAATGGTTGAAAATGGGTTGTTGTTGTTATTTTTTTTATTTTGTTTTTTTACCTTACAATGTCAAACAAGCCATATTTTTGGTTTCCTAAAAAGTGATGGTTTTGGAGATACTAGGATTTGCCTGGCATCAGGCAAAGTTAATATCCATCATTACTCACCGGCCAAAATTACCACAGTTTAGTTTGCTGACTGTCTTCTTCTGGATATTCTCAATGATCTCTACTTGTGTCACACAACAGCGACCGTCAGATGGGGCGGCGCGTTACGCGTAATACGTGCAGCTTTTAAAGGGATTTATGCATGAAAAAAATAAATAATGCTGCTTATATACAGATGGTCTCTATGGCCAGAATTTTATGGTGCATGAAATAAATAATACTCATGATTGCGCAGGCAATACAAACATACCAGTACACTGTATGGAAAAATGTGGGGACAGGAAGGGTTGCCTCCATAGTTATGACTGGATGTGTTTCTTCAGGGGAACTTGAAAAACCTGAGTCCTACACCACAGAAAATGGGACGCTAGCTGAAATTGGCTGTCCCAAACTGCCACACAACCGGCACATTAACCACATGACCCTCGTGCGGAACTCTGGTCACCTCCAATCCCTGTGAGATCTCAAATCTCATACAAAATGACCTAATAGTGCGCCACTGGACACTACCAGCTGTTGTGCCTTAGCAGCCTGCCCCTAAAAGAGGATTATTGTTTTTTTTTTTTTAAATGTCATACTCGGTTACCACGGAGATGGACAAATACAAGTGCAATGGGTGGCTGCTGGACGTTCAGTGGTCACCAAGGACCATGATCAATGTGGATGGAAGAAGAGTGTAAATATAGAAAATAACAAGAGTGCCATGGATGCATGCCATGGAGTGATTGGTGTAGAGGACACAAATAGGTGAGAGGCAGCTGGCGGGGCTGTGTGTGTGTGTGTGTGTGTGTGTGTGTGTGTGTGTGTGTGTGTGTGTGTGTGTGTGTGTGTGTGTGTGTGTGTGTGTGTGTGTGTTATGGCTTTGTGGGAACTTAAATCTGCCAATCAAAGTGTGTGTGCGTTTTTGGGTCCAGAATTGGGATTTTGTCTCATCTTCCCTTTTTCCCTTTTTTTTTTTTTTTTAAATTCAAGCTATACTTGTGCATTTTGTCCTCTGTCTCTTGCAGACATTTTAATCCTGAGGTCATTGGGCATACTCACTCTGCCCACTGTGTGCATGTGGTGCATTGATGTGTGTGATGAGTGCAAAAGCAAGAGCAAGTCCTTCCACAGGGAAGGCATGTTTTACCGTGTGGGTGTGTGTGGCCTGCGCCACAAACAGGCCGGGAGGGGGAAAAGGGAAAAAAAAAAAAAGCTATGTGGTGAGTGCTGCTGGCACTGTGGACGAGGGTGGATGCGTGTTGTCATATGAGACAGAGCGGGAGAGAGTGAGCAATGGGTTTGTGTGTGTGACCGAGAGAGGGACGGACAGAGGCTGTGTATGCCAATGTACAGACTGGACTGCTCAGAGAGGGAGGCAAGGACTGAAGCTGCTTGTTGAGAGGTAAAAAATGAAATAAAAAACACTCAGCACGGACACTCCGTTTGGTTTATAACGTCTATTTTGTCCTTAAATCTACTGTGTGGCGTCTCTTGTTGTGAGTGGTCAACTAGTTCTGTTAATGCAGCATGTCATTCCATGATGGCATAGTCTTCCAACAATGGATAGAGTGTTTTTACTTTGCTCCAAAGAGGATTTCTTCTACTGCAAATACGGTATATTGGATCTTAAAAATAGACACGCGATGTGACCTACAAAAAATAAATAAATATGCACGTTTGAATTTTTAATATTAGAGTTAGTGATTGTACGATGGTAGCAGTTCACTCTCGTGGGTTCCGTTCCCACTCAGTGCCGCTGTGAATGTGAATGGTTGTTTACACGTGTGCCTTGCAATTGACCGGCGGCCCTTCTAAGGTGTACTTTGTTTTTTGCCGGAAATCAACTGGGACAGCTCCGGGAGACAATGAACAGGAGAAATTGTATCAAAGATGGATGGATATGATTTAAATGACTCCATCTATTGGATCTTAAAACCATGTAAACCTTACCTTATTTGCATGCATCATATCTGACCCAAGGGCACCAAGCAGAGACACCCCCCCACCCCCATTGTTAATCAGCTGTTCTACCATCAACAATGTGATGGATGCTAATGTTGCATAGTGATGTACACATGGTTACAAAATCTGCTCCTGCACAACAGCTGCTGTGCAATTGTATGAATGGACATTGTGACGATGGTGACAGGACGATGTCTACATCTTGTAAACATCGGTGATGTATTCTTGTCTTTGTTTGGAGAGAATAGTTTGGACACTACTTTTGTACTTTTATCGATGAACTGCCCTTGGCTCACCATCTCTCCACAGGTAATAAAGCAGATCACTGAGGAGCATATAGAGATAAGGTGTCTTCACTAGGTCAGCAATGGATTTGGCTGATGAGCATCTGCGTTACCAGAACATGTTGACATATCGCCTCCCAAAGCAACTATTTATAGTTGCGATCGGGCAAACTACGATAATACTCGGCTTGGTTTAATTCAGCACGCTTTTCTTGGCCTTATCTAAAGTGACATTGGACACACGTGGCTGCATGCGCCTCCTGTTTGCATCTCTTTCATTTCCTCATATCCATCACGAAGCAATAACCGTGCTGTTTGGTTTTGTTTAATATTGAAGTTGTCGCCATGCTGGCAGGATTAATAATTCCAGATGGACTTCACAGTTTGTTTGTTTTTAAATCAATTGCCATGGTCTTTATACCGACAAATCACTTGTACGATATAATGCTATCCAATAAAAGAGTTGCATCAGGGAGGAATAAGCTAAACAATGTTTTTGTTATCGTCGCTGCAGTTTGCAATCATGTATTCATAAGATTTTTCACTTCCCTGCATGTAACTACTGTAAATGAGGAAACAAAAATATGAGACAACTGTCGTTATGATGCAGTAACAGTTGTTCATCACTGCAAACTACAAGCGCAGTAATAAACATGATGTTAAATGAATGCCTCTCTAATAGGGTTCATCAAAACTGAGCATGGTTACATTGTAATTTTCTGCTATTTTGACAACTTAATATCATTGTGGGCAAGTGGCCTGACACAGTTCGGAGAAATCTGAATGGCGATCGGATCCCACAAACGTAGACACAAACAAAAGTCAGTGCAAAATATTTATTAAATACAAAAGCGCACCGAAAAAAGCAGGAAAACAATACATGAATAAAAACCGCTTGCAAAGGGAAGGGAAAAGAAATTCTGAAATATAAACAAAATGACTAAAGTCCAATTCACAAAAATAAAAACATGAGCAAGATCGAAGACAAATGATGAGATCGAGAGATCTATACAACAACACTTGAGCAATAGCAGCAACAAGGTCAATAATCCGACAAAGACATGGGATCTTGGCAGTCCTCAAATAGTTGGTTAACCGTGATGATCAGATTGGCAGCAGGTGTGCATGCTGGAGGAAAAGCACTCCACTGCCACCTGCTGGGGATACACAAAACAGGATCATGACATGGTCATGATGTTGTGGCTGGTCTTCAGGCAACATGCATGTTTGTATGTATATGATTTTGCCGGTCGTGGTGGGATTTGGACATTTTAAATGATCAAATGCGAAAAGAACCTTTAAGTGTTCCAGAGGGACTCGTGATCTATATTAAGGAGCTTGATGAAAATAGCTGTCTGACATCTTTGGGCTCTGCTCTGAAGGCATTTTCAGCTGTCGACATGTCTATCCCATCCCATCCACATCACTCGCTCGCCGTCTACCCGCTTCTCTATTTGCTCCCCAACACAAAGTCCATTTCAGCTTGCATTGTTCACCTTTCGTACAAGCTTTGGACTCACTTCTGCTTGTGATGCTCTTCACGCTGTCCTTTCTTGTCCCGTGTTTGTTAATGACGGGAAAGCCCAGATGCTTGTGCTCATCCTGTCCTGAGGCGAGGCTTCGTGTGGTGCCAAGGCAGACTTCAAAAAGAATTGCAACTGCCTCATACTTTCAGCCTGTCCTAAATGATGAGGCTGCCCTTCTTATTGTTCACCTTTAGTGGACGTATTGAGAGATGGTGTCATGTAGAATAAGCTCTGGTTATTTTTGCCGTTCCACTTTCAAATGAGAAGGATTAGTCACTTCTCCCCCTGTCTGATGTCAGCTTTCACCAGTCGACCGGTAGGCACTCTGTCAGTCCCCGAGGCTGTGGTGGCGTGCTGTCATTGGCGCCGCCGTAAAGCACACTGATGAACAAGACAAGCCGAACCAGATGCCATAAGCCCCCCCCCCCCCCCCATGGCTCCTGCACACACTCCACACGCGTTCACCAAGAGCCTGCAGCTTGCAGCGCTACCAAAAACACATGCATGTGCATGGATCAACCTCTCTTGACCAGCGTTGGCATCCTGTTGCAAATTGTTTCCTGTTGACTCGAGTGTCTCTCTCTGTTGCCTTTATATGTCAAGACCCTCTACGTGCATGTGTTTTTGATGCACGGTCATGCACGTGGATGTCGTCTGTCTCCTACTGTTGCTTCCTGAAGCCGAGCGCCCTCCAACCTCTTAACCACCGTTATTAAACCGATCAAAGGAGAGGTGTTCTGCCCCGACGGTCGTGTTTATGTCCCACTGTGTCTCTTATGCGCATATTTCCATCTGCGTGTGTATGTGCTTGAAGTGTGGGAGCTGTGGTGAAGTGTGAAAAAAAAATACCAGACGGGGACTGCATTGTGTTGTGAAATGTGAAATGAACTATAGCATCTCATGGTTTCCTCGTCTGCAGTGCAGTTAAGTTACTTCATACCTTTCCTGCCAACCTGTCTACCTTTTAGTTGAGACCTTAATGGGCGTGTTGGTAAAGTGGAACACAGCAATGCAAAAATGAAGATTTCTAATGAGGGTCCATTTATACAAGACTATCTTTAACTGGAACCAGATAAAAAGTTAAGATATTTTTAGCATCGCTGTGATCAACGACTTGCCATTCACTAAATCTGAGTGTGGAGCAATCTGCTATACTACTTTGTATATTTTCCGGCAATAAAGTTTATTATCTATGCTAAATGTAATTGCTGTCTGATTTTAAAAAAATATAGCAATATTGTTGTGCTGGGAGCATTCGAAGACATTTGAGTCATTAAGGATTGAAGGCCTCCGTTCTGGAAAATCACATTTCACTCAGCGCCATAGGCAGCTACTTGCCCGAATTGTTGTGATGTACACTAAACAATATCCTCAGCTGGACTTGTGCAATGCTACTTGTCAGAGGAAGCATTCACTTGTACAGGCATGAGACTTGTTAACTTGTTGTTGACACCTGTCAGTGACTGGCTGGCCCAACGTCTGAGAGGGCCGCTTGGATGCCACTCATTCTGGTTGAAGGGTTCAAAGGTGAAAAGTTGACAAGCTGTTGCCTAACAAGATTTCCAGTCGAAGTCTTACTTGGTTGAGATGATGTGATTGCGAGCGCAGAATGCCATAGGCTGAGGTTACAGTAATTAAATGTGAGGCGCATTTTGATGAGTACAGTATTTAGAGGCAGGATCATTAACGCAAATCAGCGTTTCTTCGTTCTTTCAGATATGTTTATTTACAAATGTGAATGGGGTTTTTTTTTCACCATTTGCTAACCTCATGCTTATTCTTCCAGGTGTCTACCACCTGTGCCTCAACGCCAGAGCAGGTATGCTTGGACATGCATTCGTATTGAGATGTTTGTATTATCCTCACAAAGCCACATTTCTGTATGGTTTTCAGCACGATTCTATGAAATCTACATCAGTGAAGAAAAGAAGCTCCATGCCGAGGTATCGTCGCCAGCACATGGAAAGCATCCTTTTTTTTTTCCTGAAATAAAGACACAGCATTTCCGTTTTAAATGGTTTCAATGTCTAGAAGTAAAAGTGAGGAGCAAGTCATGGAGCAAGTGATGGAGCGCCACTACGACATTGACCTCACTTATATCACGGAGAGGATCATCTCGGTCTTCTTCATGCCAGAGCTTGAGGAACAGCGATACCACACTGAGCTGCAGGAAATGGCGACAATGCTTAAATCCAAGCACCAGGACAAGTTTCTGGTTGGTCACGAACCCCCCTCCATCCCCCCAAAAAAATACCCACACTTGTTTAACTGATGCATTTACTAACACCTCATGCCGGTAACTCATATAAATCACCCGCATCCTATAATAACACCCAAGACGTCTGCAACAACCTTGACAAAGAAAATTACGCGGTTGATCAACGCAAACAGAATAATGTCCACCATGTTCCAATACATTTGGCATTGTTTGAAATATGAATATCTAAGTCGCTGTGTTTGTCCTCTAGCTTTTGAATTTATCAGAAAAGAGACATGACATCACAAGACTCATCCCAAAGGTACAATTTGAAAGTGTACGTCATTTCAAAACCGCACAATATTTAATGCCCAGCTCCTCTTGCGCTGCAGGTGCAGGACTTCGGTTGGCCTGATCTCCACGCTCCACCTTTGGATAGGATCTGTACCGTGTGTAAGGCCATGGAAACGTGGCTGAGCGCTGATCCCAATAACGTAGCGGTTCTCCACTGTAAGGTCTGGGCAACCTGAACGTGGCACACCGTGAATCACTTCAGACCTTCTCAGATTTATATTGTCATTTGCCCTGACAGGGAAACAAAGGGAAGACGGGTGTCATTGTGGCGGCCTACATGCACTACAGCAAGATATCAGCAGGGTAAATCTTTTGTTCAATTATTAAAAAATGAAGTTTCCTCCCTATGGAACGTGCCTCTCATAATTCAGGCCACACAACGGAAACATTTGTTAAAAAGGGGAAATACCACATGAAAAAAAAACGTTTGTATACAGACACTGTTATACATAGACCGATATGTGTCCTATAAGCAACATATTTTTAAAGTCATAATTATCCTTGAACAGCTTCTTATAATTTAGACTTGATAGAATTCCAGCAGTATCTTTTGACGAATAATCGCCATCATAAATTCTAACTATGTTGTTCCATTCATAGCAGTGTCATTCACATTTCTAATTTAAATTGTGGTCGTGTGTCCACAGAGCGGAACAGGCGCTCACCACACTGGCCATGCGGAAGTTTTGCGAAGACAAAGTTTCTTCTTCCCTTCAGCCCTCTCAGAACAGGTCTCACACACACACACACACACACACACACACACACACACACACACACACACACACACACACACACACACACACACACACACACACACACACACACACACACACACACACACGGACACACACACACACAAGCGCAAGTGTCTTGCCCTAAGACGTTCGTGTTGAGGTTTGCACTCACAAGCCACAACATTAGGTACATTTGACGGTTGAATTCACAAGTGACGACAGGCACGATTGGTGAGCAACAGCGCAACCTCGTGGTAGACTTGATCAATTACAGATTGAAAGAAGTCTTGCGGACACGAAAATCTCTTCGATACATTTCTTGTGTTGGATCGATTGTGCCGATGAACCAGTCTGAAAGTATACACAAATCCGACCGAATAGAGAATGTCTTCATTGTTGTTCTGTTTCCATCATCGACTGATCCTCACCTGCCATCTTCAGGTACATCTACTACTTTGGTGGTCTGCTGTCCGGTGCCATTAAAATGAATAGCAGTCCCTTGTTCCTCCATCAGATTCATATTCCATCACTGCCAAATTTTCAGACGGGAGGAGGTCAGTTTTATGTGAACAAAAGTAGTTCAATACCTTGGTGTTCAACTTTGTGAATGAATAATTGATGTAAAAACAAAGCAACGGTTTGTACATTTTTGATTTTTTGCAGGTTACTTTCCATTTCTGAAGATCTACCAATCACTACAGCTGATCTACACCTCCTGTGTCTAGTGAGTAGTCACTAATCTAATTGTTCCACCATGTTCTCCATTTACTTAACACCGGACAGAAGTTCCTTTGACTGGCCACCGTCTATGTTTAGATGGTGGCTTCCCCACTGCTTATGTTCAAGTTCACCTTGTTTACATTTGATTTACTCAGCAGACTTGTGTTTTGACTGCTCTCTTGTATGGTTGTAATCAAGCTCTGATTTGCACTTTGGGGGTCTTTCCAGCAACCCGCAGACCTCAAGGTCCCGGAAGCTGTGTGTGACGATGGAGCCGGCGTTATTATTGAAGGGGGACATCATGGTGAGAAACCGTATGTGTAACAGTCTGGTTGTCCAATCAATGTTGACTATGTCGTAAAAATAGTTTTAAACAATTTAATGTATGAACCTTTTCGTAAAGTACTTTCCTTCCTCTCAGGTCAAGTGCTATCATCGACGGAGCCAGGCAGCAGAGAGAGAGGTTGTATTCAGGATCCAGTTCCACACGTGCACCATTCATGGCGCCCAGCTGTGGTTTGGGAAGAAGGATCTTGATGTAGCCTGCACAGGTAGAATAATGGCGTTCTCATAGTGTCGTATGCCATTGACGCTAATTCAAGATAAGATAAGATAAGACATCCTTTATTTGTCCCACACTGGGGATTCGAATCAATGGCCGCGTTTTGGAAAAGAGAAGAAGTGAAAATGACTTACGAGCAATGTGCTACAGCGTGATGCCTGTTTAATAATGTCGGAATGATCCTACTTTTCGGTGAAAGTGATGAACAATACCTTTGATGTGTTGTTTCCCCGTGAACTTTTCAGTCATTTAGATTGAGGCCTGTGCTATTTCAGAAACAGCTAACGTAATTTCTGTGAGTGCTTTTATAATTTCTGTAGACGGAATGATATTTTAGACATTGTTTAATATGCGCATCTTTTTATAGATGACAGGTTCCCCAGCGATGCTGCAGTGGAGTTTATCTTTTCTACCAGGCCGGAAAAAATAAACGGTGAATATTTCCAGTTTCCGAAACCTTGAACGTCATTGATGTATTTTGTCTTGTACTCAGTACAATTTCATGTACGCTTTCAAGAAAACCAGAAGACAGAACCCTCTGTCAAAGTGGACTACAACGCGTCAGATCCAGTGGTCCAATGGGACTCTTACGAGAACTTGAACCTGCACCATCAAGACAGCCCAGAGAGTAAGATAGTAACATCCTGTGGTGTTCATTCGACTCATTTGCATCTCACTGAGAAACATTGGATATGTTATTGTTCCATGGCATCACCAAGCTTCGATAGTCAGTTTGTATTGCTGTGCTAGTACGCGGCGGCACCTGGTCAATAGATGGCGCTGGAGTGCCGCTCCGCCCGAATTAAATTGATATGTTGGTCATGAAATAGGGTTGGGGTAGTGCGTTTGAAGGGAACATGGCTTCCTGCCAAAATGGCCACCACTTCGACAGGTCTGCAGACACCAGGCATTTCTAGTTACTAGTGTAAAGCGTAGCACAGTTTAAGCCTTAATTCAGTCATTCCGGTGGCTCATAAATCCTAACTTCCTGTTTCCGCCAGATATTTATCATACAAGGGGCCCTTTGGATGGTAGTCTGTACGCACAGGTGAGAAAACGACGAGGACCGGGCCCAACTTCCTCACCCAACGGGTGCCTCGCCAGCAGCCCAACGGTGACGACGCAGATTGCCAAACAGTCGCAGATTCTCACCGGCACTTCCAGCTGTGTCCCCTCTGATCACAACGAGAACCGCTCATCCTTCACCGCTCATCCTGGAAACGAGAAGCCTGAAAGTCTGACGGATAAAGGACAAACCGAGACAAAAGAGAACGTACGGGGGAACGAAAAGGACAGAGAGACCGAGATTTTAGACGATGCAAAACTGTCAAATCCCGGAGGATTAGCGCGAGAGTGTTGCGGGCGAGCGGGTGCCACGTGTGGAGGCGCGGGGCGGCAATGGGAGCAAGAGCCCTGCCTCGCTGATGGTCACTGCGCCGGATGCTGCACCAGTCTCAGAAAACATCCCAAAAGTCAAACTCTGCCAGCCTTACCGTCCAAGTCTGTGTCCCCGCCGCCTCATTTGACTCATATGGAACTCTGTCATCGCCATAGTGTCCATCCTTTGCCAGAGTTAGCCTGGGAACAGCCACCTCCATCTGTATCTTGTCTCCACAGACCCTTCTTCCCTTATTCCGCTTCTGAATATCCACATTCACACGGCCACACACTTCCGGCTTCTAGCAGACACTACAATGACGAGTGTCAAGTCTTCCATTATACCAGCCAAGCCCCGAGCTCTCACCTTTCCCACCAGTCCCTACTTTCAAGCCCGTACCGAGAGATGTTCTTTGCTCCGCCAAATCAGTCCCCTGGCTGTCCTTGCCGGGAGTGTTCCAGCAGGCGGGAGCACCAGGCGGCCTCGGTCAGAATGCTCCATTCCACGCATCCGGACCAAGCAGTGGGATTACAACAAACTCGAGAGGCGTTGTGGGAAAACAAAAACCCGTGGGAAGTGCCGAGGGAAGCTGACTTCTGGCAATGTAAATCAGCCGTCCCCCTTATCACATCTGTCACTCTGCCGCTTTAAAGCAGGCTGCAGAGCAGCAAAGGTTTATCCTTGGACCACAGCAGAGTTATCCCAGCCCCCAGCCTCTGATGGAAATTCGGGATGGAGCCAGCAGTGGATACCACACCCCTCCGCCTCCACGTCAATCTTGCCCCTGCTCTCCTTATCAGTCGTCTCCCGTTGAGAGCCACGGGAGTCGGGGTTACGCTTCGGGTTACCTCTCTGGGTCAGCTTCTCCTTTGCCGGCCAGTAGCCCCTCGCTTGCGGGAGGAAGACTTCCAGAGACCCCTGCGGGAGCCAAGGATCAGCAGCATGAGCATCTCAAAGGTAAAGAGGAATAGGACAAAGTAAGAATAATATCTTTTGCATCCTATCTTTGTCTGATTCTTTTTGTTTCTTACTTTTTAAAAGCGGAAAAGGCCATACCTAGTGCAGAGGTTGACATTTCGCAGGGTTCAGAGGGTAGACCCGACAGATCAAGCGCTCAGACTCTGGATTCCGATCATGACTATACAGTCATTGGCGGCAGCAGCCCCACCCACACAGACGACAGGTAGGTGAACCTTGGCTAAATGGATGATTGGAAATCGGCATCGAAACAGGAGCTCTGATTGGGATAGTGAGCCCTGTCTGGCAGTTTTAGACAGTCGCCTTTGTTCAGATTAAAATGCTGGGGGCAGCATGCCTCGTGTGGGTAAGTAATGATCTCCCAAACTGTAGGTTGTGGGTTTAATCCTGAGGTCCTGACACTGAAACCCCAGTTGCTTCTGATGCTTCGTCATTAGTAGGTGTAGTGAAAGGAGGGGGGTCAGAGTGTTAAAACGCTTTGGGTATTTTGAAAGTAAAAAGCACATTTACCATTGTACATATTTCACTCATTTCACTCATATTTTCTTGGCAAAAAGAGGTTCATGTTCTGTTCTTTGTTATCAATTTCTATGATTATGTTATGGCAGTAATTCTTTTTATACATTAGATTTTTCCAAGCTAAATTTGGAAATAAACTGCTTTCCTGGGTATATAATGGTCACTTTTCGACAATAGAGCACAATTTATACTCTGGAAGTCATTTAATGTTTTGCCTCTCTTCACAATTAAATTCTGCCAAAACTTGTTGGTGATAAGAAACTTTTCCAGCTAAGAAAAAGATGTAATGCTTTGTTAGCAATAGCAACTCACTTTCATCGCACCTCGAGTTTATTGTAGACATTTAGAGGATGTCAGGCAGGATATACGATGACCATCGAAGCCATTTACACTGAATGCAGCACTTTGACCTTTTTTCATACTTGCAGCTTAAGTCAAGAAGCCTCAATAGCACTGGAAATCAACACAAATGGCACTGAAACGCCTACAATAGCAGAGACGGAACAATCCCAAAGTTCCAACATCAGACCGCCTTCAAGTGAACTTTCTCAGAGTCGTACATCGGATGGAAAGAAACTCAAGGAAGTCAACGTCAAAGAAAACGACGAGGCTGCTGGTCACTCTCATAACGCCACTATCATCATCACCCCGGTGGATGACCAAACCAATAGCTCAAATGCGCCTGGTGACGGCCCGTCCGGCAGCGGCACAACACAAGTGGCCACTCCGAGCCCTTCCAGCAACTCTTCGCAAAATTCTCCAACCGAGTCCCCGGGTCACAGCTCCCCTTCCGCTACAGATCCACCAGAGCATCGACTAACGCCCGAGAGAGCCGGCTCAACAGACACCAAGCCACCGTCACCCGTGCCGGATGGTTACCTCACGCCGACTTTCCCCCTCGCACCCTATTACTGCCCTTTGCTAAATGTCCCCCATGTCCCTTACACTGGCTACACTGCGATCACAATCCCGGCCTCTCAGCCACCACTCCCAGAAAAGAAACGACTCTCATCAACGCCGGGATCCTTAAACGGGCATGTTTCACATTTACGAGGCTCTCCGGTGCCTTCACCGACGCACAATGTGACTTTGCCTGCAACTATGACAGAGCAGCGGCAGGGCTACGCGCAGTTCAGCAGCAGCAGGGAGGACATCAGGGTCAATGCAAAGTTTGTCCAAGATAGCTCAAAGTACTGGTACAAACCAAGCATCTCCAGAGACCAAGGTGAGTTTGACCGTAAGCACTCGTGTATGTTTCGGTGTATACCTCATTCCTGTGTTTATTCTCCTGCGCAGCCATAGCCGTGTTGAAGGACAAGGAACCAGGAACTTTCCTCATTAGAGACAGTAATTCGTTCCAAGGTGCCTACGGGCTGGCCCTCAAAGTGGCCACACCTCCCCCTAATGCCAACATCACTGGTACAAAAGGTATCGTCACAGGTTCTTTTTTGGGGGGTTCTTTTTCTGTAGTCTGTGGACAAAAGACAGTTTCATACTCACCTCCCGCACACAATTCATCATCTCACAGCAGATGCCGTGGAACAGCTTGTGCGACATTTCCTCATTGAGACAGGACCGCGGGGTGTCAAAATCAAGGGCTGTCAGAATGAGGCCTATTTTGGTCAGTTCACTTTCCCTATACAGTACGATCTCCATTTGGTGTGCTAGTCAGTATTTATTGTCATGTCTTTTACCTGTATGTGTTTTTTTTTTTAACTTAATCCTGCTTTAGGGAGTTTATCAGCCCTGGTGTACCAACATTCAATCACACCCATCTCTTTGCCGTGTGCCCTTTGCATCCCAGAAAGAGGTAATATATACAGTATATAGTTCACATCAATCATAGTCAGTGGAACCTTCAAAGCTGAAGACAACCTCCTCCACTCGTTGACAACCAAGTTATTCTAATGTCGATGTTCTTTCTTCTTTTGTGAAGTGAATTGAAGGAATTGTGAAGTGAATACATTGCTCACACTTTCGCCATCAAATGTTTTATTAACCATAAAGGTATTGTTTTAATAATTTTAACATCGATAACTCACACAAGTGCAAAAGGAGCTGAAATAAATTAAAATGACTTACCTCGGATGAGCACTCACCTCCATCTGAGATGAACAATGTTTGTTTGCAATTTGGTTGTACTCTGAGCTACACGCTATTAACCTGCATCGTACAATTAATTTGAATCATTGTTTGTTGTTTCGTAAATTGCATTGCTTTATTATGTTGAATAAGATCCATGTTCAGTTCTGTGGTTATCGTGAGTTTTTTCATCATCGCTATCACCGGCGGAGTTGTGAAGTTTTGGTTCAGCACGTTGTACCACTTTGGGGGTTTTTTGGTTGAACTTTGAAGGTTCCACTGTCCACTATTTTCCCGTGTAAAATGCAAAAAAAAAAAATCATTTATGAGGTGATGCTATGTAACACGAGTATACAATGTTTTAGATCTGGTTGGGGATCTTCAGGAGCTCCGGAGTGTAACAAACACAAGCACAGCGGCTGACCTCCTCAAACAGGGAGCAGGTAACACTTGTGTTGAAGTACTTTTGCTGACCTGAAGTGACACTTCCATCAAGAAAAAACAGTTTAGTTCAGTCTAGCATTAAAAAAAGAGCAGTCAAAATTTGGGAAGGGGATTCTCGCGTGTGTTTTACTTTGAGGTGCGCAGTGGACAAGGATAGAAAATGGACGGATGCTTTTGGAAAGATGCGCGGCAGGATTTGTTTTGCAGTTCTTACTTTTGACCAGCGGAGGGCAATATAATCTCACGATGCTGCACACCGCCTTGAATGAATCCATGACTGTGCGCTCTCCAAAGCCTGCAACGTTCTTTACCTGAACTCCGTGGATACGGAATCATTAACGGGGCCGGAGGCGGTTTCCAAAGCAAGCAAAAGTACACTGGCCATGAGTCCACGTCCTGCTGCAACAGTGGTCCATTTTAAAGTTTCCTCTCAGGGCATCACCCTAACGGACAGCAAAAGAAGGTATCTCGGTTACATCATTACAATCTGTTGTACTTTGATGACAACACACTTCAAACTGGACTACCTTTTCTGATGCCGGTCGTGTTTTGAACAGGTTATTTTTCCGGAGACACTACCCCATCAGCAGTGTGACTTTCAGTAGTCTTGACCCCCAAGACCAGAGGTGAGACCTAATGCCTCGGGAATAAGAAAGAATTAAAAAAAACTAGTGTGTGGATGTGTGTGTACTTCCAAATTTTTGGGCAGTTGTCACTAATAAAGGCCGAAACATCAGTGCTTACCACTTTTTGTGTGTGTGTGTGTGTGTGTGTGTGTGTGTGTGTGTGTGTGTGTGTGTGTGTGTGTGTGTGTGTGTGTGTAATGCAATTATTTGCATGTCTTGAGTCTCGATCATCAGTCTGAGCTCCTGATTTATGTATTCCTGCAATTGTCTTCTGTTTCTATTTGTGTGCCGTGCTTCAGATGGACTAACAGTGATAGCACGTCCAGCAAGTAAGTGCTTGAGTTCCTGTTTTTGCAAGTCATACTGGCAACTTTGCACGGCAATTAACACGGATTGCATTATGTTGCTCATGCTGTAAAAAAAAAAGGCTCCTCTTCGGAGTTTCTGACCGTTTTTTCCATTTTTGCGCCAGGATGTTTGGTTTTGTGGCCAGGCGGACGGGCAGCGCCACAGAGAACGTGTGCCACCTTTTTGCAGAGCTAGATCCAGAGCAACCTGCTGTGGCCATTGTCAACTTTATCAATAAGGTTATGCTGGGCCCGCAGCTACGCAGATGAAACATGAAGTCAATGTACAGTGCAGAAGACTTAGGCCACCACTAACGTTTTTCTTTTGATTGTTGATTTGTTTTTGCAGCAGGCATTTTGACATTGGATTACCAAAGAGGATCTGTAATTCTTCTGATTGTGTGGAATTGATTGTTGATCAACCGTGGATCTATGTTCCACTATGTGTCAATTAGTTTGCTGGATAGAAAAGGATGGATTTTTTTTTCTGTTGCAAATCATTTGATGTTAAAATGTGAGCACAAAAAAAACATATTTTTTTCCATTTGCATTTTAACCCCTTCAGGGACAGCGGTTACTACATTGGGCATCTATCATGTTATCAGGTAACAGGGTGCATGAGATTTCAAATGTAATCAAATGTCGGTTTCGACTTCACCGATGTGCAGAATTACATGTAGAATGTTTAAGAACATGGGTAGTGTGCTTTGTATAAGTAATACATATCAAGTTTTCAGATTAAGAGGTTTTGTTGAAAAATCAAACCGAAAGTGAGGGAAAGTTCCAATTTGAGACGGATAAATTTAGCCCAGCAGTTACAAACAGAGTACTTGTGACAGGCAGTATTTTCCTCTGCTTCACTAAAGAAACACCGACATCTAATTGTATTTAAGATGAAAGGATATGGAATGCACTGCGCTAATACACAAAGGCATAAAAAAAAAACAAGCTCAAGTAATACAGCCATAAACGAATCAACCAACCAACTCAAAGACAGAATATCGATATTAACTTTTTTTGTGACAGGAAATAACAAAATCATGCCTTAAAGCTGGAATGTGAAAACATGGGGAAACATGTCACACTGGTAAGGTCATTTTCAACAGAGACGTTAGCTCACTTTCTCCATGCCTCAGAATGACCACATATTTGGTCTTGACCTCTTTGATTTGTTTCTATTTTCACAAACCAACCAAGATCCTTGGTAACAAAAAATAAACGCAACCAAACCAAAGACATCAATTGTAAAAATATATTTCAAGTTTGATGTTTTTATTATTATTATTTGTCTCACTTGTTTTTTTTTACGAACAGTATAACCAGCACAAATGTGATTTTCATAACGTTCGTCTGGAAAAGAAGTAATATATTTTATGTGTGAAATAAAGTGCTAAAAAACACGCCCAATGTGTATGCCTGATTATTACATGAAAAATCTTAAATATGGTATTTGTGATCTGCAAACAGGGACAGGCGTCAGCTACCCCACGACCCTAATGAAGACAAGCACTATTAAAAATGTTTGATCCCAAAATATAATTTATGATCTTCAGTAACAAATTACACACAAATACGGCATTAAAAGAACGAGGTCCCGCCGAGATTTGAACTCGGATCGCTGGATTCAAAGTCCAGAGTGCTAACCATTACACCACGGGACCTGAGTGGTTCTCAATCATTTTCTTACGGTATTTAACACTATCTCAACGCACCCCAGCTGCAGAATTGGTTCAGTGGTCCACTGGCCGTATGAACAATCCATGTTTCCCAAAATCGAGTATTTTTTTACACAACTCAATCAAGCTGTCAGCCTGACGTGCTAACATGCAAGTTAGCCGCTGGTAAGAGGGCGTCGCGACGTCGAGAGTGAAATGAACCGAAAGACTAAATGACCTAAAGTACCATGGCAGAATTTGTAGTCTTATTACCTTGTTGGTCATGACATCCAAACTTGTCGATTTTGCGATTTAAAATAAAAACAGCAGCCAGGTAGTTAATCCATGCTTGGTTTGTTCAACGTGCTATTCACACAACCACACGTCTGGTACTAGTACCATGCGTCTCATTTCGTCTGTTTGATGGATCTGCGCAAAACGGATCATGATGCGTTCAAACAGCATCTCGGCTTGTTACGACATGTTAAAAAACAATTTCCCTCAATAGAGAAAGGGCATAATGGTCTTTACTCCTGTCAAGTACCCCGTGTGTGATCTGATGACAAGGCTAAGTGAATATACAGTATGCGAGTCGTCATATATGCAATGCAATTATTATCTGATTTCTACCTTACATTGCTGCAAAGAGGATGTTTTGTGTAAATACGTAAGTCATGACACACTGTTGTACATACAGCAGGGGCGTACAGAGGGTGGAGCCCCAGGCACCCATCCTTTGGGGTGCGGGGGTCCATAGCACCCACCCCACAGACTGCATGTCCGTCCGCGATGGTAGATGAATTGGCATGTGGAAGAGGCATCCTACTGTAATCAATGGGCATTTACTGAGGAAAGGTTCTGCCCAGGTTGGGGTTTCAAACCTGGGTTAGAGCTTCAAAGTTGGATTTCAAATTAGGGTTTGAAACTAAGTTGCACTGTCATCCAAAATTGATCATCTCGTCCAGCCAAAGAGGTAGTTAATGGTCTCCTTGGTTCTCCCACAGGAGGGAACCAGAGGGGCTTCCATAAGGGGCTGCTCAGCCCACTTGCAGCTGTGCTCCGGCCTCTGGAGGTAAACATTTGAACTCCAGTGTGAAGTATAGAGTTTCTTGGCCTGTGTTTGAATAAATTCCAGTCAGCATCTCTCTTTGCATTACACCACGATTGTGTAACAACTAATTTAGCATGTCCTGTTGTGTACATGTGCATTTAGTTTCCAACTCCAGGAACAGCCTTAAACAATATCTTTAGGACACAAAGGTTGAAACAGTCTTCTTAATTAAAACATCCAAGTGTAACTGCAACAGTGGAAAAATATAAAGATGCAGTTTAGCCTAAACATACTCCTTATTTGGAATTATTTAGGGAAAATAGTGTATTCAATTCAAAATGTTTGCATGTATATTATTTTTGTAGATTTATTTTAAAATTTATGGGAAAATGAATGATTCATTGAAGTTGTTCTCATACTATTTTTTACATTTTTGAGCAGCACGATAGTTCTACATAAAGACATTCAATTGCATAACGTCACATAACACCACGGCGGATATGTGATGGCCGAAGCCAGAACCGAAAACTTTTCTCATTTAGACAAGTTTACAAATTGTTTAAGACAATGCAGAAACTAAATTCCTACGCTGATAAATATTGTACAATAAAACTTTGATGTGGGCTTCGTTGGTTCTGGACTTACAAATCCACAGCATATTTTCCTTAAAATAATGAAGTCAACCTGACCATGTGTAAGTGTCGTGATCCTCTCACTTCTTTGCAGCTGGCGTTGCCCTCCTCATTCAGGGTCAGTCGATTCTCATCGCAGTGAATTTCCATTGCAATGTTTTTGTGCACGAAGATAGATTATCGTGTATATTTTGAGTGCGGGTGGAGCATCTGTGTGTTGTGTGTTAACGTATCCCTCTTCGCTCTCACACCTACAGCTCTGTACCATTTCACATGCCACACATTGAGACTTGTGATTCACAAGACCATCAATCTGTCTGAAACAACAATACCGTTTTCATATTCACACGCATACAAATAAAGCACGTGAACTGCAGAGTTTACTGTTGGTGTTCTTTGTAGTAATCCGCCTGCGCTGTTGACGAGCACACAGTCAACTCTGGCTGGCTTAACGCTGGCTGACCAAAAGCATGTGTCTCTATATGAGCTTGACTGTGCAAGCTATTCATGACACTCCGCAAATGCCACGAATACAAATTCTCTCAGTTTAAGTGGGTCAAGTGTTTCTGATTTATGATTTCCACCCTCATGCTTTCCAGACAGCTACCCGGCCCAGCTTGATGTGAGAGTCGGAGCATCTGAGGACACAACTTGGCCCAGGCAAAATCCAAGTCGGACATGGATACAACACAGCTGAATAAATCCCTGTAAGCGGAGACGCTTGAATCTGGACCCGGTGCCAGACTTGGACGAGACCCAAGCCACAGGACAAATGATGAGCATAAACCTAACACCCACGCACTTTACTACCAGCCACTGTGTGAATCGGCAGCTCGCCACAGCGCCTCCACAATATCATTATGCGCTTGAGACAGAACATAAATGTGGATATCGATACGCATGTTGAACTGAGTGCCCCAAAAGCCGTTTGATTTGGAGTTCAAATGGATCAAAATTCAGACTTCAAACCATCAGCATTTGTTTTTAATAAGTCCATCAGGGTTTTACTTTTTCTTTAGCTAAAATAATTTTGTGCATTTTTTTTCTCTCTCAAACGAAGCAGATTTGAGAGAAGCATGTGACTTCTTACTGCTCAGCACCAAATGTGTGTGTTACAACTGATTGCGTTGTTTTATTTATCCTGACAATACTTATGAAATGCTTTAAAACAGTAAAACAGATTGTCCTCTCCGCAGCGCGTTTCCCTCGGACGTCTAAGCCAGTAGGCTATTTTTAAACTGCTCTCTAAAAATATATTTTTGTAACTTTATTTTTAGTTTAATTTATTTAGAACATTTACAGAAGTAAAAATAGATTTTTCTACCTGTAAATTCCATGACACTCTTCTGTTGGAGACTGTTCGGACCTGGAACGAATGAATTATTGTTTCCAGGGAGAATTCTCCACTTGGTTGTATGCTGTATTGACACAACAGGGAAGGGCATTTAAAATTCTGGAAGTGGGCACAATTTTTCTTCAGTGCTACTGGGGCGACTACACATTTCCTTACCAAATGTGTGACAAAAATGCTTAAATATGGGTAAAATACATATGTGCAAAATAACTCCTTGTAATATATGTCGGTTTTGCTAATACATTTTCAATGCATGTACAAATGATCCACTATCCTAACCCAACAAAAAGGCTTTGAAGCAAACAACAAAATGATCACAGACTAAACCGGAAATTTTTTTCCCAGTGCAAAAGGCTCTCTCTCATAAAAATTACTATTCAAAACAGCTGAACAAGAAAGCAACAATAAGTGCAAGAACTCATTTTGTACATTTTTCACAAAAATAAACTCCCTCAAAATGTTAATTATATTGAGGTGCGCTATGTTTTTGTCCTGCACATCATTACAAATCTGCACAATATTATTAGGCCTACTCAACATTATAATACAGTATATGGCAGCATAAACCCCGTTGTAAGTGCAACTAAGACATGTCTGGCATCTAGTGGCGATTGGTGATATTACAACTTAAAACTACAACCCACCCCTGCATATTCGAATTACAGCACTGGCAGATTCAACATTTTCTTTATTTTTTTTCCAATATTTTTCATATTTTGGATTCTTTCTGTTTCGTCCTGGATTGTCCCTCCCATTTGAATATTTATTAGCATTATTTGAAGATTTTTGGAGGGGTTGCAAATATATACAGGGGGGGGTAGAGAACATAGAGAGAGAGAGAGAGAGAGAGAGAGAGAGAGAGAGAGAGAGAGAGAGAGTATTATTTTGTTTTTATTTTTTAAATAAAAGACAGCTCAGGGTGTGGTCGCCGGCCACCAGTTGCACACCACTGTGTTATAACATTTACAAACGGCTTTTCAGTAAGCTATTTGTAATTGGACAAATGTATGTGGAACAGATTTGAGGGAAACGTGTGGATGAAGCTTTTAAACTCATGGAATTTGCAGATGCAGTTTTGACTAGGCCTACAGCAGGAGTCCAAAAACAATTTTTGGTTGGAAGAGGATATAAGAAGCCGGATGGGGCCCTTCTCCCTCTTTCCCTCTCTCCTTCCTATCTGTCCCCCTTTACCGTGTTTTTATTACAGACACACCCCTGACCTTCACATAGGGCTCCTCCACTGGACTAAACGCCACACACGCACGCGCACACAAGCACGCTTTGTACCACCGTGCACCATGCTTCAATGTGCAACACGACGGTGGACGTAAAAATGCTATGTGAACAAGTGAAGCGCGAAGGCGCATCGGATTCGATATTTACTCAAGGAAAGCGCGACAAAACATCAATATTATTCATCGGCGTTTTTTAGTCATCTATTTTCAGTGCACACAGTGTGCTTTGCATTGCAAGTGTAAGGCAACACACTGCTCAGAACGGCGGCATCGCCTCGCAGCCTACCAGTGCACTGCAGCGTAGACACACCCCTCGTCTCCACACGCCTGACCGCACACATTCTGAGGATGTCAAACAATAAGGCGAGACGCATGAAAACAAAACAGGGTGAGCATGTGCATCTTCTGATGGCGCGATTTCAACATTCGACCGGGTACAAGGTGTACTAATATGTTTACATGTTCAGTTCACAGACTGAACACCCGTCATTTCATAAACAAAGACTCCGTGTGTGTAGAGAAACAAATGGCCTAAATTGAACAATCTCCGCCAGTCGAGACGGAACATCGTTGATAATGGTGTCGCGGTAATCCCCGCACCGGGGGTCTGCACAGTGCTTCACGCACACGCACACACACACACACACACACACACGTTGGAGGCAAAACCATGGTGCTTTAAGCTCACGCGGTCAAATTTGTTTACCTCTTCGTTACCTCTGACGTCACGACACACCCCTGTTTCAAGGGCTGGATTGTTGCGCGACGGACATCAAGGCCGACCAATCGGCGCACAGCTATGCAGAAGTGTCGCCAACGAGATCAGGGCCGATCCGCGGAGCTCACGCGCGATTGGCTACGTGGGAGTATGTGGGCGGGGAGGAAATCCCTCTTCCCAGTAGAGGCTCCGAGGAGGAGGCGATGCATAACAAAAAGTAATGGCCATCTATTTGGTTACTGAAGACCCAAGGATATATGTCGTCGTACTACAGTAGGTGTGAATTTCTTCTACGACAGTTAGAGCGTCTGTGTTTTGTTCTTCCCCGTTGAGTGTTTGCCACGCTCGGCCATTGCTCGCCTTAACAACCTGCCCGAAGTTGTTTCGCGCTTGAGGGTTAAAGCTAGCCTGCTAACCACGCTAAGCGTTAGCCACTACCAGTGTCGCCGCGTGTGTGCGAGCCCGACGTCTGGAAGGGCGGACGACTTCTTTCCACATTCATGAGATTCGCGAAACACCACCGTCTCGCCACTTTTAGAAACGATCCAGCTCAGCGTGGGAGTGGACGCGCACGAAGACTGCGTGTGAAGAAGACCAAAAGCAACTCGGGTCTTTATTAGTGGAAAAGTTGAGTTCAGCTGTTTAGGTGTGAAAACTCGCATTGCACAAGAGCGAATGTGCAAAAGTCCAGATGGTGACTTTTTGAAATGACTCTCCCTTACGAAATCTAAATTTCCAACGCCAGTTGGGTCTCATAAACTTATCGATGTATCCATAACGTTGCGCAACTTCAGATGACAACGTTGGTGGTGTGATGATTAACACCGCGCTTGTTGTGTTTGGGGTTGATACTATTCCTCCGTTACGTAAAACTGCAATTGTAGGTCAGGTCCGAGGGTGAAGGCCCCCTTCACTGACTTGCCACATGCCTTTTTGCTTTTCCATTGGACAGGATTAACATCTTGGGATAAACGAGGAAAGCTTTCAAGTCTCAGCCAGTGTTCAAGGGCATGCCAAATCCTCAGGTGAGCCATTTCTATCACACATAAGGCGTAGAAAAATAAGTAGTGTGTTTCCGGTAACATGAAATTTCAGCATAGGGTCGGTAGGTCGGACAGAGTTTTTTAAAAAATCTTTTTTTCTCCCTCCCTCCTCCATCAAAAACGTAAACAAAATAACCATAAAACATAAAACAAGGAGACATTGAAACCAGTGCCGGATGCTCGTCTGTCAAAGAGGGGAAGCTCAATTTTGGTCGACATCATAAAATGTGTCAGTTTATTTATACGCGAATTCTACTCGAGCTCCGTTCCTTTTCAAGAAAATGATCTGTGACCCTGTCATACCAACAAGGCGTCTTTTCCCGGTACTTAGTGTCCTACAACTATAGGAACTACAATAAAACCCACCAGAAATAAAAGATTAATTTGTCGCTCGTTGTTTGTTTACAACAAAGAGTGTCGCTAAAATGATTAGGAGAAGTCTCCAGCTCAACTCGGAACAGAATGCGAGTTGAAAAAAATGCTCGCACGGATGCCTACACTAAAAGCTCGGTGATTAGCTCATTTCAATGTCAATCACTAAAAGCTCGGTGATTGGCTCATTTCAATGTCAATCGAACTGGCACACAGGCTCAGACAGGTCATCCAATCTGATGCAGAAAAGCCTGGCGTCCGGTACCCTCCCACTGCCATCCAGTCCTAGAGACGCCGAACTCTGTGGGCGGGACAAAAACTAGTTTGTATCCAATGACTTGTCTCCGTTCAACGCATTGGGACAACCTACCCTGAACTCACTACTGTTTAAAGCACAGCAAAGCTGCGGGATGAATGAGAAGGGAGTCGCGTCGTAACCAGTAAGAAGAAGCTGATTCGGAGCAAAAGTTGAGCACATTGTAGCGCATATTTAGTCAATGACATGTACACACAATGAAATTTACATTCATATATTTCATCACTTATTCTTTGACATTTTAGGGGAAGCCGAGATTCCCTTGCAGTCCGAGAGCAATCGCCACTGATTGAAACCCCCGCTCGCCGCCAAAGGCGGCGAGAGAGTTGGGTTCCCAGCGGCTGGATGTTACAGCCATCTCGTTACCTCTGCGTCCCGCGTCCTAGACGGCCCGTGGTGTTCGTCAAATAGTTCGTTGAATCTTTTCGATACAGCAGTGGATGCTATTTTCTTAATATTATGGTGCGAGCATGCGACTGCAACACACAAAACGCGGTTTAAACTGTTGTCGGAGATCGTGGCCGCCGCCATGATGCAATGTTTTTGGCAGACGACAGGGCAAACGACGCAACGTGAATATCGCGAGAGTTTGCACCAATGTAAACCCTCTAAATTCATCTTTCCTTTTATTATTTATAATTTTGTCTGTGGTTTTATTGTTCTTGTTTTGATTGTAAAGCGTCCTTGAGTGTTTTGAAAGGCGCTTATAAATGAAATGTACTATTATTATTATTACACAAAAATGTAGAAGGTTTGAAAAAAAATGCCGACCGTAAAGTTTTTCTTCGAGGTAGAAATTCTCGGTCGGTCGGGTTACCGGAAACACACTACTTTTTTTTCTACGCCTAAGCAAAAGCTGCTCACTGATTTTGTTTTCCCTGCTGTGAAAATGCCCAAATCTGGTTAAAAAAAAAACAAGGTACAATTACTTCTGTCATGTAATGTCACATATACATACTTATATTAATAGGGAATAAGCCTAATTAAAATGGACATTTGGAATAAATAGTGTGTTTGCAATTGACTATCAGGGCAGTAATATTGAAGTATGTTTTACAAATAGCTGTTAAATTCTTTAAACAATTCCCTCCACGGTCCATCGTTGCGTTGTCTGTTGTGGCTGATGGCTGTACTATTCCGTGCTCATATATGAATACATAATTGTCACAAGTAGGCATATGTGTTTGACTGCATTTCATCGATGGGCAGTTGGGGGGGGTAATTAGCCATCAATTACCTGATTGATAGTTTATTGTAATCGTGTCTCTTTCTGTATGTTCTGAACACCAGTTTTCATGCCCTAACAAAAGAGAATATTGCACTCACTTTTACTTCAGTTGCTTTGAGACCCTGTACATTTTCAAAGCAATTCATAATCTTTATGTCCGTCACGAGTACACATGCTTTGATTGATGCTTTGATGCTTTGATTTGATGCTCATATTTTCAATTTGTTTATACATACAAGCATCTCGCTTAATTAGTCACCGAGCACCGAGCCACTTTATTATCATGTTAAAATGGCGACACGACAAAAAAATAAAAATAAATAAATAATCTACTTTTATTATCACCACTCCCTTTCCCTCCCCCACATCAGGCACTAATTGTCCCTGACTCTCTTCCATTGATTCTGCTTTATAGCTGACACTTTGCATGCGTTTCTTCGTATTCTGCACCTGTTTGTACCATGCAGAAATGTTATTTTGATATTGGCTGCTTCATTTCCTGAGTGTGGAAAATTAATGACCGGCTTCTCCCTTTCCAACCATAAAGCTGTCTCAATCACCACGGGCATACGTTCCGCATTGAATTCGTATGACAAACCTGTATTAGTTTTGGACGGAAGTACAGGCGCCACATTTGTGTTTTTCCTCCATCGTTGTCACAAGTGGCAACCCGCTTGCAATCCTTGGAAGTGATCTTACACAAAGGATTTCCTTGATTAAATGTAGTTGCATCATGTTGTTTATTGAGATGTGTCTGCGTGGGTGTGTGTGTGTGTGTGGTGGGGATGGTACAGTCCATTAGGTACCCATACAGGAAGATACCCTCCCCTTCCCTCCTTTCGTGACCGTATTAATTGCTGGCTTCCTCCTCACGTGCAACGTACAGAGTGAAAGAGGCCGTTGTGCCGAGCCGTTAAGAGCCACTCGTATGTACATACCACATATGCCTTTGTAACTAATGAAGTGGGAAGTTCTCTCGAATGTCTGCGCAGGTCCTCGGTTAACTCCTGTGGCTGAGCGTTTCTAGGTCAAACGCGTTGCGCGGGTTATATTTGTTGGAGATGGAGAGCAACTCAAGCAGAAAGGAGTACTTCTTGGAAGGGAGCGCGTTTGGCACATCTTCAAATTTGATAAACATTGACCGCTGGGACAGTGTCATGCAGGTTGACATTTCCATGATAAGATTTCTGTTATTCAATTTATCGCGTGAAAATGATTGTTTCCCCGTCGCTCGAGTCTAATCACGGTATTCTGTGCATTAAAATTCTGTATCTTTTAATGCAAATGACGTCATATAACTGAACGAGAAACAGTTGGCGGGCCACGTATTGTCCCGTCCGTGCGGCTCTCACCCTGCATGCAGTTCAACTCTTGTAAAATATGTTAATTTGGTGGCCAAGGAAAGGAGATGCGTGTCGGAAGACATTATTTACTGCATTTCACTTCAAAAAAGAGGAAGAGAATCGAAAGATTGGCACCTAAAACTACTCTGTCTCGAGCGCACACCACAACTTTTTTTTTCCCCCGAATGGGGGAAATTGTGTGACCAAGTACCACATATTGATTTCGACTGCCTGCCATGTACTGCCCGCAATGTCATGACTATTTTTCTGCACGCAACTCTTCATCGGGGCAGCACGGGGGGACTTTATTTACGCTGACTCGCTGTGTGTCAGCTGAGCAGTTCATCCTCAGATTAGTCAATATTTTGAAGTGGATGGAATGCTTCCTCTACGTAAGATTTTTTTTTCTATAGATCATGGCAACCAGCAGTGTTTTTCAATGCAGCCGCTGGGTCCTATGGAAACCCGGCGGCGCCGCCATCCTAGCGCTAAAAAGATAAGTAGTCATCAAATTGACGGACACGCAGCAGTGAAAGGAGTAATGACTCGTGACTATTTTTACATTGTTGAATACTGTCAAATTGCACCATGGGAATGAAATGTAAACGGAATTAGGAAAAGTCAAAAGGCCTGGGGCATTGTCAACTTATAAACGTGGTGTAATATCACATCAAAAACGTCAAAATCGCATCTCTGGTGTTCGCGTGTTAAGTAGCAAAATTCACCCGTTTTTATCCATCTCAAGGGTGGCCTTTTTGCCGCTTGCTCCTTGCGAACGTCACATGACCAAACCCAGAAACAGGTGAGCTGTGATTGGGCGTCACCTGGATCTTATAGTTAATTTGATGTCATTCTCAGTGGACAGCAGGTGGCAAAATGGCCACCCACCGAGATGCAAATAAACGGAAGGATTTTGCTGATTCAGTCGTGTTCCAAAAATCCAATAATAATCAGAACATTTTGAAAAAGTTTTTACTTGACTTCCACTTTTACTTGCTTTTTTGTTTTGATTTTCCCCTAAAATGTCACATGGGCAAGTAGAGCTGGGCGATTAATCGAAATTCCGTTTCGATTATTATACTTAACAATTACAAAGTTGGCATAATCGTATCGGTAGTAGTTTTCATTTTACCATGTCTAATACTATAGCGAGCATACTTGAGTTAAAATTTTGCACTTGAGCGAGAGTCATTGAAATTGTTTATTCAAATGTTACAGGGGGTCTATGGCAATTTCTCAGTAGATAGAAAGTAAATTCCAATGCACACGTTTGTTTATATAAGGAAACCATACTTGAATTCATACATTTGCACCTTAAAAAAAAGAACAAAATGTATTCCTAAATTTTGTATGGTCCAAAAGGAACTTTAAATAATCAGTGTTTCATATAATTTGATTTGTCTTGATTTTTTTACGTTAAACCATTTTCTTGTTTTGTACCCCAAAAAATACATGATTGATTCAATAATCACGATTATCGTTATTACCAAAATAATTGCGCCATATTTTTTTTTTGTTTAGTTTTTTTCAGAATCGAGCAGCCCTATTGCCAAGCACACCACAACCGTCTTTTATACGTTTTTTTTTTCTCTTTGTCCTCAATATTTCATGTCTCTTCAACCCAATTTGGACCGCATTCCCAAAATCATTGACATTTTTAGGGAGCATTTTTAATGGTTACATAACATGGGCTCGAGTGGACGTTTGTTGCCCGTCCAGTTTCTGTCCAGGTAGCTCTCCTTGCATGACCGCGTGTGCTTAAGAATCTGCATTCTCTGTCAAATTCAGCACAGACATAAACAGGACTCTCGATGTGTGTTTGTATGTTTGAGTGTTTGAGTGGGCTTCTCCCTGCCTTTCCCTCCTCTCTCAAGTCCAGCAAGGGGCCCAGCATAAGGGGCAGACCCGCCGTCACTACCTCTCTCTCTCCCTTTTGCTGGCCAGCAGCAGGGGCCTGGGTCGGGGAGCGAGAGACCATAGAGTTGGACGCTAAGCCCCCCACTTCCCCACCCACCCGCTTCCACCCCAGTTTAGCCCATCCTGTGTGGGGCACAGGTCACCTTGTCATGTGCTGTTACTGCTGTTGTAACATACTCCCTGTGATCGCAGGAAAAAAAAAAGCACGAGATAGAGGGGAGGGCGCTCAAGAGAAGGGACAGGACTGGACTAGTCGGCTCCACCAGTTGTTTTGCCGCATTGCAAACCTCTTTATCAACTTTGTTGTTGTCGTTTGCCCCCAATTGTTCTGCTTCATTCGTGTGCTCTCCGGGGACATTCTAAGCATTAACTTTGATCATTCTAACTATTCGCTTTTGTTGCCCACGTCATCCTGCCCGCTCCTTGTTTTGTTTTTGTTTTTTCTTTTCTCACAGCAGCGGCTGTGCTGTAACATGTGACTAAAAAGCCCATATGTTTCCATTGTGGCCCCCTTCTGAGTAACCCGGGTCGTTCCAGATCTGATTTGTTTTATGTATCTTCTGTACTCGCAGTGACCCACCGAGGTATGCGCTAACACATTTCAACCTACGTTTTCCTCCCTTCTCTCTCTCTCTCTCTCTCTCTCTCTCTCTCTCTCTGCAACTTCCTCCCTTCTTTTTTCCTTGATGTTTTTTTATGCTCCAATTCACCCCCTTTTTTGGGTCGCGTGTAACACTTTTAGGACCATTTGCGGGATGTTTCACATGACGTAGACACAGAGAATGCTCATTAGACTGTCAGAGAGGGCCTCTTTCCACAGCTTTATTTCCCACTTTCACTCCTGTTTTAGGTCCGGATGAGATTCTGGGTTTGACTCGTGTGTTGGGATGTGGTCTCAAAGTTCATTGCTGACATTCTTGGGCTGTGATGCCGGAATTCTTTAGTTTTCACTTTTGAATTTACCACCTTACCCTCCATCTTCCACAATGTCTTTAAACCAATTCCTGCTCGGAGGTGTTGCCTGGCTCCTCCACTTTATCCACATTGCCGCAACTCTGTCGTGCTGCGCTTCCTTATTAGATCTACTGGATGCTAGTCCAATTTGTTAACTTTAATGGAAGTTAATCTTAACATCTGGGCGGTTTCTCCGGCTGTGGTCTCCTTGTGTGTGTGTACTTGCCACAAGGCAACTCAGAAATCATCGGTCACCTCCCTCTTTGGTGCTCACACACTAATATATCGGTGGTTGTGGAAATTAAATGGCGAGGAGAGGACAGTGTTAAGGCGTTCCAAAGTTGCACTGGAGTCTTGCCGTTGTGCATCTTGGCTCTTCGCCGTTTTGGAGTATCTCACCGCGACACGCAAGCATGCGCGCACGCCGAGCAGAAATAATCCAATTAAAGCACTTCTCCTGTACTGGGACGCGGGGATCATTGAAATGTTTCTTCATATTAGCACTTGTAAACACACCCATGATGTATCTTAAAAGCTTTGCACCATCTGAATTGTGCACACATTTGCCCCATTACGACAAAGCATCACGGTACACTTTAGACGCCATTATTGTTTACGCTCGTGTCACGATAAGTGATCGAGGGGGTGCTCCAGAAAGCCTGCCAATTGGCAGGTATTTTTTGCCAAACCCTGACTTGATACCGGTCTCCTCTAACCTGAAGCAAATGCGAATTGTCTGTTTCTTACAATTCCCTTTGATATTGAGGCCCAATCAAATGTAAAATAATGTGATGGCTTTCCCAGACGAGTTACTTTGATTGAATTGATTTTCCGGCCGTATATCTTAATTTCTCACGCTGCGAATTTGCGCTGACGTCGGTGCAAACTTTGCATCGGGCATCCATTTTGGTTTTTGTAGTTTGGTGTGGTGGTGGAGCGCATTTTGCATGAAAGCAGCAGTTTGTGTGCCGGTGGGACGTCGCCGTTCAACGGCTGTTAACCGGAATGGTAATCGTCGCAGAGCACACACACACCTGTAAGAAAAAATCAAAGTGGAATTCCTCAGTCGGGAGTGCAAGTGGCTGATGTGCAAAGCGTTCGCCTGTGCTCATATTTTATGTTTTATGAAATTATAATGGACACGTTGCCACTCAGACTGAGATGAATCTAATTTGGCGGCGGGCAAAGCCACTAAGAGCTCGCTCAATTCTTTCGCCCGGCTTGCTGAGCTACTTAATCAAAAGTCCTGTGATTATGCGTTGCATTAATGTCGAAACAACTCTCGGAACTTTCGAGGTTGTTAATCAATTGCTGAAAGTCACTTAGCAAGCGTCTGGCTGAGGTCCAATTACGGCCGAGCAAAATATACCTCGCGTCTCCCGATTTTATTTTAAACTGCTTTCAAATACTCTTCTGCAACACTGGATCGCACCTAAACGAAAATCGGATGTTATTCACAACGGCTCCTTTTCACCTAAAAGCTATGATTTGGAGTACGGTTACATGGTTTCGTCGCTTCGTGAAATTTCACACTCGCATCAGCTTCCTCCTTACGCTGATTCACTTTAACACTTTATTTTTATTTGAATAGAATATATTTTCATCATCACGACACGCCTACGTTAGCGTCTCCGTTTTGTAGTGGGAATAGTACGTTGACGTGTTTCTCTCTGTTGCCATGGTGAATCGGCATTGAGGCTTCAATTACTGACGTCTTTTCGTAGGTGGCCGTGCACGTGTTTATCTCAAAGTGAATGCGCTGCACGTGGACTGAATCTATTCAGATTCTGGAAGACCCATCTTGTACCACTGGCATCCTCATAATGGGGGACGAATTGCAGTGGGGTGCTACTTGCATCAGGGATTGGGAACACAGCCTGTGGGCTATACACGATACAGGTATGGTCGCTTAGACCATTTAATATGCTTTGCCATGCAGTTCCTAAAAAACAAATAAGAACCCAAGCGGTTGCGATCTTGTAGAATTCAAGAAATGTTGACTCCTATTTTTCTCATACATATCGTCTGGCCCCATGTGGACAAAGTCAAATGGCCCTTTGAAGGTTGTGTACTCAAGATTTAAAAGACATACAGTATTTAAGGCATACCTGTAGACTTAGTCTTGGTTCTTTTATTTACCATCGTTTTTTTCGTTTGTTTTTTTAATAGTTCCGCTCTTGTCACGCTCTTCGTATAGTTGACACAGCAATCACCATCTTGTCAAACACTGGGAAGGCAAAACCAGATCGGTGACTACCCTTTCAAAGCTTACCGCAGTGAACGCAACTGTCGTAACCTGTCCTGCTTCTCGGACACACGGCTAAATCCTGCAAAAACACCGGTATTTGAAATTAATGAGAAAAAGGTACCTGTTTAGGATATGCGACTGAAAATGGAAGACTATTACAAATTGTCATCGGTACTTTCGCACCACTCATCAGTGGGATGTACGATCCCACTTTCCTGTCCAGTCCTAATTATGTACATTTGAGTCCCGATACTTGATAATGCCCTTACTCATTGCACTTTTGATGAAAATGTGTTTTATTTTCATCAGATTAAATACGGTAGACTTCCTACCGAGCCAACTAGCATGGCCAACATCTCGGTTCTGCTCTGACACTACTTCACAAAGCAGAAAAGTAGCGAATCATTCCACGGGAAATAAAGACTACAATTTGATTTCAATAGAAAAAACTCGGTTATTTTCTTTTTGCATGAAGTAATGTGCCTACTAGGGGTTCAACTGACAGTCAGATATGCCACTCCGCAATGACGGTTATAGCTTTGGCCTGACTCATCGCTACTCGCGTATTTTGGACACAAACGCCTTGCTGAAATGAGCAGGTGGTCGGTTCATGCCAGAAACTAGCGGCAAGGCCTCAAGAGTGTGCAAATATACTATTAAACGGAGAATGGTAGCATGGTCACTTCCAAATTGACTACGTTTACGTGCAGTCAATAAAAACCTTTATAAACGCCGAGGATTGACAGTATTGGGATTTGTAAAGGCACAAAAACTCAAATGTGCTCTTATTCGGATTTTTCAAAACCCAGAAAAGGCCCCTGGGTTACCTCTTTTCTAACCCGCATATTGTGTTATGTAAGCGATATCATGTTACATCCTCGGAGCGAGGGACGGTTTGTTCTCTGCGCATGCTGTTGCTCTCTCCGCAAGACATCTTGGTCTTTGAAGTACAGGAAGTACTTTTGTGTTCGCCATCCTTGGCGTAACGAGCTTAACTTGAGTACACTGATTTTTTTTTTTCACGTTATTTTCTGTATCTGTGGCGAACGTGATGCAGCGTGATTATTCACACACATACATATGTTTACGTCCGTATGTCTGGCGCTCAACTCGCCGGAAATACACGAGCAGATGTAAACAATCATGGCGGAGCTCAGAGACGCAGATCAAAAGCACAATTTTGGAGGGTGGAGGAAACCTACTGCGACATGAATATAATGTGTTTTATTAACGGTCGAAAATAACAAGCGGGATCTGACGTCTATTTGCGTCACCGCGTCCTTGTGTCACTGCTTACATCGGGTTATTCAAATGCCGGAGTACCTCTCTGCCTACGCACATGTAAACTGGCTATTTCAAAATTTTCAGAAATCTGAATTTTGACCGTAACCCCAATATTGACTCCATGTAAAGGTAGTCTTGCAAAATATTCAGGTCTCTCATTTATATCACAAGTGCTGAGCACGCTCATCTGGAAAGGCATCCGCAAACACTTGCGAAAAAGAAGCCTGAAATCCTCACATCAGCCTGCAACGAATTCACCAAACGGCCTTCGGGAACAGTAAAAAGGCAGACACAATGAAACGGAGACAAACCGTGGTCGATCAATCGCCTCTTTTTGAGAAAATGAATGGTTTGAGAGAAATTATTTAAATTTGAGACATGACATCCAAAAATAGCATTTCTACCGTTTCAGCTAATTTGCCGGTTCGGAGGCAGAGGAAATTCTGATTTGACCCAAAAAGAAAACAAAGAAAGCACAGCCTCTTTTATTTTCCAGTATTCGCACCCGCACCCACCCACCAGTTTGTGGCATATTAGCCTCAGCACTCGAGGAGGCATCTACATATTTGAGATGCAGCATTTATTAAATAAAATGGACACACCCATTGAGTAATTAGGGCATGTTGTCACTTAAGAACGGAACGTATGCACGGACAAGAATGTAAATGGAGCTTTTGTTTTGCCCTGATAGGTTTCCTTTTTTTTTTCCCACAGTTGACGAGTGTCCCTCATCTGTAGGTTTAGGACAGATTACAAAAATAAAAACACATCAATTTACAGCTGTGCATTTTTTTTTAAAGTCAGGTTTTGGAAATGGAACTCTAAGTACTAAAATGGGACTCCACCAAGCAGAATAAATCACTTTTTCCCCTTGATGCTTCCCAAGATGAGGAGCCAACAGGGATGAGACACTTTTATATTTAGCCTGTAATTCAAGTGTCCCATGAACGTGTATATTTAGCCTGCTTTTTAGATTTCTAAAGCAGACATTTTTGTGTTGATGTCTTCTTGTGTGCTCCAGGTCTGTGTGCCAGCGCTTAAAACTAGTCCTCTCTTTCTAGCTGCAGATAGATAGGGTACACTTGGGCTACACGAGCCAGAAAGTCACAAAGAGGTCACTCCCTCCTTCATTCGCAGGATCTGCGTGTACTTTCGTCTCTCCTGCCCCCCACACCCCCTTTTCCACGTCTCTCTTCTCTGGCCCGCTTCTCGCATAAATCCCTCTCTCCTTCCGAACCGCTTTGCTGTGGGTTGATGCCGTGCCTCCCTGACTGCAGCAAGCGGCCATTCACAGGCAAGCAGATGAGAAAAGTCTGCGTGGCCAGGCCCAATTGTGGCGGGCGTTGAAACTACGGTATATGTGCGGTTGTCCGTGGCAACCCCCTGTGAGGATTTGCACGAGGCAAAAAGCAAGTGGGCTCAGGCGAACCTCAGCTTTAAACATGACTATAAATATTTGTAATTTCTACCTTCGGCACACATCAGTGCTGGATATGTTTGTGCTCGCTTGGTATCGAATGGGTCACTTGAGGGGATAGAGCTATGAAATCAATCTTGTACTCTGACCAGTGTTTTGGGCAAGCGAGCGGATTAAGTTCACCGCAACTTTGAAGAGTGAAGAGTATTTGACATACTCTGCGCACTGTACAGCAGCCGTAAATGTTCAGCTGGTGTAAGATAACACCCGCTCATACTTGTCATGTGGCTCTCCCACTTCACGTGTCGTATAATTCTGTCCGTTTTATTACGGGACTGCGTGTTGGCTCCTTGACTCCGTCGTGCAGTTTAGGGAACTTTGCTGCCTGTTCCCTCTTTGGTATTCTTCACCATAGTCATCTTCATTTGTTGTTGTGACGGTAAAGAGATGGAAGAGGGAAGAGCGGTAAGAGCGGTTGGAATTTACCTGCTGGTGGTAGCGGGGAATGCGGGTTGGATCGGTGCCGGTAAACTGCGAGAGCGTTCTCAAAATTGTCAAACTGTCAAAGCGTTATGAAACCGCAAAACCATTAGGTCCTGTTTACCAGTAGTACATTCTTTTTTTTTTTTCACGTTGGGAACTGTCACGGTTAATTGGTTATTAAGATAATAATACCTTTTTGTGTTCATGTAATCTCCTGGATTTATTTTGTGTCAATAGAATTGCTTCTTTCTAGTAACGCCGTAGACTAAAACAATTTGTACTTATCAAGTTGTTGTTTTGCTGCAATGCACCAGTAAAACAACTTGCCGGCTTATTGATTTTTTTTTGTGTGTGTGCGTGTGTGTGTGTGTGTGTGTGTGTGTGTGTGTGTGTGTGTGTGTGTGTGTGTGTGTGTGTGTGTGTGTGTGTGTGTGTGTGTGTGTGTGTGTGTGTGTGTGTGTGTGTAAAATCACCCGTGTCCAAGTGACAAGCAAATACACACACAGACAGTACAGTCCATACAAATAAATCATTCAGTAAGTGGCATGCTTGTATAAGCCAAGCAGCCGATGGGGGGGGGGACATACCTGGCAGCACACAAACAAATCGCTCTGTGACCATCCTGCTTATTCTTAACTCAAGTGTGATAGCCCTGTTCACACGGGCAGATTTATTTCGGCGCTGCACCGGAGTATTTTGTTGCGATATAATTTTGCACCGGAACAAATTTTGTGGAGCGTTCACACGTACAAAGCCGCTGAGCGTAACAGCACGAGAGCAGCATCGACTCAGCTCCACTTGCTTTCACACGGGCAGTTCCTGTTGCGGGACAAAATGACAGGAATGCGGAAGTAAAACATGCGCATGCGTAAAGAAAGAAGAAGGCGGGGAAAAGGAAGTACCATTTCCCCTCCTCCTTTGTGACAAAATGGCTTCTTCTCCGGAGAAATCAACGATGTGGTAGATAATCAGACGCCGCAGGAGAGAGAGAAAAGACCCGCCATGTTTTGAAGCGCAAAATACCCAGGATGCATGTTGGCAAGTACCCGGATGGACTCCTCTGACGCGTAGCGAGGCCACTCCCCCGCAAGCGAGCATTTGCTCTGGAGCAAATTTAATCCAGTTGCGTTCATACGTGCACATTTGCATCGGTACTGCTTCGCAAACGAGCATTTGTTCCGAGCAAATTTTTAAACCACCTCCCTAAGGTGGTTTAAATTTGATCCGAAACAAGGTGTTTTCGAGCACTACGCTGGAACAAAGTTGCACGTATGAACGCTCGAGGGGAGCAGTTGCAGAGTAAGTCCGAAATAAATCTGCCCCTGTGAACGGCCCTATTATTCAAGAGTGGTAAAGTCAGTGGAAAGCCATCGCTCCGAGCCGTTTGTTGTGTTGCGTGCATGAAACTGGAATGAGTACGGATCTGGTCGAATAACCTGATGAATTATTTAGAGCCCCTCTCAATACAACCCTGCACTGAGCGTAATGACCCGTCAAGGCTCAATGGAACCACACAGGGCGGATTTCACTCATTGGTCAGTGATATTGGAAAGTGAATGAGTTGCGCCTGCTGGGAGTCGCTGACTTGCACGGGATTTTATTCATTATGTTGAGAGATGAACTATTTCCGTTTAGCATGAGAGTGAATAAGATCCATGTATTGTTTGAAGCAGTGCATCCCCATGGTGTTTTTAAAACACCTCATTTTGCGTCAATCAGCATGGAGAGCGCAACTTGGCTGCAACCGGGAGGGGGCTGTTGGGTCAATCGCGAATAGTGTGGGTGGGTGAAAGAAAAAAAAAGATCGACACAATGTTGCGTATGGGGGAATCAGTTGACCTACATCTACGAAAACACGAAGTATGGCACAGCGTCTCCCGGCAGCTTTATTCAGATCCAAGCTACATTGGCTTCAAAATAATAGTCCAGAATGCCCGTTAAATTTAAAGTATTCGTCAAAGACATTTTCGTATATCATTCATATTTTTGTGGGTTTATTGATCAAGTCTTAGGAGACACATAGCATGCTGCGAAAAGATGACCAAAAATCTCTGCAACGTGGCCGATTGTATTACCGCCTCTGTTGACCTTTGCTCTTAAAACTGGCGAGTGAATGGGCGGCTGGGAGAAAAACACACACTTTTAGTGAAGTGGTTAAAATAAGAGGAGTACGCCACCGTGCCAGCGTGAACCGAACAAAACTGAATTTGTTTCACCACATTAAACCACCACGTCTGCTTTCCTCCTCCCTGTATAAGTAGAAAGTCCGATTTGTGTTTCCTCTCCATTAACTGGCCTGAGCTCATGTTTTCAGCAGACCAAACGGGCTTTTTCCATCAACAGTCTGTCACTAGTCTATTGTCATTGTGGTTCTGTTGGGTGTTTTTGCTCCTTCCCACCGACAAATATTTGCTCGTCACTGAGGCAGTGTCAAGCTGCGACTTTCCCACTCACCGCACTGTGCCATTGTTTATCATATGCTTAAGCTTGTAATGCTGTGATACACACACAAGCAACTTAGTTCGCAGGCTTGAGCCACGCGATGCCTTGATGAGCAAAGCGATCTTGTTGCGCTTTGATCGACATATTGTTGGCATGGGTGTGTCACAAGAAGAAAGTTCCCAATATGTTCTGTTGAAAGAAATTGAGTCGGTAATAAAGCAATTTGGTGGTCGAATGGTTAGCGCATCAACCTCACAGTGCAGAGGTACCTGGTTTGATCCCAGCTTTGGCCATTTCTGTGTTTGCATGTTCTCCCTGTGCCTGTGTGGGTTTTCTCCGGGTACTCCGGTTTCCTCCCACATTCCGAAAACCTGCATGGCAGGCTGATTGAACACTAAATTGTCCCTGGGTGTGAGTGTGAGCGCAGATTGTTGTTCGTCTCTGTGAGCCCTGTGATTGGCTGGCAACCGATTCAGGGTGCAGCTCGACTACACCCTGAACACAGCTGGGCTAGGCTCCAGCACGCCCCGTGACCCTTGTGAGGATAAAGCTGTTCAGAAAATGGATGGATGGATGAAGCAATTGGTCCAAACATTTGAAATATTCGCCCCACTGCGGCTGATTTGACTGTGTTGAGGTTTGTGTCTAGTTGGGTTACACTCCTTTCTTTTGACCCGTCATTTCCTCCCGCCACCCGGCCCACTCTCACTCTGCAGTAGAAGCAAAGAAAACAGCAAGAAAGGCGCTTTGTGGAAAGGACAGTGCGCATTTGTTTATGAGGATGCTGGCCTTGTGGTGACATGCCTTTTTGTCCCCTTCACGGGGCTATTTACTGAAATAGATGCCCAAGCACTGAGGGCAAACAAATGGAGCGCACATTTTGGGAGTTGAACGGGAGTTTTTCCTTGTGTTTTGCCTATTGCAAGTAGACATACAGCACACACTCCGTTCACCATACAGAGGACAAATTCGAAACTTAGGTGTCTCCTTCTATAAGGGACACTATCTGGCTTACAGGGAGAAACGTGACGGAAAATTGTGTCAAACTTATTTCATAAAAACACACCACAGATACTGTAGAGTGTAGACAAAAGTTCTTCAAGAAGAATATTTGGAAAGCTACACCTTAGCATCCCAAACATAAGAAATTGAATAAATGGAATATTCTGGCACATTAACACCAATGTCAACATGAACAGTTTTCTTTTCACTGTGCAAACATTTGTTTCGAAGGGGAAAAAAATAATTTGATCATCAACCACTGTTTTTTTTTAAATGTTCTTTTTTAAACAAATATTTAATGGGGCTCTTTGATCAATAATACATGGCAAGAAAATAGAGATGTACTACTGGCTGCTGGTCTTAGACTCTTCTGTTTACATTTTGTATATGTTATTTTCTCAAAATTCTACTCTGCCCCCTTTGTGGAAAAAATAGCAGTTGGTTACAACTTTAATGTTTTTTTTCTCTTCACATTTCCCTTCTGATCTCTCCCTCTGTTTTTCAGCAATGGAGCCCACTGTTGTGAGTACATCCTCCTTGGCCCCCGATGAGTTTGACAGGAACGTGCCTCGAATCTGCGGCGTGTGTGGCGACAAAGCCACCGGCTTTCACTTCAACGCCATGACCTGCGAGGGCTGCAAAGGGTTTTTCAGGTACACAAATGCGTGCCGCCAACCGCCGGCGACGTGGCAAACATGCCGATGAGTTGATGTCAATGGAAGCACGTGGTCCGCATAGTTGGGTCCATGTGCTTAGCGTGTGCTTTGTGGCACAGCTTTACCATCCTGCTGAACAGCACAAATTGCTTCACGTACGTAGTAGTGTGCATGCACAGGTCTTGCCGATGTCATGCGACCGCCCGCGCTCACACACACACACACACACACACACACACACACACACACACACACACACACACACACACACACACACACACACACACACACGGTTCAGTTACATAACAACACATTCAAAACAGCATTGGTGTACACCCTGTGTGCACACTAATACCAAGCAGCAGTTCCAGCTTATTTATACAAATATTTCTGGGCTGGCAAGTACAGCAAATACAATAATTATCTTTTTTTTTAAATTATGGAACTATTTTGCAACATAACTTTCTGTGTGCTGGAAAAGATGGCTAAGATGAATGTATCAAACCGTCCCCTTCCTCTTTGCTCATCTGAGTCTGTGTTTGCTGTTGGGCCGAACAATTACCAATTGCTCGAACTCAAATTAACGTGGTGGCGTCGTATATTGCAATTTCCAAATACCAAAGGCTTCAATTTGAGATGTGTTCGCGCAATCGGCCGGAGTAGGGTTCAAGTCTTTTCCTTAGAACAAATTCATACTGTCTATTTAACATACAATTCATCGATTGTTCAGCCCCATGTTCTGGTGCAACAGGTGTGTCACAATGCATAAAATATTCCTCCACCACAAGCGCTATGACACTTTGCATCACCCTCTGGCAAGACTTAAGAGTAGATTTCTCGCGATCCATCCATCCATCCATCTAGTTGTGCCGTTTTCAATTTGAAAGTCAAAAGGCAATGATTGACGTTCACCTCGCCCCATCAGTTCAACTCTTTAGTGTCTTAACATGTTTGGACAAGTGCATTTTGTATTTTCCCGCAGCCTTCAAATCACAAGACATTTATGGCACCTGAGAGCAGTTTGTTACATAAGATGCAATAAAAGTCTAAAATCTTTTTTTTTTCCCCTTTTTTCTTGATTCAGGCGCAGTATGAAGCGCAAGGCCTCCTTCACGTGTCCCTTTAACGGCAGTTGCACCATCACCAAGGACAACAGGCGCCACTGCCAGGCATGCCGGCTCAAACGCTGTGTGGACATTGGCATGATGAAAGAGTGTAAGTATGACTGCCGACCCAGATAGTTGCAAGGCATTGTGTTGAATTGTGCGCCGTACTACTGGAAATCTTGCTACGCTGGTGCTTTGCGGCGCGGCCCCAGTTTGAAGTAGGACGAAAAGATTGTGTCATCTAATGCTTTCGGTATTATAGTCCGTCCAACACTGAATTACGCGGATCAACTCTTTAGTCTCCAATAAAAACAAGGCATCCATACAGCTTTGACAAAAGATACAAATGCCTTACAGAGCAGAGGTCCTCAATAGCTGGGCGCCTTCATCAGGCCTAGTGTGATAATTTTTTTGTTGAACTTTTGAAATTCACCATAGAAAGTTTGGTGTTTCTAGTTGTCATTCCGCTCATTGTAGTGGTAAACATAAGCCAGTTGCACGCTTTGTAACTTTCACCTGATTCACTCAATCAAATCGAAATGAAATGCCTCGTTTACAAGTGCATTAAGTGGGCGTGCGTGTGAGTCGCAACACGTGATGTTGGGCTTTAATCAACAGAAAAGCGGGAAGGAAAAGATGACCAATGCTGGTGTAACAGCAACCCTTTTAAAGTCTCAATTGTTTTTGTAGTTCATTCAGCGACTGTTGCGGTGTGGTGCATCCATCAATAGCGCTTTGCTTTTTAAATGAAACATAAACTTTATTTAACATGAACAAATAAATGTGAAAAGTGTGAAAATCAACCATAGCTATCATTAGAATAGCACATAGTATTCCAATTTCAAAAATATCACTTGGAAAATATTGTTTACTATACTACTACTCAGTCTCCTTGGTATCAAAGTGGACTAAAAGGTGTTTGGGGGTCATGAGGTGGCCTTTTCAAATATTACCTAATATTTGGACTGGGGTCAAGTATCGCTGGGTTTTTGCCCCCCATTAGAATGTTGACATGTTTGAACTAGTGGAGTCAGCCCACGTTGTAAAGACTAATTATTCTCCAGCTGAAGTTCAAACACCTGCTGTTCCGCACAATCTACCAAGGCCTCTTCTTTCCTTTTGTTTTTGTTTTTTTAATTCAGTGTGTGTAAATAGAAGGAAATTGCACTTTGTTTGTCTCCCCAATATCATCACATTTTCCACAAGCCACTTTTATCCCGAAACCTCCCAGTTGCAGCTCGGGTCATTAACGGGGAGTAGCGGCAGGGGGGAGAACTGTGATTGTGCATATGAAGGGGAACCTTAGGCCTGTACCTCTGTTATGTTGTTCCCAAAAAACAGCGGCATGTTATTGACAGCCAGCTCGCTCACTCTCGCTCTCTCTGTGAGCTAATTCAGTGGCTGGAACAACAAGGAGCCCACAGAAACAAAGACAATGTTCTCAGTTGTTCAGTGCAGCGGGGGTCTCCATGTGGCCTGGTCCCCTCCCATTCTCTTCCTCCGGAGAACAACAACACCCCCGCCCACTGCTCTATTGACATAGCTGTCACTGCAATGCAAAACACATTATGTAAAAGACGCGATGAGGGCCTTCCTATAGCTATAGATTAGGCTGTAACTGTTAACTGTTAGCTGGGATGGCAATATAATATATATGCAAATAAATGATCAACTGTTTTTTTGCCGCCCCCCCCAACACAGTCATCCTGACAGACGAAGAAGTGCAGAGGAAGAAGGACCTCATTCAACGGCGAAAGGACGAGGAGGCCCAACGCGAAGCGGAGCGGGAGGCGCGGCGACCTCGGCTCACCGACGAACAGAGTCAAGTCATTGCCACACTGGTGGAGGCGCACCACAAGACCTTCGACGACTCCTACTCTGACTTTTGCCGCTTTCGGGTTTGTGTCACATTCCGCAGTCCAACAACAACCGGGTCACCTTTTAGTTGCAACGCTGTCACCATGTAGCAAACTAAACGCAGGGGCTCCTGTTCACAATAGGGTTTCGTTCCCACGGCGACGGGGCTACCACAATATGTACGCTGCATGGTGTATCTCTAACACAATTGTCAAGTCAGTATTATCATAACTATTTGTCTGAAAAACATTCATAAGGGCAAAAGCTGTAAAAATTGTACATTGGTAAGCGAGCGTGCCTTCTTGTTCCCCCGGATATATTCTCACACCACTGCGCAAATTAGTTCATTGTGCGCCATTCTTTTTGGTGTTACTTTGAACGTTGGGACCGTCATAAAGCAAGGCCAAGTGGTTATTTAGTCGATTGTGTTATCTGTTTGTTGTATTTCACTTTCCCAGTCAACTTAAACTGGAAGTGGCGATAAACAAATTGAAGCAAGCACTTGGCATTTTTTTTGGAAGAGTTGTTCAGTTGCGCTCATAACGAACATTTTCACTCCAACCCAAGACAAAAAAAAAAAATCGTCAGCACGACGGTTCGTCCGGGTTGAGACCACGTTGGGTTGTTTTCGTGTTGCACTCCTAACAACGATAAGGCCACCCTCTGCGTAATCGGGGGACAAGAGGCATTCAAACCTAGAACCTTAAAGTTACGACATGGGCCAAGTCTTCTCCATGTCTCATGTCTTGTAAGTTGTAACTGGCAAAAACGAGCCGTGTTGATGCTGCAATAGTCAAGCGGGGCCAAAGTAACAACAGAACTCGTAATGATCATGTCGAGTGTTCACAGTTGTCAACACCATAAATGCCACCTAAGTGTCATCCAAGGACCCGTGATAGAAATCAAGATGGGATCCTCACGTTACATTGGACGAAACGAGCATCCCGCACGGTATTCTTCCCCGATTTTTACGGCAATATTCTGCTCTCTTATCTCCACGTGCAGCCTCCTGTGCGCGAGGGGCCAGTGACACGTAGCGCCAGCAGAGCCGCTTCCCTCCACTCTCTGTCGGACGCCTCCTCCGATTCCTTCAGTCACTCTCCGGGTGAGCGAGTCGCTCTATGAAAACGTCCCTCAAGATCAACATTGGCCGCTGGGTGTAATAAGTCAAAGAGACCTTCCAGTACGGTTGCCTTGAGAAGCAAATGTTATGTTTAAAAAGTTACATAAATCAGAAGAACATGTGAGCCTGCGCTTGTACGGCCATGACAGAATCAGTTTGGAAAAAGAGCAGTATTTATAATTGACTCGAGCCAGCTATTTTTTTCCCCCCTCTTATTTCATTGGCTTATATAATTTGTTTGTACTGCCTTACTGAGAATGCAAAGGAGATCCTTTGAAGGCCTCGCACCCTGCAGACGCTTGACGCCCGCTTATAAACACGAGTTCGTTAATGCATCTGTCACTAATGCGGTGCACACGGCGAGAGGCACGGTCACACAGCCTCCACGCGGCGCCAGCAAATGACTGAAAATAACCCCGGTGATGTTGAAGGGCTTCACGTGTTTTCAAGGCTGTCATCCAAGCTTTCATCCCCTTTGCGCTGGCGGTGACACAAGTTCTGCTGTCCATTCGCTTAGCTTGAAATATTTGTATTTATCGAAGACGTATATTATTATTATTATTATGATATATGTATTTTTGTTTTTGGGCTGCAGAATCGGTCGACACCAAAATGAACTTAAACAACTTGATGATGATGTATCAGGAGCAGGGCAGTAGCCCTGATTCCAGTGAAGAGGAAGCCTCCAGCTTCTCCATGCTGCCCCACCTGGCCGACCTGGTGTCCTACAGCATTCAGAAGGTCATTGGCTTTGCCAAGATGATCCCGGGCTTCAGGTATGTCTTTGTTCAACTGTCACGCTGTCATGTTTCATTTTCACCAGAGTGCGATGTTAAAAAAACAACGAGATACGATCAGTGCGCGGGTAGTACGGCGCTAACCCGTCCGAGTCGTTTTAATGCAACATACAATACTTTTTTACTTTGTACCATTTTATGCTGTTCAATTAGGCTTTGGTCTGCCCGCTCCTCATATTTGGAGGCATTTTATTGCTTGTGCCACATCTATTTTGTTTTGGTTTGTCGGAAAGGCGCCTCGGGTGCCGGCACATCATCGTTTGGCCAATTGGACCGATGAAACGGTACCACATGATCACACACAAATCCTCCACGGCCCAGCACGCGCAGAAGCAAAGTTTTTAAAGTGACTAATTGGACGTGAAGCGACGACAAAAGATGCACAACATCCCTGGCCTTACGTTCCATCTACTTTTACCTTATGGATTGCAAAAAAAGAACAGCTTTGTCCACACTTTCTCACCGGATATTTACATACTCTTACTTGAGTAATTATTTGTAAGACGACTTTTTATGTAAAGTCATATCATTCCAATTTAACAGCACACTCACAAATGTAACATATAAAAAAAAACACTGCCTGAACAGGTAATACAGGTTTTATGATGGAAGAGTTTTTTCCCGGAAGTAATCAATTCACTTTGTTGTTTCCAATGAGGGGGGGGGGGGGGTTGAAATGTAAACGTCAAAGTCAACCGTTATCCCACTACAGATTGTGTTTGACTCTGTCGGAGGTCCCCAATGCAACTGAACACCAGCGTGTATCTAAATGTGGTTTTTAATACATTATTAACTAACTAGTTAAAAACTAGAGCAAGTTGTTGTTTATTTTTTGGTTAAATGTTCTTTCCAGCAGTCTCAGGAAGGATATGCACCAAAATTTACTGAGTTCCTGCCACTATAGCCAGTACACGTATTTTACAATCCAGCTGACTCACCAACGAGGAAAACTTGGAGCACTTTATTGAGGGGAATGGAAAAAAAAAATCACATCCGAGTCATGGCCAATGCATTATAAAACTGCAATCGAATGACTGGTGTTGGCGTCACAACGGCACCACTGTCTATTTTAAGTTCACATCTTGATCGGTGCAGCAACTTTTTGTTTTTGTTCCTTGCTTACAAGTTGATGACCTCCACATGATGAAAAAAACTTTGCGCTCCCGTAATATGAAGTGCGTTCTTTTTTTCCCAAAGCAAGCTGATGCAGTCTCCTTTGCAACAAGTTAATGTCATGTGAGCTCATGCTATCGTTCTGCCATTCAATGATTCATGGACTGCAATCTTTTGATTATTGAAGAAAATCCCTTCAATCATCCTTTTGTCGCACGCTACAAACTCTGCTGGGAAGAAGTGTGTCACCTCTTGGGGCCATGAAGTCGGTGCTAAAATGAGCCGGGGCCTGTATTTCCTGAAAGCTGTCATTGCCATTGGCTGCAAGTGATGGATGTGGTTGGATTACCAAGGGAATGTTTGTTCGCCGATACTTTTCTCGCTTAAACCTGGACCTTCACTCAAGAGTCAAGGGATCGTCCTAGATCCACATTCTATTTCCATTCCTTGACACATTCACGAACCTTGCTAGAGTTTGTTGACAATGCTCAACGTCGCCATGTTTATGCCCTCTTCTACAATAAACAACTCATGACGCGCGACTGAAATAGAGTTGCTATGCAGGTACATACCTTACATATTGCTCAGTGTGAAACATCATGCATATGAATCATTAAACTATAGTGTGACATCATTTTATCAGTTATTTGTACCGTATTTTCCGCACTATAAGGCGGTTCGGAGTATAAGGCAAACTTTCAATGAATGGCCTATTTTAAAACTGTTTTCATATATAGGGCGCATTATAAGGCGCATGGAATAGAAGCTACATTAGTGGGTGCGGTTGCGTTATGCATCCACTAGATGGAGCTATCCTAAAGAGAATACAGGTACAATACAGCTTTATGTGGAGCTTTCCCAAGCGCGGCAGCTGTAACAACGCACTTTACAGAATATAGAAGGTGCATCGGAATATAAGGCACACTGTGAAACCTTTATGAAAATTGAATGCTTTTAGGTGCGCCTTTCTAGTGCGGAAAATACGGTAATTTAATGTAAGAGCTGTAATTTGGCGAATGCTAACATACAAGCATCTTCTCTTGCAGAGAGCTGACTGCAGAGGATCAGATCGCCTTGCTCAAGTCGAGCGCTATTGAGGTGATCATGCTGCGCTCCAATCAGAGCTTCAACCTGGAAGACATGTCCTGGAGCTGCGGTGCGCCCGACTTTAAATACCAGATCAGTGATGTCACCAAAGGTCAGTCAAAATGCTACCACATGTACACTTGACACTATACTGCTTTTGTAGTTGTTTTTTTGTCCTCATGATGGCTCTTTTTAGTACATATGGGACTGTCCTGAGACTTTCAAAGAACTGGTGGCATCAACAAGACGTCCATTGACATGCATTTACACATTGAAGGGATTTTTTTTTTGTAAACTATACTTCTCGTCAAATAGTAATGATACTGCTGGAAATCTCACCAGATTGCGCAAGTGAACGTAATCAGAACGTGCCATGTGACATCTGTTGCGTTTGTCCTGTAGCGGGCCACACTCTGGAGCTGCTGGAGCCGCTGGTTAAGTTCCAGGTGGGCCTCAAGAAGCTCAGCCTGCACGAGGAGGAACATGTACTGCTGATGGCCATCTGCTTACTTTCTCCAGGTACTGCGTGCTGCGCACTATTTGTAGGCCGGACGGTGAACAGTGATTTTGGTTGCCTTACATCCTTTTTGTGGGACTTCCTGAGTCAAAAGAGTCACCCAAAAATGTACCTACTGTGGGGCCAAATGTTTATTTCATCGCCTGCTGAATTAGTTAGTTGACTTCGTGGTAATAGAATATCCGTTGAAATCCATCAAAATCCCTATAAAGTTCCCCAACAACTCATCCAGGATGGGCTTTTTTTTTTAAACAGATCCAGCTCCAGGCTATAAAATACATTTTTGTAGATCCCGTTAATTACAGTCGAACAAGAACATTGCTTTAAACTGCAAATGTACCGCATTAAAATTACTAACCTTCAGAGGGAAGTGCAACAAGTGTGAATTTTATTTATTTATTTTTTGGACACGCAAATGTGCCTAACTGGTTGTTTTTGAAATGATTTTGAGGAAAAGGAATTGAGCAGTATAGTATACAGCAGGATCGTACTTTATATTAACAAAGGCAGAAATGTTGGATATGCACGGCACCCTGATGGACAACAGTCTTGCACTGCCCACAAGGTCTCCCTGCTCTCAAAGCACATGTCCAGGCTTGCCTTAAGTTTGCGAGTGAACATCTTAATGACTCTGGAAAGACTTGGAGAAAATGTGGTCATAGGAAACCACAGTTGAGCCGTTTAACAGTTGTCCATTGGGAATTTTTTTCCCCTCCAAATGGTACACAATTTCACCAAATTGAGGGGCCGATGAACGGAGCCAGGTGCTCTACTTTCAAATCTTGGCTGAAAACTTTTCTTCAGCAAGAACACTGAAGATGGGCTGAAGATGTTTCTTCCAACATGACTGTGATTCAAAACCTACTTCCAGGGAAGCAAAGGTGTGGCTCAAGACGCAAGTATTTTAAGGTCATGCGGTGGCCTACTCAGTCCCCAGGCTTTAAAATGTTAACCTTGGAATTTGCACATAGCAACAAAAAAAAAAAAGATTTGACGTGAGCAAACTAGTAAATCCAGTAGAGGTGTCACATAAATATTTATCCCTATGCCCACAATATGTGATTATCCACAACTTGAAAGCAAGTCAAACCAACCGCAAGGGTCTCAGGTCTTGTCACGGTGTCCCAAACGGAACATATAATGCATACGTTATTTATGCAAGCAAGAATATACAGCCAAACTACCCGGAAGTGATGCTAGTGACCTAAGATCAGTCGACCGACATACATTCAACATCCGTGGTTTCCATAACAACACCAGACTCTGTCGCAAAACAGAATTTGACCACCCCCCCAATCCCACCTCCCCCACCCCACAGACCGCCCGGGTGTGCAAGACCACGCGCGGATCGAAGTCCTCCAAGACCGCCTGTCGGAGACCCTGCAGGCCTACATCCAACTCAACCACCCCGGAGGAAGCCTGCTCTATGCCAAGATGATTCAGAAGCTGGCTGACCTGCGCAGCCTCAACGAGGAGCACTCCAAACAGTACCGCTCGCTCTCCTTCCAGCCAGAGCACAGCATGCAGCTCACCCCGCTGGTGCTGGAGGTGTTTGGCAGCGAGGTCTCCTAAGGGGAGACCACACCCATGCGGTGACACAATGGAGGGAGGAAGCTGATGATGATGATGATGATGATGATGATCTGGATTGGCCGTCAAGTATGTGCGTCTCTTTCAAGAGTCTGTCCGGAGAGCACGCGGATGTTGAAGCGACAGTAAACAAGGGAACTACATTCAGTACAACTTAAGCTAAGCATACTTCTGCCTCTTTACGGTGTTTTTTTTTTTTTTTTTGGTCTATTTAAATCAACGCTGCTTCAAACGCCTGGTCGTGTTGTGCACGCGCACCGTGCACAGCAACAACAACCGACACACTCAGTTATTCATTTAGCCATTCCGTTGAGCTACCTCTTTTTTTACCGGGGTTGTTTTATATTTCTATCACCTCTGTGGATGCTTTAGATACCGTACGGATGACATTTTATTGGATGAAACCAGTGCCTCTGCATGACTTTATTAAGTGGTTATTTTCATGTTCATCTGCTTGTCTTCAAGGCAGTGTATATTTATGTATACCAACCTTTCATCTCTCACCAAAGGTATGGTTCCTCTACCGTCTCGGAAAACCATCTTGCTGCTCTTTGGCATGCGGCCGCGCAACATGCTAACAATTTTATTATTTTTTTATTTTTTCTGACTAGCCTCACAAGCCCATGAAGGAAAACGGTCAGTATTTCGGGTTAGACTGCAGAGTGTTGGTCTGTCATTTAGCAGATTGGATTTTGGTTTGCTTGGTTTTTGGAGGTGAGAATCAGCCACTAAATGTGTGAGCTACTATTTTATTTTGTAACCGCAGTCTGTCAATCAAACCGGGCCAACGTCATGGCTTGTTGCTCCTTTAGTTTGTTTCCCTATATAGTTTATTCCTTGTAAATAGCTAATTGCTACCATGTGTATCCTCAGCACTGTTGTATCACCATTTATTCAAGCCTATATGCTATATATCATAGATTTTAAAGGGCTAAATGCCAAATCTAACTGGATTAGTGAATTAAGGCTTCAGTAAGAGACCTGACTTGTTAATATATGGCTGTATACCATACTTGGAGTTGGCATAGGAATGGATATAATTGCTCCATATTTTTCTTTACGTTGCTTTTTTTTTTTTTTTTTTAATGTCACCTCATCTTCCTAAAACCATTTCAAGAGTTATTCCTCCATGGAATATCGTGAGCTCGGTGGGATGTGGAGCTTTGCATACAGCTCCACACCTCCTTTCGTTTCTGACTGGGAAGTGAATTTTCGAGAATGTCTTGGAGCTTGGGGGAGTGGGGGATTTGGTTTAGTTGCTCGGCACCTCCTGCCTGAGGCCCTCCAGATGGCTCTTGTGGGCTGTTCAGCCCCTTAGTGGCGGTTTTGTGGAAAGACAAGATATGCAGTATAGTATAGAACGGTCAGACCGTGCGTCAACTTTACGGCCACCATGTACTCTCTGAACATGAAGTGGGAGTGCAGGATTTACTCGAAAGCAGGGGTGTCAAACTCATTTTTGTCGCAGGCCACAGTGTAGTTACGGTTTCCCTTGGAGGGCCCTTATCAATTTTGGGAAACCATCTAAATGTTAGATCACCTCCACATATTACAAAGGCAGCGCACAACAAATTGATGGAGAACTAGTTTTAAAATCAGAAGTCAAAATCAGAATAATGACTGTGATTGCGGATTACACATGACTTGATTGACATGATTTGAAATTTTGGTTCAGACTTCAGCAAGCATCATGGAACTTGACATGCTTGACTTGCTTCCGCGGGCCACATAAAATGATGTGATGGGCCAGATCTGGCCTCCAGGCCTTGACTTTGACACCCGTGCTCTGAAGTATTCAAATCTGAATTTTGATGAAAGTTGTAAATATGCATCTCGAAAAAAAGGCCTTCACTGTCAAAACATTACTGAAGCCGGTGCAAACAGAAGGACATTCCGTGGTTTGAAAAGAAATGGACACGTTTTAGATGAGAATGTAGAAGGAGGAATATTACAACAATGAAGTTGTAATGTTTGAAAGACAGACCTCCTTTGACGAGGAGAAAGTCCGGATATTAGGATGACCCCCCATCCCATTAAGTTTATAATTTAAAAAAAATCGATGTATTTTGTTTTTTGTCCCATTTCGGACATTTACTGCAAATATAAGTGACTTTGTACCAGGGTAAAGCAAATGTAGTGAAAATGAAAGATTGAAATGTAAATGAAAGAGAATTATAAATAGTATTTAAATTGTATGGAAAAAATATGCAATATGGAATATTGCTGTTTTTGGAATTTTGTTGTGATCAGCTGATTACTCCTCGCCCGTCTCGAGTTTTGCCACCATGGAGTATGTCGATTAAAGTCATATTTGGCCAGGTGACGATCCGACCAATTTCCAGTTGTTAATGAGCCCTCGTCAGCGGACTGTTCACTTGAGAACGTGACAGTTCTGATGGCTCGTGAAACCCTCAAAGACGAAGTACTTCAGAAGCCGGTCTATTATTTGGTGCTATAGTTAAATTGCTCAAACCTAATGACAGCCGAACCGTTGGTTGGTTCATTGATCGCAAGCCTTTTTGTCTCCGTTTGGCCACCGTTGCTGGTGCTCCTTTCCGAAAAGTGAAGGCGACCTGTCAATAACCTATGAAGATTGCTTTTGTATACTTGTAGAAAAGTGTCCATCAGATCACTTGATGTATTTCATATTTCGCATATGTCGCATGCACACCCACCGACATGTTCATTGATCGGTCGATCAATTGAGCGCAGAACTCCCTTTCCTGTCTAGTGCGGACTGTTTTCACGGGTGGCCGCCACGAGATCTTAAGAGCCATTTGACCGGAGACGAGATGTTTTCACATCTGCGAAAGTTGTTTCTGAGATTCTGCCGCGCATGCTTCCTGTGCCAGACCTTTATGACGCTTCCACTGACATCATCTCAGGGCGACTTTTGGAATCCATCGTGCTGCTCCTCGTTTTTTTTTTTCCTCATCCGAGATCGTTGTCGCTTTAAACTGCAGCAGCAGCAGTCGAATCTGACTCACCAGCAGGACCATTCTCTCGCACTGTGGCTTTAAGTCGAACTTCTACTCTTGGTAACTTGTGCCAGTCCAACCACATGGGGGATATCGCACCAAATGTTTCCCTGTCAAGCAAATATACGTTGGTTGGCGGACTCTCCAGTCCAGTATGCAAACGTACACGCTATGTTCATGTCCACAAACGGGAGGATTGAGTGTCTGTAGGCAGTACCACTCGTGTGCATCTAATGCCAGGACAGCTAACGGATGTATGCTGTCCTCTTTTTTTTTTTTCTTGATTTTTTTCTAACTCAATGCTGACCTTTTGAAGGTTTCCTACATACTTTATGTACTTGTGTATGTAGCTCTGGTTCTGGGGTTGTCACGTTTTCATTTTAAAACGGCAAAGCGGTGCCGATTTGTACAAAGGAGTATTATTAGGTGGACACTGAGGGAAAAGTACATACTTTGAGAAGAGCCGAAAGTGGAAATATTCCAAAATGAATTTTACCAATAAGCTTTGCGGAAGAAAAAAAAATACATTTTATGGTAGCAAAGTCCCACTAGAAGAACTTACTACGAGGAAAACAATGATGAATTATATCACCAATCGCAATTTAGCAAAAAAAAAAAAAAAGTTGTATTCTCTCTTCTCTATATGTTCTCTACAACATGACAACTGACATACGTCATCTTTGGACCTTCTCGTGTTCTTGCTGTTGATTGTCTTTCCGGTGAAGCCGTCATACTTCTTTGGAGGTATGCGGATGTTTGATCCAAGTAAGGAATTTCGGGGGAATGTAAAAGTGCCACAGGGAGACTTCCCTCCACACGAGAACAGGGTCAGAGAGTTCTTCGCTGATGATGAAATTCTAGAGGACGAAAGTAACATTTAAGCTAGCGTTCATGACGACGACACATTGTACATATCATCGATCCGCTCATATCGACACGAGGTTTTCCCGTTTCATCGTTTTCACCGTTTAAAAAAAAAGCTGCTTCAAACCTTTGTAACATTGTGGTGGTTTGTTGGAATACTGGACCTCGTAAATCCTAACTGCTAAAGGAGATCCGCCACAGATGACACGCGTCCGCCTTTGTGGAGATTCGCGCTCGACTCGACGACGGCGACGCCACAAACCGTAATACCTGTAATACTCGCGTCATGGTACACTATCACCAGCAAGCTTTACAGTTCTTTTTCTTTTTTTTTCTTGGAAAGTTTGTTCATATGACTGTTGCCATTACAAATCCTGTCCATAAAGCAGCTATGGAAGCCGACTCCACGCCCCAGCCCAGACCTTCTCTTCGAGTTTTCGTTCCCGCCTTTACGACAGGGATTGTAATGGAATCAAATTAAATGTAATTCTTAAGACGAAGCGCGTCCATAATGGATGTACACCATAGTCAACCTAAAAAAACCCAACAAAAAAACAAAAACAAAAACAAACAAGAAAAAAACAAACAAACAAAAAAAAACTACCTCTTTTAGCTCAAAATTTATGCTTTAGCATTTGCTTCAGTTTTTACTTTTGTAATGTTTGTATTCATGTTGATATTTATTGCTGTCTAATGAGTCATACTTCAATGATTACCTCAGAGATATCTCGCAGATTTTGGGAGAGTCCAGCTAATGAAGTCGTTCATCGTTTTTTGGGGGGTTTGTTTTCTCGTTGTACAGTTGTCCTCTCATACTAAGCATTTGCCCCCCCCCCCACCCCCCCACTCCCCCTCCCCGAACGCACAAAATACCAGGAGTGTTTTTATTCTTAAATCTTGTGCCTGCGCCCGCGGGGCTCACACTGGCTCGAAAGAGGTTACCCTCTTCTCTCCAATATTGTCCTCGGCAAGCATGTTCATAGTGGAATTAAAAAAAAAAAAAAGTTCTACACACTTCATGGAAGAGATCAGATTTGTGTGAAATTGAAACTAATGACAAAGAGAGAAGAGTGCTGGATGAGATTTTTTTTTTTCTCCATAAAAAGAAAACCATTTGAAAAATGTGGGAATTGTTGTCACATGTGGGATGCGATCATGGCTTGCCAGAAATTTGTGCAACTCTTTTCATTGTTGTGGTTTTCATCTCTGGTCTATGCATTCATTTAGTAAAGATGTCCACTTCTCTTAGAAATTGCAGTAGGGGTCATATTTTCTCGACTTGACGGTGACTGTACTCACTTAGGTCCATGTTACAGCTAAAGCCTTGGAACTGCTTGGCAGGAGAATCTCACCCGAGCAGGATTTGAAATGCTAGCAGGTGTGCAATTCCTGCTATTTCACAGCAAAGTTTGAATGTGATCGGTCAGTCCCGTACACACACACACACACACACCACATGCCCGGTTACAACAATCGCATGGAAATGAATGCAACTGTGTGATGTTGAAAGGAGCTGCAAGAATTTCTGGCAGGCGCCGGCTGTGTCCATGTGTCAGCAATCTGCTACGGGCTATCATTCATGTTGAAAGTGGGTTTTATTTTTAATTTTTCTCCGAAGCATCACAAAAATGGCATTTTGGTAGGGTGTGTAGACTTTTTAAAGCTACCGGAGTTTGTAAAGGCAAACCTGGGCGAGGACCTTTTGTGGAGGTGATGGAACTTGTTAGGGAAGTAACCGGAGGGACTGAGCGGGGCTGATCGAGCCAATGCGAGGTGTGTTAGCCCCACTTGGTACTATATGCATCTTTCACGTCACATCTTATGTCTACTTCTGTGTCAATCCCAGCCCGTGTTGATCTGAGGGGAATTAGAAGAGGCGACACTACATGCAATTCTGCTTTCTTTCTCTCTTTCATTCATTCTTTTTTTGCTGTTTTTTTTTTTTTTTTTTTACTCGTCAAGCATCACCAATTTAGCGACACCACATAACGCGGGTATGGTCCAAAGTGTCGTTCCCCTGATCCCTCACTGCCCCCGACCCCCCCACCCCATCATAGGATCGTAGTGGTACTCATTGGAGAAAGATCACTTTTCGTACTCATGTCAAACTGCTTCAGGTAAACACTGAATGATTTTTTTTTTTTTAATATATATAAAGAGGAACATTGTTGCCGTGGCGACTTGTACCCAGAGTTGTGTGCCATATGACCTTTTTACTGCAGGGACACTGCACCGCGTTCCCCCAGCATGACGTGTGACTGGGACAGAATTTGACTTATGACGTAGTACTTAAGAATTTGGCATTGACTTCTACTCCTTCATTTTGAAGCCAAAATTTAGCCACATTCAATATCAAATGCCTCAACCAACAAAAGCACTTAATGTAACCCGATATAATGCGCGCATACTGATTAATTTGCCACAAGAGGCCTCATGTATAGGTCACGCTTGGCTCTAGCTATCAGAATGGTTTAGATCACCTAAATTTTATTGTAATTGTAATGTTATCTTTTGTGTCTTTCTTTCCCCTCAAATATCTCTTTTCTATATATAAAAAAAATGTGTCTATGTAATATGATTTTGTCCTATGTTTTGCAAATCAAAAATAAACACTTGTACAGTGCAGTCCGCTTCTGTGTGGAATCTTTGAAGTACGCGCAATACATCATTGTTGAGCAACCTAATTTGAGCCCGAGCAAATGTTGTACGTTTTGAAAAATCGCACGGCACAACAACAAACAAAAAGTATTCAAGCATACTGAAATTACGATCTTGCCTCACTTTTTTTTCTAAAACCAAACCGAAAGGAAGAGAGCGTGCGTTCAATGACCACTCAGTGAGGATGAATCTGGTTGTGTCTTCATGTGCTCTGGGATACGCTCAAGCTTTTAGCGACCCTCAATGGGATGAGCAAGTTTTGGGCAATAAGAGGGAAAGGGAATTGTTAAGAATTTCACACTTCCCTTTTCAATTCAATTTCTAATAGAGTCTAATGAAATGAAATTATGCAGATATCCTTGATGTCGATGATAGGATAATGTTTCAGCATATTGAACGTATTCCCCTTTAACGAATTTAAAGGTTGGCAAGTAGCCCTGGTATCATCTTTCAAAGCGAAAATAGCCAAACTTTTGAGACTGAAATATCCAGTATATATATGTGATGTCATCACTGAATCGATCAGCCCATGTGTCGGGGAAACAAACAAGTGATTCCTCTGAATCAAATTACTGGGAAGCTGTTCTCAACAACAACCAGTTATTGATTCCCCTCCCTCCGCACATTTTATTTTAAAAACACAGATGGCCCAGGTCATTTGGGGATGAGCAATATATCCAGTATCCAGATGATTTGATTTAGTTGCCACCACTTGATGAAATAAAAAGTGAGTAAAATTCAACAGTATTTTTTTTTCTTCAATATAGCTTTGCCCACCCCCGGATATGCAGTACAGAAAATAGGAGGGATGCATGTCAGTTTTTTTTGTTTTTGTTTGGCTTGAATCAAGTGCAGTTTAACAATGAGCCACTAGAGGGTAGTGTGTCTTTCGCAATGAGCCAAACAACCCATCACTGACCTGATGACCTACTACAGGCCGGTCAGGAGCAGTTGGCATCAGTTAGACGCTCGCGGACAGCGTGACCACAAAGTTGTGGTGGCACATAAGCACGCAGACTGAAGACGAGTATCAAGACACATCTGACATGAGTACAATATGCCGGATGAGATTTGAGCTCATCTCTATTATACATCTCTGGCAGGCCGCGTCAAGAGGGAGATTGCACGTGGAGTCTCACACAGGGGCAACAAATAAAAGGTTATCAGAGAAATCCAGTCCTGGCTCGACAGTTAATTGTCACGCCTGGTGCGGAGCAGAGGCGCTTGTTTTGCCTGCTGATAAGCTTGCGCTCCTGCGGTCTGCTCAAACCGTTGCATCTGCACATGAGGTTAGGTGAAGGAAAAGAGAGGCTCTGGTTGCAGCGACATCCCTTAGGTGAGCACGTTTTGGCAGCCCCCGCGTCCCAGCGGAGCGAGAAGAAAGAGTTCGCCCGATGCTTTGACGCCGGGATGCATTGCTGAGAGCACGTTCGCGGCCATATGTCAGAAGAATCAGCCACTAACGGCTATCTCAGGCATTGTTTGGGTATGTCAAGGTCGGCCGATGTCCAAGGATGCTGGGCATCACGGCTTGATATTGTGGAACCTCTCAAATCCATCAAAATATGTATCCGCAGTCGCACAAAGCTTATTTATGTACTAAATGGCTAAAACAACAAAGTCGAGAACGATAATCAAAGAAGTCACTGTATTCCTAGTGACTTCAGCTCAGAGGTTCTGTTGTGGTCCAATTGACCCATTTGAAAATTAGACCCAAAAATTTAAAAGGATTCAATTCATTCTACCTGCCTTATTTATTTGTTTATTTCCCGAGCGAAATATTTAATTTGGGAAGGCACGGTGATCAACTTGTTAGCACATGGACCTCACAGTGCAGAAGTTGTGGGTCCGATTCCAACTCCGACCTTCCTGTGTGGAGTTTGCATGTTCTCGTGCCTGCGTGGGTTTTCTCCGGGTACTCCGGTTTCCTCCCACATTCCAAAAACATGCACGGCAGGTTAATGGAACACTCAAAATTGTCCATAGGTGCGATTGTTAGCGCAAATGGTTGTTTGTCTCTATGTGCCCTGTGATTGGCTGCCAACCAGTTCGGGGTGACAGCCGAGATGGGCTCCAGCATGCCCCCGCGACCCTTGTGAGGATCAGCGGATTCGAAAATGGACCGATGGATGCATAAACGCAGAGAGGGTCATACCGACCCATGCATGCTGTTGGTGAAATTCAAACACAGAGGGAGTGTTCAAGAAGACAAAAATGTACTTTGCATCCCAACGCAATTTGAAACAGTTCCCGGGTGTCGGTGACATGCTTTTGCCAAAGGAGTATTTGAGCCCTGCTGAAGGGGCTCATGAAAATGAGCCAATGCAGTTGCAACAGTGTGGAGCAAGGTCCTCCATTTGTAATGGAGTTCCACGACAATTGCAGGTATACACCCACTCGAAGTTAATATTGTTTATAGAGCTGAGAAGATGCATGGTACTGACAAATAATCTTAAAAGGTTTTTACTGAAACTCAGTGGAAATGAATTGTTCTCTCAGCCTCTGAGGTCACTTGAGGACCCTTTCTGAGATGGCTTTTGTTGAATTTTTGGGTGAGGCTCACTTTTCTTGGGTATCAGATAAAGATGTCTACACACACACACACACACACACACACACACACACACACACACACACACACACACACACACAGTTGGGTGTAAATCGAGTTGTTCTCTTGTTTTCTGTCCGTGGAGGTTTCAAAAGCATTGTGTGCTTCAGAGCAACACACCCGGTCTCTGTGAGAACACTCTCAGTGTGATTTGTTTTATGATCTCAGTTTGAGAGATGACTGTTGGCTATGGCACATACCCACTTGCGGTTGTTGCTTTCCAGCAATAACAAGCGTTGTGTGTGTGTGTGTCTGTTTCTGTGTGTATGTGTATGTGTGAGAGAGGTAGATAGTCAAGAGTTTGATTTCAAACTAAACAGCCAAACATGAAAGGATAATGTGCAAAGAAGAAAAAAAAAAGGGGGGGGAGACAAAACAATTTGGGTCACATTAGAAATGCAAAGAACAGATTGACCTTTTTCCTGACGGTGTGTCCATTGATTGTGCGCCCGCTCAAATTGGAAGTTGGATGCCCTTGTTTTATGCGAGTCATCCAAATGTCATTAGGGCTGAAGCAACCATGTGGTTTTGGTCCAGAATGTGAGGAACGCATGATGGTCCTCTCCTCTCCGGCTCGCTACGAGTACACCACTTTCTCACGAGGCTCAAAATGCACATATGGGGTGTTGGGGATTGGGAATATAATGCATGCATCTTTGAAATGTTCGGGTACTTGGTCATCAGCTCCCTCATTCCCAAAATATGTACGCTAGGTTCATTGAAGACTAAATCGTCCTTGGGCGTGAAGGTGACTATGAAAGCTTGTATGTCGACACTGAAAAATAAAAAATGATGAGTTGAATTTACTCTATTACTATTTAATAAGTGGTTACACAAAATCAAATCATCTGGACCACATCCATTTTGAAGTGGATGTATAATCTATTTAAGAACCTGGATCCAGATGATTTCATTTAAGGAGTTTCGGATTTCTCAAGTCGTGCTGCTTCATCAAAGGTGGCCGTTTACTTTAATTGAGCCAAATTTCCGGGATTTTTTCAAGGCCTCTTTTTAGGCACCTGGGATAGATGAGCTCAGTCACACATGACGATGTTTTTAGAAATCTTGCTATTTTGTCACATTTTTATTAAGTATGGAAAACCCATTTTTACAGTGATTTTTTTTTCCAGACTTAGAAAATGTGGACAAATTTGTCATATTCTTTTACAAGGAACGTATACCAAGATGTCTGACAAGACATAAGCCTGTTCAAACATTTTCAATCTTCTCTATAACTCCTGACAATAATCTTTCGCTGTACCGGGCATTTTTAGGCTGCAAAACAAAAAGTGCAAAATAATAATTTTGTGATCTTTTGGGTGTTTTTTTTTAGGCCACGAAAAAAAGTACTTCAGCACAATTAGCTTTGACGGATGCCCCCTCACCACATTAGTCTGTTAAATCAAGGTTCCGCTTTACTGTACACTACTTTTCTTGCACGCTTAGTCCTCGTGCCGTGGTTGAGGCGAAAAGACGTGCTGCGTGCGTCTGTCTCTGCGCATGCGCACATGCGTGCGTGAGACAAAGCGATCCCCGTGGTAAATAATGGCTGCAGTTACGGCTAACAAAGCCTTACTCCATCTTTCCCCTGCCCTAAATTTATACCACGCATAAACGTACTCACGCAGACACACACACACACACACACACACACACACACACACACACACACACACACACACACACACACACACACACAGACAAACAGTGTGTTCACTCACGTCAGTCCTGTGGGCTCTATAATGGCCCAGACGATATTATACGTACTATACGGCTCGGGTGGAACTCTTCCAAGGTGTTCCCATGCGACACAGTTTGAACTCCGAATGTTGTTTTCATTCTATTCATGGAATAAAGTGGAGTATTTTAGCAGCTGTCTGCCTTCGGTGCGGATGAAGGCACGTCATCAACGGACGTTTGAGCTGCACATCGGACCTGTTTGGAAATGTGTGCTTGTTTGTGTGTGGTAATAGAGCAGCAGTAGTAAACAACAACAAAAAAGTGGCGTTTTGCTTTAAATGGTCAATGGATGGATGCACCTTGATCAGAATGTCTTGCTAAATCTGCCATCAAACAACTAAAAAAAAAAAAAGTCCTGAAAATGTCCCGTTGAGAGGTTTCATTGGGTTTCTCTCACAATACGAGTAGAGTAAATAGACGAATGGAAAGAACAACCTCATACGGGATCATCTTCTCGCCATTGTCTGTTTTTACAGTGAACTCACGTACTTATGAAAACCAAAATATTTCCACAAGTCGCATCGATCTTACAGTGCAGAGGTACCGGGTTCGATTCCAGCTCCAGCCTCTCTGTTCTCCCCGTGTCTGCGTGGGTTTTCTCCGGTACTCCGGTTTCCTCCCACATTCCAAAAACATGCATGGCTGGCTGATTGAACACTCTAAATTGTCTCTAGGTGGGAGTGTGAGCGTGAATCGTTGTTCGTCTCTGTGTGCCCTGCGACTGGCTGGTAACTGATTCAGGGTGTCCCCCGCCTACTTCCCGAAGACAGCTGGGATAGGCTCCAGCACCCCCGCGACCCTAAATAGATGGATGGATGAATTCTGTTGCTCATATTGTCATTAAATGTCACAGTAAGTACAATTTCTGGTTCTATGGTTATCATCACACTTCTTCAATAGCACAGTGCTGTAGAATCAGCCACTCGCCATGATGGAATTGGATACACAAACACAAATACGACACGCCACGCTGTTTTTTTTTTTGAAGAGTTCAACGTTTGCATAGGGCGTACTGTATATGCAGCACATACAGTGCATAAACTCGTGCGTGGAGCTGAAGGCAAGTATCTCTGTGGTTTCCTGCATGTTGAACATCCTTTGACTGAGATCACACAGGCACACGCACGTGTGCGGTATACTGAACTCAGACACAATTGCTAAACATGAGCAAAATGACAAATCAGCCGAAACGTGGGGAAACCCATGTGCACATTTTTTAATGGGAAAAATTATTGTGTTATTGTTTTCTGCTTGAGCGGGTCGTGCCGAATCGCTCGTTTCAGGTAAACAGGTCATGTTGGTGGCTGGATGTGCGAGGTGGTATATGCTCCCAGGCTGTGTGCCACATTCACTGTCGGGGGCAGATCGAATCTGGCTCTCAATATGCGTGTGGGTATTACGTTACTGTACTTTTTGTCAAGGTAGCTGCGTTGTGCTACGTTTATGTTTGCACCTGGTGGCGGGGAGACACCTGTCGACCTCCTTGTGGGGTCTGAGGTTCCCCCTCGTGGCCTACATACAGCGAAGATAGAATGCAGATAAGACGCAAGATTTTACACTTTGCCGTCATTTCAGTACAATTGCTTGGTCGATGAATACTTTGTATGTCTCATTTATTTTATTTTATTTTTTAAGTGCTCTCGGTGATTAGTTGTAATTGTAAAAAAGAACAAACTGAAGGTTGACCGTGCTCACGGAATGGATTGTGTTCGATCTCAGGAAGGTTCACCACTCAAGTCAAACACTTCATTTCATCTTTCAGCTAAAATATCGGCGCCGGTGCCCTCGTTCCGGCACACACGTGCATTGATTTTCGGATCTCAAAAGTGTTGAGTTCATGACAATCCGTGTAGGATGTTGACATGCTACACTCTACTTTCACACGAGATTTAGTTTATTGTAAACTGAAAAACGGAAACCAACGGGCAGGCTGTGGTGTTGGGTGTGCAGGAACATGCTCAGCTTTTACGGTTGCAAGACAGACGGCGCAGGTGGTCTCACACACACACACACACACACACACACACACACACACACACACACACACACACACACACACACACACACACACACACACACACTTCAAATGCTGCGATATGTGATGTCCAACCACAAAGAGTTTGGCTTTTTCAGCTGTGAGGGAGGGGAATTCACAAGAAGTGGGCCTCACTGCATGTGTACAACATTCAGGTGTGCGTTGATCAGGCGTCGCCTGAACTTAGCAATTTAACCGAAATGGTAGGTGAGAATTCTAAGTTATTTTGATCACGTTGAATTTGCCCCAGTGCAATGCTTCGATGAAGGACTTTACGTTCGAAGTCGCCGTGGAGGCATCGTGAATTTCTCTTTGATGCAACTTGACCATTTACACTGGGGAGGAAAACCCGTTGTGAATGTTGCAATATTGTCTTTCACTCGTTTCCAGCAATTATCATTAAACATGTTCACAACCAGATTGATGAATTTTATTTGCAAGGTCTTTAAATTAGGACTTCAGATATGGTTCTTTGCACTTTGAAGCGTAAAACAGCCTATTGAAGGAATGCAGCAAAAAAAAAAAAAATACATCGAGTTTATGTTCATGTCTTTGGCAAAAGTCAAGAATCACCACGGTGACCTTATCGTATTTCCATCACATCATTTTTTTTTGAAAGCCTCCATCCAAGTTCCCAAGACCGTTTGGCCACAGGGAGCCCACCTAATAAGAGACCCAACCACCGCAAGCCGATCGGTTCTGAAGCAACAGCTGAGCAACACATCTGTCGGGCCTCCGCCATCCCACTTCCAGAAAGGTTCTCTGAAGCACCCCCCCCCCCCTGCCCAGACCACCACCACCACCATCATCTCTCTTCACTTGTACCTCTTCTGTGAATGGACTGACCCCCGCCCCTCTGCTTGCTGTTCTCCCGCTGTCCAGCTGTTCCCTTGCCTCATATTGCACATTCTTTGCTTCTTCAGGGTTGTCAGGGGCCCATGACTCTCCTTCCTGCTTAGTGTATGCGTCTGAGAGAAAGAAAGGGCCGATGTAATAATGTAAGAGGGAGCCAGAGCCTGAAGGACAGAGTACAGCTGCATGGCAGGCCGCCATCTCCCCCCCCCAAAAAAAACATGTTCTCCCCCAGCTGTTTGTCTCTTGCCAATTACCCCTGTTCATTCAGGTCCTCCCATCACCACCTTCCTATGTTTGCTATTTTTAGCTTGAAAGAGGAAAAAGAAAGTCAGAGGCACCCCCCCACCCGCTTCCACACACACACACATCATGCCTTTATATTCTCTCCCTTCCTCCCTCTGTGTTGAAGTCCTCAGACTTCCCTCCTCGAGCCTCCCCACCTTTTTGGCCACTGGTGCAGGTAATATTCTTGGGAATGCTAAACAAAGGAAAAAATGCGACACAAAAACAGGCCCGGCCCGACAAACAACAAAGCAATTAGGCAGTGTTTGGTCTGGCTGGAACAAGCATGACCTTTCAGGAAACTCTCCCTTCCTGTCGACACAGGTCGGCTAGCCATTCAGCCTGATTGGAGTCTCACATTCTCCAAAGTGTGTGAGCGCGTCTCTTCGAGGGGTCACCGAGGCATATCGGCAAAAGGACATTGCTTTGTTTTAAGGATGACATATTTAATTGCGGCTGGGCCGGGGGAACAATGAAAAATCTATTTTCATTTGACACCACGAGCCTGGTCTCGCATTCGCTGTGGGAAAGTGTGTCACCTTCACCTTGACTCTTGACAAGGTCCATCCATCCATTTTCTAGAGCGCTTAACTTGATCAGGACTGCAGCTGGAGCCCCTCACATGGGACTTGGTGTCCAAATGCTCCCCAGAATACAGGGGGGGGGGGATCACAACTACATGCAGTTTAGAGGTCTTAGGACAACATTTCCACACTCTTCAGCCGATTGTTAAGAGTAATCCGGAGTTGGTGAAATAGCTAGCCCAGCGCTGGGTCCAAAAGGGACAGAGCCAATGCTAGGTTATTTATTCGGAGTGCATTGGGTGGAGGAAATAGTAACCCAATTTGGGATTACCCAATCTGCTCAAAATCCACAGCTATCCAGCGAGTGGGTTAGGAATACCGTATTTTCGGCACTGTAAGGCGCACCTAAAAGCATTCAATTTTCTCAAAAGCCGACAGTGCGCCTTATAATCCGATGCGCCTTATGTATGGATCAATATTCAGATTTATTTGACGTAGTATTTTAAATGTTCAGTCAGGCGCTTCGTTACAACTGCAGCGGTAGGGAGAGCTCTATATCAATAAAGCTGTATTGTATTGTATTCACTTTAGCGTAGCTCCATCTAGTGGATGCATAACGCAACCGCAGTCACTATTGTAGCTTCTCTTCTTTGCGCCGTATAATGCGGTGCGCCCTATATATGAAAACAGTCTTAAAATAGTCCATTCATTGAAAGTGTGCCTTCTACTCCAAAGCGCCTTATAGTGTCGAAAATACGGTTGGTGTGTGCGTGTGCGTGTGTGTGTGTGTGTGTGTGTGTGTGTGTGTGTGTGTGTGTGTGTGTGTGTGTGTGTGTGTGTGTGTGTGTGTACTTGAACCTGACTCGTCTCTACAGCAAAGTTCTTCCACTGAGACCCTGCCTTCATTACTCGTTAGAGCAGAGGAAAACAATATCTGGCAGAACATTCTGCTATCTCATTCTTTCAAGTCATTTCCCAGTTAGCAGCCTGTACTTTATCTCCTCGTGAACTTGAAGGTCTCCTTTCAGCTCCATGTTTCCACTTAGCACGTTTCCAGATGATGATGCAGATCCCATTGTATTCTTCAAGGATTTCTAAGCTGCTTGTTATCAACGATTGACGTCTTTCTCTGTTTTTGTCTTCTTGTCCTCCCTGGTGCTCCAAATGTTGTGTCAGAGCGGGGCTGCTTTAGATGTTTGGAAAAATCAAGCGGATTTGCTTCTTTTATGGAGACACACGCTCTCACTGTGTCGAGGAGGCCAAAAATAACGGTCACAATGTCCGCTAAATATAATGTATCAAATAAACAGGTTGCTCTGTCTTGCACGCCCCCCCCACCCTCCCCCAACACAGTACTCCTCAGAAAGAGGAACTCAGACCAATAAAATCCCTCTCCCGCTTCGTGAATACAAAGGTCCATGACCCCCAGACATGAGTTTCCTTTGGTCAGTGTGTTTTCCCAAAGGATGAAATTACATTTGAACCACAAGGCTGATCCAGGGCATCTAGCGGAGGGGCAGACCACACAGCAGCTGAGGTCATGCTCCCTGCTGACCTGCTCAGCCACGTTTCTCTGCAACAGAGCGGAGACACATACTGCGCCCTCGGAAAGAGATCGACAGGTTAATTCAACTCCTAACATGGTTGATGTGCCACTGACTGTGTCGGCTGAAAAACTTCATCATGTGGGAATTCGTGTGTGTTGAGTAACATAGCAATTACGTTACGTGATTCAACGGGCAAATTTGAGACTGTTAAAATTATTTTTTTAAATCAATTTTCCTCTTAATTGCGGAACAATTTAAAGGGCAAGCGACGGTTGGGCGACGATTCGATTCATTCAATTTTTTTTGGGGGGGGGGTGATTTCTGTCACCATAGCTGCGAAAAGAAAAATACAAAATTAGCATCGCTACGTTTAGCATCTTTTCCGACCCCTCGAGCGACTATTTCTCAAAAAGCAAGGAGCGTTTTAGTCCCCTCTAAGAAACAAACGTCATGAGCAAAATAATTTTCCACACAGGGAATTTTCCACTGAAGGCAGTCTCATGCTGAACAATGCCAACTTGCAAATAATTTTGCCGAGGTCACCTTGTCTCACCCGTGCAACTTTACATAAGAAAAGAGCATGAAAGCAAGTCGGGTCTGACGTTACTCTTTGTCGCTTATTAAATTATGAAATTGTGATTCAGGATCGGGTTTACATATATTTTAATTTAAAAAAAAACAACACAATAGGAAGCACGATTATTTTTAATTGTTTTTCATGAAACTTGGGAATCAGCTATTTATGGAAATGAATGTGAGATTTTATTTTAAGGCCGTGTTGTCCATGCTGAGGTCAAACGAATTCATAACATCTTCAAGAAAAAAAGAGAACAAAACAACATAATGAGGTGCATTTAGCTTACCAAAGCTTGAAGCGGTCATTGTTTTCCATCCTGTTGGGAGAATCAAGTCAAACTGACCTTGTGTGTGGTGTAATGTGATACCAGGGCCATGCAGGGCTTACGTTAGCCAGCACATGTGGGCGTCGAGCCTGTATCACGTGTTGTCGGCCAGCAAAACAAATACTGTATACGTCTAAAAATGACAATAGCATGCAGGGGAGAATATAGCAAGCGCACAAATATTGTGTCACCTGCGACATTCTAAATTTGGAAAGCGAACAACTCTGTGCAGTACCGAAAGATACTTTGCTGTTGTGAAAGCAAACACACCTCACTGTTTTGTTGTTGTCCCGTATGGCAGCTAGCCATCGGAGAGAGCGAAATGACAGACGTGGTGCCACTGGTGACAGTTTGTCAATTTGATTTGGTGTTTCAGGTTCGACAAAAATAATGGAGGCTAACGAAAATATCAGCATGAAATTGTCTTCTGCTATTCTTGCGCATTCAGCTGGATTGCAAACGTGTGCGCGTGCGTGTCCGTGTGTGTGCGCGTGTCTCTTTTTACGTGACCCCATGAAAACACGACTTAATAATAATAATATTCTAACAAATAAACCCTCTTTCTTCTTAACATGTCAGACAGAAACCGTGAGAGAGTGCAGATAACCTTTCCAACTGTCATCATAATTTCCAATTTTGGCGCGACGAAAGCAATATTTCGTATGATAGTTTGGGTCAAATGAAAACAAAATGCTTTGTACGTTTTCAGACATGACAATACAATTAAATTAAGATTGATAATAAAAATAATAGGATCGGGACGGCTAAATCCCCAGCATTGTGTTTTTCTCCCTTGTTCATTTCTCTGAAATGCAATTGTCAGGAATAAATAAGTGGCCTTGTGCAACTAATCACGTTGAACGCACAATGCTAACAGCTGACTTTATGACGTTGTTCTTGTAAAATGTCTCCACTCAGAACGCGCATCTGCCCCCTGAGTAATCTGCAGCCGAACAGAAGAGTGAAAATATTGCATTAAATGTATGCTAAACTTAGGTGAATATGATGGTTTAGTAAGTGGGGGGAAGGGAGGGGGGGGGGGGCTGGTGTCATGCAAACGACAAGCTTCAGTTTTCCCCTTCGTTGAGGGCCCGACAATCAAGCAGCACATCGACAGCCTCACAAGATCAGTGTTTGCTTCATTCAGTGCACGAGAAGAGGCGGAAATTATGGCAGGACGATTTGTAGCTACTTCAAGATGACAACGCTCCTGCACATATTACTCTGAGCATCTGACAGTTCCTGGCCGAGAAGAAGATTGCCAGGCTGGAGCAACCTCCCAACTTTTTTTGAAGACCTGGACCAAGTCAAAATGGCTGTGAAGATGGTGCAGCAGAGACAGAAACCTTCCAGGAGTTCATGAAGGCAAGGCAGAGGCTTGGAAGGTGCGGTAGATCTCATTTGCATTAACCTCAAAGGTTACAAATTGTAGTTTGGAATTAAAAGATATCTTTTGGGATGCCAGTCCTGTAACTTTTCTGACACATCTTGTCATGACACATGTCCATTGTCTCATTGTGTGATTACAAAGTAAATTGCTATTGGATTTTTGGTTCTTGGTTATCATCATGTTCTTTTCAACACATTCTACTGAATTATTTTCATTTTTTTTGGGTAGACATGAGAGTCAAAACTCTTCACTCAGGTAATGCTCAGCGCTGTTTTAGTTCCATCCTCTGTGCTTTGTGAGTACTAAATGAAGACTTCCTGCTATTGTGTGTCAGACACAAACTCAATCTGTTATGCTGCGCACACACACACACACACACACACACACACACACACACACACACACACACACACACACACACACACAACACGCGCGCGGACGCGCACGCGCGCTCCGAGAAACACATGACCTCTGTGCGGCTGCCAGCGCAGGGGCGGCACTAACAAGTTACGGGAGGTTGATACGTCAGAGCAACTGCGTCGTCTGTGAAAACCAAAAAAAAAAAAAGTGAGCTGAAGGGAGTGATTAGACGAGAGAGGGTGAAAGAAGAGAGACGAGCTGGTTGCGCTCACACCAAGGCGAGCGCGAGACATCGGAGAGCCAGTTGTGTCAAGCGGTTGAGTCAGTGCGCTTCAGCACCACTCCCGTCAGAGCGGGATCTGCATTCTCACACAGCCTCTCAGACCGCTGCCACTGATTAACTTGACTGGAGGAACCTCAAAGCCGGTAGGAAATATGACACAATGTATATTTTTTAAAAAATAAATATGATTGTAATAGAGAGTAGGAATCGGTGGCCAGTGTACAGTACTGCCAATGCCATTTGTTATACTCTTTAATCTGATCAGTGGAGGTTCTGGTTTTGTTTTGTTTTTGAACTGACGTGAGAAAGTTTGAGAACTTTTTATCAGTGAAAAAACGCTTTTGAAAACTCATGTTTGTGTGTATGAAAAGAAGGGGAAACATTGCCATGTCCAAACAGAAAATATTTTGTGCATCAGTTGTATTTGTTTAGTTTTGCAAATGTTGTCCCTTAAGACGGGGAAGGGGAGAAAATTGGAAACAGACCCACCCACCCCAGAGAGTGTCCACTTAAATCTTTGTGAAAAATGTGAAACAGACATTAATGCGATGCAGTGCTGCAGGAGACGGACATACAGGGATCAGAACATGACATGGAGGCTGGATAGTTAAAGCCCGGAAAGAGGCTGGGAGTACGGAAGTAGTTGTCCCAACACCAGATACCGCTTCTTCCAAGCGAGCAGTATTCAAAACAGGGTTCAGTTATTCTGCGTATTGTTTTTTTCCAGATAAAAATATATCTTTCACAGAAACCCTCCTCCTGCCTTATAAATCGCATTTCCGCCATACTAATAATAACTGATCATGGTTCTCGCCACCATGATCCAGTGGAACTCGACCAAATTATTAAAACAGCATTATAATAACAGCCAATAATCCTTTTTAGTCCCCCCAAGAGAGAGTGTGTGTGTGTGTGTGTGTGTGTGTGTGTGTGTGTGTGTGTGTGTGTGTGTGTGTGTGTGTTTTGAATTCATGCCCCAACCCACCCATTTTCTAATCCGCTTATCCTCACAAGGGTCGCGGGGGGTGCTGGAGCCTATCCCAGCTGTCTTTGGGCAGTAGGCAGGGAACACCCTGAACTGGTTGCCAGCCAATCGCGGGGCACACAGAAACGAACAAACATTCGTGCTCACAATCACTACTTAAGGAAAATTTAGAGTCATTTAGTGTGCCATTAACCTACCATGCAGAGGTTGGAACGTGGGAGAACGTGGGAGGAAACCGGAATACCCGGAGAAAACCCACACAGGTACGGGGAGAACGTGCAAACTCCACACAGGAAGGCCGGAGCCACGGCACTGTGAGGCAGATGTGCCAAGCAGTCGGCGGACATGCTAACCAGTCGACCACCGTGCCAGCCTTGCATTCACTTCTAATATATTTATTTGGTTTGCAAAGGTCAAGGGGGCAGCAGGTTAAGAGGCCAGTTAGTCGGAAGTGGCTGTTGAGGGCATAACCTCTGACTCACCCAGGTATTTTGTGAAGGGGACATGAAGGCGAGTGGACGGGCGAGGAAGGACACGGGAGTGTGTTTAGGTTTTAAAGTTGTACATTTTTAGCCCATGCACAAACGTCTTGAATAAGTAACACGTCTTTAATTGTCATCTTCGGCCGGTTGTGTTTGGTTACAAAGAATGGAATTACGTTGTTACAATGTACTCTGTTGATGGTGGACCGAGTGCCTGGTGCATGACCTCTAAGTATGTGTTGGTCTGGGGAGTGTCCCTAGAAATAGCAGTTGGACTCCTGATGTCACATGACCCCAGTCAAGAAATGAAGATTGAAGGCGCTTGTGTGTTTCGGTAACAAATGAAAGATGACGTTACTTGTTCGAGTATCACCCCCTGGTGGAAAGAAAGTTCATTTGCAGGAATCTGATCTCATTTGAAAGTGGCTGCCAAGGGAGGCCTAATTGCACAGAGAAAGACTGTGAGAAGGATTTTGTCATGATGGAAGCTGTTGAACTAAATATTTGTGGATTTTTATTTTTCTGTCCAGTGAAGGAAACTTTCCAAAATGTCAAAGATACAATTGTACCTTTTCCACACTCATCTCTGTTTACACAACGTGGATAATAAGACGGTACAGTGGTGTACATAGGTGGTATTTCTGCCATCAAATGTTTGTTCCGTAAGTTCGACTTTGAGTGATTTCGAACCCGCGATGCAAAGAAGTGCATGTGTTCAAACTAAACACCTCGTGGGACTCTTTCTACTCTCACAGTCAGTTTCCAGAGAAGCAAGTCGAGCGCCGAGCGCTATCTCTCCCCTCTGTGGCTTGACTTTGTTTTGCCGTTGTGATTGGAAAGGTTTTTGAGGGCACCCACCACCGTGAGAAGCCTTTGCGACCTTCTTGCGTCAACGTTACGATGCAGTCGCCGACTCCGCTTCGCTTCCTCAACGCGCGGTGCATCCTATACTTGTTGGGAAGCCCAGAAAGATTTTCCAGCGCCACTGTACGAAATGAAGACTTTGATTACCGAGTCACGTGACTATATCAAGTCATTCCGTGTCCTGCAGGCAGCCACGAAAGGCAGACACCTCGCGTTTATTTTGAGAGTGTGATTTATGGTGGCCTGCTTAATTGTTCCGTGTCTTACATTCATCGTCATCATCTCAGCCCGTCACTCTTCTTCTCGCATGCTTTCTGGCAATGTGCCCTTCGAGCGCTGCTCCCTCCATCAACGTATTGCCTGACTGCATTCCTCCCATTCCGACTGGCTTCCTGTGACTCGAAGAGGAGTAAGGCCTACTGGCCACAAAACTCCACCTTGAAGTCCTACCCATGTGTTCCATTCTCACCCTTTTCACTTTCAAACTCAGTTTAGAAATTAACTGCAAACTCAACCTACCGGAATGCTTTAAAATAATCGTGCAACAAATATTGGGGATAATTATTTCATTTTAGAATTCACGAGGGGCAGTCCACTGATGCAACTGTGACATGAACCCGTAACTTTATCCAGATTCTCATCCAAAATGAACGTGAATCTGTCCTCAAATTTGCTCTTTTACTATTTCAAAACGACAGGGCGAAGGGTGGCCCAAAGCTTTTAGCACAGCGTCGTCCTCAAAGCATTCAATTATTTTAATTTCGGTTTTAGAGGCAGCCTCTCTCAATATTTACACACACTTTCGGAGGAATAAATTAGTCTGACATTCATGTGCCTTATCGCCTCAGCAATATTGTTGATTTAAAGTGCTACAACCAGGGAAAGGAACTGTATGTTAAGAGAAAACATATTATAGTCTTAACACTCTACTCATTTAAAATTTATTTACAATCTGGTCCAAATATCAACTAGAGGTCATATGATGTTCGTGATATTTCCCTTTTAGCTATCACGCGAAACAACAGCTACCAAATCCACTGGACGGAAAAAAGATAATACTCGGCGTCGAACCTTTATCATTCAATTTGGAGGAACTGCCATGAAATTCAATTAACTTGAACAGACAGTACCGCCAGTTATTCGGGCTGGAAGTACGAGCTGTTGAGACAATGATGTTTTCTATACCGTTTTCCTCTTAATCAACTGAGCTGCACAATGGTTAATCTTATGATGTTCAGGGTCAGCCTGGGTCAAATGAAATAAAACAACGGCTCGGATTCACTGTCGCCTGTTGTTTGTTCTGACAAAAGGCGGAGATGGACACGTGAGATTTGACAACATGCAACTCTGTGAAAATTACGAACCCGCTGTGCACTGTGAATGCAGGTGTATACTGGAGCAGTGCATATGAGCAGGATCAAGTGGACATACACATCATTACTACAACATTGTACTTATATTATTTAATTTGTGTCTTCGTTAATGTAATGCTACCCCACACATGACAAGAAAATAATGTGTGCCCTGACTGCAGCATCTCCACGCCCCCAAACTGTCTGTCGTACCAAGACTGACCTGCGAGAGGCGCCGTAGTGCCAAAGGACATATGGGGACATACAAAGAAGAATTAAGATTAACACTCGTAGCAGTCGTAAAAGAAGCTAAACTGTTATCTAGTAACCACATTAAACTGGCAAACTTTCCTCCTTGTTATTGTTGCTATGGTCAAAGATTTGGGAGTGATTTATACAAACCCTCCACACAATTAATTACTATGCATGCCACCCGCTTTAACAAATAAATGCCTCATCTCAAATAGAACATCTCCTTTGAAAGAAAACGTTTTTCGAGTACAGCAGCAGGTGGGACCGAGCCCCGTCCCCAAATAAGCAAATGATGAATTTTTGCGGGAATTCGTCCAAATAAAATGTCTCCCTTCAAATCCTGTAAATGACTTGTACTTTGCAGACGAGTAACCGAATGCAACTGTTTGAGAAATGCTTTGATTAGACACTAAGTGCACAATTCCTTAAGTACATCAGTCTGTTAGGCCAATGACATAATTGTTTTTTCTTTCTCCTGAGAGAGAGAGAGAGAGAGAGAGAGAGAGAGAGAGAGAGAGAGAGAGAGAGAGAGAGAGAGAGAGAGAGAGAGAGAGAGAGAGAGAGAGAGAGAGAGAGAGAGAGAGAGAGAGAGAGAGAGAGAGCGCACCATAACCTTCCAAGTAGGTGTGCACTTAATTGTTTTGAAAGGCGTTTCTAATCCGTTGACAACCTTTTTTTTGGCCACGCCAAATATTCTTAACAGCTGTCACCATACAAAAAAACAAACTCCCCCTCGCCCCTACAAATTTACAAATACAGTACACTGTGTTCGGACTGTTCATGATACTTTCCAAGAGTGAAAAAAAACGCACTCACGCCATTTGAGCATCCCTCAAGTCTCACTTGAGCAGATGAAGCCCTCCCACTCGTGTCACACTCAAGGTGAGACTGCGTGCGAGCGGCGAGGAATGAGGAACACTTTTCAGTCAATGCGAACACATTTCGAACGAGAACTCAGTGCGTCCAAGTTCGCTTGCCAAGGCCGAATGCGAGCACGAGCAGCAACCGTCACGAGCGGCAAGCTTTCGCCGCTCAGTGTGAGATCCGGGTTGGACTAACCTGTTAAGTCAGTCGTTTAACGACGGCCTGTATGTTTCGCCACAAGGATGTTTCATTTGTGTGACACGATACAGTACTCTTACCTTAAATAAACCCATCGGTTTTATTATACCCGTGCAAAAATGGAAATGCCTCGACTGTTTTGAACTTCACCTTCACCAGGTAAGCAATATTACCTAACATTTAAGCTAACATGGAAATGCTTTACAAAAGCGACGAATCCAAAATAAGCCCTGTCCTGTCTTTTAATGTTGCTGTACAAAACAACAAAACACGAGTGGGAACGCCATGTTATTCGTTATGCTCGGTGAGAATGTTGATATTTCATTATATGTGTTCAGGCTCATTTTCAATTTAAATGCTAGCGTGGCCCCTGCAAGCTATATAATGAAAACAAAAAATATACTGTATATACAGTATTTAGGATACTGAAACAAGTTGTTGTTGTTCAGTGGCGAAGCTAGACTTTTATCCTTGGAAGAGTGGGGGGAATGGGGTGGCCAAGGCTATCACAGAGGGTCCGCAAACCAAAAACTTGAAAGCACGGTATCAAAAAGTGATCAACATTCATTTTTATGTTCCTGACCAATTTTTTTTAACACAATCCCCCCAAAATTCTTCTAAAAATCCTGATCAACATTCATGATATATTCCATACGAAGAACAAGGAGAAATGTGGGGGAAAAAATCCACAGAAAAATCTGAAAATACCCAAAAGTCAATTTTCTGGCCTGGCACCCGGGGAGTGCGAGCATATTCCCCTGGAGCCAATGCATCGCCCCCAGCCCCTCCTCTGGCTCCACCAGTGTTGCTGTTGTTGTTTTTACCTGTTGAATGAAACATGTTCCAATTATAGTTACATAATGACCATGGATATAAAGTCCCGACTCTCAGCACTCATTTGAGAGCACTCTATCCACTTTCACATTGGATGAAGGAAATGCAAGTATCAGCACCTTAGCATGTACTTTAAAAGGGACCTAAAGTAATTGGGCAATTGACTCAAAGGTCATTTCATGGGCAGGTTTGGTTAATTCTTCGGGTCACATCGTTACCAATTAAGCATATGAAAGGCCTGGAGTTGATATGAGGTGTGTTGCTTGCATGTGGAAGGTTTTGTTGCGAAGACATAGGGTCAAAGAAGCTTTCTGTGCGGGAAAACAAGCCATCCCTAAACTGCACAAACAGAAAAAAAGTCAAAATTGTTCCAATGTCAAAGGTTGTTACAGTTTATTGTAAAATGTGATTTCTGTCCAAATATCCGTGGTCCGAACTGTATACTGTAACACACAGTAGACATAAAGGTCCGTATTTTAAATTAACGTGTATTTAACTGTGAAAAATGGTAAATAATTTACTTTGAAAAAGTGTTCTTCTGATACTGGAAAGAGAGCAGGGAGGAACTTATGGAGGGAATGAACAAAATAAGAAACTCGCAGGTCTGCGGTGGAAGAAGAGAAGGAAGGGAGGCAGCATAGCAGTTTTAAGGCTGAAAGGAAGGACGTAAGGGCGCATGAATAAATAACAGATGTGACGGGAGAATGGAAGGCAGAAACGTAGCTTTTAGCAAAGGAAGGAAAGATGCAAAATAAAAACCTGCTTCGACTCGAAAAAAAGCAGGTGTATGAATATAAACGATGGTAGAAAGAAGGAAAGAAGGTTGGAAGCAAGGAAGGAACGAAGGAAAGCAGAAAAGTATATTTTTTTTCAGTGAAGGAAGGAAGCAGGGCTATATTTACATTTGTCTGACCCCCTGTATGTACATATTCCAAGTTACTAAAACGTGAATGCCACAGGAGGCAAAAATCATAAATACCGTGCATTTGACTTTTTTTTTTCCCCCTTCCCTTGCTGGACTAATTTCGACTCGCAATAAAATTGGAAAGTTTTCTGCTAGGCAACAGATGTTTGCTTGCGTGATGTCAGAATTTTAGGGCAGCTGTGTTGAATGTGTTTACATTCATGGGACAAAAGCGTTGGCGTGTCACGCCCTCGAAGCGCCTCAAAATGAAAATCTGCACATGTATAGAGTCATGATGCATGCAGAAATACGCACCCGCTTAACAACAGTTGGTGGAATATTGCCATGACGTGACCCTTTTTGGGATGGGTGAGGTCAGAGTTTGGGTGCTATTACCTGAATTCAACTTACATTCATTTTGTGTGTGTGTGTGTGTGTGTGTGTGTGTGTGTGTGTGTGTGTGTGTGTGTGTGTGTGTGTGTGTGTGTGTGTGTGTGTGTGTGTGTGTGTGTGTGTGTGTGTGTGTGTGTGTGTGTGTGTGCGCCTTTATCCAAGGATTTGACACCACTGTCTGGCTTTCTGTTGCCTCTCAAGTTTCTCAGATCATGTGTACCTCTGTTTATCTCATTAATAGAAGATATCATTCGTCCTTTGAATGGCTTGATATCGAATCCGCCTGCGTATGCGTGCGTGTGAAAGGCTGGAAACGAACAATAAGCAGCCTTTTTTTTAATTCAACACCAAGGGTGTCACTTTACCTCAAGTTGTGACCGCCTCAAGGGCTGTTTCTTGGAAGAGGCCTCCTGATAAAGATGTGAGATCTGACATTATTCATTGCTGTACAACAGTGTTTTATTTTTCATCAAAGGCTTCATCAGTGATGGAACAAATAGACAGAATTGATTGCTGTACTTTTTTTTCTTCTTCTTCCTCCCTCCATTAATCTTGCCCTAATACTAGGTCACGCAGAACAGTGACCCTAAATTAGCGTCGGAACAATTTTTCTGTGCAAAAAGGGGAGTTTGGTGAGCTCTCTTTGAAGTAGTTTGACGCGTATTTATTGGAAAATCGGCTCAACCAAATCAAATTTGAGAGGAAAAGAAAACACCTGAAACAAAAGAACAAGAGGGACTAATAACGGAATCGAGCAGGATACGATAGATGGGATTCGGCCAATTGCCACCCTGTGTGGAAAGGATGCGGCGACGAACAAATCGGACACCCCTTCATGCTGACAATCACACCTACAGACAAATTAAATTTTCAGTTCAACTAGCATGCCACTTGCTTTTCTTTAGATTCCTTTTTTTTTTTTTTTTACTGTTTACTCTAGAATGAAATAATTCCTGTCATCCTACGAGCCACTCAAGCTGAACTAATGAACGGCAGATGCTGCATGCACTTGGCGATTGCCCTCACGGCTCTGTTGCTTTAACAACAACTTTTCTTTACTGCCTTTACAAAAGAAATTTTAATTTTCAGCCACCAAAGGATGAGTCGGATCTCTTCATTTAAATTCTTGATGATACAACTTTCTACTGCTCTGGAATAAATCTGAAACAGCTCCTGACAACCGTAGAAAACGAATTAAACAAATTAAAAAACTGGTTTGACAGAAATAAATTGTCACTTAACCTGAAAAAATCGAAGCTAATTGTTTTTGGCACAAGACCAATCAAACACCAAGCTAAAATTATGGTAAACTCAATTGAGATAGAAATAGCGAATGAAACCAAGTTTCTCGGATTAATAATAGACTCAAAACTATGTTGGAAGCCGCATATCGATAACGTAAAAGAAAAATAGCCAAAACTATAGGGATCCTCTACAAAACCAAGGAAGTGCTAAATAAGAGATCCTTGTACACATTATACTCTTCATTATTATTACCATATATGAACTACTGTGTGGAAATATGGGGAAATGCTTGCAAAACAAACACACTCCGATTCTAAAACTACAAAAAAAGCAATTCGAATTATTAATAGATCAAAATATACGGAACCCACAAATCCATTATTTATCAAATTAAATACGATGAAATTTTATGACCTGGTTGACTACAAAATTGCACAATTAATGTACAAAGCACACAATAACCTGCTCTGCCAAAACATTCTAAAGTTCTTTGAAATTCGAGAAAGCAGCTATGATTTAAGAGGTACCAACTTATTTAAAAACTAAAAACAAGAACAAACATCAAGCAAAAAGTGTATCTATCAAAGGTGTTAATCTGTGGAATAATCTCAAACGGACCTGAAAATGAGTAAATCGCTTGCTGAGTTCAAAAACAAATTCAAAAAAATAGTACAAACAACCTACATCAATCAGAGTTAAAATGATAAGTTCTAAACGTTAAATATAATGATAAATTAGAACTAAGTTGATAAATAGGGAAATATCCATTATGAATACAAGAGAAAATTGACACAAGAGTGCCAGGGTGTGTATGTATAAAATCCGATACACACCAAAAGTTGTAAAATATCATGGTTAAGGGTAAAGCATGAGCCTTAATAGAGACTTCTATCTTCTTATTCACTTTCTCTTCTGATTGATATAAAAACTATTTATTAGATATAAACACATAACACGGGGTAGGACTAGATAAGTTCTTTACTTCTTCCTATTCCCTTGAACATAACTGTTTAATGATGACTGTGCTGAATGATGACTGATTTCTCTTACCTTATTATTACTGTATATGTTTTATGTTATGTTCAAATAAAACCAAACCAAACCAAACCAAACCATTTAGTCATGACTAGAAGGGATTGGGTTGTCGAGGTTTCTTATCAGTGTTTATCGGCAATAATCAGAAAGTCCCAAAAATAAAGATTGAGTTTATCTGTGCAATCGCCTGACTGATTTTGAATGTGAAGGTAACCATCCTCTGGTCACCTGCTCCGAATGTATTTACTCAACTGGTAGAGGCTTGATCGTGAAGTGAAGCCACCTGTAAATCTGAGATAGTCATTGCGAGGTATCCGTTTGGCGTGGACGTTTTATCGCAACCTTTTACCCAGGAAAGAACCTTTTACAAGTCTCCACAACGTGATCCGTCGCGACGTGCTGACAATAAGCACAGTGTTCTGGTCAGGCCACAGCCGTAGATCACATTTCCTGTTCCTGATTTAAGATTTCAGCTCATATGACTGTGATACACTCCTCAATACACACAAATAGGACTGCTTGTTTATTGTGTGTGGGAAACAAGATGGGAAGAATCAGCAGAAGCAACATTTTTTTTAAGCCACAACTACTGGTAAGTTAATGCCAGAATAGTGTGAAAAACTATCCAGGTGAAAACATTTTCATCTTAGCGCCATACATAAATCCAGGAGTTCATTCACACAACAAATAATAAAGAAAGAAAGAAAGAAAGAAAGAAAGAAAGAAAGAAAGAAAGAAAGAAAGAAAGGAAAGAAAGTTTCGCCTATAGCTGACAAAATAGTCAAATTAAAAAAAACCTCTCAACTGCTATACATTTCAATCATTTTGCGTAAGACTGGTTTTCCACCGTTTGCGCTTTCATAAATGCTCTTGTGTAAACAAATGGCCCGAATAACACTTTTCATATGTTCCCAGTTCAAAACAGTCTCGTGGGAAGCAGCCCATCCACTCAGGATGACCTTTGTAGCGATACACTTGGAACAAACGACAGTCTGTCTGTGTTGCGAGAAATTAATTTAAGTCCTACTCAAGAGCATGCTAGCTTGTGACATTGTATCACGCCCACGCTCGTTAAAAGTGAGCTGACAGTACCTTACCTTGCTTAGCCTGCACAGCCTCAGGGACGGAATATCAAGAGACTTGTGACTCATGTTCGTTGAAGAACGTGGCAGGCAAAGTGCAAACCGCACACAGCATAGGAGCTATGATAAGACCAGTTCACTTTTTGACTTTCTTGGAAAAATTGTTTGAATTCTCAAACAATTTTTTCCAAAGGAAATAATTGTGATAGAATTAATCCACCCCAGCTAGGGCGACCGTGACTAAAATTTAACATGACTTACAAGGGGGCGGCCCGGTGATCCAGTGGTTAGCTCGTTGACCTCACAGTGCAGAGGTCGTGGGTTTGATCCCGGCACCGGCCTTTCTGTGTGGAGTTTGAATGTTCTCTGCGTGGGTTTTCTCCGGGTACTCCGGTTTCTTCCCACGTTCCGAAAACATGCATGGAATGTTAATTGAAGACTCTAAAATTGTCTGAAGGTGTGTATGGTTGTTTGTCTACATGTTTCTGTGCCCTGCGATTGACTGGCGACCAGTTCAGGGTGTACCGCACCTCTCGTCCAAAGTGATCTGGGATAGGCACCGGTAGACCCGTGACCTTAGTACAAAATAAGCGGCACGGTGTTGTTTCTTGCGTTGCCCATCATCAAAGGCCACTTGAAAATGTGCCGTTTTATTTGATGAGGGCCTGGGGGGGGCGTTTCAATAATTTCAGGAAACCGGACAGTGTCTGATGTGACCACCATTTTTGCCTCTGACAAGCGCAACACTTCTCCTTTTGCATGGAGTTGATCGCGTGCATTTTTAGTGCCAGTCCAGCCCTGCCACACCGATGATCTCGGGAAAGGAGAAGTGCTGACAAACGCGTATTTTGACAGATTTATAAACGATACAAGAGGGGAATGGGTCATTTGTGCACATACTGTCTTTGATAATCAATGATAAAGTGAAATTTTGCAGGACACAAATTGCACCCCAATTATCTCTGACTGATTTTATTCCCAACTGCGTGGGCAACCATCACAAACACGCGCGGGGCGGCAGTTGCTCTCGCTTTTAATGCACTTGATGCCCCACGTTCATCATAACAACGAATGCACTGTGCGCCGCTATTAATATGTGACCACACGCTTGCGTGATTGTACAATGTAACGTGTGCACAACAACAGGTGACGCTAAAAATAAGCCGTGCTGGCTGCATGGGCTGAAAGATGCACTTAGCAATATAGGGGTCCCTTCAAAAGAAACAAATGGCTTCTATTAAGGGCCCTATTAATACACTGGCACACACCATTGCTGATGCGTACGGACGCGCACCTTCAACTGTTGCCCACTCCGACATATGCAAACACAAAGACCTGCTGTGTACACTCAAAAGAAGCAACTGCAAGCTAATAATATCTTGGCAGGCATAGAGTGGACACACACACAAGAACACACACGTATGGATGCACACATTTGGAGATTGATACTCCAGCTGCTCGGAAGCAGAGGGACAGAATGTCCCCAGCAGCTGTGCATTCCTCTCAACGTAAGAATAGAGGGCGGGAGGGCGGGAAACTCGGGGCTAGGTGGCAAGTAGCAGGAACTGCTAAAAGTGGGCATGACGGTGACGTCAGTATGCTGTTACAAGCTAATAAGATGCAAGAGCCTTTAATCGTTGGGAAATATGCTGATTATAATTACTGGGGTTGTAGGTTTGTGGAAATGTTTTGCCGAGTGCCGACATTTGTTTCAAATATCATGGTTAGCTCATTTGGATACCTCTGATGATTTTGGATGAGCTCTTTGAATGAATCTCATCAGAAAAAGGCTCCAGCTGCTCAAATGGATAGATAGATCGAATCTGCAGGTGTACCCAATGAAGTGTTGGTGTTTGTTGTCATCATGTCAGGGCGTGGAAAGAGTAAAAAAAAGCGACAACTTAATGATGATTACATGAAATTATTTTTCATTTTAGTTCTCTGGTCTATGCTTGACATCCATTTTCGTTTTCAGTCCAATCATGTCAATGCTTTAAATATTAAAATAGCTGAATGTGCACGTTTCCTGTTTGGCTACACGGCCAAGAAGCGAAGCGCAGCTGGGAGAGGCATCGCTCCTCGCGTGGCTCAAGCAACAACACACACATTAATTGACACAGGCAATTGATGGCTAGCCGTTAGCACCTGTCGTCAGTTGCCAGCGACGGTCGGAGTCAGTCGCCAAAAAACAACAGAGAGACGGGGGTGGCTACATTTGAGATGGCTGTATTTATGGCACTCGTTCCCTATGCTCATTTGCTCATTACTCTCAACTCAAGATGCTTATTCTCGCTCTATCTACTCACTCCTCTTTATATATATATATATATATATATATATATATATATATATATATATATATATATATATATATATATATATATACATCTTCTTCGTTCTTCTTCCACATTTTGAGCAGCCGGCACTCCGCAAATGGCTGATGAAATTTCAGTATGAGGGCGGCCTGAGACAGTTTCATTGGTCCACTGTGACGTGTTCGGTATTTTCATTGGTCGAATGTAACGAGACTTTGGGGATATAACAATGACTATGGAACGGCTTCAAGGTCATCGGTACAAAGTCATTAAAAAAACCGCATCACATTCAAGGCCGCATGGTTTAAAGCGCGGGAACAAGTCCAGGAAGCCACGGCTGTTTCAGGAAGTGTAGATTTAGCCACCGTCTTTAATTTAACTGCGCTGGGCTCCAATAAATGTATCATACCTCATGAATTCTTTACCAATTTTGACATGAATTGTTTTCGTAGAAACATCAGACATGCAATTATACCAGACACATATAACTTATTCAATATAAAGGTAGAGACAAATGTTTTTGTTTTAATTTGTACAATGTTCTTGACCTTATATTAAATATTCTTTTTTTTTCTTTCTATCACTTTTTTAAACAGTGTGGACTTCATTGAAGCATCAATAAAAGCTGTGAAAACAAATACTGAACATTTCACTTTTGACCTTCCATCCATCCATTTTCCGAACCGCTTGATCCTCACTAGGGTCGCGGGGGGTGCTGGAGCCCATCCCAGCCATCTTCGGGCAGTAGGCGGGGGACACCCTGAATCGGTTGCCAGCCAATCGCAGGGTACACAGAGACGAACAACCATACATGCCCACATTCACACCTAGGGACAATTTAGAGTGTTCAATCAGCCTGCCATGCATGTTTTTGGAACGTGGGAGGAAACCGGAGTGCCCGGAGAAAACCCACGCAGGCCCGGGGAGAACATGCAAACTCCACACAGGGAGGCCGGAGCTGGAATCGAACTGCACTGTGAAGTCGACGTGCTAACCACTGGACTACCGGGCCGCCCCACTTTTGACCTGTAACGTATATTTTGATTAAAGTCAAAACCGAAACGTAGACCCATCTTCTATTTTCATATGTTTATATCCGACTCCAGAGGAGTAATATCTTGGCAGTCGTGAACCTCTCCGCACATCACCGCATTCGTGTGTCATATAGTCTCAATGCATCGTTGCTAATTGAAGCAGGTCAAAGCCTCAAGTATGATGCAGTGCTTACTGTATGTACGCAAATAGTAACTCTCACTTAGTCTAAAGCGTGACTTGCTGACTGAACTCCGTCCAGTGACAATGTGGCATTCGTTTCAACCCAACAATAAACAAAAGCCAAACTTTTAGGCCGCGGCGTGGATATAAATACAGCTGACAGACATCTGCACTCTCGAGCTGCAGCAATGTGCCAGTAAATCTATTCAACCAAAATAGCAGCTTCTGCTTGCCTAAATGAACCAAGAGGATGTTATGGTGAACACTAACTTTAGATACAGGAAGTGCACAAGTGTGTGTGTGTGTGTGTGTGTGTGTGTGTGTGTGTGTGTGTGTGTGTGTGTGTGTGTGTGTGTGCGTTGCGTGCAGAAGCCCCACAGAAAGAGGATGGATGGTTGTGAAACAAATATGCCATTACAGAAACCAGAAGTTTGTCTCCTGTTTATTTTTAGCACCACAATGCTCAAAATGAGAAGATAGAAAGAGAGAAACTACTCACACAAGATCACTTTGAGATACTGTACCGTTCTGGTTATTCATAAAACACATAAAGATTTTATCATGGCAAAAAACAATAATTCCTCCGGTCCATGTTTATGAATTTAACTTGAGTTTGCGCTGGTTGGAAGCGCCGCCGCACACCAAAGTGATCGGTTTTTGAGTCGATGGGAGGGTTGCAAAAAATCCTGAGAACTCCTCCAATACACACACTGTATTGTTGAACGTATACCTTGACTGCCAATCAAAAGTGGATTCTGTCGGCGTACCGAATATAGTGTGCTGTAAGTGTATATTTAACATTTTAACACCCACCAATGTGAATATTTTAGATTGGTTTTGGTGACGAGCCTTGGTGGCCGTGTATGGTTCTTCCGCACGCTACCAAAGCAGCTGGCCGCAGGTTCAAATACTTCCATCTTCCTTGTAACTGATAAGACCTCCGTCTTCTAGGACATCAAAAAAGAGTCAATAAAAGGGAGCTTGGCAAGGGGCGGTGAAGATTTGGCACCTATAGTTCTGTTGATTATCCCACAAATTTGTGCTTGCAAAAAAAAAAAAGGGCTTTCCCGTGGGTTTTAACCCTTTCATGCATCCTGTAACCTGATAACATGAGTAACCGCTGTCCCTGAAAAGTATTGACAAAAAGAGGTGACAACAACAACAACAACAAAATCGATCAAACACAAATTGGTTTTATGTTCATAAAGGCTAATTTGGAGGAAAGTCCATGTATAAATTCCTGTAGCACAATTTGAAATTGAAGACGAAATAGAAATGTGTGAAACATTTTAAAAGAGTTTAGCTAATTCCTGCTAGCGTGCCCTCGCTAATGCCCTGGCTTCTGATCATGATGTGATTTCCATGTGCACCGCATGATTCTAGATGAGACGATCTTTTCATCCATCCATTTTCTCCCGCTCATCCTGTTCTGTAAACGAAAAGCGGGCTACAACCTGAACGGTCACCATTCAATCGCAGCGCAGCACACTTGTATCGAGCGCATCCATGGACGCATGGGAAAAACATGCAAACTGCTCACCGAAAAGCCCAAATTATGATATGAACCCACATTCTTTTGAGTTTGAAGCAGCCGTGCCATCCAGGTGTTCTTTTTACATTCCTCGCAGTTTCAAATAATACCCAGAAATCCCTCACAACTTTTCGCGAACGTGAACTCTGCGCAAGGCCGTCCATGACAAAAAGCAGAAGTGAAACCCACAACGCTTACATGCACATTAGCATGTACTGTAAATCCTCCTGGTCTCATCGACTCCCTTCACTATTCTGCCTAGTGCAAGCGGGCGTTGGAGACACTTTTGCAAACCCGAAACACCGTCACAGAGATGATTACTTCACTGTGAGTCAGTCGGACTTTTGGGAACCGGGCCCAAAATGGAGCTGCATGTGACCACAAAACTGAAGAGACGTTTACTGTCGCCATTCGGCGCTTTAATTTGGACCGTTGTCCATCCGTAGTGTACAGCGGCGTGCGGACCTGCACGCAGCTGTGGTGGCGTCAGTTCCCCATTCGCAGGTGCCCTGCGACGGGCTGGTGTTCAGTCCAGGGCGTAGTCACACCTTAGGATACACGCCGCTTTGTTGAGCTTTCTGTTTGGTTTGACGAATTTGTAGTTTTAAACCTTTCATGCACCCTGTAAACTGATAACATGATAAGCTGTCCACTGTCGTCATCACTGTCCCCTGAAAGGGTTAATAATAGAATCTTTTCCAGTATTACATATCAGTAAAAAAGAACAGTTTGTCTGTCTTATGACAAATGTTGAGCAATGTTGTGGGTTGCAGTCATATGAAGGCGAATAGGCTGGGTAAATATCCTTCCAAGTAACTCCACTTCCCGTCGCTGATGTCATGTCGTTCCTTCCCCCTCGAAAGCACAAGCAGTTGCAGCCGAGTGGCGCTCTCCATTTTGCCACATAATTGCCACATTTTGCTTAATCATCTTTCAGACAAACGACGTTTGGTTCGCTTGTCGCACGAGTGCTGAACTTTCCCTTTATTTATTTATTTTTTTTAATTCGCCCTAGGAGGGAGGGGGGGGGGCGGACTGAATACTGAACATAACCGTATTGCCTTGACTTCACAAGTCCATTTCCCACTTTTTTTTTTTTAATGCTGGAGTCGATTTTCTCTTTTTGACCATTTGTCCTCATACGTCTGACGCAATACGTCAACAGGTACCCGTTCGCCCATTAGTAAAAATAATGTCTTCCTCTTTCTGTTCCCCTCCATAGTGGATGCCATCAGCAAAGGTCTTTCACTACCCAAAAGTGGGCAGCAGTCCATGGACCTAAGTGTCTCCCACAGGCTGGTTCATCCAGGCCGAGATTCGGCTATGCTGGCCCCCCACCGTCCCTTGTTCCTGGGACCCTTTACCTCTCAGCCCTGCTCTCAGTTTCCATACCAACACTTGCAGGTACGTACAAACATGCCGTTGAGTCCTCGCAGATGGATTTGCACCTGCGCTAACTCAGTCGGTTGGTCGCCACCGCCTCATCACTGTTATGAAGCAGCAACGTTTTCCATGGACCGCTCATTGGTGCTGTCGTCCTTGCGAATGTGCATGTTTGGTCTCATCATCATTTTCTTCCTTCAGTACAACACCGAGCAAAGGCAAAGGGAGATGGAGGCTGAGAAGCAAGAAGAGCTCCAGCAGCTAATACGAAAGAGCAAAAATGAACAAAGTGAGTGTTCCCGCGGACAAGATTGATTGACTCGCGGTGTTCGATTCTGTTCTTGGCAGATTGGTGACATGGTCTTTATCTGAGTCACTGCATCAATGTTCCAATAAAAAGGGGATTTCCAGCCATTTTGCGCTCAGATTCCAAGGAAATTGCGTTAATGCAAAAACCGACGTCAAACCGGACAGATTGTTTCAGGAAGCACCTCAAGCTGTACGCGATACAGGAAACGGAGAGTGGCCTCGGGGACAACTTTTAATGTTGCTATTCGTCAACCATCCTGCTTGCGCCATTGTTCAGAAGAAATATTGCGGATTTTCCTAATTTTCTCAGTTTCACTTGAAAGGGTGTGGTTGGCGTGCCGGTACAATTTGGAGGCGTGCAAAATTTTTCAAGGAGAGGAAAAATATGCAGTCGTAGTGTTCGCAGAAGTGGTCGTGATTTGATCAGCTGCTCATCCTGACTTCTCCACATTGACCTGCAGGTGCGGTAGCCAGTCCACTGGTGAGGCAGAAACTCAGAGAGCACATCATTATGAAGAGCCAGCCCACCCATGACCGGGTCACCCCAAAACACAACAGTCCCACGCCAGGATACGGGTCAGTCCAAACAACAACAACAACAACAACAACAACAAAAAGAGTCCTCTGAGCGTATATTTGCTAAACAGAATTTGTTTCGTTTACCAAGGCACCCTCTTCCAGACATGCCCCCAAAGTCTCAGCCGTCACCCGGTGACATCCAGCGGAAGGAACTGCGGAGAACAGGTGAGCCGTTCTTCCTCTCCATGTGAGAAAAAAAAAAAAAGACTTGTGATTTTTCCATTTTAACTGTCTTTGGATTTTGTCAACCACACAAACAGAACCAGAAAAAGCGAACGGGAGCGTACTCTCTGTTGGCATTAAGGCGAGTTTTGAAACATCAGGCCCGCAGGGCCAGAAAGAGAACGCGAGAGAGCAAAACCTCCCAAGTCGTAAAAGCAACAGTGACAGTGAGACACAAAGAGCAAAACAGTTACATAACATTGACTTAGGTATGTGTAAAATGAACTGTGTGAGAGTACAGCAGGTTTCTCTCACCGTGAGAATGACAGGAGGTGTGGTTAGATCCGAAAGCACACCAAGCACGACTTGCCTTAATGGGATTGATTGACATGCTTTATTCCAGTCTTCTATTGTTGTTGTTTTTTTTTTCTTTTCTGAACCAGATACTGTTTGTTTGGTTTTTGTTTTTTCAGTTGTTTGTTTTTTTAGTTGGGGCAGTACCGGACCGCTCAAATAAACATTTTATGCCATTGACATGGCTCGGATATTGGCTTAATCTCTTTATCTGATGTTAAAAATGTAAACATTGAAGTTCATATCTTTACTTTGTCTGTGTAGTGCTCTCTTTCTTTCTGAGGCCCTTTGTGTGTCTTTCATTTCTGTTTTTTTTAAGACTGCAATTCACGGGCTAAATATAGATATGTATGTATATATATTGCGTTGTGCGCGTGTTTCCTCGCGTGTTTATTTCTGTTTTTTGTGTATGCATGCAGTGTCTGAGCCGACACTGAAGTGGAAGTTAAAGAAGCTCATCAGCACAAGACCAAACCCGTTGCAGAGAAAGATCAGTGCCCCTCCTGCTGTCAAGCACAGGACAGAAACTCTCGGTAAGCGATTTGCATGGCGCCACCTCATGCGACTATTCTCATGCGACCTTCTCTTTTGTGGACTGCACTCAATTTTTGTAAGATTGCACTGTGGGGGGGGGGGGGCTATTTTGAAGGACAATAGCTTTTCATGGTGCCTTTTATCCATCCGTCCATCCATTTTCTGTACCGCTTATCCTGTTCCGGGTCAGGGGGAGCTGGAGTCTGTCCCAGATGATCTTAAGTGAAAGGTGCTCGACACCCCGGACTGGTCGCCAGTCTGTCACGGGGCACATATAGACAACCAACCGCTCCCTCTCATATTCACATCGTCGATGACGGGCAACTGAACACACGCCCCCTGTACCAATGTACCATCAGTGGTGTATTTTGGCAACACATGATTTGTCGTTGAAACATATTTCTAATGCCGATCTATGCTGATTTACAAAGAGCTCACAAACACTGGCTTAATATGGCAAATCTGTCTTCCAGACTCTTCTCCCAGCAGCACTCCGGCATCCGATTGTAGCTCTCCCAACGACAGCCTCCATTCAGACAATGGAGCCCTCCCGCTCGCTCACGAGGTACCGACAAGTGGATATCCTCCGCATGAGATCGGACTTTCTGATCTGTATGAGTTGTCGTGTTTGTCTTGCATCATATGTATTCAATAACATAAGCCTCTCTCTCTCGGGTGCCTTCCTTTTCTTCAACGCGTGCTCGCCATCACGTTATAAATAAACAGCAATAGCAAATGCCTTGACAAGAATGTGTCGACATGACACAGAGCAGTCCGCGGTGGTATTTCCTGTTGTTTGTTCGCCAGAGCAACAGTCAGAGTGTCCACTGGGCGCCGCACTATTTACGGTCCCATTTTAATGATTGCGTGTCATATAAATAGTTGCAGCGGCGTTGTGTGTGCGCGTGTAGCGCTACAATAACACGGCCTCAAATTACTCATGGCGTGATGTACGATATTTTGGAGCTATTTCGCAGATGATAATGAACAGGATGTTTTTTCTGATCATTTGCACGGTCCTTTTGCACTCAATACGTTCATCTGATTTAGGCCCAAAAGCTTCTGCTGAAGGATGGTCGATTGGCCAATTTCACCCTGCCCACCAATCCAACCGCCAGGCCCAACATCACTGCAGGACTTCCCGCGCAGGTCCGTCAGTCTTTCAGCGTTGACAATGGATTGTTTTCAAGGAGTAGACGTTGTGAAGTGTGAATAAAGGGAAATGCTCAAGTGTGGTCATCTCTTTAACGGGCCAAACCCAAATTCTTTGCATAGTTGATCTATTAAGGTTAGCGTTCCTTTTGTTGCTGCGTTGACGACGGTGAGGAATTCCATCGAGAGTGATCCGTGTGTTGAGAATGCATTCAGAAGAATAAAAGCGCGTTGTCTTATGTCCTCGACATCTCTCATTCTGTCTTTACCTTCTCCACCTTCTTAATTTGTTTGATCTAGGTTGACCTGCGAGTAGCCAGGACTCTGGCAGTATCTGCTCTGCCTCAAGTCTACTTACCTCTCGATGGAAATTTTCCAGCCCAGACTCACGGCTTGCAGCCCGTACTCATACTGGAACCGCATACCGGGCTTGTACAATCGCAACTCATCTCCTGTGAGTCACGAATGACTTAACTGAGTTTGTCCTATTGCAACAAATACAAAGTAGCTCAACATTTGGCAATCTGCAGATATAACATAGGACACATTCAGGCAAAGAAAAAAATGTTGTTTTATTGATTCCATTTTTTTTCATTGTTATTTGAAAAATAAATGAGAATGTGAAATCATCATCCCCTTGCAGGTCAGGTATTTGTCACTAGTTGTACCTCCAAGGGGTAAATTAAATACACCTCCCCTAGCACCCTCACACACACACACACACACACACACACACTGCTGGGACTGTATTATAATAAACACAAGGCCTCCTCCTAGTGACCATTGGGTGTTAATGCATTCTTCAGTCTTCAGTCGTATCCTACATACAGTTCAGTTGGTTTTGAGATTTGGCTTTTTTTTAGACGTTTTTAGACTTTTTTTTAAATTCTAACTGAATTCCATCTTCTGTGCTTCATTTTCTAATGTTCCACTCTCTTTTCTTTTCCTCCCTCCCTTTCTTTTTTTTCCTGCCCCTAATCCTTTTGTATTCCCGTATTGTTATTGCCCAATGTTCACAGATCAAGGTTTGAGTCCTCCTTCTCTGCAACAGCAACGACACTTGACTTCCCCTACAAGAAAGGAAGGCCTCAACACCTTTTCTGCCCACAAACCTTTGGAGCGAACACGCTCCGAACCTCCGCCCTACAGCCACTCGCCCCTCACTCTGCATGCCGGCCTTCAGTGTCACACTCAGCACCAGCCGCTTCAGCAATGCCACAAGAGTGGCGTTGAGAGGTTCAAGTTGAATTCCCTCCTGAGCAAGGTGAGGATTTGTGGATGCACACGCATGCACGCTCCGCTCAAATTCGTTCTGTATTAGGGTGGTTGGAGCAGCGATTCCCAACCACTGTGCCGAGGCACATAAGCACGCCATGAGAGGCAAACAATGTACCTTTGTCCAATTTATGCCAGCAGCGTATAGTGACAGGCAGAACATTTCAATACTATTGGATGGGGAAGAATATAATGAACCTCTGTGCCCACCTGTTGCCATTCATACCGCAGAATGACTTTCTGCCACTCTGTCAGCTTTGTGTTTCACTAAGCAGGCCCAATTTGTGAGTAAACGTGACCGAGATAATTATTATTTCAGTGTACAATCTATATCTTTTGTGACATTATTGTTTCGTGGCACACTGTGAGATTTTTGAAAGGTAATGGAAATGTATCCTTCGCCTCAACAATGGTTTGGAAACACCCAGTGTATCGTTGTGATGATTTCACACAATGTGAACTTCCTAATATCCACATCCTCATTTGACACAGATCCCGTCGGAGGACATGGACCTGGAGGAAATTGGATCAGAGTCCGGATCCGTGTGCGGCTCTGAACCGGGCTCGGTTTGTGAGGACAACTGTCGCAGGAGACAGAGCTCAGCCAGCACGGACTCGGTTTATGACACAGAGTCCACCACCTCTTCACGGGAAAGCCTGATTGAGACCTCGCATTCCGTCGGCCAGGTAAAAATCAACGTTGTTTTGTGTATGCGATACCTCACCACTGGGCTCTGAACAAAGCCGCTGAATGAATAATTAGTTTGAAATCCAAACTTGTATGTTGTAATCCAAAATCTTCTCAATCAAATATCCACCGATGACTGAAATACAAAGCTAAGGATTTATTTACATCTTTTCTTGAGTGTTGAACTGAATTAATTGCGCCACCTTTCACATTTGTTTTAACATAAGGGGGCGCTATAGCTTTAAAAACAGCTGTCACCGGTCTTAGACTCAATTTCATGACAGGCTCACCTTAAGTGTCAAGAGTGGTTGTGGGATACACGCAATGGAAATTAGATTTGATAGTTTGTCATGTGTCCCCGCTTGTTCTATTCTTATATTCTGATCACTTCACGTGGCAATCACAGAGGCAGTTGGTCCATCGATCGGGATTCCACATGGACTTGCCTATCCTGATGTGGCCTCACCAGCCTTTGGTCCGAACCCAGTCCTCTCCGGCCTCTACCTCCCTGCCCCCCCTTCCCAATGCATCCGCAACCGTGCCCGTTTCTCTGTCCAGTCCTGCTCCAGATGTGAAGCTCCGCTTCACCACTGGTGAGTCACGCAGGAAGAAACCAGAAACACTTTTTTTTTTCTTTGTCTGCCTGTCAACATTTCCTCTGTGTTAAAAAATCTTGCGCATTAAAAAAAAAAAAACAGTCATGCACTTAAACGCAGAACAGTTCATCTGCACTATGATTTCATGTTTCAAAAATGACCATTGACAGATTCGACACCTTTAAATCATTTTTTTAATTCCCAACTCAAAATGATTGAACTCTTGAATGGTGGTTTGGTTTCGAGGCTGTTAATGTTTTGCTGTCAAAGCTCTGGGAATCAAGCTCCCTCACACCAAGTCCAACTCGTCTGTGCCATGTTTATTGTCCTCTGACTTGCACATGTATATTGAAGTGGCTTTGGCTCGGAACTGGTGTGGCTTTGTGGCCAGTCGCAAGGTGGAACCACTCACTCCAGCTGACATTCTCAAAATCCGACCCTGGCAGTCTGGGAGCTGCAACTGGCATTTATTTGGGTTTTACGAGCCCCGCTCTAACTGCACCAAATTAAAAAAACGGATCAGACAGGAGTGACTTTGGATAGAATCTGAAGAAAATAAAGTGCCTGGTCGCTTTTGCTCACAAGTGACAGCTTGTGTATTTTGACATAAAAAGTAATTAGGTTGTGGGTAGAAAATGGTGCTGACGCAGGATCTGGCCACCCACTGCTTCTCCGGAATGGGTCAAATGCAGAGAACAGTTTTTGCTGTTCATTAAATGTGACAAAGTATGTTTAACCTTGTGTGTGTGTGTGTGTGTGTGTGTGTGTGTGTGTGTGTGTGTGTGTGTGTGTGTGTGTGTGTGTGTGTGTGTGTGTGCGTGCGTGTGTGTGTGTAGGGATAGTCTATGACGCTCAGATGCAAAAGCACCAGTGCACCTGCGGGGACAACAGCAGCCACCCCGAGCATCCCGGGAGAGTCCAGAGCATTTGGTGCCGACTGCATGAAAGAGGCCTGCGGAGCCAGTGTGAGGTCTGAAACCGAATGAGGCATTGCTTCACTGCTGACGGGGAATGTCATGTTGGTTTTCTTTTGAGATCGGATGTCAAAACCCGACTGTATTTTTGTGTGCATCCGCGTTGGCTTTGTAGCATCTCGGAAGTAGGAAGGCCACTTTAGAAGAGCTGCAGTCGGTCCATTCCGAAAAACACGTGCTCCGGTACGGCACCAACCCTCTGCACCGCCTCAAGATCGACAACCCCAAGTTGGCGCGTAAGTGTCGCAGATCAAGCATGCTCTAGAACAACGTAGTCACCCGGAGTGCCGCACATCGTCACTGACATAAACGGTAATTCAAATAAGAATAATAACATCCTGACTGAATGTAATCATTTTTTTGTTTTTGTTTTTCCCTGTAGGAATCTTGGCTCAACGTATATTTGTAATGTTACCATGTGGAGGAGTGGGGGTGAGTGTAACTGCCTGCATGACGATCTTACATCTTTCAATCGCCATTCAGGAATCTTACCACATCTTTCATTGCATCACCGTAAACTACATTTAACACTCATCATGACTTAATTAAGCAGACAGACCTTCAAATAGTGTACCGGTAGTTTTTGTGCACAAGAAAAAAAGAAGGTGGTGTCGTAAGGGGTGGGTGGGGTGGTGGGGGGCGACGACAAGAAACTCATTTAGTATAGAAGCAGCAGAGATGGTAAAAACTTAGTCAGGGAAAATCGACATCTTGATGGTAAAAAGGCTCCTGTAAAAAAATTCTCTGTGAAGCAGTCAACATGACGGAAAAGGCATTCATTTGAAAGGAGAGGAAAGGAGAGGAGGGGGTGGGGCGGGGTATCAGTTGATAAGACGACTGATCCTGCCTGGATTTCCGTCTCATGACTTTGCTTGCGGAGTTATTGGAACAAGATGGCAACGTTTGTGATAAAAGAAATTCCTCTGATTTTATTCTTCCACAGTGGGACGCTGCCAGACATGTGACTGAATAAAAAAAAAAAAGAGTCGTGTAGAAAGCGGCTGAATGTTGACTTGGATCCATTTTGGTTTTAGATTTTTGAAGATGATTTAAATGGTTGATGAAACGTATAAATCCAACTTCAAGACGAATTACTGTCGCTTTAACCATGAGGGGAAAAAACCCAACTCATCTTTACAAAGTAATCAAACATTACATATTGTATGTCCAGCTAGACGCAATGTTGAATGTATTCTTGTGTTATCTTGTTGACAGGTCGATAATGACACAATCTGGAATGAGTTTCACACAGCAGCGGCGTCTCGTATCGCTGCCGGCTGTGTCGTCGACCTGGCACTCAAGGTGGCGCAAGGAGACCTGAAGGTGCGTCTTTATTGCTCAATAAATTCTCAACGCTGATAATTAAGCAGGCATTTCAAAGCTGAAGGGAAACAGGGTATAACACTGTCTTTAAACAATAGACCTGAAACAAGGACACTCGCGAACAAGCAGGCACCCGCCAAGTCTGAACAAGTGTCCTAACGGTGGCAAAATTGTATGCCGTTCAGGGATTGCGGCGCCAGCAATGAATACTATGTGGAACAAGAAATCCTAACTCGGACATCTAAATCCGCAACATTCTTTTTTTAAACATTGTATGTAAAAGGGAAAACCCCTTTCGCCCTTTTCTAAGTCACTGGACAACATATTCCCTTGGATCTCACGTTACCCAACTTGTCCTTGGGTTCACGTTTTAAATTATCCTTCAGCAGAGATCCACGCATTGAGAATGGCTTACTGAAAACGATTGAAACACACACACACACACACACACACACACACACACACACACACACACACACACACACACACACACACACACAACAAACAAACAAAACTTATTTATTTATATATTACAAGTTCAATGATATTGGTTGACTTGATTGTGTTTCTAATTCCAAATCTGATTTTTTTTTCTTTTAATTTCATTCGACAATGTTTTAATGATCACTTTAACGGTCCAAATGTTCATACCGGTATAGCAGGTTTTTAACTGTATCATAAAACTACAGAATACAAAATCTACTCACCCTTAGTCACCAATGCATGACTTACATGCTTTACCTGATGGCTCTTCTTAATAAGTGCTAAATTACACACACTTGGTCTTGGTTGACTTTTTTATAATCAAGCCCAGCGAGAAGTCTCTCATAATAGGACATACCGGGTAATTAATTATCCCCCCTTACACTCCCTACTCACTATGTAGTTGCTTGTTTGCATTTATTAGTTCCGAGCGAAGGTAAACACGATTATTTGTCTACCTGGATTTGTCACCCTTTTTGTCTTACCTGCAGCAGCACCTCCAGGTGCAAACACACAGACGCGATTCTTTTCCCGAGTGATGTTTGGCACATATCAGTCAGTGAGGTGTTGAATTTATTAGAATTTCTTTTCCACTCCTTTTTCAGAACGGATTTGCAGTGGTGAGGCCGCCCGGGCACCATGCCACGCACTCCTCCCCTCTGTAAGCGCACTCTTTTTTTCTCTCTCTCTCTCTTTTTTTTCCTTTTTCCCAAAGCATTTATTACATATTAACTGCACTTTTGACTTGATCAAGACGGGGCCCATGGAGCATGTGTGTGGTTGAGTGCGCACTCTATGGGTGGGCGTGGATCTGTGACAGTCTTTGAATGGAAGCATTTAGCCTCATTCAGCTGGGACTGGTTGTGTGTGTCCTCGGCAGTGCATGTCACCAGTTATTTATGGGATTCTATACTTTTTTTTTTAATGAGATGACTGTATATACACTATATCCTTCACATACACAAACACACTCACACAGTTTACAGCCAGTGCTGACACTAACATTCCTCCACTGTTTTTCACACATCACAATTTTTTTCCATCGTTGTCAGGCGGGTGGGAAGAACTGCCCCGCCACATTCTGCGCTCATTCCTCATCACATCCTGTTCGAAATGCTTCGAGAAATCTTTTGGCTCCAGGAGGGAATTTTATGATAAGCGTGTGTTCACTTTGTCACATAGTCTGTGGCCTCTGCATTTTTCTTTTTTCTTTTTTTTTTTTTTGCAGTTTCAAGATTTTGGACTCAGAGTGACATTCTCTTATTAAAACATTTCCCTCATCTCCGAAACAGCCTTCATTCCGAAAATATTTACACGTTCGCGTGTCAAGGGCTGTCCGTGTTGTGACTGTCCCAACCTGTGTTCAATAAGCATCCACATGACTTGTTTTAGATGTCCCAACAGTCCATATGGTGGTTGTTTGATATTAATACGCTGATGATATGCCGATAAACACATATGGCCTTCCTGTTTGTCCACAGGGGTTTCTGCTTCTTCAACTCGGTGGCCATCGCTGCCAAGCAACTCCAACAGAAACTCAACGTGGGCAAAATCCTCATCGTGGACTGGGTGAGGTGCTATGTAGCCTGACGCCAGTTTCCTTATGCGCAGGAAGAAACACACCATTTTACACGATTATTACAAGAGCACTGCAGTCTTTTACAGTTGTGAACGCAAATAAGCTTCTGTTGTCGAGTTCAGTGCGTGATGCTGGAGCGCTCTCTTTTTCATCATTGCATTTCAATACAAGATAGCCATTTCTGAGAAATGTTGACAGACGTTTGTTTAACCAAGCAAGTCTTATTCGGGTTATGTCTGGAATGCCTGGTTTGTTAACTTAAATTCTTCTCTCGCCATCTTTGCCCAGGATGTTCACCATGGCAACGGTACCCAGGAAGCCTTCTACAACGACCCGAGCGTCCTGTATATCTCGCTACATCGTTACGATAACGGCAACTTTTTTCCCGGTGGTGGACATCCTAATGAGGTAGCCATTGACAAAGAGCTGTCTTTTTCACTGCTTTCCCACGGGTAGGGTAACTGTTCCTTGCGAAAGATACCGAGATACCGTCGGCCCACTGGCAACCTGTTGTTGTTAAATTCAATTGTTGCTGTTGGCCTAATATTCATACGCTTGCATTGCCACCCATATTATCTGTATTGTGCTAGCTACATGCGGGTGAATGTGCACAACAGTCCGAAACGTGCAGGTAAATAAAAACTGTTTGGATTGTGAATCCTTTGATGTGCTAATTTTCAGGGAGCCCGTTGTGAAAGGGGCTCATGTTTCAATTAGAGGCTGGGCCTAAAAAAATGGAAATTGATGGTTTCACATTGCAGTACTTTGGTGAGGTTTGCATGTTCTCCCCATTGGATGGATGGATGTTGGAATACGTGTTATATTATGCTTATGTGTTGACCAGAGCTCACTGTTACATTTTGTTGACATTTTTGTGTAAGAGTCCTTGAGTTCTCAACATGGGCCACAAAAGCTCACATTTGTAGCTGCGGGCATGATGTCACGAAAAGATGTCCATTGGATTAAATGGTGGTCATCTGTGACTGTGCATTCTGAGTTGAGTTTAAAATAAGTATGTTGTTCAAGGGTAAGTATATGATTACCGGTAGGTAAGTGGTAGTTATCGTTATGGGCCTCGGCAAGTCTTTTAAGAAATCACTCTAGTCTTGCGTAATGTCCCCTTGAGTAGCACAAGTAAAGTCACTCATATCAACCACACTGGAGAAGCCCCTGTACTTAAAACTCGAATTCACTGAGAGATAATTATTGATAGTGCGCTCATCTGCTCACATAGCTCATGAATCTGCCACCGATGTACGATGTGGGGGGGGGGACTATCCGAATATATTCCATCCAGGTTAAAGCAATGCTAAAATCACTTTTGCTGTTGTGCTCAGTCTTCACTTGCTTCTAAATATCATCTGAGCTTTTATATCGTATTTGTCACATGTTTATGCAGATTAGGGTAAACCTCATGAAAAGATGTCTGTGTTTTCATATATGAGCTGAAGATGCCGATGAAATGTGCCCGTGGCCTTCCCCAAAAACTAAGTGCGGCGATTGTTCACAGTTCCATTGTGCCCACGATCGAATTCACAACTCATTCAATCCCAATCATTCAATCATCTTTTTCTGCCACTCCCCCTCCAATAATGAGGGTAAATGGTCAATGTTTTCCCATAAATTCCCCCGATGAGGACGGTACATAAAACACTCTGTTGACTTGGATGTGGTTGCGCCTTAAGTGGCCCCTCAACCTCTGTTTAGCTGTGCGGTAAACCGCTGGAGTCTTACTGTCCCCTCGTGTAGGTATATAACTCACCATGGGGCAAGGTTGTGATGTCATAGTCATAACGCAGAGTGCTGTGTACCACATAGTAACCAGCAAAGTCCTAATCGATTCCAGCAACGCTTTCAACATGAAAGGAGGACGCAGAACAGAAGAGAGCACAAGATACTTGGAGCAATAGTAGGAATTGTGTGACTGTTTGGTGTGTGTGTGTATGTGTGTGTGTGTGTGGTGCACGCGCACGTGTGGCTGTGCGCGCACGCGTAAGCAAGTACATTACCAGTTGGCAGAGGATGGAAGGCCTCATGTGTTTTGTGTTTGCCCTGTGAACATCCCGTCCTCAGAGAGAAGAATGGAGTCGGGCGCTCTGCAATGCTCATCAGCATTCCGCCGTACACATGCACACACACTACCACACCTTGTTGCCAAGAGGGTGTCAATCAGCCTCCACACGCTCCCTTCAAACTGACACATTGACGGATGGCAAAGGCCTGAGAGAGGGGCTAAATGGCTGTTAGCAGGACTACAAAGAGAACGAGGAATCCTTCGACCTTCTTTATTTTCCAAGACTGGGCCTCAGTTCCCTTTTAGTTCCCATTAATACATGGGGTCGAAGGATTGATTGTAAATTTCCCCAGTGTGGGACAAATAAATAAAGGATATCTTAATGTTGCAGGAGTTGAAAAAAAACTAGAGTGCACATTTCAATTAATATTTTGAACATTTGCCCTGACTGTGCTATTACAGGTCGGTGCAGGGGCAGGCGAGGGCTTCAATGTGAACATTGGATGGACAGGTGGTTTGAAACCTCCCATGGGTGATGCCGAGTACTTGGCTGCATTCAGGTAAAAATAACATTTGTTGCCATCAGTTCTTACATAAGTCTCAGGAATACAGCTTTTAAGAACCATACTTTGTTTGTTTGTTTTTTTACTTTATGATGGTTTTATGCTTTTTCAAAATGAAAACATGTTAAAAGTTATACATGCTTTTCAAAAATATCAAGTATGTGTGTTTTAAGTAATTGTGGTAAATATATATTTTTTCATTTAAATATGTCATTATTACTTGGGTCCCAGTGAGGATAAATGCAACAGAAAATGGACGGATGGATGACTTTTAAATTGTACACCCACAGAATAGAATATAATTTGTTGTATATTAAGGATGCGCTGCCCGCTTGAGCTTTTATGACATGAATTTGTTGCATGTAAAATAGAACATATAAAAAACCCCCAATAACATTCTAAAAATGTATTTGTGGCCATAAAAACATAATTTCGGTCATTTAACTAATTAAGTCGCAATAAACTAATTTCCTGAAATAAAAAGTACATATCTTGCATCATATAATACACAATGAACAAATACCGGTAAAAATTGCGGTCTGAACTTTGCTGTGTATTAAATCCACAAGCCGGGACAGAAACATACGAAACTTCTCAGGTAGATGGGTCTTACGAAAAATGTCAAGGGCAAACAATATTCACAATGCTTACATACAGTATTTGCCTTTTAACAGTGTACCTACACTATAATTTGATCAAGCTTTAGGCATTGACAGCCATATTATCTCTCCTCCCATGATAAACCAATTCACAGAAAAGAATTTAGACTTTTGGCTGTCACTCACCTCATATTTTCTTTGATTTGTTTTTATTTTCCGATCATAAATTTGTTTCCTCAGCTCAGTACTGTGAAATGTTTCCACTCGTGGCTCACCACCAGATGATGAAACCGTGTTACAGATCAACATCCCGCTCGCTTGGTGGGTGGGCCCCTCGTCAAAGGGAAAATGCTAATGAGCTTACCCATAATGATTTACAAAAAAAGAAGCCATAGGCCTGGGATGCCGGCTTTGAAACAGTAAGTCCAGTGTTTACTAGAGTTTAGAACAGTAATTAAGGAACAACTGGTTCTTTCCGGAGTAGGGTTTTTTTTTCAACCCAGTATCGGGAAATAAGAAGCGTTTTCATGTGTAAAACTTCCTTAGCTAACCACAATCTTTACAGCACAGGTGTCAAAGTCAAGGCCCGGTACCAGATCTGGCCCGCCACATCATTTTATATGGCCCGCGAAAGTAAATCAAGCATGCCAAGTTCCATGATGCTTGCTAAAGTCTAAACCAAAATTTCAAATTGTCATATGTAATCCACATTAACAGTTATTATTCTTGACTTCTGATTTTAAAACTAGTTATCCATCAATTTGTTGTGCGCTGTGTATGTAATATGTGAACACATATGTGTAAACATTTAGATGGTTTCCCCAAATTCATAACGGCCCTCCAAGGGAAACCGTAACTACAATGTGGCCCGCGACAAAAATTAGTTTGACATCCCTTCTTTACAGTATTTGCAATATCGTGCGATTTTTAGGGGGCGAAGGTTCCTGGTGGATGTACCATAGCCTCAGGGGAAGTTTACATGACGCCATTTTCAACCATTTGGGCCATTCTTTACATACACACACACACACACACACACACACACACACACACACACACACACACACACACACACACACACACACAATCTGAGGCTAAAAAAGCAATCATATTCATGTATGCTTTAAATCCCAATTCATCACAGGGATATGTTCCAACCCCGCTCCCACCACCCTCCCCCCAAAAAGAGGGAAACCTTGTAAAGCTTCTTTTCTGAATTTGGTCAACACAACAATTTGTCTCAGCATTTTTAACTGGTATTTGTATGGCTGTGTTGTAACTGAGCAGAATAATTATGGTAGAAGGAGCCATTGTGGATGCATGGCCAACTTCCCATAGATGTTGACAAAAATTTAACATCTTAAATTATTTTCCTTACCAAATGAATATCTATATATCTAGCAGGCTAGCTGGCTAGCTAATTAGCTAACTAACTAGCTAGATAGATACATATCCGTCTATCTGGATAATTAGCTAGCTGTCTAGCTGTCTAGATAGATAGATAGATAGATAGATAGATAGATAGATAGATAGATTTGCCGGTTACAGGCAATGAGTTAATCAACTATCCGACCAACATCAAATTGTGCTGCAACCAATCAAGGAATTTCTGTAATGAACTCAAGAAGTGAGCAAAATCAGACATTCTTCACCAACTTCAAAGAGTAGAGCACACTGAATGGAACTACAGTATAACGTCTCACCGCATTTGTTCTCATTAGGTGATTAGTGCAACGAAAGGCATAACAGGCTAAATGGACACAATTTAACGCATCGTAAGTTCCTGTTTATGCTGTCGGTGCCCTGCCAGTTTTCGTAGTTTAATTTGAGTCCATTGTTTGGATGACAGGGTGTTCCGGACTCTCCTCAGGATGGAGGGAAAAGCGAGCCAGACTCGGGTCGCTGGTGATGTGTGTCTGTTTTTGGCTGCCTGTATGTGACAGGCTTGTGGTTCCCAGTGGTGGAGAGACTCAAGTACAATCAAGCAAAAGCTCAGTTGCACCGAGGTGAGGTGTCATGATGTTGTGTGTATGTTTGGAGGATCACGACGGTGGGCCATATTTTAGGTGAATCTACTGGCCAGTAGCTTTTGGTGTTCATCTTCCAATGGCTGCTGACACCTCCCAAAAGTGTGGAGGAAAGAAGAATACAGAGGAGGAGAGAGGCAGAAGAAGTAGGGGGTGCAATTGTTTGAGAATCCAAAGGCGGCGTAATTAGGCCCAATGGATCCCAGATGGGTGGCTGTCAGTGACGTGAGAAGAGGGACGAGCTCCTAATAGGAACCAGACGCACACAAACGCCTTTGAAGTGCCGCCGAAGGAAAGAGAGAATCAAACGCGGCATGGGCCGTGCGCGCGCTTTGGCAGCCGGTGAGGGAAGGAAGTAGGAACCAAGGAAAAGTGTTCTCCCTGGAGTGCACAGGGTATCTGATTTCTACCTGTTTGTGTCGCAGGCCTTCCCTCGCACGTTGTTTTCACTGGTGCTCGCTTTGCACATGTTCTCACCCCTTGCTGCTCTTCCCACCAGTCCAATCAAAACCGATGACACGCGTCACATTTCGATCATTAGTCAAATGTTTTCAAATTAACACATTTTGCAGTGAATTGTCAGTCACGTTATCCATGGCGCATCCATCGTCACCATTGTCTTTCATGTTTCTTTTGTTTGTCATGTTGATTGAAACCTCAAAGGTCCAACGCGATCAGATCTGGGACAGATTTTCTTTTTTCGGAATTGAAAACATATTCTCCCAAAGGAAAGAATGGAAATAGAAATAATATGTTGCAGTGTCAAACATTTAAAAAGCAAATGTTGTACAAATGTAAATAATAACGTAACCGCAGTTAGTTTGAGCTAAATCGTTTACTTTGACGAATGAGGCTGGATGGACCTCGCAAGTGTCATTTTCATGGTAAAAAAGTGGTTAGCCTCACACTTATGAGGTCGCAGGTTGGAAACTCAGCTACGGCCTTTCTTGTGTGGAGTTTGCATCTTTTCCCTGCGGTTGCTTTGCTTTTCTGCGGGTACTCTGGCTTCCTCCCACAATCCAAAAACATGCATGTTAGATAAATTGTCCAGGGGTGCGAATGATTGTTTGTCTATATGCCCTGCGATTGACTGGCGACCAGTGCAGGGTGTACCCTCGCCCAAAGCCAGCTGGGCAAGGGTAAAGCGGATCAGAAAATGGATGTAGGGATGGATAAATGCAAAGGAAATAAAAATGTTTCTTTCTGAAATTACAAAAATACCATATAGTGAAATTAATTTTTAAAATGCTTGAAAGACCTTCATCGCAGGAATGTGAAAAAAGTAAATTGGGGCCGCATGGCTGCTGGGACCATGTAGCTTTAGCACTTGCTAGCCTCTATGTCTTCGCCATGACAGTTTGTAGTCCAAATTCTTAAGAGGAGCTCAGATTTCGGGGTTCATCTGTTAACTCCAAACAGGCCCCTAATCTCGGCGAAGGCATGAAGTCATCATGTTTACATTGGCCTGTGATCCTCCGCAGAGCCGTGGTGATGCCCATCGCCCACGAGTTTTCCCCTGACGTGGTGCTGGTCTCAGCCGGATTCGACGCAGTCGAAGGCCACTCGCCGTCGCTGGGCGGCTACGTGGTCACAGCCAAGTGTAAGACTCCGTTGGTCTTGCATCCACTGATGGAAGCGCAAAATTGATCTGGATTCAACTTGATGTCCTTGTGCCCTACCAGGTTTTGGGTTCCTCACTCGACAGCTGATGTCACTAGCCGGAGGTCGCGTGGTTCTGGCTCTGGAGGGGGGACATGACCTCAAGGCCATCTGTGACGCCTCTGAAGCCTGCGTCAGCGCCTTGCTGGGAATGGAGGTGAGAATGTGTGGATGTGTGTATACGTGTGTGTGTGTGTGTGTGGGGGGGGGACTTCACATACCAACATGCCTCCTTTCTGGATGTCAGGTGGAGCCTTTGTCCCAATCAGTGTTGGACCAAAAGCCTTGCGAAAACGCTGTGCAGTCACTACTGAGTGTCATCCAGGTTCAAGGTGAGCAAACATGACCAAGACACAACACAGCTGGCAGCATCAACAGGGAGAAACAAAGACACATATTTTCCGTCAGATTCACTCGCACCTTTAATTTGACGCTTGATGGGTGGGCAGGCACCCCAGAAACTCAACCATTTGGATACAATAGAAAGTCAATTCTCGGTAATATGGCTCCGAAAGGTAACACTTGAACAGTAGCAGGAGCTCAGCTGTTAGGACTTGAGCTTTGGACCTTAAGAATTACAGTTCAAGTCTCGCATGTCATGTACTTCACCGTTTGATCAAAAATGTGATCAAAAATGTATTTATTTATTGATTTTCCAAACATTTACCTACTGTAACATAACAACAACAAAAAAACACTTCTTTAATAAGTGAAGTTTTGTATAAAAGTGTTTTTTAATCTTGGCTCTGCTCAACCCTGGCTTGGATAACTAAACACTCTAAATGATATTATTTCGTTAAAGAATATTAATTAAATTTTTTTTTTAATAGTTTTTTGTTAGTTTTTGCGGACTGTAATAACCTTGCTCTGTGCGGAGGAGGGTTAGACCCGATATTGATAATTTTGCAGAAGAGCAGGGAGGGCTGCGCCACTGTGGGAGTGGTCACATCTGACTTTAATCATGGCCAATTAAAGCGGCTCCTTTCACTCCCTTCAAATGCGGCGCGCTAGTTGCGCACTACAGACACGGCATGGCGGAAACACACCTGCGCTGTTAAGTCGGCAGATGGAGACTGTCCCCCTGCCCCGATCAGTCGTGTGCCCCATGAATGGCTTTGCCGCCCAGTGGGATGACTTTCCCGCTGTGAACATATTTATGAATGAAATTATGTTGCATCACACCAGCTATCTACCCTGCACTGGTCTGAGCAGACGCAAGGTTCACGTCAACCTTCTTCCACTAAATTGTCGCTCCACCTTGAGTATCTCCAAGACGCTCCGTCTGAAGCGCCAGCCCGCCCAGCTTGGTCTGAGACATTTTTACAATGTCAAAGTGTTACATCAAACATTGCCTGTGTACCTAATAGACCATGTAATGATAGTAACAGTTTAAGCCTGGAATGGATTCGTTTCTATTATTTCCTTTGGGGAAAGTTTCCGTTGGGAAATCGAACAAAGGTCGCGCAGCATCCCGGCATAGTTCCTTTTCTATTTTCTGTAATTGAATCTTACGAAGTGCTCACCTTCTTTTTCTTCCTCCTCATCACCGCCGCTCCCCGGTCACCTCTCCTCCTTGACACCCCCGGCGTTCATCCCTTCCTCCAGCCATCCCACACACACGCGCACTCACACACACAATGCCGCCCTGGCTCCAATTATCTTCAAACGCTTCTCTGGCACACGACCTTCGCAACATCCCCTCCTGATTGCGCTCAAATGTTATCCCAACCAAATTAGATTAATTAAAAATATTTGCAAAGCCACAAGAATGTTAAGCCTATGATTTAGGCCTGGAGAGAAATATATGGGAGTTGTATTCTCGCAACACATTGGCCTGATTGAAACTTCCTCTCAATGTGTGTCACACGCCCTTTCAGTTTACATTTCTGATGTTATCAACGGGGATATTTTGACAGCGTGACATTAAACAGCGCCAAGCAGATGACAGCCTTCGCCGCTAACACGACATCCATCTTCCTACCCCTCCCTTTTCTGTTTCACTCCTGTCAGGTGACTACTGGCAGAGCGTGAAGGACTCGGCCGCCACCGTGGAGCTGTCCTACCTGCAGGCCCAGCGGCGATGGCTGAGGCGAGACTCGGACAGCGACGCCGTCGATGCCATCGCCTCACTTTCAATGGGAGCTGCCACCTCTGACAGGTTAGCCAAAATGTTTACGGCAAATGTGTAAAAAAATCTGCCAGTACGGCGAAACGCCCGCCTATTCACCGTTTGCTCATCACAAATTGACACTTTCCGTCGGATCCTGGTTGCCATTTTATTGTACTTTTGACTGAGTAGTCAAAGACACACTTGTTCTTTAAATGATTGTACCACAAACGACTCTCTGGTTACTTCCCGTCGCTGATGTTAAGCAACAACCAGCTGTTAGCTGTTTCCTCACACCACCGCCAATAGTGATATGGACTTTTCTCTGTATCATTTAAAGAAATTTCTACGGTTTTAACTTCACAAATCGCATTGTTTGCCTGTCGGACCTCTACTTAAAGGGCAAGTCCAGTCGAAAATGTTGTTTGCAATGTTTTTTTGTGCCCCGACTAGTCTAAACACGGATTTCTTCTTAATATTACGTTTATGAAATTGATGCGGACTGAAAATGACATCAGAATGGGTTCCGTTTGAAAACAGGTGAGCCGCGACGGTCCTTACCTGGGCACTTAGGCGCTGTGATGTCATTTTCAGTCGACAGCAAGTGGCAAAATGGCCGCCCGCTGAGAGTGATAAAAATGGGCGGATTTTGTTGCTTAATTCATATTCCACACACAATATTGATAAAAATACAGTTTTTAGACAAACGGGGAAACGCAAAACATATTAGGGTGGAGATAAAGTGCACTCCATTAACCATGTTGTTACCGACAGGTTAGCGAAACGCTAAATCCGCAAAAATCTGTTTGCTATTAGCTGGCGGCTAATGCTAGCTCTACTCAGATGTTAACATCCCGTCTGTTTGGACAGCATCTTATGGTCTTACAGGAAGACCACAAAAATAGTGCAATGAAGTTCAGTTAGCGAAAAGGAGAGTGTTCACTGTACTGGTTTGTCGTGGCTGAATCACATGACTCATAACGCTGCTTCTTGTTGAATTAGGAAAAATGCAGCAAAAATGCCAGAGAACAGTCATTCCACATGAAGAGGGAATCTTCGGAAGCAGACGACCTTCTCACGTTCCTTCATGGAAGCACACGCGCATACCCACGCACACACACAAATGTGCCTGTGAAGGAGAGCAGACATGAATAACCAAAAGAAATCATTCATTTTGCACTATGTACCAGCGTATGTTGACAGTTCAGAGAGATTTTTTTTTCTGGTCCGGCTACAGTGATTTTTTAAATTTTTTAAATTTTTAAAAATCTTTTCACTTGGCCTTGGATGTCGTGATTTTTGACCGAGCCCACCGCCATCGCATCATAATCTGCAAGGATTTCTTTACACACGAGACAAGCCTCGATGCGGCGTGACCAATCGAAGATGATTGATGTCATGTTGTGAGGAGTCCACAGTGCACTTGGCCTTCGGGATGGAGGGAAGGGTGGGGGGGGGGAGGGTCGCTTGGACTTGATGGTGTCAAGTCTCTTTTTTTTTTTTGTACCTGTGGATGAGCATTCCTGCTGTATTTTTGTAGAAAGTACTTAATGCTTGTATGTCTTCACTAACTCTGGCTCCGTCGCAGAAGGCCTTTGTGATTCAACTGACTCATGTTCGCAACTGAACGTCGTTACTTAAGTTAGGACAACATGTGCCGTCAATGGACTGGCATGGCTTTAAGAAGCTTGTGAATGTCTTTTTTTTTGTTTGTTTGTTTGGTTTTTTTTAAAGTATCCCCGAAATGTTGAAAAAGAAATTCCCATCTCAAAGAAAGGATTCTATAATGTTGTGTTATTTATGCGTAACATTCTCTGAGGTGCTCTTGTATGTCAATGCGCCGTGTTTTCTTTTGTTTTTCGTACATTGTGTCTGCTCTTTATGTCTTTGTTAAGGTCTGGTTGTTCATGCAGCCCGAAAGCTGTCCCCCGCGCCCCCCACCATCGCTAATGTGCTGACAATGTGAAAACAAATCATGGCGAGCTGGCTGATCAATCCATTGTTACTATGTTGACGTCGTACTTTGCATCTGACATATCTTATTCACCTGTTGTCTTAAACGAAAGCTGATTTTGTACAGAACGAAAAAGAAAAAAATACTGCCCCATGTGCTTACTTAAAGAGACCAAACGGTGAAATGAAGTATCTGACCAACTTATGTAAAAGGGCACATTGACACGATGCCTTTTTGAGTGTCTGCTTTTTAATCTTTATACTGTTGGGGAAAAAAAAAAGATTCAATTATATTCATTTGAAAAAGTTGACTTTTTTTGTGTACATGGTCTCAGCTAAATTATTTCTACAAAATATGTAAAAGAACCCCTTTTTTTATTGTAAAATAAATAACAAATATTGATCAACATAATAGTTCATACACACATTCTATTCATATATTTCGTTCAGCACCACCCACCCCTCGTTTAAGCAAAAGACTATATCGTTTAGCCGGGGTCAACAAGAACCACATGGGTAGCTTGCGGTCCTGTTCTAAAAATAGCTCACCGCTGATGGGACATTGTAATTTCCTCGGTATGTCATAGAAGTCACTCTTTCCAAAATGTAAACACTCGCAGAGATTCATAGAAATAAGTGTTGGCTCGTCATTTTCATCGGCTTCCCGTCTTTTTTAATACCTGGTCACAATTATTTCTAATCATTGGCATGGTAATTGTCTTCATGTAGATTCATATACAGTAATTAGTTATTGTTGCCGACTAGCCTTAAAAATTAAAATACTCATTTTATTTCAAACCGATTGTTTGATTTTGGGGCGATAATAAACTCACCTTTTTGTTATTTATTTCGGCACCTCAATATCATCTGTAAAAATATGTAACATTCAGCAATCACAAAAACATTTTAAATGATTTTTAAAAATTATTTTAATATGTTTAATGTATTTTAATAAAATCAAAATTAATGCATTAACGTTAACGAAATAAATATCCATATACCACATGACCCTCGTTGTCTTGATGGACATAAACATTTGGTCAAATATATTTGCAGCAATCACGACAAAAAAGGTGTATTTATGCTAATGTATTTTATTTTTGCTCCTCATTTTCCCGAAAGGGTCGAGGCACAATGAGTGTTCATTTTCTGTTGCACTTGTCCTCGTTCGGGTCGCAGATGAGCTGAAACGTATCCCAGCTGATTTTGGGGTTCACCCTGCATTGATCTGGCGCCAGTCGGAGGGCGCATATAGAGTCTAGTGAATATGCGCTCTCCGACTGGAGGGCTACTGAGTAGACAAACGGACATTCATACTCACATTAACAAATATGAACAATTGAAAGTCTTTAAATTGTGTCTGACAAACACCCACTCAAGCACAGGGGAGGAAATACAAACACACCTGAACTGAGATTCGAATCGAGAATCTCTCCGTGAGGCTGACCTGCAAACCACCACACTGTGCTGTCCGTTTAAAAATAGTATTACACTAGCATTGAACCAATTTTAAGACTACTGTAATCCATACTTGCACCACATTCTCTGGCCCTCGATTCCACGAAGGAAACAGATTACCGCATGACCACTTTTTATTTTCAAAACAATAATGACTTTAAAAAGTAAATGTAAACATGATTAGATTTTATTCTTCCTGAAAGACGATATACACCAATAGATGCAGCAGTCACTACAAAAATAAAAAAAAGGTTGTATTGGCCATAGGGGCCGACACAACAAAGATGATCACAAGCAGATGCAAAACTATACAAATGAAAGAGCAACTTCTGCGCCTCTTAACGTGGCAGCGATTCCTGATCAACACACATTTTAACAACACGTTTGCCTCAAGAAATCCCAGGCGTACATCAATCATATATTCTTGCATTACAGTATAACGCAGCACGAAATCTCCAGAAGAAGAAGTGCTTCTGCGTGTGTTTGAAATTGGAAGCAGTTCATTTTATTTACAAAGGAAGAATCAGATGCGAAAAGTGGTCCGATGACTGCTGAACCAAATCAGATTTGATTCCTCATGCTTTCCCTCATCCCACGAGCAGGAGGGGGGGGGCCTTGAGAGCCAGAGTGATTAGCTTATTAGCATTTTAGCTGTAAACATTCAACGGCTGTGCCTGCCCACGTTAGAAGCGCTTACGGGCGCCCGTCTTGTTTCATTGTCAGTGCAGGCCAGCTGTTTGTCGATGAAAACATTGCTTGGAAGCGTCCATTCCTGGACCATCATGTCTCCTTTGGTTCAGAGTCATGTTGGAGGAGTCCATCTCAATCTCACATGTCAAGCACGGGTCCAACGGAAGGGGAAAAAGTTACCCCCCCACCCCAAAAAAAAAAGTTAGGATGGCGGTGAAGCGGGAACGTTTCATTGGTGTCAGATGGAATTTTTCCACTTGTTGGATTTCTGTTGAGAAAAAGAGACACGGGTCAACATACTCGGTGACACCACCATATTGACCACATACTGTTATGCTACTTTCTGACTATCTACTACTAATACACAAAGTATGAAGTACAGTACCTTGTGCAATGCACTTTCACACGCTTAAAAGCAGGCATTTGATCTTCCGAAAGGACATTTTCCCCAACACACATCGTTTTTTGTTTTTTGTTTTTTTGGGAGGGGGGGGGCCTCAACTTCTATTTTATTTCTCTTTACTTTTACTTTCATTTTATTCCCACAGCCAACAGTAACTTAAAAATTCTTTGCCTTTTTAAAAGATATATAATTTGGTTACTGGTTTACCAGTATTGTCAACAAACTAAATCTTATTATTTATTTAAGCCATTCAGTAATATTTCAGTAGGAATGTCAGTGACTTCGGTGTGATTTAGCAGATTTTTTCAAATATTTTCAATTTTTTTTCAAATATTTTCCCAATATACAATTTTCACACTCATAAGGACATTATAACTCTTCACAAAAAAAAGGAGAAATTAACCATTGGAAAGAAAATTTTGTTTTGCATTATATTTGAATTTTAGGCACTTTTGGTGTTAAAAAAAAAAAGAGAGATATTATCCAGAGAGGTCAACAGACATATATCGGGCTACCATGAAAAGCAAGCCAAGCATGAATATGGTAAATACTGTGTGACAGAAAGTGACCCATCTTCAGTGACGTGGCATTTTCATGCCTTCGTGTCAAACAAGCGGCCAAGCATCGCCATCCGTGCAGCTGCATGCACACAACACGCGCGCACACGAACACACACTCCTGGATAATTGCACGCGTGTACAAAAGTCAACACACTAATTTCCCATTTCCAGTGTGTGTCTACATATAAACACCGGTATCAGAAACCGCAACTTGTGCAGGAATCTTCTAAAAAATGAGCCACAGCTGTTCTCAGATCAGTCCAGAGTAGCAGCCGGAGATTTATGATGAACTAAAGAGCGTTCAACAGGCCAAACTGTACATTACACAAGCGCACACAGACACACACACACACGAACAAAACATGTACGGTGTGGCGCTTGGAAAATGAGATGTTTGTTTGTGAGGGGGCGGGGGACAGCTGTCCTCTTTTTGCATATAACTATAATCAAAATGCTCTTCACTTCTATCCCCTCTGGCTCTGTCCCTGTGTATGTGTTTGTGTATGTGTGTGTGTGTCATAAACTGTAGAGTTGATTTAATTACAGCGAGGCACATGCAACGCGACAAAGCAGGCTATCATTTTGCTCATCGTGACGAATCCATGTTGTCTTTTCTTTCTGACGGGTGTCAAAGACGTCGAGAAAAGCAACAAAAGAAAATGGCGACGTAAATATTTGAAGATGACGTTAAATGTGCTTTTTTTTAAATGCAAAAATTCATTGTGAACAGCTAATTAACTTCTCGGATAATACAAATCATGCTCAAATTATCAAACAACATTTCTCAACAAAACAAATGAACTTCATGGCTTTACCGTTTTTGTCGCAAGCAAGAATCTATTTTGGAACAGTATTCACAAATGTTTGCAAAACATGCAACTTTGATATATGCATTTGAATGCGTTAAGAGTCAGCAAAAAAAATGTGTTGGTGGTGTTGACGAAACTTTCACTCAAACATTTGTAATTGTGGCAATATTAATGACAAAAACTTATTTGCAATGCAGCTCATGACCTTTTTTTTTTTTTATCTTTCGTATTACAGTTGTAGTAATGATACATGAGCGCAAAGGTTCACCAACCTGGGCCCCAGGCCACCCGCAAGGAGCGCAGGAGGAGCCCACGGGGGCCTTAAAAAAAGCTCGTCAGAGATGGGACATTGAGATTTCCTAAAAGTGATCATTCGAGAAAAAAAATAAAAAATAAGGGCTTCGTGTTATTATTTAGCGGCTTCCTACCATGTGAATTTATTGTTGATTATTATCGTGAAAAAGCATAATCAGTATCTTCACGGAGATTAATACAATTAATTAATCATAGTCATATCTCATTGAAGGGAGTTGTCGTTTCAATTTTGTTATGAAACTGGTCGCCCTTTGCATTAATCTCCCCAAGGTGTAGCTCTCGGTTTCGAAAAGGTCGTTGACCCCAGAATGAGGGTCATATATTTTCCATCGCGAGCATTTTCTTTCTTTGCTGATTGGCTGAGAGCCATCACGTCCTTCTGCTACCTTATAGCGGCTCACGTGGTGTTCGTTTCAGCACAATCGCTTGAAGATAACTTTACAGCCCCTTGCCCTGCAAGGTGGACTTTCTCCTTGCCGGTCATCCAAAAATCATCCCAACTGGCATTTTAGTACAGCACTTTTGATTTACTCCAGCATAGGTGCGTAGCACATCTGCTCCTAAGACGAGATGCTTTGGCCCGTTGTGGCCCACCATGTTTCGACGTTTTCTCCTGAAGGCCGATCTCGTGATAATAAGCAGATCCGGCAAAGTGAACGGTAATGACTACCGCGTTGCGTTCAAGGACGCTCGGCCTCGGCTTTCCATCGCGCCGCTGAGGCCCTTGGAGATTTCGTAATAACCAGGGGGAGCACCTGCAGTCAGCACATGTTTGCTCCTTTGCGTCTGGACATTGTCATGTGCGCTAACCGTCCTTTGGCATGTGCTGGGGCACTTTTCTTGTATTTATTTATGATTTTTTGTTGTTATTTTTTTTTTTTTGCTTCAGTCACTGATACATGGATGTGTGTGGCAGTGCTTTCATCGACATTGCTAATGAAGGTTAACATAAAATGATCTCTGTTTACAGATTACACACACACACACACACACACACACACACACACACACACACACACACACACACACACATTGGTACACCCTTCTGCATCGCTAATGAAAGCTGACAACAAATACACACAAGCGCACATGCACACATGACCCAGAACCCGAGTCCACACACCTTCCAAATAGCTCACAAGTGTTTCCAATCTAAAGGTTCCTGCTTGTCTGGGCCCCGAGCGCCGCCGCCTGATTGCACGACACTGGATACAACATACAACACGCAACATGCAACATACTAAATCCCCCCACGAGGGGAGCGAAGGGGGAAGGAGGCCTGCTCGATCACCTTTTACATTCACGTGCTTCACCTGCACAACAATCACGTTTTTGGTTAAAGTGTTTTGAAGATGATTTTGGGCAACACTGAAGATAATTGAACTATACTCAAGCGCTTTTTTTTTCTTGGACTATCAATTTTTTGAGGTGATTTTTTTTTGGGACCAATTTATACATATTATTTGTTTTGTTCTTTTAATCCATGCCAGGATGCATTTTTTGTTCTTAAGACTCGATGCAGATGTGATTGTCTTGGGTTAAAATACTCTCCCCTCACTCCCTGAAATATTTTCAAACTGGCAGAATAAAAAATTGAGTTTACAAATGTAGACCCAGGATCTATGTTCTTCTTTCTTAGCTTCCTGATCACTATTGTGTCATACTTCATAAAATCTCTGAGAATTAAAACGGCCTTCAAAATAATAATTAATGTGCATCCAGCAATCATTTGAAAAAAAGGTTCCGTGTTTTAGATTGTTTTACGTGACAATTTGTCAAGGTGCAGATTGCATCTTGCTACAATGCAACACATTCCCACGATTATTTGGATTATTATGACGACTGAAGACAACCCGAAAGTGTTTTTCATTTTAATTACGTTCATACACACGTAATGCAATCGGCATGCAAATGCTCCATTGGAATACAAAGTCTGTCTTGTGAAGAATTCAACGTGTTTATATGCGATTGTTTCGCCCAGAAAGAACACGTTTTCCTTCCTGCCTCGTTATTTATTTGTCGAGCTCAAAGGCAAATGTTGGCTTACCAAAGCGATTGTGCGCTGTTTACAATGTCGACGTAAACATGCGGGCCTGTGCACTGATGTCATGGGGGGGGTTCGAGTGTGTGCGCGCATGCACGTGTGTGTGTATGTGTGTGTGTGTGTGAATACCTGGGAGCTTGCAATGGAGCGTCTTCCTGCATTCATTTAACGGTGGGACAGACAGGAAGAGAGCAGTGGAAGCAATGGGGTTCAAAAGGTGAAAGGGGTGCAGACTGATGGGGTCAGACAAGGAGATTTAAATAAGAAATGTACAAAAGAGAGAAAGAGGCAGCGGGTAAAGACGGAAGTGAGGGGGTCCTAGTGGCTGGCGGACATGGCCCAGGCACCCTCCATCCTCCAGACGGAGAAGGCGTAGCTCAGCCTCTCGTGGGCCAGGTAGTTGCAGCTGGCGAGCTTAGCGTCCATCTCGTCGCTCTGCAACACCTGGTACAGGAAGTCAATGTAGCGAGACGCCAGTTTCAGGATCTGGATCTTGCTCAGCTTGTCCGAAGGGAGCGTCGGAATGATCTTGCGCAGCGAGGCGAAGGCGTCGTTGAGGGACTGGGTGCGCTGGCGCTCCCGCACGTTGGCGATCACCCGCTGGGAGTGCAGGTCCTCAAAGGGCTGGTCGGGCCGCGGGCCCAGCGAGGCGGGGGCCAGGCTCACCACGGCCGAGGGACTCTTCTTCACCCTCTTGGGTCCGGATGGCAGGAGGCCGGTTGGACTGCTGGCGGCGCTGTCTTCCGTCTGAGCCAGGTTGTCTTTCTTGGAATGAGGGGATCGTTTTCGGTGACCTGCCTGTTGACTCTTCTTGGAGCCCCTTTCCAGTTCTTCTTCGCTGGCCCCCAGACCTCCTTCAGGGGAGTTAGTGCAAGACACCTCTTCTCTCATCTTATACCTTCCAAAAGCGTCTGTCTTCTCTCTTTAGTCTTTCAGACAGCTGTTAAAAAATAATTACAAAAAAAAAAAGAAAAAAAGAATCCTACTTCTTCTTCTAATAGGACTGATTTTCCATCGGTGGCCGTTCTTGAATTCACACTTTCGTTCGACTTTCGCATTCCCTTCGCAACCTGGCAGACAGAACAACAACAAACCATCTGACAGGCCACCCCGCCGTCGCCCTTTTTATAACCAAACGCTGACTTGGTGCCTGTGGGCACATTTCATTGGCTCAGCATACTTCCAGGGGACGTGGTCAGGGCAGGGAAGCAGGAAGTGCGTGTCGGCTGGGCGGGTGATGTGAGGATGGGGGTAAGTGGTCCTCTCGGCCAATCAGAAGTCCCGACTTCATGTTGCAGCGATGACGGCGGCTTTATGGTTTCCAGATTGGGTCCACATGCGTGCTCTCGTCTCATTCGCGATCACACAAAAAGTCAACTGGAGGGAAGACTTGAAAGCCGACGTTTGGTATCAAAAGGAAGTCGCATTCTTGACGGTGAGCGAAACAGTCGGAAAAGAAAAAAAAGTCAGAGTTTCCTCCTAGCGTGAAATTAAAATTCCTTGGCTAAAGTACAAAACCTTTGCAAGGTTTTCCAATCCGCTCATTTCAAATTCAACGATGAGGTGACGAGAGAGGTTTCCCTTCTTCAACGCCGTTAAGAAGTTTCCCTAAGTCTGTTTTGGGGTCAGGATTCCCTCGGTGGAGACGCCGATCCATAAAACCTCCAACACCTGACCAATGCCTGTTTCACTGATGACCCAACGCCTCAGCTGTGCTGCTCAATGACAGAACAACCTTTAACCCCACCGTGGCCCAATGACCTGAGACTGCCGAGGTGAAAGAGCACCTAATTGTGCTATCCATGTCCTCGGGCTCAAGTCAACACATGTTTCTCTACCTCCATTTGTAAACCTTCAAAAAAAGTGGAGCTCCAGACACTTTTCTAACAAACTGGCGGTGGTGACGCAGTGGGCTGCTTCACTCCACGACAACATGTTGTGTAATCACGGTATGGTGGGACATTTGGCTAACACATCTGCCACGCTGTCAAACGGCTCCGGGTTTGGATCACAGCTCCAGTTTGCGTGGGCTGCGATAGGCTCCAGCTTGGTTGGATGGAGGGATGGATGCTCCCAATCCTTCTAAACACTTGCTACACTTCTTAAAGGTACTTTTGAAGTACAAAATGAAGAATAAATACCGGCGCTCTAAATCCTTGTAAAAACGTAAGCTAGTTGCCATCACTACCATTCTTCTACTTCCGTACTCACGGCGGAAGTTCGTTTTCTTTATCTTGAGAAAAAGCAGAAGAAATAGGGGAAGAAGAAGAACAACAACAACAAGAACAAGAACAAGAACAAGAAGAAGAAGAGTAATGCTGGCAACTAGCTAATGTTTACAGCCCCAATGCCACCAGGATTGTATATCGCAATGCAATGCAGGATTCTGGTTAAGGTAAGCCAGTTTAAACTAAAATGAAAAACTTTAATGCAGTATTTAAGCCCACTCCGCCCACGTTAATTTCTTCAACTTTTTGTCTAATTGTACTGCCTGACACACTGGACTCCGGTACTCTGATTTTGGGGGTGGGACTCTAAATACCCAAACGGCACTCTGAACAACGGTCTGAGTTGCCTAACAGTCTGATCAAGCGTTGCACTCACACAATGAGGGAACTGTGATTTTTGGGGTTGATGATATCCAATGTTTGGGGTCTCTGTATTTGTAAAATAAAAAAAATAAAAAATCAAACATATTTTTGACTGCTCTGACTTAGAAGGAAGAAAAAAAGCAAGAAAACTTGCTAAATAGCAAGGTAAACCCACAATAGATGAAGTTATGGTCACAAATTGAAACCTGGCAAAAGACCGAGCCGCAATAACCGAAAGGTGAACTATCACCGCACTCGCAACCATTCCCATTCATTCCCATCATTTGCCATATGAAAATTCCCCGAAATTTTGCAACCCTACATGACCATTAAACGTTCCTGCGTCACAACCGGAGTGACTAACGTGGAATGACTGTACAGACTCTGAATGATTTCAACTCCTTCACCGTCCACCATCGGTTCCGACTTGTACGTTTCCTGATCCGAGCCGATGTAAGCCGACGTTGACCTCAAAGACATCCGAGCAGCAATAGTTCAAAGTGGACCTCGACAGCGTGGGTGTGATTGTGTGTGAGGATCTTTGATGAGCCCCATGATTGCGCCGGTTTACATTTCATTCAACGGAAAGTAGCTCGCCCCCATTTGGGTTCAATCAGCTTGAAACTCAGGCGGCCTTCGAAAGAGAAGAGAGAGACGGTGAACTACATGAGGATCCATGTTACAAAACACGCCCGGTCCACTCTTGGATTGATCGGTTTTCGATTTGGCTTTATTGGGAGACCTTCTGGAGACGGCGGAGGGACCGGAAAGCCATCGTTGCCGCCCGCTTACCTTTTTAGCAAAAGCGTTGCGTCGTGCCACCGTGATGGAAAACATGAGTGAACAAAGCGAGGGGGGCCGAGCAGGAATGTCGCAGATTCGCGGGAGGAGAAGGAGAAAATGGGGAAAGAAAGGCGAGTGGAGGGGATGGGGGGGCGAGGCTGTCCAAACAGAACCAGATGCAGGAGTGCGGAGGCCCGTTTGATCTCGGTCCTCATCGGCTGATTGATGTTGCACATTTCATTTTCTTGTCAGAGCCTTGACATAATGTTTCACTAAACACTTGGGCCCCGCTTTTGTCTTTGTTTTATTTCCACAGTGGTCATAATTAACCCTTTCTGTGGCTGAGAATAGATCACAGGTATATTGATATATATCGGTGTATATATAGGCTTCCACACGTACACAGCGGGGGGCTTAAGTATCAAAGAAGGCCGAGATATGTATTGTCTTTTGGGCTCTCTCCGCCATATGGTTTGCTCTGAAATGAAATACGGGCCACGGCGAAGCGTTTGAAGAGCTCCGGGGAAATAAAGGAGAAAAGCAGTTTTCTTTAAGTTCATAATGCAGTCAATTCAATTACCATCATATGGCCAGAGGTCAGCGAAGCGCCGAGAGAAGGTGTACGACACTGTGACCGATCCTAAGTGATGTGTTTAGAAATCCACATAGCCTCAACCGAAAGGAACCGATCCTAAAATTTCCCCCTCGACTTCACGCTGGGAGTCTTCGCCCTCTCGGCTGCTGTTATTGATGTTTGCGCACACATGCCCCCCCCCCCCCTCAACTCCCCTGCGTCCCCTCATAGCCACACACCCATCCTTCCATGGCTCCATCCCTCCCGAGGAGCCTATAGTGGCACAAAGGCACACATCTGGGACCCATTTCCCCCCTGGAGAAGCCCTTCCTGTGGGGTATCCACTTAGAGTGGCTGGGGAGGAGGATGGCGGGTGGGGGAGGCTGAGGGTGCAGTGTAGGTGGGGGATGGCGGGGGTGGGCTCGGGGTGCCGGGGTGGGGGGAAGGTTTGCAAACTAATAATGAGGACGGGAGGTGTGGGTGATAAGCAGGTTGAGTCAACGCTGAGTGAGGCTGGAGACAAAGAGGCCCAGCATTCATCAAATAAAATGTTCCTTTGTACATTTAATTTGTAAAACCCGTCTTAAAAACATATTTTTACTCGACAGGTTTCTACCCAGCATGAGACTCAGCGTCGTTTGGCTGTCTTATGGTGTTTACTGTTGTTATGGAACTCATTTGTTTTCACTGTCTTTGTTATTGTATGACTAATTTGGACTCCCTGTGCAGCACTTTTGAACGCGGCAAGATTTGTCATAAAGTGCTCTATAAGGTTTTAAGTTGAGCCAAGAAATGAAGGTGCAAAACAAAAGGTAGCTGACGAAAGCAAGTTTGAAGATGGCTGCAATGGTTGCTTTGTTGCGGAAGTATGAAGAAGGCTTTTGCCTTGTCGCTACTCCACGGAGCATTATAGTCTGGCGAGTTGAAAGTCCTCGGGAAGATGCCAAAAACAGGTGTTTAGCGACAGTTCGACTTTAAACTTCAGATGTCGCCGTGTAGTATAAAATCTACTCAACCCCTTCTCTTTTCATGTTACAGTCCACTTGCATTGGGAACAATTACGCTCTACTAAATAATCCCTGCGAGTGACTGGCAAGCGGCTCAGGGTGTCCCCCACCTACTGCCCCGAAGACAGCTGGGATAGGCTCTAGCACGCCCCAAAATGGATGGATGGATGGATGGATGGATAAATATTAATCTAGTTGACAACTCGCATTCATACATATTAAAAGTTTTAAAAAAAAATTAATCAGAGTTGGCGTTATGTATTTTTAATGCTGATTTACAAAAGGCTTTGCCTTTTTTTCGAGCACGTCAGGTTTTGGAGATTTCTCATTTTTTGTTTTTGAAAGGGGAAGTCAATGAAAACATTTTCTTTTCAACAATATGTTTGATACAACCCCCACTTGTCTAAAAATTAAGGGGCAAAATCCACCCGTTTTTGTCCATCTCAGGGGTGACCATTTTGCCTTGCTGGCAACTGAAAATGACATCACAGTGCCAAAGGGCTCAGCCTGCGACCATCACTTGACCAAACCTAAAAAAAAGGGTTATCGGTCGTAACCAGAGCCCATAGGCACTGTGATGTCATTTTCAGCCAAAGGCAAGTGGCTGTACAAGGCAAAATGGCTGCTCTCTGATACGGATAAACACCGTTGGGTTTTTCTGCCTAATTCATATCCCACAAACGCAATATTCATCAGAATGCGGGGTTTCGACTAGTGGGGCTGCATAGAGCATATTACTCCAAAGAATATTTTTGACTTGACTTCCCCTTTAAATTTGACCTTAAAAAGCTTGCGCAATATGGATTTTAGCATGCGCTGTAATTGATAGCTATGACATTTCAAAAAACAGACTTGCCACTACAACATCAATATTTGTGGATACGCAGCTACAAATGAGGAAAATATCGCAACACCAGTCTTAACTTACCCCGTCGCTGGGTCTTCGCTCTCGATGCTGACACTCCACAGTCTCCACTTTGCTCCATCGTCTGTTTTCTTCACACCCTTCGTCTCCTTTCGAAGAGTAGTTCACTCCTCCTGCATAGAAAAAGTGGCACTTGTCCTGACGATTCTAAGGGATGAAAACACCCCGGACCATTCGATTGTGTATTTCAGGGCATTTCAGATGTTGTATTTTCGAACTGTGACAGTTGAGTGGAAAAAAAATCTGCAAACCTGCCATCTGTTGAGCATCATGTGATAAGATCACGAGCTCCAAAGCAGCCACCAAGTGGACCCTGAGGTGAGATTGTTTTCGCAAATGTTTGTAGACATCATTCTCATGGATGGAGTCGCAGTATCTCTTCCAAACCAGCAAGCTCCCCTGCTGCGTGCCTGCCTATATTATTCTTGTGTAGCTGCGCCTTATCTTCTTGCATTAGGCTATAATTTATCATAATATTTAGTGCACGGGCTTCCTTCAAATATCCCGGCTTTCATGTGTAATTTAGCTAATATCCTGCTCCGGCTCTGATTACACTGTCTAAGTTCAAGGGTCCGTCCCGCTGGAGCTCACAACTGTGAAGGAACTGCGGCATGCCGCGTCGAGCCTGGCTGGGGTCGAATCCATGACTCACTTTTGGACATTTTTACACTGCATGATTGTGACAAGTGGAAGTCCATTGTGGACAAATTTTAGCCGCTGGGTAGTTAGGATCTAAAAGACGCCACTGAGGATCATGCCTCGTTACGTCCCATGTCACGCAAAGAATGTCATCCAGTGAATAAAACGATCCGTCGCAACCTATCAAAGCAAAAATAAAAAAACCCTGAAAACATGCGAGTTTATGTTTTGTGAGAAGTAGAGGGATAACATCCGAGTAATGCCTCAGTGTTTCCTGATTGAGTGCAGTGAAAGGATCTGGCCAACCAGTGAATAGCAAAAATGTATTGCATAATTGCCAGATGAAATGCGTTTAGAGGGAAAGAAATTGCATTTTAAACCTGAAAAATTCATCACAAAACACTGATAAATATTCAAAATGTGTTTTCAATGAAATTGGGGTACTGGGCACGAAAAAAAAAAATCTTAAAATATTGGGAAACAATTTCAGAAACCGTAATCTTCAAAAATGCAAACTCCACAGGTCGGAAGGTCGGAACCCAGATTTGAACCTCCAACCCCAGAGCTGTCAGGTGGAAGTGCTAACGACCCTTCCACGGTTCCGCCACTTTTTTTTATTTTTAAATAAAACGACTCAAGACCTTCGACCCAATTTGACGAGGACGGAAAGTGATTCTGTTTGCGTGGCGATCGAGGAGAGCGTGACCAGGAGGAAGGTTGCGTGGACAAGCTGCATCATGTCCACATGTGTAGACACGAGGTCATCTGGTCTTCGTGTGCATGTGCTAATGTGAAACACATCCGAGGTCCAAGTGTTGATAGGAGCCTTCAAGTGACCCGAATTCTTGATAAAAAAGGGACATCGCGGGTTGACACGCAAGAGATAAATGAACATCAGTATTTCTATCGACATCGAGTTGCTCATATTGACATACAACGTGGCAAGGGTGCCAAACAAAAATCTTTTTGCATATTCATCAGGCGTGAAGCAATGCTATTTATAGCAAGTCAGCACATGAAAGTCATTTTCACCGCTGAGTCAGCAGCTGAAATTCATTGTAGTCGGTTTGATTTCTGTGCGAGGGCTTCAAGTGAGTCAGCAGACGAAGTGACCATCTGGCCCCTGCGTGCTTTCCCGAGTCTCTCGTTTGCTGCTCAGTCCAAAATTGTCACGTCGTGTAACATGTGTAATGTAAGGTCATGATGCCTGACGAAAAACAGTCAATATGCCCGAACCCGTTTTTTTTTTAATTCCTTCAAGAAAATCATTCATTTGAAATTATGAGTGGAAAAAAGTGACCTTACTTGAAAATTCACTACGCTGTAAAAATCATTAAGATATCCTTTATTTGTCCCACACTGGGGAAATTTACAGAAAATTGCACATTATTACTTACTGGCTTTGCTGGCAGTGTCAACATGACAGATGAAAACATAACGAGAAGTAAGTAATTAACTGGCTTCAAGTGCATCTTCGACACACAAAAAAGCATTCCTTTTTGACCCTTTGCAGCCACCCTACATCTCAATTGCCATTAAGTCAATAGATAATCCATTTATAGAATCATGTGCACATTAGTTACATCAATCATTCCTAACCAGGGGCCATACGAGAGAGGACATTTTCAAACTTCACTGAATTTGTTGGAAAATTAGTATTCATGATTGACAACTCTAACTTTGTTTATCTATCTATATAATCACTGACATAAAATTAAATGTGCTTCCATGAGATGGCAGAAGGTAAACTCAACCCATGCATCCGCATATTGCCATAAGTATGGTTTCTTGCCAGTACATCCGTTTTGTGTTCAATTTAACAGGTCCAGATTTTGCAAGCCAATTCATAAGTCATTTCATAAGAAAACTACACTACACCCCCCCAAAAAAAACAAAAAACCATTCGATTTCTGAGGTCAGCATGGTTGGGTCAACTGGGGGAGCCTGGAGTATAAAGCAAAGATGGTGCAGCAGGATTTAGCTGTTGTGCTGCACGCAAATGGAATGAAGTGCCAACAGATTTGAAGTCAGCCCCAAATTTAAATGGCTTTAAATCCAGGTTCAAAACGATGCTTTTTCACATCCCAAGGATAAAGGTGTTTCAGAGCATTTTTATAGTCATTGTCATGCTCTTGTGTTGGCTACACATTCTTTTACTCATTTTAGCAAACCACTTTTTAATTCGCTGCTTTGCTTTTAAATGTATGACATGCTTCCATTTTTAAAATGGATTTATTTCATTTGCTTGTATTTTGCCTTTAAATGTTGCCTTTTATTGCTGTTTTGTAACTATGTGAAGCACATTGAGTTACTTTGTGGACCCAATGAGCTATATAATTAAGGCAGCCTTGCCTTTGCAGTTTTGAGGTGTATATTTCCATAAAAGTGTGTTTGTTGTTCAAAATGTACCACATCAATTTGTGTACCAAAAGTTATGAGAAAAAGGCATGGGCCAAAAAACAAAAACAAAAAACAAAAACAACAGGAATGACTCATTGTGCCGAAGTCTTGCACAATATGCCGTGAAGATGAGCCGTCTCTTTCCACTTTGTAGCAATTTTTGTATTTTATTTCATTTTCCAAAATGTGTAACCTCAGGGGTGTTCAAATTTTGAGATTCCGCTGAACTGAGGTCCTCGGTGACCTCATCGCTGACTGCAGACGCGAAAACATGATCTCCATGCTCCAAACGTTCCCATGTTTTGATTGATGCCATGATTCACATAAACCCAATTCTGCAGCCTCAAAGAGAAAAGATCTTACAGATGATTCACTTTTTTTTTTTTAATATGGGATCATCTTTTATCTGGATATCTTGCTGTCAAGGGCAATAAAAGGCCTTTGTTGGGAACCCCAGACCCCAACTCCACGTGAGCAATATCTGTAATCTCACACTTCAAATACGAGTTAAGGGAAGCAGCGTCCACTTGGGGATCTGCAGGCTCTGACGCTGTCACGCATCCACCCCCCCTCGGCTTAGACGTACAGTCAAACGGCGTCTTGTGCGCGAGCTGCGGAGGAATGCCGCGTTTCTACAACAGAGCCATTGCATTAGAAACGTCAACAGAACTCGGCGGCCCCGCTTCAAAGGACTTGGCCTTCACATCGAATCAATCCCTACTTCCATTAGATTAGGTGATTTTTACCAAAGTTACATAGCGCTAACATTTCTTCGTGGCTTTTCGAATCCCTTGCTCTGGTTCTGGTTCCCCCTGTGAAGCCACATCAAACGCACCCTGTCATGGCAGATCCCTTTGTGCTCGCTTGGAAATGGCAAATATGTGTCTCCCTAAAATGTTTCAGATGCAAGCTCGCCTCGGTCCCAGAGGCCGAGCAAGCAGACCCAGCAGAGACGACGACAGAGAGGGCCGAGGCACATCTATGCGTGGCCGCGGTCAAGCGAACTGTGACGGGGCGTCCCGCAGCAGAAAATCAGAGATGGCAAAAGTATGAACAGTCCGTACATCAGATCCGCGGGTAAGAAAAGACGCCGGTAAACGTTCTACATTTACTTCTGTACTTCGTTTAAAAAAAAAAAAAAAAAAAAACTACAGATGCCGTATGTACTTAGTGAAAAGTAAACTCTTTTTTTTTTTTTGCCCATCATATACAGATCATTTTCAACAATGCAATGACTTTGTGTAGGTAAAACAGATCAATTGCTATGGATATTGCTTAAATATCTGTCGGCTCTCCGCCTCAATCTGCGGAAGTTGCTCGGAAATCATTCCGAGACCACCATCTTAAAATGCCAAAGCAGCTTCTTGATGTCAAAGAGGCCATCTGGTCCTCGAAACAGTTCAAGATGGGAGCTTTTCATTTCTTTCGGTCTTCTTCTTTTTTTTTTTTAAGAACAAACAAACGCCTTCAATGGTCATATATCACAAGTGAAGCTTTCACACTTTGCATCGACTTGTGAATCTCAGTCAATGTTTGTGAAGGATTCTTGGACGTTGGAGCAATTGCGAGGCACTTGGTTCACTGATATGTTTCAATCATCTAACGCAGTACTTGCGAAGCCTTTTTCCAACCATTGCAAGTCTGTCGAGGGCCATACAAATGGGGTACATCTTTTGGATTCGTACTTTCAGAATTGTATGCACTGAAAAAAAAAAGGGTTGTTGAATTTATTCCATTTTGTTTCATCAAGTGGTTGCACGACGAGATCATCTGGATCCAGATTCATTTTTTACATCGACTATATACACACTGTAAAAAAATAAATACATCTACCGGTAAATCCAAATGATTCTATAGTGTGCAGCTACTTGACACAAATAAAATTGAGTACGTTTGGCTGGTCGGTTCGGATGCTTAAGCTGTATACGATCCCACAGGCAGTTGGTTGCCAACCCCTTATTGAGCACATAATGACGTACATCAAAGCAAAGCGCAATACTCTCTTGCAAGTCATTTTCCACAGAACATGTTCGCTTATAAAACAAGCATGAAAAGCTATCTTGCCTGGCCTTCGATTTAAAAATCATACTAATGTAAGGATAATTACAGGAGGGGGGGGTTCCAATATCGAAGTACAGTATATCCAATATACTGTAAGTACAAATGCATTTTTTTTTCAATCATCCTATTAGATAATACAGATACACTGTCCTTACAGGTTGCCCTTTGCATTCATTTTGCATGTGGTTCAACAAAGGAACTTCAGGTTCGGGATATGTGCAGCACTGATATTTAAAAGTGTTTTAATAATAGTCAACAGCAGATCTTGGTTGTTTTTTAATTGTTCATGTTGGCCAAAATACAATCGGCTGGTACTTGAATGACATTCCGATACTGGATAGAAAGGGTGGGCCCGATCTACAGCCATTGAGCTATATATCAAATTGCAACTGAGGTTGCAATTGTCCTGCGACGCTCACAAAATACATTTTTAAATCATGTACTGTATATAATCGCATGCGATCAATGTACTATGGTCTTTGGAGGACCCCTGCTGCGTATGTGGACCCTTCTCCTGTATCCGCATACTTGAATGTGGAAGCGGGTGTGCAATACAAACTATAACGATGGACTTGGCCTCAGCAAAGTCGCACGGAGGGGTGTAAAAAGAATATTTTCGCCTGTTGTGAAAAAGCTGTCCCTATTTGGCTTCTCGTTGTCCGGTTTATTTAGGATATTTGAAAGGCTAAACGATATAAACACGCAGTCTCACCGCACTCTGCCAGACTGCATTCAATACTTTGAGACTACTTCCTTCCCTGATTTGTGTAGAAAGGGGGTCCCATAATTGAATAAAATGAGTCCCCTCCCCTCTTTACATACCATGTACACACACGCACGCACGCACACACACACACACACACACACACACACACACACTTTACGGGCTAGCATATAAAGTTAATAGGCCGCATTTGGTTCCAACCCCCCCCCGCCTCACTCAGTGGAAATTGAGACGGGTAGTTTTTCAGTTTCCTAAAGTTGAAGTTTATAACACTCAGCTAAAAATGTTACTATGGTGATATGACCACAACATTGCAATTACGAAGACGAGAGCAAACTACGGGAGCTGACAAACAAGCGAGCTGAATGCAATTAGGATAAAAAAAAAACATTGTGAGGAGTGTTTATCACCAACAAACAGCGAACATGCACATTGTCCTGCCACATAATGAAGGCATCTTTTTCACATTGACTTCAAAAGTGGCGACGGCCAAAATCAAACAGCGGCAAGCAGGTGAGGGGCAAAATCAAAATCTGGATGGCATAATTGGCTGACTTCAAAGTGCAGGTTCTTTCATTTATTGTCGCCTTGGCGTGGCTGTGGGGGTGTTTTTCTTCAGAAAGCTTTCTCAGGCCACTGGGTGAGCCGCTTGATTGGCGCAAATCTCGCGGCTAATACCCAGCAGTGACCTTTGCTTATGGCTGACTCCTCTAACCCTTCCTTAGAACAAGTTTTATTCCTAAGCAAAACTACACAGCTATGAAATATTTTGCAGGAACTGAAACTGTGAAATTGTCCCTCAGAGTAAAAATGGGAAGTGTTTCACTGTGTGTGTGTGTGTGTGTGTGTGTGTGTGTGTGCCAGAGCTCAACCAGTGGTCTTGTTTAACAAAAAAAAGCACTTTATTGATGCGACTCTTCTGCAAACACATTCACGTGGATACACAGTAGTAACTTCTCACACGGTGAAAAGATAGCAAAAATAATCTGACTCAGCAACAATCATCTAAATGTTATTGATGTATATTATCAGGAGGGTGTGAAATCCATCCTTTTTAAAAGCATGACAACTTACATGAAACAGAAGTCATTGCCCACCTTCATTTTTTTCAAGCCACTTAATTAAACGCAATTGAGAAAAGTGCAGAGAAAATGCCCCGTCATACCTGACTTATCATTTGATTAGGAAACAACACAAAAAGTACTTTTACAAGAACGCACATCAGCAAGTTGGGATATCGAGTCTTGTTGGAGTGGTAAGGCCCCCTACTGGCAATCACGAGGAACTGCAATTGCCGCCGTGGCGCTGAAGAGATTCCCAGGGACGGACGTATTACAGTAAGCGCATACGTCAGTAATCAGGGCCAGCACGGCACGATATGAAACACTGACCTACATTTACTGCACAATCCAAATTCTTGCTCTTTGCTCCCAAACATTTTATTCATTCATTCCCAACAGGCTATTCTCTTCTCTTGCTTGGCTGCACTGCTTCCAGTACATGTGCGGATGTTGGATCCCCAACCCAAAGTTATTTCAGCCTGTGTGTGCGGCTCTATCGCTCTACTACGCCCAGGGCCTTCATAATAAGTAATGATGGCCGATGTCATAATTTTTCCATCCTCTGATTGGTTGGTCAGAGGAAGAAAAGTTTGACGGGCATAGTCTGTAGCGGTTTGCACACATTCAAATTAAAGTGCATTTAAATTCAGCCACTCTGGTAAGTAGGTCGTGTTTTATTATGTTTGTTTCTGTCATGTTATTCGATCAATATTGGTTCGGAACTGTTTGATATGACCAATGTGGCACAGTTGCGTGCTGGTATATGATGGTTTTGTATACAGTTTTATTGATGGTTTCTATAAACCAAATGACGTGAGAGATGGATTCTGAGAGGCCCCGCTGAACTCTGAAGCCTGCCATTGGTGTGTGTGTGCGTGTGCGTGTGTGTGTCAACATGTGCTTACTGGCCACAAAAGGAAAGAGAGGTAACGAGGGTGAAAGTTCATCCAAACGCTGAGGTATTACCCCGAAAAAAGTCATCCATCACATTGTCCCCTCCGGCAAAAGGAGATGGAAGCGGGTCCCTTCAGTTCCCGCGTGACGTTACTGTCGGCCTTCAGAAGTCGTTGAGGATGCCGATGTCGGCGAATTCGTTGCGGTAGCGGTGGGACGACAGAGCGAGCAAGAAGGACCACTTGAGGCTCATGAAGCTCCAAACACAAGATAGGTAGAGACTATGGGGGTCAGTCAAGGCTGCAGGTGAGAGAAATATTACGTTGTCACTCATATTATGATGAACTGATGGAACAGAATCCTCCATCCATTTATTTATTCCCCATAGCGTGTGTCCTCATTGGGGCCGCCGGTGAGTTTGAGCTTTACCAAGATGACTTGGCGAAAAGCGAGGTTCACACTGGACAAGCACGGGAGGACAAGTAAACTCCCAAAACCACTATTCCACCGCGCTGCCAGTGACAGAATAAAATCGACATCTGAATGTAGTGGAATGTGATTTTCAAAATGCAAAGGCTGAAAATTGGGGGAAAAAAATGCTAATCTCTGTCTTGGCCTTCCGGTGGGAAGTCTGCATGTTCTTCCTATGCTCTGAGTGTGACTGGTTTAAGGATATTCCAATTTCGAGGTTCCAAACAAGAATTCTGAGTATTTGTTACTCAAAACCTCGGCACATTTCACACATACTCCAACATCCTTGCTACACGACAAGATTGGTAACTCACACTCCTCGTTGTGGATGGCAATCGACAGGAAGGTGAAGAAAGCAACAACAGCGAGCAGAGAGAAGAATACGCCGACGAAAAAGAACAACTTGAGCCCCTTGAGCCAAGTCCGCCAGTGGTCCTGCAGGTACATGATGTGGGTCAGTAGGGTCCACAGTGCCAGCACACCTAAATGGGCAGAAGAAAAATATTATAATTCTCTTTGAGGGCACTCATTGAAACACAATCGAGTGATTCCTTAACTTACACAGGAACTCCATTATTGTGACCAAAAATAAATAAATAAATAAATGAGAGCAAGAGCCTCAGATGCATGTCCAGTTCTTCATTGAATGGGACAAATAGTCACATGCAGAAAATAGAAAATGAAAACACACACAAGGAGCATGGAGCAGATGCTAACGCTAAACTAACCCCTTGCCAAACAGCCAAGCGGAGCTCCTGATGTCAGCCCGAAGCGATGAAAGCATTATTTTGTCTGCATGTGTTGGAATTTTGCTGTTATTAGGTTTGATTAATTGATTAGTTCTGTGTTTGATGTACTCTTTTATTGGCAGTCCTTGTGCACTGTCATAAGAGAAAATTAATGTGGCTACTAAATGAATTTTGTTGATGTTTTATGATTCGCTCTGTGTTGTATGATGCCGCCATCTTGTGCCATCTATGCGCAAATGCAAAAACCTGTTGGGGACAGATTGTAAATTATTTGTGTATTTTCATTATTCACAGCAGAGCTCCTGTTCACTAATCACTGTTTTGAAAAATTGTCTTAAGTGGGGTCCAGAGAACTACACTACCCTGGCGACATTGACCTTTTTTTGTATTTGCATTTTTTGTATACTGTACAGTATTTTGCATTCAATTTTGCCTCAAGTGCTTCAACACAGAATTAATCAGCAATCAGTAAAATGTACTCAGTTACTACAGCATACCAATTGCTTGTGAAAAGCACATTTCAAGGGTTGTGATTAGCTAAATGACCATGGCCACATTGTGTCTTGCCAATGTTAAATAATAACTGACTGACAGGACAAACCCAGGCAAGTTCCTATGATCGGATGAAATCAACAGTGCAGCACAATTATGGAAAGGAAAAAAAAAAAAATGCAGGCACAGCTGTTTAAGGGTTCATGTATAACAACTGCAAGATTGGGATTTTTTTTTATCCTTGTGATCACACCATGACTCGGCAAGTTTCCACAAGCGGAGTCAGTTAAACACACTTCTCTCTCCCAGTCACAGTGAGGTTTTGCCAAACTAAGGGCTCCCAGTGTTTGTCTTGGATATACGGTAGGGTTAAAAGGTAAATCAATGATCCACAAGTGAAGTGGATCACCGGCGAACCTTAATACAAGACATGTAGAGAGCGGAATATTCACGAAGGCAATTACAAACCTAATCTAAAAGCTCAAAGGTCACATCCACGGATCCACTTGCACAAGCCAAATGACTTCAAAGTGGTTGTGTCCGCTGGGACATGTTATAGTGTTGATTAAAAACGGCATTAGGAAAACATAAACGATCATAAAAATAAAGCAAAAAAGTTGAACATTAAAAAAATCGGAATACATAAAGGAACTAATAGAAATGGGTGCACAGTATGAGGCAGACACAAACATGTAAAGCAATATAAGGAGGAGACTGCTTTTACCCCGACCCCTCACCGCAAATGAATTGCAATGAGCGTCAATTAGAAGCAGATTTGAGCTATTCGTGGGTTAGAGAATAGGGGCAAGGCCGTCTTTTTTTCAATAATCTCAAAGAATTCTGAAAATATGTTTTTAAATACATGTCAGCTTGTGGTACTTCCATCATAAATATTAAACACATTAATTAATGCTACTATTGCATTTTTTAAATACCAAATGTGGTTGACTAAATTAATACAAAACATTTTATGTCTTTCCGCGTTACAATGTCTTGCTCGACTTACATTGAAGTTATTGTTGCACCACAACTCATCAAACAAGTGCCTGAAAACAGAAAGACAACTTTCTGCATCGAAATGCAATGCGACAGCTGCTTTTCTCGTGAGCACTGTTGCATTCTACTTTTTTTTTTTTGATGACTTGTGAGATTACACATTCAAACACTTTCAGAATGCTTAATTTGCAATGGTTCACCGCTCCACTTTTTTTTTTTTTTTACCTGACAGTCCTCCCATGGCTGCTGTCCACGGCTGTCGGTACACGACGTTCCACACTAAAAAAGCAGACGTCCCGATGAGCACGCCGAACGAAGCATAGCAGACACTCACGTACGTTTTGTTTACGGGCATGTTAACGACAACGTGTGAAGATATTTTAGAAAAAAAATGAGGCTAACGAGTGGAAGACAAAAGGGGGACTGTTGCTGTGCTGTCATACACGAGAAGCCTCCTCCTCCTCCAGGGCAGAGCGTTTACAATTGGGTGTTTATCTTGTGGCCAGTCTCAAATGGAACGTGTCCGCTGAACGTCAGAAGATTCGAATCTGTTATGCGAGCGCAGCGACCTCTTGGGGGAGCGAAAAGAAACGCAGTTCCCGTGAGAATCATTTCCACTCTTCAAATACCAAGTACAACATAATTCAACCTAACAACACGGATTTACAGTAAAACAAGAACAAAAAACACGTCGTGTTTGAGGTGTGCTGTCAGATGTAACTGTAAGCTTATGTTATAGTATCATCATTTTATGTTTGAGCATCATATTGTTTCATGTTAAGATGACCTACATTGCATTCTGTTAAATAATTGCTTAGACATGTTTTCATGTTGATAGATTCTGATTGGCTGTTGAAGGGAAAGCAGGAAGTGATTTTAGTTGCGAAGACTGTGTTCTCGATCGTGCTGCGGGTGCAGACGTCCTCTTTTTTTCTCCTTTCAATAAAACGGCATTCAAAGGATTCCATCTGTCATTTTGCCGTTCGTAAAGTAGAGCCATCCTTCCTTACATAACTAAGAGTGTTTAGCTCTTATTCAATTCCTTTAAAAAAAAAAAAATCAAAATTAATCCAGCACCTCTAGAGGAGGATGATATATTAACGAGGCGTCATAGTTACAGAGCCTTTTTGGTGTACAGTAGTAGCAAATTCTAATGGGACAGACTGGGAACAGATTTTCCATCGTCAGGCCTCTCCCATGCAAAAATAATACTCCTACAACTTTCCTTTCATTTTCTCAACGAAGCATCTGTCTCTGTATAGTCTCTTAACCAGTAAATCCTCCATGGGGAACAGCAGCAGGTTACACCATGACACGCCTGTCACCATCCTCTCTGCTCAGGTGGGTATAAAGTGCTTGCCTTTGTTTTTCAGGCATACTGATTCATTCTCAAAACTCAAGAAGGTGCAATCCATAAAATCCCGGAGGCTGGAACAGCTCACATAGAGCAATCCGGAACTGGGATTGTCTTTTGGGTTGCTCACCAAGCCATCAAGAATTTGGATCAAAAACCAAACTGACCGACCACAAACTGAAAAAAACCAAACAAAAAACAAAACAAAACAGAAGTGCAGTAGTAACGCCGTAAGACTTTTGAGGGCCTCTTCCCGAAAGAAATCATGCAACATTAAGCATGTGACAAAAACCTGCTACTATGCTGCATTTGTTTTGCAACATTCTTACCTTGGAAGCTCTAGGGTGATGTTCTGCCGAAGGTATTCTGGTATCTCATTTTTGGGATAAGGAGATAAGAGAGATATTTCATGCCTACACTGCAAAATAGTTAATCAATGTGAGGAGGCTTTCTTTTGTTTGCAATTGTAACAAACAGTGGACCCTTGAAAGGTAAATCAATTCTGGGAGCCTGGGCAATCTGTAAATTTGGGATTTCATTCATTCATCGATTAAAAAACCCCAGAAACACACAAAGTATCAACTTCAGCCATTATATAATATTTAATTACTAATGAAACATTGTTTTAAGTTGTAATTTAGTACAGTACAGGTATCTCTTAAATGGCGTCTATTTGAGATAGCCTATTTCAAATTTCGACTGTAAATTTTAACCAGAAAATGTGTCCTACATTGCAATTTTTTTTAAAACCACGAGCACTGTATTATGTAATCATGGCACACTAGTATGAAATAATTTCATAAAGATTAAGGATAACTTTTGAATGATCATCATTTACGGTGTGCTGATTGGATAAGAGAAAGCTCACGGTTCGAGTGAGGCCTACAATTAAATTAGAGTGAAGATGAACAGGAAACAATGTAAAAAGAGGCAAACGTGTACTTGACCTGATGCACGAGGAGTGATGACGGCTTACAGAGACATGCTATTGGCAATTTAATTGTGCATAAATAGACCCAAGACCCCAACTGTCCCTCGATTTCTGCAGTAGGAATGTTGCATGAACACCCTCCATATGCCTCTTCACAAAGTTCCTCTGCCACTTCTCTCTGGTCCTCAACTCATTGCAGTTTGGGGGTTGGGGGGGGGGGCAGAACCACGGCGTGTTTGTCCACCCCAAGGTCCATGACACCTTGTGTTTACCATTTCAAGAATTGCTCCCTTAAATCCGGTTTTCGGAATAGTACACGGGGAGCAGTAGTTTGACTTGGCAGTCCCGACTGGCATGATTTAAGATCAGCAACAAGGCCAACTTGTCTCCTGGGAAGGCGTCCTCTTGACCTGTGATGTCGCTCCTCTTTGGCGTTCGGGTCTCTGGACAAACATTCATCAGGGGAGAAAACGCTGAATATCAACGACGTTTTGAAATTCGTCTTCGAATCTTTTGGCGTCTTCTTTTCCCGCCCTGGCAGCCTCCCTGGGTCTGAGCACACCATGGATTCCGCTTCTCTCCTTAAAATTAACAAACCACCCCTTGCTAGCCTTGAATTCCTCGGCACTACTCCCGGGGTCGTCTCGGGTAAGGGCGTTATGCAGCTCCCTTGCCTTGTCACAAATTAGGGTCTCTGACACGGTGTCGCCCCGCAACTGTTTGTGGGTAATCCACTCAAGCAGAACTTTTTCCACTTCTTCCACTTTGTCCGTTCTTCTGCTGCTGAGTGTTTTGACCCCTTTTGCCACATCCGCCGCTTTGATGGCTTCTTTTCTCTTCAATATGGTCGATACCGTCGACTTCGCCATATTGTACTGAACAGCCAGGTCCGAGACGCGCGTACCTCTCTCCCACTTGGCAATAAGTTCCTTTTTCAGTGCTATGGTTGTCATCACAGTTTTCCTCTTTGGCTTGTCATCCAGGGTACCCTTCTGTGGTGACATGTGGGATAGGTATCACACACAAAAAGATCATGAAAATGAAAAAAAAAACCCAACAACACACACACAAACTTTAGAATTTATCCTTGAGATGCTCAATGAAATGCCTCAGCATGTTTTTGCATGCATGTCAACAGTTAGAGTTATGGATTTTTGTCCAGCCTGCAAATCGTATATTTAGTTTAATAGGCTTGCAAACTGGACTTTCAAGGGTCCACTGTTTTTTTGTTTTTTTTAAGAGACCTCTGTAAAATGTATTTACTGCTTATACTCTCCGGTGGTGTCCCTCCTGTCAAATTTATATGATACATATTTTAAGTAAAAATAAATACATAAATAATCAGCATCATAAATCATTATAATATATAATATATATATATATATATATATATATAGCAATATAAATTTATAAAATAAAATACATAAAAGACTTTTCAGAGATGGGGGGTAGGAATGAAGTTCGACAACGTGAATTCAAGATTTATTGTATGATTAATCAACTTGAAATTCAACAAGCCACCACTTTATGATATGATATGCAGAAAAACACATTCTTCACAAAATTTGGCAGTATGTGCACCGCAGATGTACTTTTGGCAGTTTCTGCATGTGGTTTGTGTCTTTGTGTCCTTCAGCGGTCCACACACCTCGCAGCGCTTCCTCTTTCCACCAGTTGCAACCTAGAATCAAAAATAAACAACAGATCAGGATGGTTCAGGATTGATTTTATTTATTTCTGAACCCCCACCCCGCCCACCCAAACACACCACACAACTCACACAGGACACTTACTTCATAAATTTGAGGCTGTGGTCATGTGAAGGTGTGGAGGTGAGACTACTCCCACCTGCCTGAATTGTGGCTAGAGAAGTTGTTTTTGTGGGACATGTCCCTTTGGCGGTGTGGTGTTCCTAGCTTCTTAAGGAAAATGTTTCTTCTCAGAGCTTCCCTTGGTTCTAGTCAAAGTTCCCATCCGGTAGATGCTTTGCAAGCCGAGACATCCAGCAAAATAGAAAATATCACAAGCCGCCACTGAAACGTTCTTCTTTGACAGGAATAGCAGGCCGGCAGCTTCTTTTATGTCGTCGATCCCTCTTGTAGTGGTGTAGTGATGGTCCTTCCAGCTATTTATTGTTCCATTATTGTGTAGCGTGCTTATGAACTTTTTTTTAATTACCTTTTGTTTTGTTATAAATCAGGACAATGTTGGCTGTGAACATAACTTTGGAGGAATATACCGTCTTATTCTTCACGCTCAGTACCTCAGACGGGGACTCCATTTTGGGTTTTTTTTTAACCCAGATTTTTCAAACATTTCGAAATTGACTTTTGAGAAGAATGTTCCTTGCCAAAAATTAAAACCAAGATTTTGACGCCTTGTCTTGCTGTTTAGAGAGCATAAAGCCGCTGGTCCCACTGGTTGCCAACTGGTCTCATCTTCAAACCAGTCTTGGTTCCTGATTGTCAAATCAAATGTCCAATGAGCAAAAATGGAAGCTGCTTGGAGTGATTTTGGCTCTAGAAGTAACCTTCCCCATCTCAGCATCCCACAGACTTGCAGTTAACGCCCCTCTTGACCTGGAGACACCAACAAGGACGAGGATGCCAAAGTAGGCATGCAAGATAAACGATGTTCTCCTCTTTCCCCTGCTGCCCCAAAAACTCAAAAGTGGCCACACCCAGATTCATATTCCGAGTCAAAGGATGAATTGATGGCTGGAGCATCAAAGCAAACCGAGCACATCCGAGAATTTTTGTATTATGTTAGCAAGTGAGTGCAGTGGGGACGCAGAGATTCCAGCGACTGGCTCTTGGGATCCTCTGGCCATCACCTGTGGTGCTCCTCCTTGCGATGTGTATTCCAAGAGAATCGTCAAATTTTACTTTCAGAATCACAATTCCGGACTCTGAAACGATTTGTAAATGGATCCTCGTATTTCGAGACACCTCTCACATTGTTGTGGATCCGATTCTGACATTTTGGAGCTATTTCAGACCTTGATGCTGCAATATTTTTGTTCACGGTTATCATACCGTTAGAATCTCATATCGGCCCATGCCTACTTTTGCAGGTTTTCTTCTTGCACATTTGGAAAATCGCACAAAGGTTACATGACCATAATCTTAGAAACAAACAATGAAAGTTTACCTTTTTGAGGGGCATTTTTGGACGCTCCTGAAGTAGCAGGTCTTGGTTTGTGATTTCCCCACTAGTGCTCGGCTGAGCGAATTCTTTGGCTGTGTAAAATTCTTGTTCTTTGGGATAAATTTTAGGACAATCCATTGTGACGCCTCTGTCTGGTCCGCTCTCTCGTTCTAGTGCAAACCTATTATATTCTGTTTGCTGGCTAATAGGGTCAGTGGCCAATAGCTCTGATTCTTTCGTTTGCTTGCATCGAGGTCTATCAGGCAATGGCACAGATCTTTCAACTGCAAATGTCTCTGACAGTCCTGTTTCCTCTGATTCTCCTACTGCAGATGACACTGGTACTTCTGTTTGTTCTTCTTTACCTGTATTAGCAAATGGCTGCAATACATTAGCCCGTGGCTGAGTATGCTCCATTTTAGACCTTTTGGTTTTTGTCTCTGCTCCCTTCTCCTCTGGAATGTTCAATTCAGGAGTTGGCTCTTGCACAGCCGTAGACATCCTAGCCAGTCTTTTGTGATCTTTTGGAAAAAAACAAACATCACACTTTACATTGGGTATAAGAAGTTGAGAAAATCTCCCACACAAAAAATATATATAATTTCAAGACGATCTATTGAGGGAAATTGACTTGCTGAATTGCTTGTACAGAATGTCTATTAGAGTATCAGCCCACCCATCGAGCGTGAAAATATATAATCATGTACAGTAACTGTACATCTTTTGTGAGCTGCCTATATTCAAAAAAGGTGCTTGTGACTGACTGAGCCAATCCGAATGTTGTTAGTTGTGCTGTCCCCCCCCAAAAAAGACATAACACTGAGTTCTCCGCCAATGACAGCTGGGCGAAAAACAATCTGGAGGCTCGCATGCGTTTGACAGTCGACACTAGTGTTTCTGTTGTTGTTATTTATTTAACGTTGTGACACAATCAGAAACTACAAATGAAACGCGAATAACCACAAAACAAAGAACTTTTAAGGCTCAGAAGGAAAGTAGCGAAATCGCTACTTCGGGAGACATTTCTATGCAGACTACAGTATACGGTTAATATTATTTGACCCCATTGTTCAAATGCTGAATATGAATGTTAAAATTTACAAACCGATGTTGGTTATATTCCACCGGGGGTTTATCTCATTGTTCAGTAAGGAGCGCAGACAGTCGTTCTCCTCTTGGTATCCTTTCACAATGAGCGCCACTTCTTGAAATATCTCCATGGCCAAGCTGGTAAAACGCTCGGTTAAATGAATCTGGAACGCATGCATTTGGCTGACAGTCGACATGTCGGAAACAATTAAAATGCAATGTGGCAACAGCGGTATTGTCTTTTTGCATCCAAGGATCTCGAACGTAATCGACGACAAAGCGAAACAAGAGACAACCCGGAAAAGAAAACAAGATGCGACCCCCGTTTCCGGTCAACTTTCCATCTTATGCATGTTTTTTTTTAACACAGCGCAGTTTCCTGGCCAGAGACATAACATCTAAAACAACCTAAGTATTTTACTGTTGTCAATAAGGGCCATCTTGTACTCGTAAAGACGAAGTCAAGCAAACCTTCACAAAGATGGTCAACTCAAGATCACTTGAGCTGAACAGAGAGTTGATGGATGGATAGCTGTGAGACCCTCTGCTGGGCAAATTAAGTATTACACGTCAACTCCTGAACACTTATGGCTCGGGAAAATTTGCGTTTTTTCCCCCCCAATACAGTACCGGTAGTTTGTTTGATTGTTTGGTGGTAATTCGGGGGGTCAAATAACAATCTACATGGAAAACTACTGTATAGTGGAGCTTTTACCGGCAGTTTTTGTCAATATTAGCTTGGGCAAAAAAAACCCGATAACATTTTCAAGACTTCAGTTACATTTTAATAAGGTTGTTTTCAATAAAGGCAGCCACGATAAACAGCACTGCGTGAGCATGTACGTAACACTAAAACTAGTTTTAACTGACTTTGGCCAAATAATCCATCCATCTATTATGCATTGTTTAAATCGTCAAAAAACATAACTTCGGAAATTAGTCATCGTGAAATCAATAATACTCACTATATGTTAATGACTGGCACAGGTTACATGGGGTACAGGTACAACAGCACAAACAGGCAAGTGGGGGTTCGACTGGAATAGAATTGGTACTTGTGAATGATACAATGCTTTTTAAAAAAACTTATATTAATAAATAACATTGAATATCTGAACTAAAATGTTTTTACAACATTTGTCAACTGAAATCGTACATCCAAATCTTGAATGTTAAACCTAAATGCTCTCGCTCTCTCTCTACATCAAGATATAAATGTTAACTAAAAATGCAAAATATACAGTATATCTAAATCTTAAATAGAAATCTTAAATACAAATATAAATGTTAAATCTAATGTTTTGGGTGGAACAGAATATTGAACAAAGATTCTAATCTAACTGCCGATGACCACTAGTACAAAAAAATAAATGCTTGAGGTTTGTGTCAGTAAGGTATAAAATAATTGCATCCTGAGAAATAAACTCTTGGACATAGATTATAGTAACAAGAACTATTGTATAGAAGTGTACATATAAATTATATAGCCTACAGCCCCTCCTCCAGCCATCACTGCTGTGGCTACATTATGGCTGGTCAGGGAATATGCATCAGATAAAACTGACGTGTAGAAATACAGGTACCAATCGCAATTTCACTGTACAATTTTGTGTGTAGTGGATTTGCACGGGATAATCTTTGAGATTATAAAAATATGCCAAGGGCAGGATCAACTGGGGAGGAGGAGGGCTCGATTGGGTGGACGGACACGGAGGTGGATGTGCCACGGCCTGTTACTCGCTTAGCCAGAGTCGAATGGTGAGGAGCAGACAACGAGGTTCATGAAACTCGGGCGTGGCACTGCCCACTTTCGTCGCTCGAGGGGTGTTCATCATCCATTTTGTCTCATTTCAAATCAGAAATGTTGTAAAGTACAGTATCTCTCGACGGCTGACACAAGTGGGGTAGGCGAAGTAGTATTGGTGTCATAGTATCAAATATTTTTTTCGAAGACAAGTGAACATGCACAGTATTGGCACGGTCACCGATACCAGAATCAGTATCAATTCATGCCGAGCAACGTTATATGTGGTCTTAAAGGGTTAGGTTTCTCCCTGACGCCACAATCAAAGTACCTTTGTGAGGCTTCCGCTCAATTTTTTCCGAGTGTTAGCTGTTACTTTGTCGTGTACTCTAAAACTTTTTAAACCATTGCTTAAGGAGCTGATTGGCAAATGGCCTCAACATGACAGCGAGCATCATTTTTTTCAGAATGGTACAAAAGCAGTAGTTTGATTTCGCAGTTCCCCAAACGGCGGTCAGGCCAACTTTTATAGGCATTCTCTGCCCTGTGATGTTGGTCCTCTTTGGCATTAAGGTCTCTTCACAAAACCCTGGCTGCAGACGAAGTTTTGAAATTGATCCTCAATTCTCTCAGCCTCTTCTTTTCCAGCTCTGGCAGCCTCCCTGGGTCTTAGCACCCCGTGGATTCCACTTCTCTTTTTAAATTTGCAAAACCACCCTTTACTAGCCTTGAATTCCTCGGCACTGCTCCCAGGGTCGTCTCGGGTAAGGGCGTTATGCAGCTCCCTTGCCTTGTCACAAATTAGGGTCTCTGACACGGTGTCGCCCCGCAACTGTTTGTGGGTAATCCACTCAAGCAGAACTTTTTCCACTTCTTCCACTTTGTCAGTTCTTCTGCTGCTGAGCGTTTTGACCCCTTTCGCCACATCCGCCGCTTTGATGGCTTCTTTTCTCTTCAATATCGTCGATATCGTCGATTTAGCCATATTGTACTGAACAGCCAGGTCCGAGACACGCGTACCGCACTCCCATTTGGCGATAAGTTCCTTTTTCAACGCTATCGTCGTCATCACGTTTTTTCTTTTTGGTTTGTCTTCCCGGATGCACTTCTGTGGTGACATTTAGGACAAGAATAACACAAAATGACAAAGACAACATTAGAAAACAAAGTATACTTTGCCAGGCAAAACGGCAATTTGTGTTCTGGATATGTGTCTGAACTCAAAACCATACATTTGTCAAAAGTACTTCTTCAACTGGTGAGCCCATCCCCATTTTCCTTGTCACTCCTAAGATAATGTTTGCGTTGTTTTGTTCATTTAGAATGGACTGTCCCTAAATTATCCATCCTTTTCTATTCCGCTTATCCTGAATAAGGTCACGGAATCACTTTTTAAACGAATGGGTTTGATATATAGTCACAGCACTCTGCCATGTTAACCAAAGAGCAACTATTTTGTAGTGGAAAACCGAAGGAGCTGAGTCGAGCCAAGCCAAGTCAGAACTGTCCAAAAGAAAAGTGGCAAGATGACTCTCTTGGGAATGTATCCAAATTAAAGTAATCCTAACAGAAACAAAGAATGACAAACAAGTCTACCTTTTTGTATGAGTGTTTCAGAGATTCGTGGTATCTCAGGTCTTTGTTTGTGATTGTGTCACTCCGGCACCGATGAGAAAATTCCGGGGTTGTGCTGAAGTCTCGAAAAGCAACAGCGTGGACTGAGGTAGCGATGTCAAGCCTTCCAGTGCCTTCCTCTTTGAAATCACTTTTAAGACGGCCCGTTGTGATGCCATTTTCCATTCTGCTCTCTCGTTCTGTTGCCAGCCGTCTAGTGTACTCAGTTTCTTGTTCATTGGCCAGCCGCTCTGATACTTCCATTGCATAGGAAACTGAAATTTCAGTTTGTTCCTCTTTAGGTGCATTAGCCAGCAGCTCTGAGATATTTCTGTCCTCTTCGGGTATATTGGCCGTTGGCTCCAATAACTCAGTCTGCTCCATTTTTGGTACTTTAGGACTTCGCTGTAATTCTGTCTCCAAAGGAGTGTTCAGCCCATATGGTTGTTCTCTGACAGCTGTAGTTCGTCTAGGGAAGCGACCGTGATCTATAGAGGGAGAGAAAAGATTGTTTTTTACTCAGTGTTATCATAATGGCCAACATGGCCTTCTAAGCTGGCCTAAGCACAGAAACACTACATTTACGGCCTAAATTTTACCACTTGTTCCATTAAATTGTTTTGCTTTATCCCCATCACTCTTGATTTCATAGTGTTTCTCTTGGCTGCACTTCCAAACGAATGTATACATTTTTTTTCCCATCCATCAGATTTCAGCATCTTTGTGTTATCATGTCCATGTAAAATGACCAGGGCCTTCAGAGTTAGTAAGGCCAGTATCACTTAAAATACATCAACAATGGGACTATTTCTTTGGCGGGTCGGATTAAAAAAAAGTGCCCTCCTGAATCATACAAGCCCTCAATGACATCAGATTTTTCTGTCCTCTTCATTAGTTGGTCAGAGCTAAAACGGTCTCTCTAAAATGGTTCAATGATTTTCTGCACCAACTGTACAAACTGTAATAGTATTGTATTCTACCACTGATCACTTTAGCTCTGCTGCTTGAAACTACGGTTCACTTATACGAAATGTCCTTCCATACCTATTTGTCATGTTCTCGTTTATGATGATATTAATGCAGCGTGTTATACCGGAGACAAATTCCTTGTGTGTTCTACATACTTGGCCAATAAAGATGATTCTGATTCTGAACTTTATACAGCCAACATGGGCTACGAGCACAAAACGTCGGTACCTTTCTGCACACACGAATACATTAATGTTTTGCCATGTTGTAGTTAGATACATTTTGATTCTGGAGTACTCCAAATTATGTTTGGTTTTAAGAGAACTATTAAATCGGGTAAATGCTGACTTAATGGGGTGTTAAATGCACGAGTCACCCCAATCTCTCTATTCCCAAGAAAATTAACAACACGCGCTCACAAAATATTACATTTTTATGAAAATCCACACGCGATTGTTATAAAAGAGGGAATTTTAATATGCACCGTATAAATGGTAAATTAATTTGTAACTAACAGTAATACAAACCAATCTTGGGTGAATTCATCTGCACGTTTATCATTTTGTTCAGTAAGGATCGCAAACGGTCGTTTTCCTCTTGGTATCCTTTTACAATATGCGCCACTTCTTGAAATATTTCCATAGCGACGCTGGTGAAACGTTCCGTTATTCGGCTCTGAAACGCGTGCAGAAGACCAGCGGTCGACATGTCGAAACCGAACCAATGAAATAGTATAACTATGACATTTGTGCTCTTTTTTTAAACATTGACAGCAAGAAACGTCGACGAAAACAGGAATACAAAAAAAAGATAAACCGGAAAGAGAAAGTCCTGACGTTTCCGGTTGGTTTTACACTGAAACTAAACATCTTTTTAATCCATTTTGGATTGTTTATGCAATCTGAATAAATTAATTTTATATGCGCTATCGTGTTGTTTCCATAACTACTTGAAATTTGCAAATGAAAAACCATAGATACAAGCACCTTGAGTTCTCAAGCGTACATTGAAGTTGCACCATATTAAAAGTGGCAGTGGAGCGGTTCGTGTCGATACCTCATGATGTCCATCCATCCATTTTCTAATCCATTTATACTCATGAGGGTTCCCAGCCGTCATCGGGCAGTAGGCGAGGGGTACCCTGAACTGGTTGCCAGCCAATCGCAGGTGCACACAGCTCACAGTCACACCTCGTGACAATTTTGACTAGATTTATTAACCTGCCATCTATTAACCTGCCATGCATGTTTTTGCGGGAGGAAACAGGAACACCCGGAGAAAACCCACACAGGCACAGAGAGAACATGCAAATTTCACATCGGAAGGCCGGAGCTGGAATCGAACCCTGCACCTCTGCACAGTGAGGCTGATGTAAAGTCACCCACCATGGCGCCCTACCTCATAATGTATTGCATGGAAATGTATCAAACCTGTTACAGTCAACGTCATCCAGAGTTTGTGGGATTTTGACTTTATAATTATTTGCATTGTATTTGGTCATCATGTCATTTTCTGAACACAACTTGCTGAATTTGGAGCTAATACTCAGAAATTGCAAGCGAAACGTTGAAAATGCAACTAACGTGAAAAGTTTCATGAGATAGCAATATATATTTAAATATTTCTTACTTTGGGTAATAATGCTGTTGTTTTCAAATCTTTTTAAAATTTTACATCCATTTTTTTTGCTTGCAAATTTTTCTTTGGTTTGAAAATAATGTGTGTGACTTGAATCATTTTTTGACTGCATAAAAAGAAACACATCTCTCTCCCTGACACGTCTATCTTGAATGAAAGAGTGCCTAGGGGGCGCCCGTGAGTCACCCCGTTTAGCAGCCACCACGGATTCACTCAAGCAGAAGAAGAGTAGGCAGTGGGCAGGCTGCTGCTGGTGACAGCCGCCAGGAGAACTGAACCGCTCCCCCCTTCACATCGAACTGATAAGGAGAAGACATTACGGGACGCTTCCATGGGCATACAGCCCTGTGCTCACAGAGAGCACGGTTTTAAACGTTTAGCTGGCCCGGGTGCCAATCGTGCATTCACTTAGGCTTCGAGTTTTCCAGGTAACGTACGTTGTTAGCTTCGGCGTTTTTAAACGACACAAGTGCGTCGCCTGTCAAGATAGTATTAACAAGACTCCGAGAAAGATGGGCGACATAAAGCCGTCGACGTCCCCCGCTTTCCAGTCGGAGGTAAGTGAGAGTTTATTGCAATAACTCGTCGTTTGGGCTGTGGAGTTGTTTTTGCTTCATTGCTAACGACGCCAGCGAATGTCAACTTGCTGGCCGCTTGTCACCGCACTGTTAGCTGGTAATGCTCTTGACAAATTGTTGTAACATGAATGTGATCAACTTGCTCACGGTGATTTTGCATTCGCTCTCGCCGTCCGTCGACTCACACACTTTTAAGTGTCCTTTTATACATGCAAGAATGATCTCCTCGGTTTACTCCTGAATATACTTTGGAGGGACTGTTAACGTGCAATCGATTGGAAAACATTCCATCATCATCATCTTCATCATCATCACCATTGCTAACATGCTAACGTGTGCTAAGTCAACGCAATGTTAGCGAGACACGACTGCAAAGTCCGCTCGGAAACAAACCATCGCTAATCATTTCGACAGCCTTACTTTTGGGAAGGAAAGTAAATAAATAAAGCCCCCGACGTTGCTTTGTTATGGTTCACTCTCCACCGTTACTAGCCGTGGCTAGCCTCACAGTCGTCTGTTACTGCTGACTGTCCATTGCTAGCCCACATTTGTTGTCTCTTGACAGTTACGTCTAATAGTGGGGGTTGGTAGGACTGCCCTCAAGACACTTAAAAGGCAAATGCAACCGATTTTCTCCTACGGTACATTTATTTTCAACCAAAGTGCGTTGTCGTCACGTTATCTATCTTTTCGGATGACTGTTGCTCATTCGTGCGATAGTGGCACACTCAAGCCAAGGAGCATTAAGAGACTGTTAACCCATCGGTTAACCGCAGAATAGTGGCTCGAAGCTAATCAGTGCTGGCAAAAGTCCTCACAGTCTGCCTTCGTTGAGGAGAAAAATTGCAAAAGTAAAAAGTACAGAATGCATGGCGCTCCTGGTTAAGACGTGTAAAAAAAACCGCGACTTAAAATCAATTACATTTGTATTGCAGAAGCATACTCTCATACTAAACAATGAGACATGGTTTACCAGACACAGAATCAAGCGCATCCCATGCACATCTCATTATCCAGATCTCAACCCCATTGAATACTTGTGGAGTACGCTAAAGAGGATAGTGCAGAGTAGAGGACCGAGGTAGTTGGATGTATTCTCCCACCTTGTTTTGTGCTGTTTTGTTTGCAAAAAGTATTAACAAAATTTGTGGAACAAAAATGAATTTGGTGTTAAATAATTATTTCTTAATGTGTGTTTTTTTTCTCCCGTGAATAAATGCACTTCAATTCAAGGCTGAATTTTCCTCTTTATTTTACTAGTTAACCTTAAAAAATGAATTGACTAGGAGCTAAAGAACATATCTTTCCCGGGATGCCAATAATTCTGGAAGGGGAGTATAAAGTTTGTGGTCTCATTACTTGTATGTACTGCTCAAATCATGCTAGTCGGTGTTTAAACAGCTATTATGTTACCAAATCTTCCCTTAGCTTTGCCAATAAACACTCAAATAGCCAAATTAGCAAACAATAGCCGAAAAAAATACATCTTATTGTATGTATTTTTTCTGATCAAACTGTGACTTTGCAAAGCTTGTGCTGTTTAGGATGCCACAAGATGCTGCACATTTGCCACAAATCATAGTTGTAGTTAACAGTATGAAATAATTTTCTTAATTAAGGCTAAGGCCATGGATGAGACACACACTAGTATGACTAAGCACAGTATCCGAGGGGAAGAAAAACTACACATGCAACAGGGTGATATGTGGAACAATGAGGCAACCACACTGCCTGCAACTACTTCTCACCACTACGTTTCTCTGTGTTCCAGGGCTTCAGTCCACCCTACAGGAAGAGGAAAAGGACAGTGGAAGATTTTAACCAGTTTTGTACGTTTGTTTTGGCCTATGCTGGTTACATCCCATATCCCCAAGAGGTAAGTAAGGCTCAAACTAATATTTTAATATCAATTCAAAAATTGATTTGATATCTTACTAAATTTGAGTTACAAGCATAGTCATGGAACAAAATCCTGTATTCCTACATACTGTACCGACTCGGCTTGCCACGGTCCCCCTAGCTCCAGGCATTTATTTATTTATTTATTTATTTTTTAAACCGGAAAATCCAGGAACTACAAGGTACTATTTGTGGTACCTGGTGAGGATTAAAAATGTGCGAAACAAAAGAAGAGCAGATTCCTCAGTGTAACATTTGAGGATGCGCAACCAGAAATAACCAAAATCAAAACAGAACATGAGCTTACCCTGTGACTGACTGGCCACCACAGTACTGTAGGATACCCTACAGTCTGCCCACAGTCTCTTCGCCAGTGTCTTTATACAGTGGGCACACCGAGAAATTAAGTAAAGGAGACCCTCAGTGCCGAGAACTGAATGGAGCTAGTGCTTGACAGATTGAACAAAACAAAAAACAGATTTTTTTTTTTATCGTGTACAGAACTCTTCACTGCGAAGTACTTCCAGTCCTCCCAACAGCACCGGAAGCACAGTTGATAGCGACGGCTGGACCCCGGGGCCGTCGCCGTCTTGTCCCCAACATCCCTTCATGGTCCCCCTGGAAAGGAACAGAAACCATCCACAGCTCGGGGCCACATTGTCCAGTCACATCAAGAAAGACGTGAGTTGATTTTGTAGTCTAAGCCAGGAGTGTGGAACCTTTTTGCTTGCAGGGTATCGTCCGTCCAATCATCCACCCACCCCCTTCTATTCACATATATTATATACCCCTGTATATTATGAGCTTTTATGCTTTCAGGCTTTTTTAGTTTTTTTACAATTTCCTGCTGGCGCATATATGATCCACAAGCTTTTGGTTCGCAAACCCGCGGTCTACGAAACCAAGTTATAAATATCCTCTGAATTTGACCGAAATGATCTTCATTTGCACAGCACACGTTCACCAGCCTGCATCCGGAGGATCGCAGGAAAGCCGAGAAGCTGAAGAAGAAAAAAAGGAGAAAGGAGAGGGAGCTTCAGGCCACTGAGGAACATGGCCAAGCTAACTCGCCCGACCCGCGACTGCCGCCTCCGTTCCCCTTCGGCGACTTGCCCATAAAAGAGGAGCCGGAAGACGACATCAGCATTCCGCTCCATCCTCAGCACGTCACCAACCCGTCCCAGTGCAAAGAGGAGCAACAGCAAGAACGGAGCCAGTGGGACGGACGGGATCTGGAAGAAGGCGTGGTCAAAGTACAGAAAGTGGAGGGCCTTTCTGGAAGCAGAATGGTGTTCCGTCAGGGCAAGCAGGTGGTGTTCCGAGACGAAGATGGGTCGGGAGAGGATGAAGATATCATGGTGGATTCGGGTAAGCACTTTGATAGGTAAAAAGCAGGACATTTAACCTGAATGCGAATGGCAATGTTTAGGCAGCTTAAGCATGTGACCACATTTCCTCCCCCCATGTGGCCTCAGACGACGACTCATGGGACCTGGTGACGTGTTTCTGCATGAAGCCATTCGCCGGCCGCGCCATGATCGAGTGCAACAAATGCCACACCTGGATCCACCTGTCGTGCGCCAAGATCCGCAAGAGCCACGTGCCCGAAACGTACGTGTGCCAGAGCTGCCGAGAAAACGACGGACCTGCCACCGGAGCCGACGCCCGTCGCTCCCACCGCCCTCGCATCGGTCCGCGTAAACACATGCTAGAATGACCTCCTAAACGCCACTTCTGATCCCTCTGAGGATTTTCCAAGAACACTTGCGGAACTTGAGCAAGTCCCTATACCCCATCCGGAGTCATTTTAGCTCTACAGATGTGTACTTGTGCTTCCCTACAGACTCTCTGCGTAATGCAATCACTGAAAGGATACTCGACTCACAAACAGTGAGGAGTATCTGGCTTTTGGGTGAAATTTCAGGATCTCCCGAAAATGCACGCGAACCGTGACAGGCGACCTTTATTTGACCTTCCGTGTAGTTTTGAATGCCAGCGTGCCATCACAGAATGTTGCCCTTGCGATCCTTCTTGAAGAACAGCAAGTGATGCAAAAAGTACTCGACCATGTCAACAGTTTGACGAGCATTCCAAAGGTTCGTTCGACGTGATACAAAGTTCACCTGTCCATGTTACGGTCCATCGTAGGCTTACCTCAAAATTTCACCCAAAAGCTGAATATGTAGAATATGTGTCCGTAGATGACTAGAGCATAGCAGCCAACGGCTACAGTTGGGACTGTCGTGTCTTGCGAACACTGGAAGCTGCCATGTCGAGTCCCTCCAACAAACTGCCACCCTCTCTGGTGCATGCAGGGATGTGTCGGAAAGACTTGTTTGCACTTTTTCTCACTTTAAAACAGACCTTTTGACCCTTTTGGCAAACAGATATGATCAGACGTAACTGGACTTGATTTATTTTCCTCCCCAAGCGGCCTCTTGTTGGTATGAAATGGTCGTTTTCAAAGCGAAAACAAGTAAAGCCTTGCAGTAATTGTTTCAGATGGTGCTATAGTATTAAGATGATAATCCAATAGAACAAAGATCTAGACTGCATCTGCTTCATCCGTGCTTTTTGTTATTTAAGTCCACTGTGGACAAATAGAGGCCCAGAGAGGTGGTTCTTCTCTCTTTCTCCTCTTCTCAAGCTGTCTTCCAATGCCGGATGCTGCGCGTATCGACGAATAGGGAGGTGGTTCGGTCAAGCATTGTCATTGTTCATCAGTATTTCACCTTCACTATCAGTTCAGCCGTTTCATTCTTTAAACTTCCTTTGTCAAATATATTTATGGAAGGGACTGAAGGCCGTTCCGTTCAAAGCTCCAGCAGAAAATGTGATGGTTAGTTGACTGGAATAGTGTTGACATTCTCTCAAGAGTTGATGCGTTTGAGGGAGGATAGGACGCTGGGAGGACAATGCCATGCGCTGCTATGAAAATATCTGGTTTCTGGTCTTTTATCGTGAGATGGGCATCTGCAAATGTAATCAGCTTTGGTGTCCCATCACTTCCCAGTTTTAACAGCAGTATTCACATACCTTCACCCTCAGCATGTTTACTGGGGAAAAAAACGTTCTTTTTTTTTAGTTTTTTTTTGTTTTGTTATTGCCCCACTTTTCCCCTTTAAACTTGTCATTCGGATGAGGTGTTGTGAACGTTTGTGCCATGGACCTGTTTTTTCATCAGTTAAAGAAAAGCCATACTACAGTGTAGAGTGACATGAAAGGCAAGACTCAGAGACGCAGTTTTTATTATAGGATGGGGTTTCACAGCACAAAGTCACAGACTTTGACCAGAGAACGTGTGTGTCTGGTTGGCAAACGGGTGTCTTCTGTTGCTGCGCTGCCAATAATCAGCCCGGTTGGGATGTTTTCGAAATGACAAGCACTGTTATTTCATTGAGAGCCCTCTTTTTTAAAAGACCAGTTAGATGTAAAAGTACTATTAACAATGGTCTGCGTGTGATAGAAGTTGGTTTATTCTGATGGGTTGAGTTGTCCACTCCCCTTCTTGAGAATGTGTCATGTATACTGTGTGGTGAAAACTGTTTCTATGAAACTAATGTAAAGTATTGTAAATAAAGAGTTACCATTTTATCAATGGTCTTGTTTTCGTTGCTCATGATCCTGCAAAATTAAGGTTTCATGACATATCTCATATTAAGCCCCAAATTAAATGGTAATGACACATATAACCAGCAGAGGCAGTAGTCCATAAAATTCTGGTGATTTGCTCAAAACAAAGTTTTCAGCACTTCAGAATTATATTTATTGTAGTATTTTCATTGAAGTGAGTAGACGGTACACATATTGTAGACTACATAGGGACATTTTGGACGTGGCTTGGAATTTAACAATTAGGGTGCTGTTCTTATACTGACCTGAGAGTGTCGCTGCAGCGGGCATGAGACGAACACCTGTCAAAATAACTCAACCCGGTCACAAGATTACTGCACTTGCACACGCTTAACTCCAAAACCGTCACCGCAAGAAAATAAATCATTTTAACTGACTTGTCTTTAATATTGTAATAATATGCGATGTATAAACTGCTGAAAGAGGTGTTCCTTCCCTTGGTCGAGCTCTTGTAAATATTATACATAATGCTTTGTAATTCTACCACTGACAATGTCATTCAAAAACAAAGCCTTACTATCCTTGAAAAGGTGGAATATATGTCGCAGCTCTTGTATTAGATCTCTTTTGATTGTGCATGTGTGCCTTACAAATCGCAACACATTTTAAAACAAGAAATGGGACAAATACTGGACTATGAACAGAATTTAAGAGTAACAAGAAGGCAAATCAGTATTTAAGTACTTCCACCTAGAACTGGAATTATTTGCAGCATTTGGTCATTTCAGTGCAAAAATATGCAGTATTTTCGATTACAGTCTTGATTATAATGGCAATTATAATGCTTATTATCGTGAGCAATTGTTTGAAAAAATGCCATTTGATAGAATAGCTCAGAACTAAAAGGCAGTTCTAAAAGTAATATAAGTGCAAGTTCTAAAAGACAAGTTTAAAAAAAAAAAACATGCGCACCGCAACTGAAAGTAGCAAAAAGAGGGTAAAACAAGACAAAATACCATGTGAAAGATATGACCCAAACGTTATGTCCTGACTTAGCTAACTGTTCATCATTTAAAACAAAGTACTATTCTGTTCCAGAGATGGTCCCATCTGTCCAGAATAACAAACCGTCAGTCTCAATTCAAGAGTAGAATTTTAAATGAAAGTAAACATCACACATTTGCATCAAAGTTTATGTCTCAGTAGCAGCCGAAATGTAATTATTGCTACAACTAAACCACCAACGCCGAACACGGAATCCGAATGAAATCGCATGACCATTTCCCAAAATGGAGAAAGCGGCGCCCTCCTGCCCTCCCTGTCACTTCCCTTTCCCTCACACTCTTATTTTTCACAGATTTGCACGCAGCGACACCCGACCGCACAGTAGACAAACGAAAAACATGCCGTGACCTTAACAAAAAAAGTAACGTTCAGTACAAGCCACCCTATGACTTGATCCAGTTTATATAACAAGGACATCATACTCTGTAATACATCATAAATCTTCTGAAGGACAAAAGATCAGAATAAAGTCCACAATGAGGTAAAAACGGGCTTTTCCTTCAGTGGCTGCGTACATGACACTGTGGTGAAACTTTGACCGATCATTGATGGCACCATGATGGGCCCTTCTGTTGAGTGCTACTCTGTCCTCCTTCGGTGGGCAGATGATATGAGAGCTGCCCTGTCAAGTGTCAGGCAAACGTGCGCTGCAAATTCCCAGTGGACGCTTGAAGGCCGCAGCTTCGTAGGAAAAGAAGGATTGGAGGGACTTGATAAAAAAAAAAAAAAAGATTCACTAATACCATCACAGAGGAGGACCAAAGGCCGGACCTGTTGTCAAAAAGTGTATTTGTTCCTTCGTTGCCCTCCGGTGCTACATGGCTCCTAAGATTCACTTTCAATCCTGTGAGCTGATGAGAAAAGAAAAAAAAAAGACTGGTTTCAGTGTGAGTCCTTGCATTCAAATGACAGCAAAGCCACCAAGTGGCACATTCCGTCTGTGTTATGACTTGGACTCCTGAAGTCGGATACAATGTCATGTCAGTGTGACACAAAAGTGTTCTTATCACGCCCTTTCACTCGACCAGTGTTTCGCAACCTTTCTTGAACCAAGGCACATATTTGACATTTGAAAATTCCCAGAGCAACGCCACCAAACAAAGACGGCATATAAAGTGTATTTTGGATGATCTCATCGTTTACTTGCAAATTAGAACTGAACACAAAACTATTAGTCTGTTGTATGAGTGGCAAAAGATGGGTTTAATTCTACCTTCTGTTCTCGAGTGAAAGAGCATTTAATAATGTCACCACTAGATGGCAGCCATGGCTAAATTATGCTTACAGCAGACCTTATGCTATGCTACATGAGTAGGCCTAATTTTTTCATTTTTTTCCGGATTTACTATGATATGCAGGACAAACACAAGACTTCCATAAGACTAACATTTTGAGTCAGTTGATTTTTGTGAAAACATTTACAAAACCAGTTCTTGCACTCAATGTTGGTTTCTTGTTCAGCAGTTTTGTGCCATCCTTGAATGGTCATTCTTTTGCAAACAAAGCCCTCTGCAACCCTTTGTTGTTATTTCAAGAGAGTGGATCTTTTCAACATCCATTGAGTTTATCCATATCAAAAATAGAATTTTTGTAATGCATCTGGTTAGGAAGTGTGTGGGCCTACGTGCACCCCACCCCTCCCAATAGCATTGATGAAATATTATAGCATCCTCCACCATATGTATTGCCCATCCTTAGTCTAAATTATCTTTGTTCACCTGTTTATGCTGGTGATGTACACCAATAGCAACAGGCAGAACAATGCAAGGCTCTTCCACTAGATGGCCGACAATAAATCTGTGCGTCAACCTGTTGCCATACATGCAACAGAATAATATATTTTATGTTCAATTAAACAAGCCCACATTTCACACCGGGAAAGTGGATTTGTGCATGAATTGAGACGAAATGATCATTATTTCAAGATGGATGGATGGCGGAAGCGTTTGATGTGCTTGGAAGATGCAGCCTTCTCACATTGCTTGGGTATCCGGAGCGGCTCGGTGTCTGCGGAAATGACTTGGTGCATGACTCCTCGGAACTGGTAGAGCAATTTCAGGCCCTTCTCCTCTCCCACGCAGGGGTCATAGAAGCCTGGCAAGCCTGCCTGCGGCAAGAGAAGCGATTCATTTACATTGCATGCGTTATTGCAAAGGCTGACGTGCAATTACCAAACGCGCGTGCGCGCGCAAACGCACACCTTGGAAGTCTCAGTGAGGATGAGTTTGGAGTCCTTGACTAGACACTGCAGCGGCACGGTGACGTCAATGACTTTGGATTTCTCCTGCTTCTGGCTTGTTTCGGACACAAACTTTCCATACCAGGCATTCAGGATGATCAGTCCTGCGGTTAGCAACAGTTAAAGTTTCATTTGCTTTCGGGTCTCTGGATGTATTCATCGTCAAGTGCATCTGAAGGGCAAAGGCGTTCAGCGAGTGTCTCCTCAAATAACCATGTGGAACCTCAACATAAATGTGACAGGAAATTAATTAGCACACTGAGGTCACAGTTTTGATTTATGGCAAAGCGCTCAGACGCAAATTTACACATTTAACCTCTGTAGAGGCTGCAGCATGCAGATTGGCTTCACAGCGCGGGATGATTGAAGTTTTGAGTCCTGGAGCTACAGTATATATAATGCAGCTGACAGCCACCGTGACAAATGTGTCTGATTTACACCTCGGGAGTCCTATTAAGTTTTGAACTTGTCTCCAAACTAAAAATGGTCATTTTCACATGCGGCGTTTTACCCATCTTGGATTCTTCGGCCTCGATGATTCTCCTCACAGATTCCTGCATCAGCAGAACCTGAAGAAAAGAGGGTGGCCGACCTTTTGTTCCCAGTAGCGATGATCAATGATTCCACATGAAAAGGGAAACAAGCGCATGTTTGCAAGACTCACAGCAGACTCGGCCTCCTGCTTCTTCTTGGCAATGTCTGTGGCTGAGCTCTTCCTCTGCAGCTCCAGCTCTCTGGGAAGCACAGGGACATGTATGACTGACTAGGACTGACCACGGAGGCTGGCTACTTTTACCGAGCCAGCCCCGTCACAGTATGTCAGCAAATGAGGCAATAACAATGCCAAATCGAGGCTGCGAAAAATAGAGCAAGCTGAGTGGCAGGGCAGCTGATTTAAAATGCGGCGACTGCTGTCACAGCTCTGTCGCAGAAAAACTGAATATTCTCTGAATCCCCAAGTTGGGCTGGCATCACACCACTGTTGGTTAAGTTGAGTGATAAAGTAAATTGGCATGACGGTGGAGTCGCTCTCCTGCAATGATGTGCAATCCGAGTGTCATGCTGTCAGTCTTGTAAGAAGCACTACACTCGAGCTTTTGCATCACTATTTGCACTTAATTTTTGATATTGAAGGCGGATTGGAAACGAAATGTGTTCATCCAATATCTGGCAGCTACTGCTCTGATGCAAAAAAAACAAAAAACTGAATAGCCGCGGAGGTTCAGCTCGCAATGGTAAACTCTAATTTGGCCTGTTTTTGCATTGTGGGGAGGGTGGAAGAGATGTGAGCTATGTGGATAGTGGCACTCAGTGTAAGCAGCCAATGAATTCACAACACGGGAGGGTAAACAGAGGACAACAATAGAGGACAGCTGGCCTTTTATCTTTCTTTCTTGTGGCTTTCATTCTATTCTTCTTTCGTGTGTCCAACGGTGGAATAAAGAGTGACTGTGCATTAATGTGCAGAGCGTAGTTGGAAAAGAGATGCAAAGATATGATTTTTACAAGGTCTAGGAATGACAATTTCTTTTTTTCTCCTATTATCATTAATTAAATCTTTGGTATTTTTTTTGTAATCTGTTACACGGCATACCAGGGACGATTTTGGCATGCGATTTCTGTTAACAGACAAGCAAAATAAGTGCACATGCCAAATTGAAGTAAAATCGCCCTGCTTGGTGCTCATGGGAAAATGACACTCACTCAAAGCAACACAGACAGCCCTTTGTCATGCGTAAGGGAAAGTCAACCGAAAACCAATGAAATCCATACTGACTCTTCTTTCTGCGCTCGCGTGTAAGGGATGATGACCAGTTTGTGGACGGCCATGTAGACCAGCAGCGGCCCCGCCGTGGCATAGAAGACAGCGCTGGGCAGCAGCTGGTCTGTCAAGTGGACTGGAAACAGGTACGTCTGACTGGCCCGTGCCAACCTGCGAGAAAACACCCATTAGATCATCGCACAAAGGCCCACGGAAAAAAAAAAGAATCCATCAAATGCCGGGTCGTTGAGTACTTGATCTTCAGTGTGACTCCCTGAGGGACGCCGACGCTGACAGTGGCTGACAGGACACTGTGGCGACTGATCTTTCGCTCTGCTCCGTATTCCAGCACTGTTCCGAACCAGCCTGTCCTGGAGAGGGGAAGACGCAGACGTCAATAGAGACCAAGAGGCTGCTACTGACGACAGCAACTTGGGAAGAACGTGCAATGACTCAAAGACGCGGGCTGTTTCCTTTCCATCAATACTGTACAGTGGTAGGGGTGAACCATTAATCAAATGCAAATTGACACTGCAAAAAAAAAGTATATATTTCTTATCGCCCGAGTCAAGATTACGCTGCAGTATATAGTGCTTCTTTTTTCACAGTGCAACCGCTCTCGTCCACAGAACGTGAAGGATCAAACATAGTTAGACACAATTAAAATTTACAGGAGATCTAATATTTGATCGCCAATCACATGCGCAAACTGTGGTGCAGTGGGAGACCCGATTCCCCCTTTGAATAAAATGATGTTTGATCATGAAATAAGGGTCATTATTTAATCTGCTTTTGATACTGACGTGGAGTATGAGTGTTGTTAAAATATTCAACAATCCCGATTTTTGATCAGTCAAGTTCAGCTGTTAAATTAAATAGTCACATGGTCATGTAAGAAATTAGATCACAAAAGAGTTTTTTTTTCTCACACTTTTTTAAAAATCTAATTTCTTTACAACAAAATAAAAATACATACATAAAAAATAGAGATGAAGGTAATGTTCTGCACTTGACTTTCTATGCAACTGTCATATAATAATGATTGCCTGGAGGAGTTGTGCCACAGCGGAGGCCAACGTGGATCTCGTGCTTCTTTCGATTCTTTTCATCAACAATTAACGGGTATCTTTCTAGTCAACAACTAGATCGCATGCCCATTCCGACGAGCACTCATGTGGTGCACTTATGTGGATGACAGACTTACTTGACAGAACCTTTGACTTTGGTCTGTTCCTCATCTTGGAACTTGTACTGGTAGCTCATCATTAGGTAGGAGTGGGGAACACCCAGCTAGAGAGGCCATTTAAATATTGCAATTAGAGCACAAACAACATGCCCGAACCACATCATTAGCTGCACCACAAATGCTTTAAAAAAAGAAGAAAAACCCCCAAAAAGGTGGTGGGTAATAATCCTCAGTCTGGATCCACATTTTTAAAGAGCTCTCCAATTTTACGATGTAATAATATCAACACCTCTCCAGCGCAGTTCCTCGCTAGTCTCCGTAATGATGAACGATCAACTATACTGTAGCTGTTAAATACACAAGTGCATCTCAATAAATTTGAATAAGGGAGAACGCTTAATTTCAGTAGTTCAAGTCAAAAAGTGATACTCATATATTACTTCTTAGGAGTAATTCTATCCTACGTAGAATGAAATATTTCATGATTTAATTTTATTGACTACATGTATATAGAAATCCTACATTTTACCATAACAAGAAAATACAATATTATGGAAAAAGACAGGAACAAGGAAGGAATTTGCCTTCTAAGAGTGTTTTCCTCAGTCTAATGAATCTGTGTATGCGTTTCACTGTTTGAATTGAATGACTGAAACAAATGAACTTTTCTACTATGTTCTTATTCATCAAGATGCATTAGTACATTGAGGCTTAGCTCTGTCCAACATTTGTTCTCTTTTAGAGGCGCGCTTATGTTTTCTGTCACGCTCTATAATGCATTTTGAAATTGTTCCGGAATTGTATGTGACTTTTATTGTGGGTAGCTCATCTGTAATAGGACTTTGGAACCAGAGCGTCTGTATATGCTGGAATTTTAATTCAACACTCGTATTATATCTCAGTTATTGTGCAACTGCACCTTAAGTTGTGGCCGGTGAGCATAGTTACCAAATGTGTCATGTTACAAGGGACACGTAAATGTTCGGATTACCTGTACAGCCAGAGTGAAGTGACTACTCTTCGTGTCCCGCACCACACTTGTGGTCATGGCACTGGTGGGCCCCCAGCGCCACTGCAGATAACCCATCGTGTTTTGGTCCAGGTGGCGTGCTGTCATCAAAGAGCAGCTGGGGCGTAAGCCTCGGGGGGAAAACTGCAAGCCGCACTGCGCTGTCAAGAAACTGAGCAGAGGAATGGCATCGAGCATATAGAGCAGAACAACAAAAGTCCATGTACTACATGAAATGTGGGGGTTAAACTCTTGGGCCATACCATCGTTGCGTGATGTTACGAAACACCTTCAAACCAATGAGAGGTCCCAATATGTCTCCTGCTCCAAATTCCACCTGTGTGGATTTAGAGAGAGTCAAAATTAATTCGGACAGAAAGCAGAAATGATGCTCGCAGCTTGTTGAATCCTCAAAATGATCAGAAAAAACCTTGACGCCAGGTTCCGCCCACACAAGATGGTGCGGGCAAAAGAGTTTTGCAATTTCTCGATTCACAACCATCAACAGTGCTAAAGCATATTATCCAATTTCAGTGCCCCGCCCCCATTTCATTTCCCTCTCTTTGGGTTTTTCTAAACGAGTTAGCTAGCTAGCTAGATAGATAGATAGATTATTGGAGTACAGTATATGTAGATAGCTATTTATAATTTAAACAGGGATTCCAGCATGGAATATAAAACAAAATAATGAAAAAAATGTCAGGGGGCGCACAACCACATCTATCAAAACTACCAATGTATGTATACACAGTGACTATGTTGACTTGACAAGAGGTGAACAAACAGAGTCGTTGCACCTTCTGCCATCTAGTGGGAAGAGAATTACATTGTTCTGCTTGTTTCTATATGTTGCTGGCATATGTAGATGAACAAAGACACATTACTTGTGGTAAATAATTTTTGGAAACAATGAAATGACTTTTTCGGTACATCTGATGATCTCTCACGCTAATGCATCATAGTTGTTGGCGATCACTCGTCGATGTTGGAGCCTCACCTCTCCCCAGCCTTGAGCAGATGTCACCCTCCGAACAGTCATGTTAATGTTGCCCCCACCGTTACCATTGTGTGTCGAGAGCGAGCCAGAGAGCACCGCTGTGTCAGAGTTTGTCAAAGGGGCCTAAAGAATGACAACAGAGCTGATAAAATAGAAAAAGTCTGCTTTATAAGGTCCAAAATGTAACAGGTTGTCAAGTAATATTTGCATACTTCAGTGATTATTTTAATTTTTTTTTTTTTACCTCGATGGACTGGGAGATATGCATCTTGTTGATCTCAAGGTGAGGAAAACCTCCACCTGGCGTCTCCTCAAAGTCTTCATCGTAACGATCAAAGAGGTCAGTCGCATCCACACCCACACTGATGGTGCCCTATTGATGAATGAATCATGATTTGGTTGAAGGAATGCATGACAGAATGCAGTTCAAGTCAAGATCAAATGCACAATAATCCACATAAGAAAAATGCCCGACCGATATGGATTTTTTTTAGGCCGATTCCGATATTAGGCAGAGTTAAAAAAAAAAAATCTGATAAGCGATTAATTGGCCTACGCACCATTTGAATTGCATTGTGTATCTACAATGAACGTCCGCCTATGTGCAGTGTGCTATTCAAACTTTCTTCTATTATTTTTTTTCGGTACCGTATTTTCACGACCATTCGGCGCACCGTGTTGTTGGGCACGCCCACCCTTCACTCATTGCTAGACTTCCGCATGCCTGACGTCACTTACGCCCGCCTTTTCTCTATATAAACAGCGTGTCGGACAGAAGCGCGCTCAGTCAGGCTTTGGAACTCGGCTCATACACTAGACTTTTAATGGCGCCTTATGGTCGTGAAAATACGGTAATTTATCAATTGATTAATTTTTTTCTGTAAAAAAAAACCAGAGAACTGAGAAATTGACGTGAGGCTTGACTGTCACTGATATTTATCCTTTCAGCTGACTTTGTGTGAGAGGTGGGGCACACCCTGATCTGGTCAACAGTCAATTGCAGGGCACATATACAACCTTGGGGTTCGTTCTTTGCTGAAGCTTCCTCTCTTCTCTTTCTTGTTGTAAACGTTCATACTCTTCCCGAATTTCTGCCGGTGTTCTTTTTCGTTCCACCACCTAGACAAGCATACCATATTGAGGATGGTGACATCAAACAAAAAAACTAAACACTTTAGGAAACAGAAAACGTACTTCCCAGCCCTCTACTTCCAATCCTTTCTTCCCAAAGAGGTCATAGATCGATCGAGCGTGAGGATCACTTAGAACTGTGGAAACAGAGGGAAACAACTTGATGTGATGTACAGGGTTACGGTCCACAATATTTTGTAACCATTTATTCATTTATTTTATTTTTTGGTGTTTGGGTTCATCTTTGCATATGTGCGGTAGCTCTCCCCTGCTCTTTGCTGATTGGTGGCCGACCAATTCTTTGCCGACCAATCAGTGCAGGGAAGAGTGACCCAATTAACAACTACTTTCAGGTGTGCCGCCACCTGCCAAGATTAAGCACCACTGGAATCAGTTGTTTTCAGTTAGGGGGAGGGGTTGGTGTGCTGTTCTGTTCGTTGTCGGTACACGGGGCTGACTGGGTTGTGAGTATTGTTGTGGTTTTCAGGCCTAGTCCTTTGTGAGTCCGAGCTGCCACTGCCTCTTGATTAGTGCAGCCAAATTGTTTCTTCGTCATAGCCATCATCCATCCAGTTAATTTGTGTTCACTTCATTCATTCGTGTGCTAGAGAACTTTGACATAATTATTTTTTTCTTCATTAATTTCACCGGTATTCAAGTCGCACTAAGGCAGTGGGATTTAGTAGTGTTTACTCCAACCTTGTCCTGTTGTGACCCCTCCTCCCCCGTTCCCATCTGTGTTAGAACTCATAACATACAGAAAAAGATTTTTAAATGTTTGATTTTTGTCATTGTTCTTGTATGAACTATGTTGCTCGATAGATCATAGCAAAATAGTTCACCTTGTGACCTTACCTTCAAAGGCTTGGTGCACCTGATTGAAAAGCTGTTCAGCTTGTATTTTCAGCTCAGGGTCACGATGTTTGTCAGGATGGTAGAGCATGCATAGCCTCCTGTACGATGCTTTCAGCTCCTCCAGAGTAGCCTGTGATCAGATGGAAATGTTTTCTCATCCTTGCTTCTCTCCAGATACTCCATCTTCCACCCACATTCCAAAAACATGGATAACCATTCTGCACCAACTTTATCAATGAGGCAAAACTATGCAATACCCTACGACAATTTAAGAACTAGGTGTCAACAAGTGGAACATTATAATGCACAAGTAGAATGCAGTTGTCAATATGTGCAGTTTCTCCTCACTCGTAACATGTACAGTACTTACCCGATTAGTATGGCAAAAGCAGTCGGAGAAAATGGTAACTATCGTAAAACACGCACAGTCGTTCTAAATTATGTTTGTTCGATTGCCTTACAACTGGTTCATAGGGTTTATACTGGATATCAAAATGCCCAGACGGCTTTCCATGCTCCTATTTACCGAGACGTGCAAAATAAAATATGGTTCATTGGTGTCTGTGCAGCATCACCCGGTCTCAACCTCCTTCCTCCTCGCTAGCTGGATGGCGCACCGAGCACTTCCTCGTGAAGCAACCTAAGCACAACCGTCGCACTGACGGACCTTCGATGGCTCAAGGTCGGCATATTCAACATCCGTACCTCCTTCCTCACGTTGAGTAGCGAGTAGTAATCCTGATTATTGAAGTCAACATCATCGTCTAAGGACGCAGCCATGTTCAAGCTTGCTATAAATCCCGCCCACAACTCAAGTGAACTAAAAGCTCATTGGCCCTGGAAAAAAAAGCAGGTGGGTTTTGGCGCCCTCTGCAGGTAATATGAGGACACACTCCCGCTTTCAAACTCATTTCTACTTCATTGTCGTTAACGAGTTCACATTTTTCAAAGTTGAAGATTAAATAAACGCATGAAGATAACAGGGATCCCCTTTAATTTACTGTCTTTGGGCTATATCTCTTTTTGTACGTACCTGAGCTTTGTGCACTTTTTATCAGCACGCATTCTCTCGTCCAGATTTTTGACACGCTTACCACATTAAATCAGGCAATGAGTGCGCAAACACCAAGGAGACATGATTCATTAATTATGAGGCTTGCTGTAATTCATGGAACATTTTTTGAATATGAATTTAATGTTCGCCGATGTTTTAAATTTTAAATTGTACCAAAAGCAGTGGCCTACAGTCAGCCATGAAAACTATTTGCCGAACCCCACACACAGCGTGACAGTTCAGTCGGTTTTGGCTGTGTCGCTCGGTGTGCAACAGTTCTAAACACACACACACACACACACACACACACACACACACACACACACACACACATGTGCTAATGCAAATGGTACTTATATTAGAGACGGAGGAAAACATCAAACAACTCTCACTGAATTAGCTAGAACTAGTATTTACAAATGCAGGTAAGCATGTTAAGCAATTTTTTTCTTCTTGACTTAATGTGAATTTCAAGTCAGATAGTCGAATTGTAGAGCAGGGAGTTACAGCAATCTAATGGAAAGTAATTTTGTTGTAATTAAATGAATATTGGTTGATCCACTAGTGGTTTTGCAATTCAGATGTATGCTATTTTTAAAAATCTGAAAAAATAAATTCGAAAATGTTGCCATCCATCCACCCATTTCCAACATGTGCAAAAAAGTAAACTTAAACAATGCACTGATCATTTTTTCTCAGGACTATCATCCAATTAGTAATTGCCAGTTAGACGCAGTATATTAACATTGTTGCTCAATGCCTTTGGGTTGTCTATTTTTAAGAAGGACTGGTTTGCTCAATTTCTGAGTGTCACATTGAGTGAAGAATTGATGGAATGCATTTTTTTTTCATGTAATGCTTTAGGGCCTTTTTTATTGGAGCTCCGAATCCCTAAAAAACGCACACATTCAACAAGATTAAAGAGAAGGTAATTTTCTTCGATCTCTGACATGACTAATTTTATGTGACACCATTATTATACTTTCAAAAAGACGAAATACATGGAATATGGGGTGTAATTTTGGAATTAATTAATATTTTACTAGCACAAATTCATTTATGTACATTCGTATGTTATAGTAGTGCTAATGTAAGTGTCATACTCTTACTGCTTGAACTACGCACCAGTGAGTATAATCATAGATCCACATGTCTTCTTGTTTTCCAAGGTTAAAGTGCATGGAAACTCCTGAGCATGAAATTGAGTGAGTATTGTCTATTTCAAACTCAATACAAGGGCACAGACTGGCAGCAGGTGTGCACTTTTATGATTGTATTTATGTACAGGAGATGAATCAGTACTTCTGCTCTTTTAGTTTTTGCACAAGTTTCTGTTTTTCAACTAAGGTCTGCATAAATTCTCAGTCATCTGGGTCAGAAATTATTTTTTTGTTCAGTACAAGAACAATTGCGGTCCATTTGCCTCAATTCAAAATATGCATATTAATAAGGCAAAGAAAAAGAAGGTATTTTTATTCCAGCCATCACACAGAATTAAAGGGAAGAAGCAGAGCTAATGAAATGAAGTCCCCCCACCATATTATTTTGCTTATGTAAAATAAACCATTGTATTTATTCCTAGCTAAATATTTATTTGTGAGGTTAGTACAAATTTGAATGATTTGCTTTTGTAAATATATTTCCATACATAAAGTTTGAAATAAAAAAAAGCAATACTTAAAAAAAATCCAATCTGTACATAGCCAATGAAGGTCGTGTGGTCTTTCGAAACTTTGTACCAAATTATTGCTACTTTTCATCACGTTTCCATCTGACGGATGCTCTATTGCGCATGCGCGCGGCCTCTGCAGGCGCGTGCGGAGCTGTCCTTTCAGCACCAATGACAGAGGCTGCCTGCCCACGCGCATCTGCAAACTCTCCTCACTCGTGTCTCCCCCGCACCCTGTTTCAGTTCACTTGGAAACCGCGAGAACGCGACAGCAGCTTGTGTGCGAGAGACAAAACGATGAAGCATCGCTCGAGGAGGATGAGGAGGCTGTCAAGGTTGTCCTAGAATACAGACGTGGTGAAGTGACGTGATAGGGGCGGCAGGGGAAGAGAGGGGCGCGCGTGAACGTCAGTGGGCGGACCCTTGCGGGAAGCGCCTCCATCGCGGATCCCCTCTGTCAATCACTGGCGTTTGAGCCAATCGCCAAACCGGACGTGGCAGGCTCGCCCGCCCACCGCTGCCGAGTCAACTTCTCGGCCCCGCCCCCTCCTTGAGCTGTCCTCTCCGAGTGTGCACGCGCGTGCGCCCCCCCCAGCCCCCCCACCCCGCCTCTTCCCACCCCACCCCGCTCCTACCACCAACACTAGGTCGAGTCGAAGAGGAGGAGGAGGAAGAGGAGGAGGAGGCGGAGGGATGAGGCGCGCGGCGGAGGGGAAATGGCTGCCGAAAACAAGCCGGAAGGTAAGACAGAAATATGGGTTTTATTTTAAGGTGGCGCCGTGTCGCTATATTTGGCCTTGAGACGAGGAGACGACCGGACGCAGGGGGACCGAGGAGGGAAGAGATACGAGCCGGGCTTTCCCCTTTCTTGCTGTCCGAGCCGAAAATACAGAGGCAGGCTGGCTTGGTGCTGAAGCAGCGACAGCATAAATAACCGACACAGAGTTACTGTGTGCTGTCGGCGGTGCTGGGATGCAGTCGAACCGAGTGCTTTCGAAGCGTTTTAGCAACGGAAAAGGATGAGGAGAGGATGAGAGTGGTTCACGCTGAAGGAATTCAGATGCTGCGCGCGCGTGCGTGCGTGCGTGCGCGTGCGCGTGTTTATGTGACTCTCCTTAAAGTGTAATAGACCGCTGCATTTCAAATTTCCTGACGCACAACACTCAAGAGCTTTCAGTGTTCTATGTTGTGTGTGTGTGTGTGTGTGTGTGTGTGTGTGTGTGTGTGTGTGTTTGTTTATTGCCATGTGTGGTTCTGCTTGCTTCACATGACTATCTGGTTGCATTTAGGTGGAGGCAAGAGAAAGGGTGTGTGTGTAGTGTGTAGTATTTGTGTCAGTTTCAAGCAGTACTGTTTTTTTTTCATATTTTACTCCCCTATTGAACTCTTGAGGTCATTATCACTCACAGCCACCATTTAATCCAGACTGTTATGCATTTGTTCATGCATTATTTAAGAGGCGGCAACGTTATCGCTATCTCGTCTCGTGGATTCATTAATTTATGGTTTATTCAGTGTTTTTCATTTGATTTGTTTATATACACCCCCCGCCCCACCGCCACCACCCTTGTCAATGTGTTCAATGATTGCTTTCGTTGAAAGCCAACAAACATGTTACGCATGAGAAACACAGTTCCGCCGCAGATTACATGGCGAAATGACATTCATATCACACCTAAGTGTTGACTCGGTTATATTTTTCAACTATTAATTGGAGAGGGCTGATAAATGACAGAGGCTCTCCACTAGGGAGCGATACTGGCAGGTATTTCTCCAAGGGGGGCAATTTTTAGCAACACACATGCAGTGTCATATATTGGTTAGACCCATTTTGTGACACAGAGCACTGAAAGTCTCCTTCACATACACAAACACACACGTGCAAGCGAGCGTGCAGCGAGTAGCCAGAGGCAGGGGGAAGGTCGTGGGTTGAGAGTCCCATTGCGTGAAAATACTTGAACTGAAAGATGAAGCAGAAGGCCCATGGGCAGTTCAGCAGGCAGTGTACCACATAAATATAAAACCATCCCCCTGCCCATATTGTAGCCACACACACACTCGCACACACACTGCACGAGGAAACCTTTTGTCCACTGCCCCTCAATGTTACATATAGGGAGGATGTTACAATTTATGAGCCCCAGCCCAGCTGAATGAACAGTGAATGAATCACGGCAGCGAGGGCAGGAGACGGCCATCCAACTCTACCCATCCCGTAGCAGATGTGTGTGGCGCCGATCCGCAGAGCTCACGAGTGGGCATGCGAACAGCATCCACCGTATAGCTTGGAAGACCCTCTCCCTGTGCACTGGTTGGACTAGTTTGTCTCATAGCAACAGTGGTCAGGGAAACAGAAATGATGAGGGTGAGGAGAAACTAAAGCAGGGTACAAGTTAGTCACACGCGCACACGCACGCACACACGCGCGCGCAAACACAGATAGCGTTTCGACTGTGGCCAATCGATCAGAGGATACAATTGATGCTCAGAAAATGGATCAGCCCACATTCATATCAGTTGGAGTTGGATTTGTGGGCTTAAGAGGAGGAAGAATGGTGGTTTGAGGAGGAACAAATGCCAAGAGCTTCTCCCAAATATGTCTTTTGTCTTTTTCTCTTTCTGCAGGACTGAAGAAGATTAGAAATCCAGAGCGAATGGTCAGGATTGCAGTTGGTTACACGGGACACACCCCTCCCAAGAGTGATGACACTGACGCCAACAGTAAGAGGCACACAAACAAATGCCACACGTGTGCGTGTGTGTGTGTGTTCATTTAAGTGCCGTGCTCACATTTGTCTATAGCGCAGGGTAAGTCTGGGAGTGAGTATAAAAGCTTTCTGGCAGAATGATGTGATGCAGGAACTGAGGTCTTGCTCTGTAACAGATCTCTCTCTCTCTCTCTCTCTCTCTCTCACACACACACACATGCCAAAAATACACTCTATCTCCATGTTTCACTGCTGAGACGTCATGATAATTCAGCACTGTAACACTTAATGTTTATTCATGCATGCCAGTACAGTATTAGTGGACACACACACACACACGCGCACACATTAAACTGCACCATCGAAAGTCACAGTAAAGGCAAGGCTCATTTCAGCTATTAGTAGTTTATTGTCAAACCTAATCTGTACACATGGCATTATGTATCTGTAATCCTCAACGGGCCTGCTTGAAGTCAGCACTGAGGCACACTGAGTAGTCTTGGGTCGCTGCATGCTTGAAGTTGGGAATGTGTGTGATGAGTCCCTCTATGGAGGCTGGAGGGACTGCCTATATACGCAGTGATCATTCCGACTGGTTATTGATTAGAGATGATGCTGGACGTGTGTGGGTTTATGAGTTTTATCAGCTGGACAGACTGGAGGAAGGTGAATAGATGTAAGGACAAGCAGTCATGGCGTGGTTATTGATGGCTATCAAACACACACGCACACTCACACCTACGCATGCTGCTGACATACGCACAATAGAACAAGGTTGATTTAATATTCATTGTATGAAAAAAAAATAGGGGTTGCCTGTGTGGATGTAGTGTACTCAAAAAATTGGATTAATTTTATTGTGTCCAACTACTAAGTAAAGTAAATTCAACGCATTTTTTTCAGTGTGTGCATTGGTCAGGAAAAATCTGCTTGTAATTAATGCCAATTTAAATGCATTGGCGCATGTGTGTGTGTGTGTGTGTGTGTGTTGAAAAATTAATCAAGGGGCCACTCCAAGTGTGAACATGGGCTACACGCAGCCCATGGGCCACGAGTTGAGCATCCCTGCTTGAAACTGTACTTAATTTAAGTGTGATTATGTGTGTGTGTTTTTATCCATTATGCACTGAGATTGACTGCCAACCAGTCCGGGGGTGTATCCCGCCTCCCACCCCAAAGTCAGCTAATGAAGAGAAGCGCTCTAGAAAATGGACGGATGTTTGGATGTTCGATAGGAGTTGAGGCTTGCTCTCGCTGTCTTCTATCAGTTCTGTAGTCCCAGTTGGAGGATTACCCGAGGAAAAGTTTATCAGCAGAATGATAAAATTAGCATGCACGCCCAGCTCTCCGTCCCCCCCACCTCATCCCCTCATCCCCCCTTTTCTCTCTCCCCTGCATCCTTCCTTCCCCTTGCACCCTAACTCATCCCGTGCAGCGTTCCCCTCCTCCCCCCGCCTTTCTTCTCTCTGCCCTCATGCCCTCCCTCCCATCCCTCTCGCTGCTGCGCAATGAGCCTTTCTTTCTCTATGTCACATTAATTTTATCCTGAAAAGACAGAGAGTGTGTGTGTGGGGAGGTATAAAAATTTCCCCTGACGCATCCTAATATCAGAGGGGGGGAAGCGTTAAGAGTTGCATTTGGAGCATCTCTCTTCACTGAGGAGAATTTCATAATTAACTGACAGCCTTCTCACAAGGGCATTGGCTTGTTTCTGTGTTAAATATGGAGATGGCAGTTTTATGAGGTAAAATATTCATTAGTCGCAGACTTCACTTCTGTGTGATTTTGGTATAAATCAAAGCGTTTGATCAGCTGCGAGAACAGTCTTTCACTTTGGTCAACGCTTTCTGGCAAGCATGGGACTTAATACGCCATTAGGCCCTCTTTTTTGCAATCTCGTGTCGTCCCTTTTTGGACTTCTTTTCACGAGCGTGTTTGACCAAAATAAAGTAACGCTGTTACATTATTAATGTGCTCTATGTTATGCAGTATATAAAGTCAAACGCAAGCTGTTCTGTGATGCTCGTTGACTTCCAGATTGTCAAAACTAATTTCCTATAGGATATAACGTAAAGGGAAAGTAAAGCGAGCCCCGTATAATGCAACAAAATGAAACGAAAATAAACTCCAACCCACTTACCCTTTGAAGACCCCCCGACATAAATAATGAACATTTTACACACCCCTGTTCAACTGCCAGGTATTTGCAATATTACGCAAAAATACACCAAAGTGACTCATTTTAAAAACCTTTTTCCATTATTTACCATCCTATAACTGAAACAACTCAATCCAAATTATTTTTTTCTTTTCGAGAGGGGAAATACAACTTAAACATTTGAGATAATGCGGCGGCACATGCGTGCTCGTCGTCTTGTAACTGGAATTTAGTTCTGTTTGGAATTAACCGATCAAATAGGTGTCAGCACACATCTGCCACCATTTAACGTGCCTTTGATTATATCCGCAGAAACTTTAACTGTTCCAGTAGGCTTTTTCCTGTTATTTGAAAAAAGAACATTGCTTGATAGCAGAAGCCTTACGGTTTCGTGCCAACACCGACTGCTGTTGTGATCTGTTCGTAACTCCGTTCACCTTACTTTGGCACTCGTTCCAACTGAAGAAAAACAGCTTGAAAGCATGACGCTGCCACCAACGTGCGTCAGTGTAGTTATGGTGTTCTTTTGGTGATAAATTGTGCAAAGCATACCTTTTGGAAGTTTGGCTAAAGTGTTTAACCTTCGCTTCGTCGGACCATAACAAAATCCACCAGACACGTGGAAAAATAGTCAGATGAAACCAAGGCTGAACCTATGGGCCGTCGTTCCAAAAGGGATGTTTGATGCTACCACAACACCAAAAGAACGCCACTTAAGTGCAGCAGTGGCACCTATCGTCTCCTGGAATTGTGCAGTAGATAAAACAGAGGAAATCATGAACAGTTCAGATTAGCAGTCATTGATAGCATAAAACCTTCAGGCTTCTGCTAAAAAGCAAATAAAAACATGTTAGGGAAAAAAAAAACCTATGAGAATAGCTGAACTCAGTTTAGGGTTAATCAGAGATATTTGAACCCTTTCATGCACGCTGTAACCTGATCCCATGATAAGATGTCTACTGTAGTAACCGCAGTCCCTGAAAGGGTTAAATGGTTTTAGCATGACTTTGAATGTGATCGGTTCATTCCGAATGCAGTCAAACCCACACAGTTATTATTTCAGCCGTTTATCTTGACTCCACCCTCTTGAAAATATATATTTTTTCTAATTCAGTTGTACACTTGGTCAGATTACAAGTGTAAAACGCTTTAAAATTATTTATCTTGGTACCATTTTTTTTTTTCATATCACAAAAGCTTGGTGTTGGAACACGGGTGTCTTGACTTTTTATATTCATTATATGACTGGAGAGGGAACAGGGGCGGGGGGTTACGGAGCAATACTGTCACCTAGTGGCACTTGATAAGTGGAATTAAAATTTGATATTATTTGAATTGCATTGCTAATAATATACTGCACAGCCAGAACTTTTCTTATGTGGCGGTAGGTTCCATTTCTGTCGACATGTCACCCATCAGTGGTACTGCTGTGCGGTGGCGTCACAACAAATGCAAAAGCAAAACATGCTCACAGGATGACGTCTTGCATAACGTCACACCTGATGAGGATTTGAACTCCAAGATATTTTTCTGGAACATTTTGGTTGCTCTCCAGACGACATGATATTTCTATATTTAGCAACCTGTTCACAGCGTCCTGGGACAAGTAATTTCCCTGGGTAGCCAAAAACTTCAGAGAACTAAAGTTTTTTTTTTTTTTGTGTTGCCACATGTCCCACCGTAGTACAGCTCCGCTGAGGATCATTTGGAACAGATGGAAGGCGATTGCCCGTAGAACCCGGGCGGAATATAATATATGAACGGGGGATGCATTGTGAGAAATAACACAACTCTTCAGGGTGTTAAAGCTCATCTGTAACGTTGGCCCTCTGTTGAGAAGGGAGCGGTATCAGGAGGATGGGTTAATATGGCGATCGTGTCCATGAAGGTGTGCTTTGAAAGGGATTTCAGCACCAAGGTCACCGGAGGAAAAAAAAAAAAGTGGCTCTGGGACAAATACTGTGATGTGTGTGCCTTGATTGGCAAGCACCGTGTGTGTTTCAATGTGCGCACGCGTGGGTGTGTTTGTGTGCAGAATGGCTTTGTTTGATGTGGTGGTTCTGGTACATTTCAAAGGCGAGGCTCTGATGAGAATTCTTCAGAACAGCAGGGGGAGGGGAGTTTGGGCGGGGGGGGTTTATAGCCAGGAGAGGTGGGGTTTAAACGCTGATTGGCATTCATGGCAGAGAGGCTGGAGCGCTGCTAAAAAAGAAATTAGGCTTTAACTAAGCTGCACCATTCAGCTGTTTAACTAAGCTGCGGCACCGTTCAGCTGTTTGAAATTCTGTCTTCTCAGGCCTTCTATTAATAAATGCATAATTGATTAGGGGCGGCATACGTGCTTGAAACACACTTCCTCCCCACACCAACACACATACAAGACAAGACCTCCCTCCTGTCCGGGAGCAGCACTTATCTTTCTGCGCGTCTTTGTGTTGCTCCACCTCTTGTCCTTGCGAAATTGCGGCTGTGTAAATATTTCTCTCCCCTGCTAAGTTTCTTTTTTGCCTTTCATTGGCTGCCCGCCCCCCCCCCCCCTCCCTGCTCTGACCCCTCACTCTTCTTCTCTCGTTCTGTCGTCTGCCCTCAGGTAGAGTATATAATTCATATCTTCCCAGGGGAGTCATGAATGGACGCCCTCCACTCAAATGCTTATCAATAACCTTTGAGTGCACGCTCTCTTTGATTCCAAGCAGCATATCTGTTGGATACACGCTCGTAAATGGACACAGATACACTTGCGCATACGCGGGGGCTCTATCTTTGAGAGGACATTTTGAAGCGGCCAAGTGATATTTTCTGATGCACCGAGGGATTTTTTTTTTTTGTCCTTTGTCTTCTCAGTATTTCATTGCACCTCTGTTTTGACAACCTGCCCTTTGCAGCGGAGGTTTTGGTGTCAGCGTCGACTATGATTAGTGGTTGTGCGCTTATGGATCTCCCAAAAAGGGCAGCAAATAACTTATATTGATATTTTTGCTCGTCACCTCACAGCAAGAAGGTTTTCGGTTTGACGTTGCTCCGGCTTCCTTCCATCCCCAGAAAACAATCAAAAACAGATGGCGGCTGGATGAACTTTTCCAAGATTTTTTTTTTTTTTTACACTTTAATATAAATCTTCACTAATAGTCGATAATAGTCGATATATTAGTAGCTGTCAACAGATGCCATAAACAGCACCCTAAACAATCGGTAGCTTCTCGGCACTTATTGGCTCGTGATGATGCTGAACCTTTTGGTCACATGGCCTCACAAGGTGTGTAACTGTTACACTTGCACAGTTCTCTTAATTTTTGTCCTGTTGAGTTTACAGCAGCAGGTTGTTTTAAAGTGGACATAAAACTTGGTGCTTGTAAAAAACGTTTTCATAATGTAAAATAAAAATAGACTGAGACAAAGCGCCACTGGGTTTTATCACAATGTTCAGTCTTCTTTTGAAAATGAGTCTATCCGCATAGAACAGCTTGACTCGGCAATATTTGCCCAAATGTGCTGCAAAGCGGTGAGCTGGTGAGGGCCTCGCCTGTACGCAGCCCTCAGCCCCCATTTTTATTTATTTATTTTGCTGAAATATGAAATTGTTCTTCACCTCTCTGCCAGGCTTCTGTTTTGTGCCATATTCATGACCCTTTGGAGTGTTTACTTGCACCAGCACATCAGAGTATCCCCTTAAAACGCTGTGCCAAAGCCACCGCCCATGAAGAAATCTGTCATCTCCTGAGTAAATGCTTCTGAAACTTGGGCCTGATGCTTCAATTGAATTAGTCAACACAATTTGGTGCCAATAAAATGTCAATGGATTTAGGGTGTTTTGATGTTACTGGATCCAAACATGATATTGTTCTTTTCTCAAATATGCACATTTTGACATTGATATTCTCTTTTTGCTACAACTTTGACACACACACACACACACACACACACACACACACACACACACACACACACACACACACACGTGTATATAATATTTTTTTTCCATTTAACCCTAAAAGTTGGGTCAAATCCCTAAAAGTTGGGTCAAAGCTGAATAACCCATTTTTTGGGCTCAAATTGACCCACGTGTGGGTCAGTCCTTTTTTAATTAACACATAAATTGGGTCAAATTTAACCCCAAATTCATTCTTTTTGAAGTGCTTTTCGAGCGTATAATCAAAGTACATTTTGTAAACTGTCAAAGCAGATTAATCCATCATTAATCATCATTAGTTCCCCTTATCAATCAAGTAACAGTCAAAAAATATTGATCTCAAAAAGCAAAGCCAATTCACAGAAACAGATGTAATATTCAGACTCAGCTGCCCAAAATTGCCCAGAAACTATTGAAATATCTTTGGCACTTGAAAAAAATATGTTGTATTGAGTGGCCTGGACCATGACGGTTCGACCTCCAAGATTTTGTGCAACTTTTGAGCTATCGTTTTATTTAACGGATGCGTCATATGTCAAATTGTACAACCTTGGGCCCTTTGGAGATTCCACTGTCGTATCCATTCCACTGTGAGTGGAATTGACTCAAAATAAATTGCCATGCCCATATTCGCTTTGCAGAAGATGTTTTGGACAGTTCAGAGAACACATGGCACAGCGCCAGGCCACAGTGTGCTGAAATATGGCAAGTAAAGGCAAAGCAAAAGTCCGCTCATTCAACTCGACAAGGCTTTGGGGGTGCCGTTAATTCTTGACTAGTATCTCTCTGGGGCTTATTTATGGCTTTTGCACATCACCATCATCATAGCTGTCGTCATCTTCACCAAATGTAACTGATTTTCTTTCACGAGATGAGCGTAATTTACGCCTTAGTTCCTTGAGAAGACTCTCACAAAGCCTCCCCTCATGACCCAAAATACACTGTCGAGCAACGCCGCTATAAAAGAGAGTGAGAGACACCCATGCAATTGGACGTGATTGTTTCCAACCAAATGAACTCATAATGTATGATAATGGAGCTCCTCTGGAACCAAATCTGTATCGGTGTGGGCCTCCCGAGTTTTATGTGTGCTGCTCCATTTGGAATCCAAAGTGAAGTATTCCGCCACTCCTTTATGTGCATTTCATGTTTGACTTGGTACCGTGTTTATAAAATTAGCAACCTCGCCATACAATACAGTACGTCACAATAAACATCAGCCCCTAAATGAAAAGTAAAATGGTGGGCATTGTAGGGCGCACTGCGTGTGTGCGTGTGCGTGTGCGTGTGTGTGTGTGTGTGTGTGTGTGTGTGTGTGTGTGTGTGTGTGTGTGTCTGTTTTACAGTATGATTATGAACCCAAAGACTATTCTCCTCAAACATTTTTTTCCCTCATTGATTCTAGCTAACATTTTGAACTTTGTCTTTCTCATTAAAAAAAAATAAATCACAGGATTATAATGGATTGACTCCTTTTAGCAAAATCAGCTTCTTATGTCCTTCACATGCCTGAACAAATGATTATGCTAAATAGCATGCTTAAGATTGCTCAATGCAATTAAAAGTAGTATTCAGAAAGAGCCGGCTTTTTTTGTGGTGTTTTTAAACGGTGACCTGTAATGTTTTGACTTTTCTTGAATGGATCAAAAGCCAATTTGTTTTAAATGAGTTTCAAGGCAATCTGCTTATTGCGGATTGGTGTTCTCCTTCTTGAATAGAACTCGTGGCAATTCCTCCTATATTCTAAAAAGATGCATGGGTGGGGAGGGATGGGCACTTTTCATTATTAGTTTAATTTATTTTGAGCATGGAACAAGGTAAGAAATAAATACTGTACCAAAAAAAAAAGCATAAGAAAGATACTGAAGAAAAAAAAACAGCTAAAAGAATATAAATAAATAAATGAAGTTACAAAGAAAAAAGGTCTTTTTTTTTTTTAAACTACGCACCACAATGAATGTACCCGAAATTGTCTATAGGTGTGAAGTCTCACCTGCGGCTAATGAGGACATAAAATGGTTGGTTGGATGTTGGCGTCCTTTTGCAGCAGTCAGAGGAACACGCAGGAACATCGCTAAAAACAAAAATGACGTGCTGTGAAGCGCACGCAACCGTTGGATCGAACATCTGGAAGAATGTCGTGCGTTCGTCTTCTCTTGGAAGCCGTTGCTTTACCCTCACCCTGCTCTCCCCTCGCTACAGGTGAGCCGGGCCAGTTGAAAATCTACCTTCCCAAGAAGCTTCTCGAGTGTCTGCCCAAATGTTCCTCTCTGCCCAAGGAGCGCCATCGTTGGAACACTAACGAGGTGAGAATGTGACACACTCGTGAGGGAAATATGCGTGACAGTGAGATGAACTCAGCGTTGTGCCTGCTGACTCATTTCTATCTGAAGTCACCATGAGGGCTGGATGAAGAGGAGGTAAACAAACACGAGGGTAGTTTTTTTTTCATTATATAAACTTAAAACTGTGACATGAGGAAAGAAAATAAACATACAAAGCCAAGCTCAGCGGTAAAATGGGACAGATTTTGGCGCCCGATGTTTGCTTTGTTGCCCCGACGGGGTTGGCAGTTGCTGTCCAGAGGACACAAAGCCTTTTGTGTCGGACTCTTAATTCCGCGCGCTCGGCTCGGCGCAGTTCTACTCACCATTGATGCTTTTCCGCTGACAAAACCGGGTACTCTTTTCACGAGTACGAATTTGCGCACAGCGGTCATTATCAAAATATTTTATGCTCTCTTCAGTGGGATGTGAAGAATAACTTCTATGCATATACATTGTATATGCAATATATTTTTATCCACTCATTTAAGTATGGCTGGGTTTTTTTCTTCATATATTCAAGTGCACAGTTAAAGTCAAAACTCTGTAAAACGTTACCATGCTATACTATCCCATAAAATTAAATATACCTTTTAGGTATAAAACCCCCGGTTTCATTTTTTATGAACACTTTAGCCTACAATTTTTTTATTTATTTTTGGTCTATTTAGCTGGCAATTGGCTGATGAGCAGTCCAGGGTGTACGCCGCCCCTCACCCAAAGTCATTTGGGCTCGGCTCCAGCTCATATGCGACCCTAATGAGGACAAGCGCTATAGAAAATGGACGGATGGCTGCTAATGTTGACTTACTCTGTCACCGCGCCAGCCGCTGTACTCCACAGTCTCCACTTTGCTGCAGTGGTCAGTTTCCTTGCTGCTCTCCGCCTCCCCTTGAATTATTTCTGTCTCCTCAGCTACATGTTGTGAAGTAAACACAGAATACCCTCAATGTCTTTTGTTTACGGCGCCGTCTCTCGTTCTGACTCCAACCGGCCCAAACTGAGACGAGTCGAGATGAGCCAAGCTGCGCAGTGCCAATTTTCAGCCATGGCTTTTTTTTTTTTTTTTATCCCGCAGATGAAATGAACCATGGGTCAGTAGAAGAAGGAAAAAAAATATATCTCGCTATTGTTGCTAGGCGACCATAGACGCTGTTAAATGCATGCTATTTTGGGCTTGTTATTTTTCTGCCTTGTGTGTAAATGGTGGCTTAGATGCTGTGTGTAATTTTGCCGACAAAACAAAAGGACGACTGAACAATGAAAAGCTCTATATGATGAGTAAACAACAAAAACAGTGACCATGCACCTTGAGAATTTGATCACGAGTTATTTTTTTCACACCTCATTAGTCAGCTACAAACGTGTGAATTCTTAGTGAGTAAAGAGGATAGGAGCTCCCCCCCAGATTGGATTCCAGTGAAGGATGTAGATACTACATATAAGTTTAACTGTTGGACTAAAGTTTCAGCCGGCCTACCAAGGTAAATTTCATGGTTTTCCCCATTAAGGCAAAAAATGATCGACATTATGTAATGCAGATTTTCTTAATGCTTATTCATTACAACCAAGATGTCGGGCTGCTAAATAGTAATAAAGGTTTTATTTTATTTACATTTTTTTTACAGACTATGCATTCATTGTTTAATGACGTAATTGTCTGAGGTACAGCAACGTCAATCAACAAAAGAATAAAAAACTAGGAATGGGCATTTGACTGCATTTATCTGATCAACTCTGATGATCAATTGATGGATTATTTGTTCTTTTAAAAGCGTAACCCTTTTGACATCACTTCTGCATTCGTAAATCCTTAAATGCTGCTGCCGCGATGTTTGCTTGAACAACACAAACTAGTCGAGACCGAATCAACAACCTCTCTGCTGGTTGAAGCCGAACAGAGCATTTTATTTTCCCCAATCGCTTCCAAAAGTGATGAATCGACATTCTCAACGATCAGTTACTCAACCATCAATGACTTTGATCACCCCTTGTCCAAATACAGAAAGTAAGGATAACAAGTCGGGCAAAAGTCTGGGTAAAAACAAATCTGGTATGCAGGCTTAATGGGTTGTCCAATTATAGAACATGAGGTGATTTTCTACCAGTGAGTCCAACTTTTTTATTTTTTATTTTTTTGCTTCCTGGGCCACTTCCTTTATGCAACTTTCACTAGAAAGACTGGGGTGCCTCTCAGATGCTAATTCCAGTTCTCATTATGCATCAGTGGATTCTATCAGCATTTGAAATTTACACCAGGGGGCAATAATATACTCGACTTAATATACACAAATATCAAGAACGCCTACAGAGCCATTTCCCTACCCCACACGGGCAACTCTGACCACCTATACTGTTCTCCTAGTAATAAAAGTTTGCTTCAAACTTTTGCTCTTTTAATAAGGGCCGTGTGCTTGTTCCAACCTGACGTAACTTTAACCCTTTCACGCACCCCGTAACCCGATAACGTGATAAGCCGTAGTAACCGCTGTCCCTCAAAGGGTTAAACAGGACATCACCAATCATGATCTTCGCACCTTTGCGTTTGGCGACAGAATATAGCCGTTAGCTAAGAAAAGAGTCTCATGGCTAAAAAAACGGATATCGTGGATTGCACCGCGCGACACTTGGCGGTTTGCGACAGCCGCGGCGATGCGGTTGGCCTCTGTCGGGACATTTTCTCCATGTGCAGGCTGAGCACTCCATTATGGATGAGCGTTTGTGTGTTTGTGTTATTGATTACCGAGTCCAGCATTATTATGCAATGCAAAGCTGATTTAGCTTGTGGTTTTTCTCTGAGGAAAGTCATTACATTTCTCATGCAATCCATCTCAATGAAGGTCATACTGCGAGTTAAGCAACAACGCGGAATGAGCAGTGGGCTCACGTGAACAGTGCGTGTGTGTGTGTGTGTGTGTGTGTGTGTGTGTGTGTGTGTGTGTGTGTGTGTGTGTGTGTGTGTGCGTGCGTGCGTGTGTGTGTGTGTGTGTGTGTGTGTGTGTGTGTGTGTGTGTGTGTGTGTGTGTGTGTGTGTGTGTGTGTGTGTGTGTGTGTGTGTGTGTGTGTGTGTGTGTGTGTGTGTGTGTGTGTGTGTGTGTGTGTGTGTGTGTGTGTGTGTGGGCGTGCGTGTGGGTGTGGGTGTGTATTTGAGCAACCACATGAGTGTTACCGGTAAGGTTAAAGCAGCGGCAACCAGAGCAACCTCTCCCATGTGTAAAACCGACTCACCATTGAGTCCTCTCCGTTAGAGCCTGACATTTTTGGGAATGCTCGTGGGACAGAAGCCAATTACAAAATTCATCATGTGACTGGGCCACGTCAGGAGAAATGTCAGCAGGAAGGAGGCAGCTTTGGAATCATAACAATGGGGGCAGTTTTTATTTAAATGCAAATGATATTCATAAAAAGTATTTGCAATGTCAGGCATTGCAGGGGTTTTTTTTGTGTGTTTTTTTTTTTTAACTGGCATCCAGTTATGTTTCTGCTCCGGTAACTGGTTGCAAGCAGCCACCAGGGCAGCGTATGACGTATTTGGATGGATGACACATGGTGCAGTGCCAACACGGTGGCCATATGGTGGCAATAAAAAGCTGTGCCGCACAACACAAAGTCATCGAAGACGAGACTGGTGATAACATCACATCAAAACAATTGCGGTGCCTGAAGGCGGTGGATTATTCTGTCATGGGATTGGAATGAGACAGGTGTATTTTTGAGGAAGTCGGTTGTGTACAGCACAGAATTTACACTCCTGCGTCACCCTCTGCTCTATCAACATCTCTCATTGCCTCTCCTTCCCCTCTCTCTCTCTCTCTCTCTCTCTCTCTCTCTCTCTGGCTCTGCTGAGAAGGCACGGGCTCAGTTCAGGGGGAGGTTTGGTGTCCCTCAGTGAATTCCTTCAAAGCTTCTCTTCCAACCAGGCAAAGTTTGCTGCATATTTAAAGACAGCATTGTGTCTTCTGCTTCTCCTGCTTAGTGCTTTCACCGAGCTAGCTGTGTGAGCTACGATTGCTCCTGATGTACTGTTGTGCATGTATCGGCGCGTTCGCCTCAACTGTGCACAGCTCCGGATGATTGAGCCGGATTATCTTGTTGCCAGTGTAACAAAAAGCAGATTTTCTTCACTGTTTTGGTTGAAAATCGTTGCGCGCGACATATGGAAATCGAGTAAGGGTTGCGTCATCTCCAACATTCGGCACTCCGGTATAGTCTGAGCATTAGATTGCAAAGGAGTGCCAATTAGACTCTAATCGTATCCAATAAAAGAACTTAATCTAATATTCTACCTTAATAATGATAATAGTGTTTCGTTTTGATTGACGCAGTCAGTCAGAGAGGTATTAATTAATTCATACGTACTTATTGGTTGCAGTCAGTGTCAATCAAAATGTCTTGTTTTTCTCTTTGTAAAGATATCCTATTGGTATCCGATTTTACAGTATGTACTGTAGTTGATGGTGTCGCGGTACACTGACTTGTGGGTTCAGTTCCCACTCACTGATTGGGTGAACGGCAGTGGGAATGCTCTCTCGATGTGCCTTTTGATTGACTGACTCGGGGCTATCGCTCCACTGTGGAGTTTACTTTTCGCCCTGCAGTCAACTGGGATAGTTTGCAGCTCACCGTCCAAGACAGACGGTGCAGGTAATGGATGGGTCCATAGATTTCATACGAGAGAATCATGGTGGGTCTCGTGGTTATCGCATCTGCCTCACAGTTGACAAGTCCCAAGTTCAAATCTAGATTCGGGCTCCTACCAGATACATGTTGGGTTAAGACTCTAGCCGTAACTAATGATTTTGTCATGGAGTCAAAAATACATTGGATGACATTCTAAAAAAAATTGTCCCATCTAAAATATTCTATAAAAAATATTCTAAAAATATTATTTAAAAAATTGTCCCTTCCATGTAAAGAAAAAAAGATAAAATCTAATTTTCATTTTGATATTAAAATAAACACTTAAATAATTAAATGTAAATAAAATGCAAATCCGAAGCAAATACATCAGGAGGGGGTCAAAAGAACCACAAGCAAGAAGGAGAAAAGCATATCTCCGATTATTCAAGAGCTTGACACCTCAAGTGTGTGCCCTTGCCTTTTTTCACTGTCCGCGAACGTGCCATTTTTGTACAATCTCTTCTCTTCCAAAGTGTCACTATGTGAATTTCTCCAAAAACCCAAATTTAAAAATTATACTTGCAGCAGCGAACTCTTGAACTTACAGTCTGCCTGGTGGAGATTTTCTCCTCGGTTGCTAGTTCAGGTAAGTAGAGTTGTCGTCGCGTCATTGTGTCGGCCAGCACACCACTTGGGGCCAGACGTAGAGGAAAGATGACAATGGAGTTAGTGAGGCGGATATGTGAGGTTTTCTGTCTTCTTTGGGTTCTTAGAAGACAATTCTTCTCTCTTTGTGTGTGTCTGTGTGTGTTTGTGTTTTCAAAGAGGAAAAATAATAAACAAACACATTGACAAGAGAAGCCACAGGATAATGCATCTATCAAGAACGCTGTTCAGTTAGCAACATTTACACCATGAAACGTAGCACTTTCTGTTTTTTGATCACATTCCAACAGGCAAAGTGCACCACACACCACATCCATTGGCGGATTGCCGCTGACTAACTGATGGTAACGTGCACTAATTAACATTATTTAAAAAAAAAAACAACACTTGAATAATGCATTATGGTGCAATGGGTAATGGCTAATGCTAACAAAACACTTTCAGTATACTTGTGCGTCGCTACTCACTTTGTCATTGACGTATACACCGGAAAGAAACTGCAGCACACACAAGTGAGTTGCATCTTCTTCTGACATCCATCGTGAGGTGATGTCACCACTCAGGCACAAGTCATGTGAACCGGACTGCTCGAATGACAAATATACCAATGCATACAAAATCAATAAACAGGGCACCAAATTTATAACAATGAACTTATTTCCCCTAAAAGGCCTTTGGCCTTGACTCTTTTTGTATCTTTGGCACATAAACAAAAAAAATCCAGTTCTACACGCTATGACCCAATTAAAACACACGGTGAAGGAATAAAAGCAGCAATGAGGCGGTCGGTAATTATCCGTCAGGGAAGAACGTGAGTTTGAATTATTTGTCGCATCACTGGCAGCGTGACCCTAAAGAGTGACAAGCGCTATTAAAAATGAATGAATGGATGGATTTTGCCGGTGTACCTAATGAAGTGACCACCGGGTCTGTACGTCCCACGTGTGTCCTGACCAAGCCAAGAACAAAACAGATGCTGCTCATGAGGGTTAGCGATGGGGAAAAAAAAAATGTGCCCATTACTAATGCAGCGTATTTATGCCGATGCAGCATTGGAGATCATTTATATGGCGGATGTCATCACCCACTGTTTTGGTGGCGATCTACATGCTCTTTATTAATGATTCCACGGAGAAGCGCAATATGATTTCCTCGGTTCCCGTGTGCGCACGTGTGTGCAGAAAACGAGATTAACATTCGGATCTCACACCTCTGATAGAGCCGCACCCGCGTCATCCAATCACCAGATCATGTCCTTAATCTCACCTTTTCCTCGCTATGCGTGCGCCTCACAAAGTGTGCGCTGGTAACTGTGTGCGCGCACGCGCGGGGGGCCCGCGCATTTGTTTCTTTGCTGGTGTGCGCGATGCCATATGATCCTCTGATCTCTGTTTTGTCACGCATGGCTCCCCCTGACACCTTGGCCTCCCACAAGCACTGAGCCGAAACCCCCGTTCATTTTTACTCCGTACACTCCTCCTTCTGCTCTCTGTCCTTTGCCTCTCCTCCTTCTCTTGCCTCCCTCTCCTCTCTCTTTCTCTCTCTCTCTTTTGTGTATCTACTGATGTGTGAAATTATTCCGGGATGGAGGGATGGATTCCTCCCCAAAGGGCTGAATGGAGGCGTGAGCCTTTCTTCAATAATAGATTGGGGGTGTATGTGTATCTGTCTGTGGTAATAGACTATAGACTAGTTTTAGATAACAAACCATACTCAGGTGGACAGATGATAGCAAATACTTTTTTTTTTCCATCCACAGGGAATAACTTGTTCGATTACAGTAAAGTGGTTGTTGAGTTAAGCTTCAACATAAGCCTGCCAAACTTTTTAATACTGACACACGCAATACTTTCTTGGGACATGAACGTGAAGCTACGACTCATTTCGGGAATCAAACATTAAAATGAATATGTGATTTAGTGGGCAGTCCGGTGGGGTGACTGCTTAGCGCGTCGACCTCAGAGTGCAGAGTTACCGGGTTCGAGTCCAGCTCCGGCCTTCCTGTGTGGAGTTTGCATGTACTCCCCGTGCCAAGTGGGTTTTCTCCGGGTACTCCGGTTTCCTCCCACATTCCCAAAACATGCATGGGAGGCTGATTAAACACTCTAAATTGTCCCTAGGTGTGAGTGTGAGCGTGGAGGTTTGTTTGTCGCTGTGTGCCCTGCGATTGGCTGACAACCGGTTCAGGGTGTCCCCCGCCTAGTAGACGACTGGGATAGACTCCAGCACCCCCCGCGACCCTTGTGAGGAAAAGCGGATCGGAAAATGGACGGGTGGATAGAAAGAGTGCTAGTCGCTCTTAAGATTCAGTTTTATCCTTTTCGAATAATTAAATGATTTGAAATGAAAGGTTAATCGTTTGATTGGCGAGCACTTGTGATGTTATCAGGAGACACCACTAGCTGTGTGATGAAGTGGAGAGAGCTCGTCCCGTGTCTTGCCATCGGTGACACTAACGTGAATGAGAAGATCAAAGCGCATATATATATATTTAAGACCGCCGCCCCAATCGCCGTGCGCGTCGCTATGACAACCGCGCGCGTGTGTGTGTTTGCGTGTGCGTCTGTGTGTGTGTAGTTGTGCTAATGGCGTGATCGATGGCGCAAGTGTGACACAAATGGAGTCCATGATTGCGCTGTACATCGGAAGTGATAAGCGAGACATCTGCTCGAGAAGTGTGATTGTAATGCCCAGCGCGTACGACACATAAAAAAGAAAAACAGCTGATGAAGGACAAAAGTAGTGTTTGTAAGCATCACGCTCCTTTGTGCACTTTAGGCTCTATAAACCTCGTCTCCGGCCTGAAACCGTATGCGTGGCCATGAGGGGGAAAAGTCGAATATTTCATTTTTGCCATCACTGTTGTTTGTAGGCCATTTAACCGATGCCCAGAATTAAAAATACATTCATCATAGTCTCCCGTTTCTTTGCAGAGATACGTTGTATTCTCCTCACATAGGTATTACAAAGCAGGAGATGTGTCTCGGAAATAATTTACACCAGAGGGACGATCTTAAATGTCAGCTAGCAGACTGTGGAAAACTGCTACGGATCCATTATGGAAACTCCGAATGATACCGGGGAGCAGACAGGCAGTTTTCGGGGCCTCTGCTGTTTTGAAGGGTGTCCTTGATTTATGACTTTGATGCGAGACTTGCTAATGTCCAACTCGCTCTGGCACCAGGCCGCGAGAAGCTGACACACTCCATTTTGTCAGCCGTGTCGGAGCCAAGATAAAAGAAGCGTGCTTTTTGGAAAACTTACAGAAATGTTCATTTTTAGAATATAAAGGATGTGGCGATCATGCACAGGTTTTATAGTATTGCCGTGTGTGTGTGTGTGTGTGTGTGTGCGTGCGTGTGTGTTTCCCAGAGCGTGCCCAAGGCGTCAACCTCTCCAGTTGACATTGAGAACTCTGCTGTTACCGTTTACCAGTGTAAAGCAATTTAATGAGAGGGCATAGAAGCCAAAACACTGACATGCAAACGCACACATGCTCAAGTGAATTCACACACACACACACACACACACACACACACACACACACACACACACACATGCGCAGACACACAACCTATATACGCAAAACCATGGTATGTTTCTCGGCTCCTTATGTTGATTCCTCTTCTTTTGTTTTTAATCCTCCTTCCTCTGTCTTTTAGGTTGAGAAATATTTTATGTTTGGAGAGCGCCAAGTTATAATCACTAATTAGTCCTCCAGGCTCTCTATCTCCCTCTTAATCTGTATCTTTCCATCTATTTCTATTTCTCTCTCTCTCTCTCTCTCTCACAGTGAGTCACACATAGCCCAATTAACACCCAGCGTCAGCTTGTGTCTGTTTTGACTTTCTATTTCTCCTCCAACTTCAAACATTGTCTCTGCCCCGCTGACCTAACTGGCAGCAGAACCCAAACACAGCTGCAATGCAAAAAAACCCAAACATCAACAACAACAACAACAAAAACCCAATAATTAGATTAATTAAATTCATAGGTGCAAGTTCCTTGTGGGCATGTGTAATTAACCCACAAGCCTTAAATTTGACTGTTCACTGAATGTGTTAATGGGGTTTCGCAGATTGCTTGGATCGTTGTTTCAGTGGTTCTCACTGCAGTCCACAAGGGGCTGGGGATTCACCATTCACCGGTCCTCCCCTTCCCTCCCCTCCCCTTCCTCACATTCTGCTCCTGCTCTATTTTCTCCGTGTGGCGCAGACCCTCTATTTATCTTGCCTGCTTTAATTTGACACAAAATATTGTTAACTGGAGACACAGAGATATATTAAACCGTGGGAATGTGTGACTGCGAGTGTGTGGGTGTTGTGCATGCATGAGCCTTGACTGGGCTTGTGTGTACCTACGCCTGTGTGCAACTTTGTGATTCAGGTCTCTGATATACTCTGAGTCCAACCACACACACACACACGCACACACACAGACACACGCACGCACAAAAAAAAAAATGTCCAGCAGTGTGCTCTAATGAGAAGTCAGACTGTTCAGTGGATAGGATCTGTTTTGTATCCGTAATGTCTCCACATACAACCTCTGTATTATCTAAGTCCTTTGTAAATTAGATTTAATTCATGGGAGACGGATAAAACATTCAAATGTGCACGGAGATCATTGTGCCCCCATTGCGAGTACCTGCTCGGTGTGTGTGTGAATGTGCGGGTGTCCTGAACACTTTACAACTTTAATAACTTTCCACTCATCAGACACTGCAAGTCCAAGTTATTCTCGGCAATATAATGAAACGTGTGCACCCGTAAAATACCAGCGCACTATATCGGTATCAGTTTAAATCAACCCATGCAGCAGATTGAACCCCCCCAAAAATCTGGATAGGTCAAGATTCATTGGTACCGTGCGCGGCGCGACGGATACAATAAATTGAAACTCGTTGCGAGAGACATGCTGGTCGTCATCCTGACTACTGTTGAGCAAGTCACACGCCACCCAAAGCACAGTTTTGCTTTCTCCCGCAGTGTACTTCTCAGGTTGAACGGTGTTTTGTTGCATTTACATAACTTACGAAGAGTCGAGCATTCAAACCAGACCGCCAAATCCAATTTTTGTGGTCATTGTTCGAGATAGCGGTGAAGCAGGCGTTGAAGACGACTTCCAAAGAAGGCAATCGAGTTTCGTTCTCGCTTTGCTGCCATTCGGTTTGCCTCTTCGCCCCTGCGCCGTCCGTCTTCCTTCTCATCGTCCAAAAACATCTGCAGTATGTTAGAACAGCGACTCCCGACAAATCATCCCGTCCCGCTTCATTCGTGCGGAAAGTATTATTTATTTACAGCACATATTTTTGTTTGTCTATGTCAGTGATGTGTAGTGACAGGCAGAACAATGAAATGCGCTTCCACTCGACGACACATCCAATGAACCTGTTGTCATTCATACAACAGAACAATAACTTTTGGTTCAACTCAACAGGGTCCGGATTTCATACCGCAAATAAATTTGAGAATCAAGTGAGATGGTATAATGTACTTTTTTGTCACATATTTGGTTGGGGTCGTGCCCTGAGATGTTTTTTTTTTTTTTTAAATTATAAAATTTGAGCTTTGGCAAACTAAAGGTTAGGGAATGCTCACTGCAAAAAAATGGTGTGTTTCATTGACTCCATTTTGTTTTGTCAAGTGGCTGCAAAGAATAGAATCATCTGGGTCGAGATACATTTTTTGAGTTGTTGTAATGTCCACTTCACAAATATGTATCTGGATCCATGTGAACCACTTGAAAAAGAGAGTTAATTCAAAAGCTCCATTTGTAAAAATTTGACAGGACACTGGCGCCGCTTTTTTGTGGCGTGAGTCACATGGATGGATCCGTCACCTTCAGTAATTTGCTGAGCTATGTATCCTCCAAGGGCAGCGAAGGACAGCCGAATACCAAAGTGAAAACCTTCCCGTTTTCAAAATATGCACCATTCACTAAACACACAGTAAGACTGAGACTATCTTATGCTACCGTGACTAACTTGTTCTCCCAACACTATCCCAAGAATGGACCCCACATTTAGATGGATTGTAAATATATTGTTTCCCATGTTTACTCGCCGAGTGAAATATTGTGTTTGTGTAGCGCGGCCGTTTTCAATTTTGCAGGCGGTATCTGAACGGTTCCACTCGGGAGACACGCAGTATTTGTCCAGAGTGTTCTCCCATCAAATGGCCGTTCTACTTGGTGTCACATATTTCTCAGTCTGCCCATCTCTGTCCTCCCTTTTGCTCCCTCTTCCTCCACTCTCATGCTGATGTATGAAATGTCTACTCCCATACGCAGGGTGTTTGTAACAGTCAGTGTAATCAAATTTCACTGATTCCTTGGAGATTAAACCGTGTGTGCGTGCGTGCGCGCACGTCTGGGCGCGCGTGAGTGTGTGTGTGTGCGTGCGAGAGCTTGTTGGATATTAGCTGTGTATCAGGTCTGAATTGTATTCCTGCAGTGTCATTAGTCTAAGACTAGCTCAGCTGTAATAAAATATCCATCATCTTGTTCTCTAAGGAAGAAGAGCTTCGCGAATGACAGCGATGCTGCATTTGCATACCGCCGGTGCATGTATTTAAATTTTGACTGTATTGTATAAAGCGGTAGGTGGGCGGGAGATTGATAAACACTTTTCCAAATGAGAGCATCTAATTTGTATCTTGGCCAAATAACAACAACAAAAAAAGATTCATTCCTGTCTTTGGGTTTTTGACAGGTGAATATTTTGAGCACAAAATCTTTGCTTGCTCCAAGAAAGGAAGCACTACAATTACAAAGTGGCACCGCTACATATCATTGCGGCCACTTGGCAGCATATGCACTGTATGTTCTGGCAGAGTCTGTTTTTTTTTTTTGTAGCTTGCTCTCTCGAAAGACTTAACATTGTCCAATACGCAAGACCAGCGTCAATATTAGTGTTAAATGGCTGCTCATAACGTCCACGCGGAATTCAAAAGACACACTCCATTGCAGTCCCTACAGGGTGGAAAGTTACCCTTCCAGGATATAACTGATGTCCGACACTTTTTTTTTTTTGCTCTCCAAAAGTGCATTAAATTTGAGCAATTATTAACCGAGTGTGCAGCGACGATGAATTGCGTTTCATGGATCAGGTTGAAGCAAACAAAGGTTGTGATGGCTCCCATACCGGCGACTATTATGCAGTAGAAAGCAGCGCCACTCCTGTCTGACAGTAAAAACGTGGTTTTCTTTCCACAACCCTCCTATTCTTTATTTATATACACATATCTTACATCATGTTTAAAGATAGCTCGCACACTTTGACACCCACTGCATGAATCACAGTACTTAAAGAGAGGGTGATGACACCAGGCTCTACTTTGTGCAGTGCATCATCACCGTGCACACACCGCACTTGCAGTGAAGAGGAGTCCTTTCAGATGTGTACATTGCATTATTATTTATTTCTTTTAATGTATTTACGGCCTTGCATATGTTCATCGAAGATAATCATTTCTGTCTGCGTATGCGTTTTTGTCTGCGGCGCAGCATTACAACTTGTCATTCGGGGGACGCTTTCATCCATACAAACATCAAACAATGCCCGGATTCTGCTGACTCCTGATTTGTGGTTAAAGTCAACACGTCGAGCAAATTAGTATTCCGGGATTAAAAAATGATGTATTTAGACAGTGATAAACATTACCGTCATAAACAGTTATTGCTGATATAAAAGTGACAGCGATTCCACAAGCTGGAAATCATCAGAGCTGGAAGTGTGAAAGGTTTATCGCATTTTTCAGTACGATGAAAGAATGAGAGTGGGGGCCCATAGTAACGCTCTATTCAGTTCCAGCGCAAGGATTCGTCCTTGGCAAAGACGCATCACGCTGAGCACGAGTCAGTCAACAGAACTCGCTTGATAACCTGCAATGTTAGCTTTTCCTTCTGATTGGTTTGACTCCACCCGACTTGCTCCCGGCACGGAGCCGCCCGGTTTGTTGGCAGAAGAGAAGATGAACTCGAGCTACTTGTACTGTATATCTGTATAATGATGCTTGTCTCTCCTAGTTTGTTTTTGAGGCCCCGAGTATAATTAAAAATGCATGGCTTCAGCATGGGGGCGATGCAACCCCCACTCCCTTTACAACAACAACACACAAACGACATGAAATCTTTATTTGTCAGAGACGAGTGCAATTGATTTTTGAACGGCGAGAGACGCGAACGCCACGTGAGCTCTGGCACTCCGCACCCGTTTGTATGTTCCGCAAGTGTGATTGAGCCCAGGTCGGCACGCATCTATCGATACCCACCCAGACAGATCACGGCGATTGAGCAGACAAAACCTAAGGATCACAGCAGACACCCATCTTTCAAATGTATTCATTAAACTCCCAAATGCTCCCCTTAACGAATGTAATTAGAATATGGTAATGAGAGAGGGTTGAACCGGGGAGTGTTGCATTACGCTCAACAGCACACAGCCAGGACGGGAGAGACAAATAGAAAGGGAAACACAGTCAAAGGCTGAGAGGAGAGAGAGGAACCGAGAGACTGACTGACAGGGTGCCAATTTGTGTCTTGTTGTAAACAAGTATTTATGCCAATGAGAGGTGCCACACGCTATTTTTTTTTTCCCATTCATTCTCCCTAACCATCGGTCGGCGACCCTACTCAATAACAATCGCGTCCGCAATAGCAAAGCGCAGGCCCCGGAGAGCCGCGTGACTCACCCTCAAGTTGAGGCATCGGGGGGGGGGGGTTAACGCAACCACCGGAGACCTTTTCATCCAAACCCTTTCGCCCCCGCCTCCCGCTGCCAAACACCCATCCATCATTTTTGACTTTCAAACCAACGTCTCAGCGAGCGCACACTCTCCCGCTTGACTTAGTGAGAAATTTTGAGGAGTCTGACAGTCTTTATTCAAGACACCCCCCGGCACGGCAGGGGTCCCGGCATTGTGTTTGACACCGCACACCTGTTGCCGTCTTTGATGTGTTCATCCCCCACTGCGGAGAGAGATGGGCGGTTGTTCTCCTCAAATGCAAATAGAAGATGGAAGGTAGCGGAGAGGGAAGGTGCGTAAGAGAATCTTGATTGATGTTCCCTCGGTAGATTAGGGCGGCCTCTCCTAAGTCTCCACTAAAAAAAAAAAAAAAAAGTTTGAGATACTTTCTGTACAGTGAGTGAGTGCGGCAAACTTCACCGCGGGGTGATGAAAGGCACACAAGACGGCAGGACGGACGAAAGGTAAAGAGGTCTGGCCAGAAGGCGAACCGGCGGAGGGAGAGTGACAATGTCATCATAAACCTGTCACTTAGGTGGACAGAAGCCACTTCATGGATTCTTCCGAGGCCCCCGTGTGTGTACGTTGGCGAAGACCCGTGTACCTCAGCATGCATTAGTTATGACATGGTCACTGTGTTGTGTACCTGCTCATGTCTCTTGCGGCGTGATGAATGCGATGCGCGTGACTCTCGCCGACCAGGTGACAGGGGTGAGCCTCAGCTGAAGGTCACATTTCATCCTCCGGTGACTGGCCAGCACTAAATACTGGGAGGTGTGCACATGCTGCATTTTGAACCACTTTTAACAGGCAACTTTTAACACTGTGGACTCTATGATGGCCTTTTATTTCCACCGCGCTTCCTTTTTTTGGATCATTTTGTCTGTTTGACATACTAGATTTGTACAACATTTAGTGGATGAATCATACAGTTTGGGTAAGAAGGGTTCAGCCTAGGACTCACTACTTAAAAATGTCATTTTTCTTGTGTGTTTTCTATCCGATTGCGTCATTCATTACTTTTTGTGCAAGGGACCAATTTCATGTCGTATTCTTAGTTTCCAAAAGAGGCTTTTAATGGCTTACTGCACAACAATGGAGCAAATTAATGATGCAATTTTGATTTTAAGAAGTGGAGATACCCTCTGCTGACCATGGAGAAGAATTAAAAACTCGCCCTGCTGGCTATAGAAAGACCGTTTGCAATGTAAGAAAGAGAAAAAAAAGGTGGCACGGAGAAGGTATAAGATGTTAATTCTACAGGTTGGTTCACAACCTGCCTTTGTGATAACAAACTGACATTAAAAGTGTTTTTAAAAAACACTCACTGAATAGATATTTTATAGTACTAATGACAAGAAATTATGTTAGTTACATGTATGCAGTAAAAGAAGCAAAGAAAGAATAAAAATAAGAAAATCTTAAAATGACAGACTATGTCGGTATGTGGCCAAAAAATGGCTATGCACACGTGTGTGTGTGTGTGTTTCTGTGTGTGTGTGTGTGTGTGTGTGTTGCCCAGTGCGTGATGAGGTGTTTATATGATAAACACAAAGCAAGCTTGGGAGGAATTCTGATCAGGGGCTTTGCAACAGTTGTTATGGAAACAGCATTAAGCAGCTGTATTAGCCAGTGGAGGTAATATAGAGGCTGTTGAAACTAACAAACAGTGGCGAGCACGGCAGTTTGGGAATATAATACAAACTACACATTATTGCTCTGGTGTACAATAGCCTTGATGAAATTTTAATTGTGCGGCTAGAACAGAACAAAATGATCCGTGTCGTAATTCAATGTCTGCCTATCTTTCAGTTTAAGAGCTTCACATATTAATTAACCAGGCCAGAGGAATGGAGTGCAAACAAGACATTATTGGACTAGTTTACAACCAACATAGAATCATTAATGTCAGCGGGAAGTGGAACATAACTTGGACTGTTTAGTTCTGGCCTTACAACAAAGTGCTGACTTCTGAGCTTCTGGGGGGAAAAAAAACAAAAAAACCCATTGACATGTTGATTTATTTAATTATAACAGAGATACAATGGTTATCAAAAGTCTAGACACCCCTGTTCAAATGCCTGGTTTTTGTAATTTAACAAAAAGGAGTCCACCACGAATCTTTTTCCTACATCTCAATTAAAATATTTAAAAAAAAAAATAAAAAGGAAATAAATCTTGGATGTGGTTGTGCGGGTGTACTCTGATGGTCGAATGCTTTTCCTGACATTAGTGTGGTCACATTGTACAGCACAAGTCATGGTCCACACAGACCTTGAACAGTATCAGATTGTATCGGAAACATAACTGTCAGGATAAGGCTACAAGGAATTTCCAAGGCGTTGAATTTAACATAAAACACAGTCAAGACAGACATCGTCAAAAAGAGCAAAATGTGGCACAGCAGTGACATGACCAAGAAATGGACATCCCTCTAAAAAAAATGGATGAAAAAAAAAAACTAAGGTAGACACAGTCAAGAGGCTGACAGCAACATGGAAGGAACTGCAGCAATTTCTGGCAAGTCCTAAACATTTAACCTGGAAGCAAAAAAAAAAACCTACCAGCAAACGTCCACTGCAACAGCTGAACTTTATTTGTTTATACTGAATTTTAAATATACGTCACAAAACCTGGCATTATGAACACGGCTGTGTAGACTGTTGAGGGCCGCCATAAAGTGACATGAGTGGATAATGGCACGTCCACTGAGCGGCTTTCAATAGATTATCGATCATATAAAGTCAATCCGTCCGCCAATGTGGGTTTTGCATATGAAAGCTGAGTGTGAAATCTGCGCTGAGCAAATTGCTGACGTCAGATCGCAGAGAAATCTGAATCAGAGGTTATTACAGATACGATACCAATCCCCATCAGATATTTTCAAGGTTCATTTGGTGTTGAGAACAAAGGCCAACATCGCCCAACCTCCCTGAGTAACGCTAATGCAGTTCTTTGCTCGATATACGTAAACAGGAAAAGGGCAAAAATGGACTCTGGCTAAAAGGAAAAATCAGTGTGCCGCCTCGTCATCTCCATAAAATAAACAGTTCAATGCCAAATAACGTGTGTGGCGAGATGGAGCGTCAGCCTTCGTTTGAGGTGCTGCTATGGAATGGATGTGACAGTTCCAGTTTACAGACAACTCTGTTTTCCCCTGATATCTGCCAGGGTGATGCTCGTCATTAGACTTCAAAACACACATACACACATGCGTGCGCACACACTCATACGCTCACACAAGACACTCTCGCCTGTGGCCAGACCCTTAAACGGAATCCCCCCAGGGAACGCTCCTGCATAAGTCTCTTGCAGTGTAGGCGACCAACCGAGCCGCCCCCTCCTTCCTCCTGGGGAAATATGCCCCGGGTTTGGGAGTGTGTGCGCGTGTGTGTGTGTGCGTGTCTGTGTTTGCATGCGTGCAAATACGAGTGCTTTTTTTTTGTACATGCCATCCATTTCTTGGAGGTAGATGGCCTCTTCCAGACCTGAGTGGGTGGCTGATTTCCCCACTTGCATCGCTCGCAGTCTAGCTTCCCACTCATGATCCCAACTTTGTTAGATACAGTATTGCTTAAGTAACTCTCTCTCCCAGTCTCTCCCAGTCAATCTCCTACTGACACATCAGAATGTGGCAGGGCGGGGGGGGGCATGTAGTCAGCCGGGCCTGCCGGAATGCATTATAGTGTAGATTCACGTCGACGTGCAAAATAACTAGGTTTATGGAGTAGATCCCCAGAGAGCGATCCTTTCTGTCCCAGAGTCTGGCACACACATGCAAACACACAATCACACACACTTAGAGTATTCCTGAAGGGTCAGTGTGTCGCTAGGCTTGCTGCAGCATTCCATCACTGGCCGTCCGTCGGGACAATAACGCCGACTTCCGGAGGATCGACCTTCAAGTCTCACTTATGTCACCCTTCACATGGGTGTGGTGTGTGTGTGTGTGCGCGTGCATGTTGGTGAAGGAGAGCGGCGTTTCGTGGACGTGTGTGGGTGTGTTTTAGAGTGTGTGTCAGGCTGGCGTTTCAGCTGACTCCTCTGTTTCGGGCTTTTTAATGGCTCTTATGGGGCAGGCCTTTAATTGCAAGTCTCTCTCTCCCTCCTTCGTAATCCTCCCATCCTTCTGTCTCTCCCAGCCTCTTGTCTCCACTCTTGCCACCTCTCTCCCTCCCGCCTCCCACTGGCTGACAGTCACTAGGGGAGCCCCCAGTGCCCGGCCGGAGCTGTGGAGGCCGTACAGCATATTGACTTGCTGCAGAGTGGTTTGGGAGGAGGAGAGGTGGCTGCTTGTCACCACTAATGAATAGATGCATAAATGAATGAGGTGCTCTTTGTATGCAAGCGTGTGCGCGTCTGGCGAAGGATGAAAATGTGAACGTGAGTGTTGGCGTGTGCGTTTTCAAACCCAGACTCGGTCGGCCCCGTGCAATTTGCTGTAACTCGGGCAGACAGACATTAACAGTTGGCAGATTGATGGCGATAATAATTAATGGTGTGATGGCAGCCTGTCCCTCGCACATACACAGACATACACACAAGCAGGCACAGATACATGTATGCAGGGGGAGGCGGTGTGGGGGGGGGGGACGTGGCAATAGAACCGAGGATACTAAAAACAATACTGTTAAGTGCCAGCACCCTCCATCTTCTCTCCCCCCCACCATCCATCTCATCTGGTCAGCTCGGAGCTGGAGTGCTCTCGTGCCAAACTGGGACAAATAACCGAAAAAACACACGCATGCACACGCGAGGACGAGGCAGAGCGGAAGAGGAGGTCTGGAGTAGAGATGGATGATCTGAGGGGGCAGTTGAAGGAGGGCTGGATTTTTGATGTGTTCTTCACTATTGCTTTGCGCCACATTTCACAACACTGATTGCCTTAAGAGGACAATTTACATTTCATAGGCCTGCACAACAAGTGGGTGAGAAGGGAGTCGCGGATAGGGAAACAGACAACGGCGTTTAAAGTAGCAGGGAGTTTACTCGGTGAAGGAAAAAGGCAGTGTTGTATCTCTGTGTGAGGCTGTTTTTCCTTTACTCTCAGTAAAACACACCTGTAAGACTGATTTATTTTTCCTTCCTGGGCTTTACCTGTGGAAAAAGAAATAGTGCGAATAGGTCGGCCGAGGGGATGAAAGGAGAGCCGGAGGAATTAGGAATCAAGTTATGAGCCGACTTTATCGGACGGGGAAGCTGCCAAACTGCGAAAAAACAAGGAAAACTTTTCCTATTAATGCACTCGCTCAGCTATGGTGTACGTGCGCGCGTGTGTGTGGGAGAGAGAGTGTGCGTTCTTGTGCGTTTGTGTTGTTGGCCTTTCCTCACCGGTGGAGGCAGGCATCGCTGTGTCTGCTGCTGTGATTGGTTGCTAACCCTGAGGGGTCAGTGCTCAATGTCTGTCTCCTGACTGGCTGCCTCTGTGACCAATCAAGCGCCTCGACTTTACCGTGGCAATCCGAGATATTCTGACACCCGCGCGCGCAAACACGCACGCGCTCTCTGTGGGCATCAGCAGGTCATCTGGAAATACCTGTTATGTTTTATCTGCTTGTGACACAGCGTGCACACACACACACACACACACACACACACACACCCAACACACACACGGAAAATATATATACAGTAACCTTTCTGTCTTGCCTTTGTCTCACCAGGAGATTGCTGCGTATCTCATCACTTTTGAGAAACATGATGAGTGGCTGACGACATCGCCAAAGACCAGGTGAGGATAGAGCAGACAGTCTCTTCACACACACACACACACACGCACACACGCGCGCACACGCGCGCACACACGCACACGCGCGCACACACGCACGCGTGCACACAAAGGGTGACTCTGTCAGCAGGTGATTCATTGTTGTTTTAATCCCTACGACCGAGTGACTGTTTGATTAAAGCACTGGAGGTGTGTGTCTCCAAAGAGTCCTCCTGATGGGCTGCTCTACATGTACAGAACGCTCTCCAACACGGTCGGACTGCAAAGCACCTAGTCAGCTGGAAATGGAGTATTAATGAATGTAAATGTATTAGGCTAACTGATGTATAATTCAGACATAAAGGGGGGCCGAGGGGTCCAAGGGTGGTGCGCACGTGTGTGTGTGTGTGTGTGTGTGTGTGTGTGTGTGTGTGTGTGTGTGTGTGTGTGTGTGTGTGTGTGTGTGGGTTGGGTGGGTGTGTGTGTGTGTGTCTGCGTACAGGCATGCATGCGTGTGAACAGGGATTTATATGCTAAAACTGAATATTCATCGTTCTCACTGAACCCCGCGTAGCTCATTTCCTAGAGTATGGTGAACAGGAAGAGACCATCCGAAGAAGAATTCACCAAATTGATGTTTCATTCAAACGGCGATAGGAACATCCCCTTAAAATGGCAGTGTGGTGGATGAGCTTATAACATGTCCGACGGACAATTGGTTCACCCGTTCCAAAACCGTGCATGTTAGGTTGATTAAAGAATCTGATTGTGATTGCTTGTGTGTCTACATGCGCCCTACGATTTCCTGGCCTCTCGCCCATCGTCGTCAGCTGGGATGGGCTCCAGCTCAGTCACTACCCTAATGAGCGTAAGTGGTCCAGAAAATGGATGGATGGACTTTCATATTTTCAATACTGTAAAGGCTTTTGATATACCGTACTATATACGGTACATTTGTCCTACAAAATTTGAGTGAATAAAATCCACAAAGTTGAATGTGTGCACTTTGCAGACATTGCACACAGTCTGAGGCTTGCTCCCCCTCCGCCCCTCTTTTTGGCTAGTTTGTTTTCACGCATTCACTATACAGATGGGAATAATTGTTTTTGTATCAGATTTTTTTTTTTTTAATGTAGACAGATTTCCTCCTCAAAAATGTATTTGACCGACTGAAGTGAAGAGTAAAGAGTACAATGATGGATGGATGGACGGAATATTTAAATCTACTTAATTCTACGACCTTAATCGTAACAAGATATCTTGGGCATTTTGTTGCTCCCATCGTTGTGAGAACAGTTTAATTGCGGAAGAGCTTACACCTCAGCCCCCTCAAAAACCAAAACTTAAGTCTGTTTTACAACAGATCTTGCAAACTAGTCTCTTCAGAGCTGTAACCAAAATCTGTCAAGAAGCTTCGGCATTTTACACACAAGACAACGGAGGCGGGATATTGCTGCAAATCTGTTTGCTTTTATATAGCGCTACAGTATCCCACAGGTGAATAATTACCATTACATAGATGATGTGGTCTGTTCTTCCACTAGTGTGATGCACTTGTCATGAAAATGTTCCACCCCGCCAAGGTCAACAGAAATGATGCACTTTTTTTTTTATGCTTGGCTCATATATTTAGTCACTCCTTGAAGCTTAGACATTTTTTTAAATGCAGAACTGAACCGCACATTTTCATCATTCTTCCTCTAATTTGCAACTTTAACAGAGGCGCATCTTTGCTTTGCTTGATGAAAGTAAAAGCCTATTTTGACAGATTACAACTATTTTCACATGTAGGCAAAAAATAAAAGTACGGAAATTTGAAAAAGCCGTCATGAAGTATTTGTACTCAGTTACTTCCCACCACTGGTTATAGTGCCTGTTTATTATAGAGAGAGGGCATGATGGGAGTGAAGAAGTAGTAGAGGAAAAAGTCAAGTAAGTGCAGCAGTCACCTCATGGCCCCATTTGTGATTACTGATGCCACTGAGAGCCTGAGGCCATACCTCTGTGCTCCCATTGTGCGAGCTGAAGGACTCCTCTCAGGAGCAGCCTGAGGCCGGCAGCGCAGTTTATGTTGCGGATGGATTTCTCATTGATTGGTTGTGCAGCCGTATCGCCTCAGCTTCCCAGCAGCCGCAGCAGCAGCAGCAGCAGCAGCAGTCGTATTGGTGTTATTGAGCAGCAGTTAGATATAATCCCATTTATACATGACATGAGGCGCGATTAGAACAGATTACACCTAATCCCATCAGATGGGAAGGAGCTCAGCGAACGGAGACGGTGACATTTATGTGGCCGTGCCGCTCTGCGCGTGTTTGTATCCACGCCGGTGCGCCCCATTGCTAATATTAAGACAACAATCGATGACCTTCATTTCTCCTCTCAGTGGAATCCAAGTTCGCCGTAGCGACTGTTAGCTCGTCTCGCTCGTCTGACGTCTTCTCGCCTCCTTCTCTCCTCCCTTTTACCGGACACACTCAATAGCCCACTCTGTCTCTTTATCTTTGCCTTCTCTTTTTCCACTCTCCTCCCCTTGCCTTCTCTGTTTTCGCTCTGCTACACCGTGGAACGGTGGAAAAGCTTTTTATATCCCACACGTCACAGACCAGTTACAATCAATAGCATTTATGTCTGCTTGAATCGGAGGGTTTGCCAGGAGGACAGGCACGGTCCTCACACACGGACATGAACATGTATACACACACACACACACACACACACACACACACACATTTGATCTCATCCATCGTCTCCATAACATAATTAGAATCAGCAGCCCCGAGATGACTCACACGGCGAGAGACAGAGACCAAACTCATCTTTGATCGGAAGGTGGGGGTCTCCACTCGGCTTCCAAGCTGGCAGGCTCACCCCCCCCAAAACAGAACAGATTTGCGGTGTCAAAGAAAATCAGTTCAAAGCAAATTCAATTTTACTACACACTGTGCGCGGCGTAAATTGCAATCATCCCAGTCCATATGTGCCCACGTCAAACTCGAGGCGAGCGCGGCGTCGTGAAGGGAACGGATGAGACGGGAAGATGAGACTGAGAGGGAAGCGATGAGAATGGAGGGACAGAGTCAAGACAAAATAAAGAGATGGTCTGATAAGAGGGATAAAGACTATATGTGTTTGTGTGCACACTTGTGAGTATCTGTTAGTTTATTGATTGTTTCTGTTGTCACGAGATAAGGCAAAGATGCATTTTCTGCACCAATGCCCCCTCCACACACACACATTGACACACACACACACACTTGTCCTTAATGTTATAGGAGAATGATTGATTGCTGAGCAGCAGGTTTGACATTGAGCGCGGAGAACACATGGCGGTAGGTCCCGCCATCTGTGACATTGCTATAGTGTCTCTGTCTTCTCATGCATATGTTCACCTGCCGTCGGTGTGCGCCGGTGTGTACATTAGAGGACATTCATCCCACCAGCTTCACTATATGGACCCAAATACTAGACTGGAAAACGCTCGTTGCAAATTGGATTCGTTTGCCTCTCCGCAGCGACAACAGCTTCGTCTGGGATGACGACAACATTTTGGGTTAGGTTTGAATTTTGTCCATTCATACAGAAGAGGAAGAAATTGGTCAAGTTCTCCAAACTGGCATGGCAAAGTTTGATACATGGAAGTGTTAATCATGTTTGAGTAAGATGACGAATTAAGTTTCAAATGGAAGTGATGACTCACTTTCTAGGACCAGGTCAGTCAGGGTCCCAAATATGTCCACACCATGTTCTCAGTAATGAGCCATCAAGGTCAGTAAGGTTTGAAAAAGGACTGACCTCCAATCTAAAGTGTAATATTTCTTCTATTCTATTTCTCTTGGCTGCACTGCTTCCAGTATGAATTGGACTTTTTTTTTTTTTTGTGCAATCAGATTTCCGCTTCACTGTGTGCCATGTCAATCTTCCAATAGTGCTCCAGTCAATGTACGCAGCACAGTAATGTGCTGTTAATCCAATTTTTTTTTGGGGGGGGGGGGATAATATTGTTGCTTTGGTTTCTATAGTTACGACCTGACAGTGGTGGTAATGAAAGATAAAGAAGTACCCATTGGAGGCCCAGGCGCTGAATTCAGGACCCGCCACTGCATATATCCTACCTCCTATGTGACATTTAACCCTTTCAGGGACAGCGGTTGCTACAGTGGGCATGCTTCTCATGGTCATCAGGTTACAGGGTGCATGAAAGAGAATATCTACTGATATCCTCTTATTTCTCAGTCAGCTTCATCAACTCGGTGTCGAGCATAGCCGCTTTCACTGCATTCGCTGTAAAGCGGCGCGTCAGAGCAATAACCCGCGCCTTCCAGACGGAACTCGCAGAAGACGGACACCGCGCGTTTGTACAACTGATGCGATTACCCCATTAAAATAATGAAATGCGCGGCGAGGTCAGTGGAACAGAGGCAATTGCTTTCGACACAATGAGATGAGGACAGTGAGGCCCATGTGTTGAACGCTTTGATCGCAACCGGTGGCGTTCCAACTCTGATAGTGGTTCAAACACCAAAGGGAATTTCCCAGGACACTGAGATGAGATAAAGCGGTAAAAGAAAATACAAATCTGACTTTGATGGTAAGTTGACCCCAGTCTGAGGAGTAACTACGGCAGATCTTTGTTCACCTCCATTGTTGTTGTTTGTTGGTGTGTCTTGTTCGGACCGATGTAATTTTGGCTCGGTATTCACATTGTTCTTCGCGGTACTATTTTGAAGTGTTAAGCTGAGGCTAAATGAAATGAGTGGAGCCGTAGTGCGTGCAAAGTGGCATAAGGGGGCTAGTCCAACCTCTCATTAATTTATTGATTAATAGATGTGTCTTCATACTTTTTGGGATATTGAATGTAGGGCTGCAACTAACAAATCATTTGAGAATCAATTCATCTGTCGATGAATTGATGAATAAGATTTTTTAAAGCTTTTTTGTGGGTTTTTTTTGCATGCCTTGATTAAAAAACATGACAGTATTTCAAACACAGAAATTACCTGTGATTTGGTTACTGGTTTCGTACATCAGCATCTACAAAATTAGGCAAAAATGTCGGTCATTGCTAGTTAGCAAGTCTGCCTAACAGTGCAGAGGTGAAGGGTTCAATCCCGGCTCCGGCCTTCCTGTGTGGAGTTTGCATGTTCTCCTCGTGCCTGCGTGGGTTTTCTCCGGGTCCTCCGGTTTCCTCCCACATTCCAAAAACATGCATGGCAGGCTGATTGAACACTCCAAATTGTCCCTCTGCACTGTGAAGTCGACGTGCTAACCACTAGACTACCGGGCCACCCCTTATAATACATTCGATGTCAATTAATCGATTAATTGTTGCTAATTGTATGTATATAGCATGGGCTCAGAAGTTAATGCTTGTCCTGTGTTAATGGATGGACCTACTTAAATATTAACACACAGGGCCGTCTCCATCGCATCTGTGCATGTTGAATTTGGGAGAGTGACCTTGACATTCTTTGCCAATAACACTGGATCGTTTCCACGTCACTGAGCAATGAAATGCTGACAATATCAAAGTCATCCCCATGTTGCGCAATATTTATACTCTTCCATCAAACTAATTCGCACATCTCGTGCCCCCACTTTGCTCTCCACCTCCAAACAGGCCTCAAAATGGCTCCATGATCCTCTACAACCGCAAGAAGGTGAAGTACAGGAAAGATGGATACTGCTGGAAGAAAAGGAAAGACGGGAAGACCACCCGAGAGGATCACATGAAGCTCAAAGTCCAGGGTGTGGAGGTGAGAGGCCGCCATGAAGAAGAAACACGTCTGTGATCTCTTTTTGTGCTGAGTTGTGCTTTGCTGCCAATCCAATCCATTCCGTTAGTCACTCCTTCACTCCTTGTAGACGCACGCGTGTAAACGCGAGGGCGCGCATGCTGGAGCCACCGGGCTGAGAGCAGTCTACCCGTGTGCAGTGTGTGTGTGTGTGTGTGTGTGTGTGTGTGTGTGTGTGTGTGTGTGTGTGTGTGTGTGTGAGAGAGAGAGAGAGAGAGAGAGAGAGAGAGAGAGAGAGAGAGACGTCCCCCTCGTTGCTCTCCCTGCTCCTGCCCCTGTCCCTGCTCTCTCTCTCTCTCTCTCTCTCTCTTTCTGAAGGATAAGAGCGCGTTTGGCCTGCAGCCAGGAATGATGTCAATGCCTTCTTCAGCAGAACAGAGAGGGGTATCGATCCAGTCTCAAGGCAGCGTCTGTGCGTGCGCCCGCGTGTGCGTGTGCGTGCTTGAGTCACATCAGCCAGCTCAAAAATTGATTATTCAGCAGGAATGTACCAAGAGGTGAGAGCGGTGAGCATGCATGTGTCAGAGAGAGAGAGAGAAAGACGGGAGGGAGATTGGAAAGCAAAAAGGCGCGACAGCGAGAGGCAGCACATGGATGTGTACGGAAGGCTCACTCGCTGTGCATAAATGAACAGCAGACATAGGCAAAGGGAATAATTGAGATCAAGTATTCCCATCTGCACCTCTATTATTTACAACCCCACACTCACGCTGACAATCATCTGACATGCATTTTTCTGCTGCCGTGCACAAACGCACATCGACACACACATCCAAAGGCAAGTGTTTCTCTCCCCGGTAGTTGCTCAGTAATTGTTTGTGTCACCTCTTCCCGGGACCCCTCAAGCAAGAAAGCATTGTGTCGCGCAGGGGGCAGGAATGGCGGAGCAGTGGGAGAGGAGGAGGCAGGCAGGAAGCCGGGGAGGAAAAACACATCCCTGGATTGAGAGCCTGCTCATATCAGATGGAAATATATGGAAATGCACTCTGCCTTTGGCCAAACACACTTTAGATAGCCGGCGGGCTTCTTCTCAGAAGAGGCAAAATGGCAAGAAAATGAGAGTGCCAATGAGACAGCAAACAGAACAGACTTTTGATGTCGCTATTTTACATCCTGCATCTCGAGTATTCGCCGCTGCTGTATGTACAAATGTGCTTTTCTGCGATGACCTTGAGAGAAGACCACTTCGACCATCCGCAGGGGAATCCCGCAGGGGCCACATATCGATCCTCTTGCGATATTTATACATGGACGCCGGTGCCAACTATTGATATCTTATAGGTCGACAACATCTGATGAAGGACCTTTTCGGAAATACAACGGCATGTTTAGCTTCCTAAATGAAAACGACCTAAGTGGCTATAACCTGAGTTCTCCTTTGCTGTTCTCTCCTTTGCCGTCCTCACCTCATCCTCTCCTTGTGTCCCGCTCCCTCCATTTTCTTTTCTCCCACCCCCCCACCGAAATCTCCTCTCTCTAGTGTCTGTATGGCTGCTACGTCCACTCCTCCATCATCCCCACCTTCCACCGTAGATGCTATTGGCTGCTGCAGGTAAGCCACCCGCCCCTTTCCCAGCTTCTCTACATTAAAACAAGAAGACGCTATCACAGCGAGGGATCATTTACATCAAGTGACGATTGCCTTTTGTTCGCCGTTTCGCCTCCACGTCGCTTTGGCTCCAAACGGATTTCGTCTCCGAGCATGTTATGTTAAGATTTAATTCACATCTCGACACCAAACTAAACCACCAGAAACGGTATAGTATATTGTTAATTTTACGCACCACATGTTTAATCTCTTAAATTGTCCATTACATTTTCCAAACAGCACAGTAACCTCCAACATAAACCATTGATAAACATCCTCCTCTTCAAAATTTAATGAGGCAGACTGTACTAAAAAGTCAGGGTAATCATAAAACTGGACGCCATCGCTGGGTTTATCGTCCCACTCAGGATATATCTGGTATTATGTGAACATGCTTTGCGGAGAAAACTTTTCTCGTCTAGAACTTTTCCAGCTATTCCTCACTTGCGCTACCTATCAAAGTCTGAAGGCGCTACTCTCTATGTGGTCCTCTCCCTGAAAATACCCTGGAGCGACTTGCAACATGCACATAAACATTCGGCACGTATAGATTTTAGACACCTCCCTCGTCCCCACAACTCATGTGAAAGAAATACACACACACACACACACACACACCACACACACTCCCCTCCGTTGATTGGAGAGGAAAGCAAAGAGAGGGTCACCAGAACCTCATCATCTCCAGGCCTACATGTTGAATCTTAAACATTCCCTTCATTTCCAAGCAAATATTGAACGCCCAACGATGTTCATTCGGAATATGGAAATCCAATACATATTCATGCGTTCCTTGCCAATAGGTCTTGCATAATTTGTCACATGAATTTTACAAGGACGTTCTCGCCACATGCTGTAAATTGAATTTGCCCCCTATCAAATATATTTTATTTTCCCGGGCGCACTTGACTCCCTTGTGGCTCTCTTGAGTCTAAAATTGGCAGGGGAACTTCTGCTTCCTCGATCTGTAATGTGCCATTTTCTGCTCTTTGCACATATATCACATCACATCAGTGAATATGATCATAAATGAGCCTGTCTCTTCTGTTGCATTGCACAGTGTGATGCTGTAGCAGCCCACTGTGCCATTTTCTTGTTCCACCTCAGCACGCCCTCCCCCTCACCTGAGTCTGTCTACTGAATCTTTTATCAAGAGGAGCCCCTCTCTCTCTCTCTCTCTCTCTCTCTCTCTCTCTCTCTCTCTCTCTCTCTCTCTCTCTCTCTCTCTCACACACACACACAGACACTCCCACCCACCAGCCACATACACACTTGTTGAATCATTCATGGGATATCAATTCCATAGGCCTGCTCGTGGGCAACTGCATGGCGAGCTCCGCGCTGACCCGCCATTCCCCGTTTTGTTAATTCACTCTCTAAGTCGCATGCACACAAGCACACGTATGGATGTTTCTGCTGGCCCTGCAATCTGAGGGAGAGTGGTGAGTGGGCTCGCGATGTTAAATGTTTTATAGGCAGGTGAGAGAATCTTGTCTGACACGCTATATCCGACCTCCCTCCTGACCTCCACATACTCCTCTGCTTTCCGTGTCCTTTTCCCTCCTCCTTCTGCAAATACACTGTATCAACAGTCTCTTTTGCTTACCGAGACAGATGAGCAAAAAACTAAGGCCATGTTTTACCAATGAGATGTGCATTGCTGTGTTGTAGAACCCAGACATCGTGCTGGTGCACTATCTGAATGTTCCGGCAGTGGACGATAGCGGGAAGCCATGCGGCCCTGTTCTCTGCTCTATCAACACAGACAGGAAGGAGTGGGCCAAGTGGAGCAAGGAGGAGCTCATCGGACAACTCAAACCTATGTGTGAGTTATCTTTTCCACCCCTCACAGCTCCACTACTTTCTCTTGCTATTGTTTCAGCGCGCACACCTGTCCTAAACCTGAGAATGGGAGTCATACTGGGTCAGCGACCAAAGCTGTTGTTGTGATCATCATTAAAAAGACGAGGAAAAAAAACTCCAATCATATCCAAACTTCTGATTTAAGACTTCAAAAACATTGCTGGCTTGCTTTTTCAAAATCTGGCTGAGATAAGAGGCAACTGCAGAACTTCGAGACTACTATAAAGAACCGGCTGTGCAATTTCAGTAGGGTTTTTTTTCTTAATGATTTTGTCTTTTTTTTTTTTTTGAGGGGATAATTCCAAAAGTCAGTGCCGTGCTGCCACCTAGAGGCAAGTACACATTGCGCCAAAGAACCAAAGGAAAAGGGGTGGATGGTTAGGGGGGCCCAAGCTGGAGGTGCCCGAAATATCCAGCATGTATTATTCATAAATCAGCATCAGAGAGAGAAGATCACTTCGGTACACATACACACACAGAAAAGTACCTAATCTCTCATCTTTTGATGTGCTTTGGAAGGGCGAACAAGGACGGCTGCCCAGAACAAAGAGTCTTGTTGACTTAAATAGTAGTTATCACTCTCTTCTGTGAATCACATTTATCTCTCCATTTGCTTCGTGATCATTCCAAATTTAGGATTAAACATTTGTTTTTGTATCTTATTTGAATTTAAATGTTTTACAAATTACCTTGTGCGTTTTGCATGAGTGTAATGGAGAGATTCGGATCACAGGCGGTGAGCTATATATGAATACCTTCAGTTTGCATTCCAGTCACAGGAGGGCGCCAACGTACACTTGACATAATCCTTCCTCAACATCGGAGTTAAAGTACCGGTAATCAAAAGCTTTCTGAATGTTTTGTTCATAATGTAAAGCTTTTATTCCTTGTGCGTCAGGTGCCGGAAGCAGCCTACACCAGAAATGCTCCAGCGTCAAGCAGCGCATCATCTCATCCAAGCAGGAGTCAGGGGCAGCAGCAGGGGGTGGCGCTGCAGCGGGTGGCGGCGGTACAGCGGGCCAGAGATCTGAGGAAGCAGACGGCACGGAGGTCCAGAACAGCGATGTGTCAGAGGGCCAGACAGAGCCCAGTCCTGGGGGGCGCAGGAGCAGGGCAGGCGGGGGCGACCGGAGAAACGGACGAATGCCAAAGCCCTCCCTTCTCCCGCAGAGCAGCATGGAAGTGTCCTCCTCTACTTCCACCAACCAGGTGGAAGTCCCTGACACCACCCAGAGTTCCCCACTCTCGATCACCAGTGACATGGCTGACAGCCCGGCCCTCGCCATCGGCGCCGGGCTGTCGCAGAGCACTGCTGTGTTCATGTCCGAAGTCACCACACTGACTGGGGATTCGGTTTATTCAGCTGGCCACACCCACCTGCTGCCATCCACCCATGAGAGCGCCGCCACTGGCATTCTCTTGGCTGTTGCCCCCGAGAACCAGAGGTTTGCATCATTTCCCGGTGGCGTCGGCTTAGGAGAGGGAGGAGAGTTGGTCCTTTCCAGCTCGCTAGACTCCGGCGGAGGGGTCAGCCTTCCGGAGACTGCCATGACGTTTGACCCCGACTGCTTCCTGAATAACCCCAAGCAGGGTCAGACCTACGGGGGAGGTGGAGGGAAGACTGAGGGGTGTAACGGTAACGACGGAGGGATCCACTGTTCATCAAACGGCTTTGTGTACAGCCCATCCCTCGTCAACAACATCAAGAAGGAAGCTACACCGATGGAGCAGCCACTGGCCCCTCAGAGTAGTTATGTCGGAGAGGGGGCGGGCCTAAGCCCAAGCACCACTCTGGAGCAGATGGACTTCAGTGCTGTCATGTCATCACCATGCCTTGCCCAGTCGGCGCCAAACCTCTTCCTCCAGACCTCCACACACACGAACCAGCCCTCCCAGCAGCAGAGCAACGGCGCCGAGGCACCACAGGAATCGGGTGAAGCAAGGGCTTACATCAGCCTGCCAGGAAACGCCCCGATCCCCAACGGAGACCACCACACACACCTCCACCAAACCAGTCAAGACCAAGCCCTGTGTGGAAGGAATGGAAAAGGAGCATCCGTGACCTCTTTCCCCTTGACGAGCCAGGACAATGATATTGAGCAGCCCAGCAGTGGGGTTCGTCAAGAGGCCGGCGGCAAAGTTCTTGAGAACGGCGCGGAGTTAATGCTCAAGTCTGGCGCTGCTCATGAGGCGTACGCCAGTGTGGACACTGAACACTACCTTCAACCTACAGATGGCAATGGAGTCGGGGAGGAAGGGGGAGTGGGCTGTGGCGCGGCGGGAGGAGGGGAGAATGAAATTCTGTGTAATGGAGTCAGCTTGTCAGGGGCTGCCAGCTCCGTGGTGGCCAGTCCTCAGTCAATAGGCGCCGGGGCAAGCATTGAGAGGGCACTCTACAATTCCTCTCTTCCTCCACAAGGTGGAGGCGTAACTGCCACGGCGGCAGCGGCAGGAGCAGCCATCAGCCTGGAGGGGTTTGAGGCTTCGTTTGGAAGCCAGTTCTCTGATCTCATCAATGATTTCATCTCAGTTGAAGGGTCTGCAGGTGGGGTAGGGGCTGCCGTCAATGGGGTCCTGATGCCTCAGGAGGGCGCGGTGGGAGAGGAGCAGGGCACGGGGGCAGGCCACCTGCAGGGCTCCGAAGTGGAGCAGGGAGCTCTGGGAATGCTCCAAGAGACCGGAAGGCTGTTTGGTGTGACAGACTACTCCCCAGAGTGGTCTTATCCAGAGGTTAGTAACAACATTAGTATCATTATTTATTCATCAGTGTTGCCTGGAGTAAAATCAGACTGACACATGATGGAAGACGGCTTGTACTGCTGTTAAAAAATGGAATCATGCTCTCAGCTGATTGCTGAGTTAATGAAATTTCAATATTACATGGATTCCTCTGGGTGGCTTCATTAATTCATCCGTGTGTTGCAGTGAATTGTGCAGTCAGCGAATAACATTGCCGATGCTTTTGGTCCTTTTCAACATGATATATATATATATATATATATAAAAAAAAATATATATATATATAAATAAACTATATTTGTGTACTGTATGCATCTCAATTTCTACGCACATATCGTCGCTTTTTATTTTATTTATTTATTCATTTCTAGTCTATTGTCGTTGCTTTATACAGTTTCATAAACCAGATCACTCAACAAGTCCGGTTATTTGCACTACTGTATGCCTGTAGCAGTTGCTCTATGTACTGGTAGAATGCTTAATTGCATCACATTTAAACATAAAACATTTCATACAAACGTAGCATGTCCTCGTCTCTTGCATTTGTTCACTTTGTTTTTGAGACCCGCTGTTTACTCCACTACGTCTCTCTGCGATGAACTCACCACAATGTGTGACATTCCACTAACAAGTGTTTGTGCTGCAGGGTGGTGTGAAGGTGCTTATCACGGGGCCGTGGTTAGAGTCAAGCAGTGAGTACAGCTGTCTCTTTGACCACATCAGCGTCCCTGCTGCCCTCATCCAGCCTGGCGTGCTACGCTGCTACTGTCCAGGTATCACGTTTCTACACAGTGCCTTGTGATGCATTTCATCATTTGGCATGCACGTGTACTCCACCCACAGTTTTAGACACCAATATGGATGAATGTCCTCATGATAATGCTCTTTAGACAGGAGAATAGTAAACATATAGGCCACTCTATTAGGTACAGCTGTGCCTGTGAGGGATTACTGTCGAAAAAAAAAGCACACGGGGTAAATGCTTCTTTGGGTGCTGCATTCAACGGCATGAGTCACATCCTTGCGTCACTTATTAGGATCACTGAAGACTATATCCTATTTCCTGCAGGTACACAAAAAGCGACTGTATATCATATTGTGATGAACACGCTGTCCTGCACTGAGGTCACTTCCCACTGTAGTAATTCTTTTCCTCGTGGTTCTTTCCAGCCCATGACACGGGACTCGTCATGCTGCAGGTAGCAATGGGCGGCGAGGTCATCTCTTCGTCAGTGGTGTTTGAATACAAGGCGCGCGACCTTCCTGCCCTCCCATCCTCTCAGCATGACTGGCTGTCACTGGACGGTGAGAGCATTTCGCTGTGTATTGTCGCAACATGGAGGTGAACCGGTAAACTTTGAAAGCTCCTACCAACTGCTTGGACTTATTGAAAATGCCTGACATTTAATTTGTTTCAAAGTTTGATATGCACATTTTGGACTGTGTACCATGTGTATACAATTATGAATATTTGAATGGGAGTCAGACGTGATATAACACGCATAAATCTCTAGGGCAGAGGTTCTTAACCTTTGTAGAGGTACCGAACCCAAGCAGTTTTCATGAGTGAAAAAAAAAATGTTTATATATATACATATATATTAGAGCTGTCAAACGATTAATATATTTAATCTAATTAAAAACTCAACTGTCATAATTAACTCAAATTAACTAAAAATTAATCATGATTACTCACGCATTTTTTATCGTTTCTGAATTTCCTTTTATATTTTTTTGTCCTATTTTCCCCCATTTTAATGCTCTCATCAACATGGAATCATGAATCAGTTTTCTATGTGCAAAATGCAAATCTTTACTGAAATAATTTCGATTTTCAATTTTACATGAACATTTTTCACTTGGAGCAGTTATTCACACATTATCTCTCACACAATATTACTGTCCATCAACAACAGTGAAAAAAATATTTTGTCACACAACAGCTGCTTGAACAGCTCTTTTTATGGAATCAAAACAGCGCAATATAACATTATAAAGTGCACATCTAAGGTAAACTAGTACTCAGCCTATAATGGATTTAAGCAATGGTTGCATACTACGTTTTTCTCAAATTTGCTTTGAACACAGCAGTCAGGCTATGCTGATTCGGTTGGTCCTTCTTGCTCAGAAGTCTCTCTACGGTTTTGTGTCGACATCATTTCGGATGCTTGTAATGGAGGCTCTCGCTGGCAATCCGTAGTGGAGTTGTTCATTTAATTCCGTTTTTCACGGCCCCCCGGAATAGGGATTGTCGGTCAGCATGAAAGGATCTCTCGTTCTGTACTTTTTTGATCATTTATTGGAGCACTTTGCAGCAGAAGTAGTAGTAGTTGTAACAGAAGTATCAGAAGCAGGTAATAACCTAAACTACACATAAATCTTTCTGCATCACAATGTAAATATGTATATAATTGACATTAATTAATACCTTTATTTAACAATACGTTTAATAAATAATGTAATCAACCCTGATTTCACCATGTATCATGATCGTCATCATTATTCATTGTTTTAAACGTAAGAAACCATACAACACAAACATATCAAGTCGAATCGAACAAAATAAATTGTCCTTAGGTGTGAATGTGAGAATGAAAGTATATGTTTGTGTATAACCTGCAATTGGCTTGGGGTCCAATCCGGGGGCAACCCCACTTCTCAGACAAAGTCAGCCATCATGGGCACCAGCACACCCGTGAGGATAAATAAGCGGTCTGGAAATTGCATGGATGGATTTTGCATGGCCCTCTGAGGACTAGGAAGTTCAACGTACACAATAAATGTGTGTGTGAGTGTCTTTGGATTCTCCCCCCAATTAAAATGTGCTCTTCTGTTTTGGGGGAAACCCAGCTCATGCAAATAAGGCCGATCTGTCTGCATGTTTGTGAGACATTCTTTTCGTGTTTCCTCGTCTTTCCTTACACCAGATTTGATTAGAAAGTATTGCAGTGGTGAGAGAGGGCAATTGAGCAGTTGTGTGTTTTTTTTAATCATTTAGTCTGTGCTGGTAACACATGTGTCTCCTCAGCGACGCATGCCCTGATTTTACCGCGCGCGCGTGCGCTCGCGCGCCTGCGCGTGTGTACGTGCATGCGCCCCCAGTCTGCGCGTTGCGCACTGCGGCAATGCGGCTGCACGGTCACAGAGTACTGCATGCACGACTGAAGGGCAAAGTCAAAGTGGCTCAATCGCCATGTCATTGACACCCCCATGTCATTGACACGCCCACTCAAGCTTGTATTCATAAACACGTGTCGGGACTTTTCAGTGAGGCACACTTTGGCCATGAGCGCATTTTTATGGTCACGCGCCGCAAACTGTGTAATTGAAACATCAAATGGATTACAAGTACGTCACATGTCTGCTCCAGTTTAGTTGGGAATGCGGTCCTCCTATGCGACGATGACGACCTAAACCTCCTGCTGCTCCAAAGTCTGGCGGGCTGATTTGAAGAGAAGAGCTCTTCACACACAACGTGCGCGGTCTCGCTCTCTCTCTCTCTCTCTCTCTCTCTCTCTCTCTCTCTCTCTCTCTCACACACACACTCTCTCACCCCCTCCCTTCTCTCGCTCTGTTGTTGGGAGTATCGACGTGTGTGTCGCACACTTCAAACTAACGCGGTTGAGCAGAAACTGGAACAAAGAGACACTCTGTTTGGGTTCGTAGATGATCTGATATCATTTCATTTCAAAATTGATGTCTGGAAATTGCTGTTTTGCGTCCATGTGGTGCATGATGCAAGTGTTTGTTTCTTCAGGTGATGCCATTGTCCAGCTGTCTTGCGTGATTGCATTAAAGTAATTTGTTGTGAGAATACGGCTATTGTGGAGATTAAATTCATGTAATGGTATAGTCATTTTGTATGCCTGTATGAATGTTTGATCTTTAAAAAAAACCCTCAGAGGTTGCTTCTGTTGGAGGCAGAGCTGAAGAACAATAACACCACAACAAGTGCAGGGAGGCTATTTGCCTCCAGGAGCTGCTCACACAATAGCAACCGATATTAAACGTGCTGTTGATGACTTATGTTTATTTCGTGCACATTTTCTCCGGTTGACCTGCATATCAGTGCGTGTGTGCATTGACATTTTTTTTATTGCTGTTGCTATTATCTATGTCATGTTTATGGATGAAAATTGCTTACTTGAAAATGGATGCAACAGAGTCGTGGGACCATAACAATCTCATTAAAAGTATGACGATAAGCAGTTGTATTAGCTCTAATGATGTTGTTCATAATGAGTTTTCCTGGCAAAGGAATACTACCGCAGAAAGAAGTGAATAACTTCTGAAATCACAGTCTCACCAAAGGATAACTTTGAACATGCATTGATGGTGAAAAATAGAAGGCAGTGCAAGCGGCTTGGGAAATGTGGTCATTATCGCAAAACACTTTTGCGTAATTGTTTTGAAATGCACAAAATGTGTGACCATTTTGGAAGAAAAAAAATCTTTTGAATGCGTTTTTTTTTTTTGCTCTGTAGTTCAAGCTTTTTGTTTACATGTAGAGGTGATGAGTGTGGTATTAGTCATACAATTGTGTTTAGTTTTTTTTTTTTAATTCGGACCGATTGACATTCTCTCCCTCTGATTGGTGGGCTAAAATATTTGGAGCCTGATGTTTGTGTCACTCATAGGGCTCCTCCCTCTTTTTTTCCCCCACAGTCTCTGTGCTACAGACAGCAGAGAGGAGAGGAGGGAAAATAAAGAGCCTGAGTGACATGATGTGCACTGCAGCAAACTGCAGCTGCACAGCGTTAAAGGGTCACACTTGGAGCCATGTAAAAATGTTCACAACATTCTCTGTTGCTGGATGCATGCACTGATGTACTGAATATTACCTTCACTTTCAAGAGCTGATTCAGACCCTGGTCGGTCCTTGGGTGTGTGGATTCCTTCTTCTTTATCAAGCCCCTCTTAAGCAACCCTCCTCAGGACTGCATATCTTCAAGCATATGGTAAATATTGTTTGGAATAAATCATCTATTTACGTTTTATTTCCTGTAGATACCCAGTTCAGGATGTCCATCTTGGAGCGTCTGGAGCAGATGGAACAGAGGATGGCGGATATAACCAATCAAAACCCCAGCTCAGAAACTATGGCAACCAAGAGTGGAGGTGTAGAGGGAGGGAGAGCCTCCGAACAGCAGTCTCAAGTAAGGCAGAAAGATGTCATTTGTGTTGGTAAAGAATTTCTTTGGCATGAATGAACCCCCCAAATAATAAATAAATCTGAACAGATATTTAAAATCAGAACACGCTTCCATGGAGCTCTGAAATCCACCAAGGATTAATAATCCCAATTTGGATCATTTGGTCATGGTTTGGAGTTCATCATTAAGATTACCGGTACCTATTATATGATATGATTTGAATCCTTTATGTAAAAATATTCATGGGAATATATACTGTATCCTCAAGCGACAATGAATTAATCATGACTGTTTGATTTTTTTAATATGTTATTTAAGTTATTACTGTTTTTATAATGGAGGTATAGTATAAATACCATTAAGTGTTATTTTATCATGAAAAAACACTTGTACCTGGAACGGATTAATGGCATGTCCATTCATTTCAATGGGGAAAGATGATTTGAGATACACGCGTGCTCATAGAATGAATTAAACTCATGTCACAGCTCTACTCTTGATTTTTTTCCCCATTTTGTACCAAAAATCAAACATTTCCTCCTTGGGGTATTGTAGAAATCTAATGAAGCATTTTGTGCAAACACTTCCTTGGTGGAAATAAAATGAAGCCTTAATCACTGTACCAATTTCTTCCCCAGACCTCTCCTGACCACAGTTCATTTGAAGGACGTGTTGTGGTCGTGTGTGAGAAAATGATGTCCCAGCCGTGTTGGGCTTCCTCCACTCAGCTCGTCCACAGCAAGAACTCGAGAGGAATGACCTTATTGCACCTGGCTGCAGCTCAGGGTTATGCCGGGCTCATTCAGACTCTCATCCGCTGGCGGTGAGTAACAAACAATCATAGCGGACCATTTAGAGGGCCGCGGCGTCTCACGTGCCCATTTTTGCTCTGCAGCACAAAGCATGCCGACAGTATTGACCTCGAGCTGGAGGTGGATCCTCTTAATGTCGACCACTTCTCCTGCACACCACTGGTGAGTGGTCCTTATTTTGTTATGCAGTCTTCTGTCCATGTCCTTGTGTGTGTGACGGCATCCCATTGCTCTCTCCAGATGTGGGCATGTGCTCTGGGTCATACTGATGCAGCACTGGTGCTTTACCAGTGGGATCCAAGAGCTTTGGCTATTCCCGATTCTCTGGGACGCTTGCCTCTCAACATCGCCAGATCACGGGGCCACACACGACTGGCTGAGCTCTTGGAACAGCTACAACAAAGTCCTCAAGCTCCAAGTCAGCCCGCTGACACGTGGATGGACAGGTGGAGAGGAGGCTCTGAAATCAGCAGAATAAACAACAGTCACCCCTCAAACTCAAACTCAGGTGGGAGAGACCATCAGTAAACGATACAGTATGTTTTGGGTCCAGAAATGTTATATTTTCTTTAAGAATGTGAGTTTGAGTTTTTATTAAATATCCATTCAGATTTCTTGAATCTCTTCCTAAGCCTACAAAATTCATAGGGGTCAAATACTGTATACACCATACTCCAAAAAGAATGGGATTTTTGACCTTCCGGGTGCAAATTTCTAAATGAACCTAAAATGCCTTAGAACCTTTACTGGCGAACTCAATTTGACCTGCTCTAAACTTTTGAAATCATTTGTCCAACTATTTTGTCCAACTTGCTATTTTCTAGCAAGGAGATGACACCCGCAGATTCATACATTTATATATATATATATAATTGTTTTTTTTCTGGATTTTTTTTTACCCCATTTTGACCCTGCCGAAAAAATAGAATCAATGTCAATCAGCGTTTTTTGAAGTATTTATTATTATTATTATCCATCCATCCATCCATTTTCCGAACCGCTTGATCCTCACTAGGGTCGCGGGGGGTTCTGGAGCCTATCCCAGCCGTCTTCGGGCAGTAGACGGGGGACACCCTGAATCGGTTGCCAGCCAATCACAGGGCACACAGAAACGAACAACCATCCACGCTCACACTCACACCTAGGGACAATTCAGAGTGTTCAATCAGCCTGCCATGCATGTTTTTGGAATGTGGGAGGAAACCGGAGTGCCCGGAGAAAACCCACGCAGGCCCGGGGAGAACATGCAAACTCCACACAGGGAGGTTGGAGCTGGAATTGAACCCGGTACCTCCGCACTGTGAAGTCGACGTGCTAACCACTGGACTACCGGGCCGTATTATTATTATTATTATTATTATTATTATTTTGAGGTTGAAAATTGTTATTTTTTTACATGTGGCTTTTGGCTGTTTGCGGATAATGCTGGATTTAAGATGATATTACTTTTCACCACAGCTATACCCATAATTTGGGAATCCATCTCGTTAACTCATCAGTATGAATAGTTTTTACCCCTTGTTGGCTCAAAATCTTGACCCAACTTGCTGGATCGAATCCTCAAGCCAATGCACTGGGTATATAACCCAGCATTTGAGTCTCTTTTTGACCCTGCACCGGGTCATTGGAAGTGTACATTTTCTTCCGAAATGTTCACACAAAGTTATGGAAAGACTGGAGTAAAACAAAAAAAAAAAAACACATAACTGCTCAGTCTAATGTGAATATGCATGACTTTGTGCTCAAATTCAGTTTTTATTCCGCTTCTGCCAGAACTGAGGCGAGCCCGGACTGAGAGCCAGCCCAGCAACCAGAGCTGGAACCAAACAGGACACAGACCTTCACAGACAACCCAGGGAGAGCAAGGGGGTCCGCCCCCAGCTAAAAGACTCAAACCCACTCAGCAACAGCTCGCTAACTCAACCTCCAGCAACCTCAACTCCCTCCCAAACCTCCTCAGTCCCAACACTTACTCTTCCCCTCTCCCAAGTCCTCAACAAACCCAACATCCCAACCTCAGTAATCGCAGCGCACCTCCTGCCAGCTTCGGTCCTGACTGTCCTCAGCTCCCCAGCCCCTCCTTCTCCCACCTGCAGGCCAGGATAGGTGCATCTGGAGGGGGCTCCAGGTGGAGTCTCAGGCAGACTCTGGGTCAGCGTAGTCTCGCCAGGCGGATTCTAGGGAAGGAGCGATTGGCCGTTCACCTGCGCCAGAGAGTCCTGTCTGACAGGGGTGGAGAGACGGAGCTGCTGACCTATCAGGATAACACAGAGGACTTGCAGGTAGGGAGAGCACTCTACCTTGACACATTTCTAAAGACAACTATTCAAATGAGTTTTATAAGTTACAAAACATTATTTTTTGGGGGGGGGAATGACAACAAATAAGCAAAATAAATCTGGAAAAACAGTTGCATTTATATGTTGTTGCCACAAATGTATTGTTCATGTTCTCATCGTTAAAAACAATATATTTTCAGGCGAGCTAAAATGTATCTGTTCACTACAAATTACAGTGCATTCCCTTTCTTATGAAACACGAATTTTCCTGACCGAGTAGTGTTGACCCACAGACTATATTTTCATGTGAGTCTGTTTGCATCCACACGTGTGTTTGTGTGTGCGTGTGTGTGTGTGTGTGTGTGTGTGTCGCAGATGGACATTTCAATGCTTGCTGATCACATCATGGAGACATCCACTGCTCGACTCAAACAGGAGGATATGGAGACCGAAACAGAGTCTGGAAGGGTGGGCCTCGGCGGTGACATCAGACTGCTGTCTGGTTATCTTGCCGAGGTGGAAAGGTAAGTACAGTATAAACCGTGACAACCCGATGAACTGTTGTCTCGGCTTGATTTCGACGCACGCTCTGCTTGTTACCGCTCCGCAGGTTCCTTAATGCCAAGCCGCAGACTCCTGGCCCGAAATCAAACTCTCACTCGGGGCCTGAGGGTGAGCAGTGTCCTTTAAACGAAGCAAAACCTGCCAAGCCCCTCTGACTGGAACTCCCTCTTCTCTGCAGCGATGAAAGCGGAACGATTGAAAACGGACTCCTCCTTTCTTGCCATGACAGAAGCAGAGCAGAGAGAGCTGTGTGAGACCATCAGGAATGCTCTGCACTCCCTTCGAAAACACAAGGTACCCATGATCTTGTATGACCTTCGCTCCAATTTCACATCACACTGAATACTGTACAGTGAAAATTATTATATGATATATATATACCGGTACACTTCCTGTCATGTATCTATCTTGCGTGATACATGTTTGCTTGCTTGCATGAGCGGCTTTCATACAAACTCTTACCATCACCCCCTTCAGGGTCCTATTCAGGAACAACGCAAAGAGATTGCAGCAGTGATTCAGCGCTGCTATAAGAGATACAAGCAGGTATGATTCAATGTTTGGACAGCAATAAACTGTCCTACATTGCTAATTAAGGTGCTCAATAAATTATGTTTCATCATTTAAGAAAGTGCATACTGACATAAGGGCACTTGCCCGCCAATAAAACATTTACTCCTTGCTAGCCGGCTTTGGGCCAATTCTACATAAAACGTGTAGTTGGTCCAAAGAGACATAAAATCCTGAAAACATAGTCTTTTATTTATGTTTTTATTTTTATTTTTTTTAATCAAAAGCCATGCTATGTTAGGAATAACGTAAAAAAAAGAACAGAAATATTTTTTTCACGAATACGTTCCTCTTTTATGAGAGTAAGGACATCTCTTCCATAATAAAAGGCGTAACGTCACGAGTAAATCACATGTTAAAATAAGATGTTCTCCCCTATTAAATTGGACTTTAATATCATAATGTTACAGCTGCCTCTGTAAAAAATAGTATTTTATCCTTGAAATATCAGGGCTTATTATCCTGATGAAATAGTCCTTTGTTCTCTTTTTTTAAGTGACTTCTCATTATTTTTTTTTCTCCTCATAACATTATGATAATTTTTTTCCCCCTCTTAAGTTTGAGAACTCCTGCTTTAGTCGGTGGAAGGGATTTTATAACGCAACATAGATATTGGGCAGAACTGTTGCCATTCCTTAGAAACCGAATAGGCAATGTTTTGAGTCACACTCTGGCATCCCTTCACTGGCTCCCCATACATTTTAGAGTTATTTTCAAGATCCTCTTATTTGTTTTCAAATCTCTAAATAATCTCGCGCCACCTTACCTCTCTGAGCTCATCCGCCCCTATACACCTGCCCGGCGCCTCAGGTCTGCGGACCAGACATTATTAGAAGTACCAAGAACTAAACTGAGGCTCAGAGGGGATCGAACCTTTTCTGTTGCTGGTCCCTCTCTCTGGAATGACCTGCCACCGAACATTCGTCAAGCCTCCTCGCTGCCCATCTTCAAAACCCTCCTCAAAACTCACTTGTATTCTCTGGCTTTCGACTCAGCATGACTTAGATTTGTTCTTGGTTTTACTGTTTGGTGCTTTCTACCGTCTTTATTACCGATTTGTTTTACTGTTTATTGTATATGTTAAATTGCTCCATGTACAGCACTTTGTATGTATTTTTGCAGTCTACATTCCATTTTGCTTTAATTATTATTGTCAATTTATGACATAACCGTATTGTACTGAGCAGCCCGGACAGAGATGCATGCGCCAAAAGAGCCACCGCATGCTCAGACAGCAAGCGGGTGCGCAGGGGGATCTCTGTATGCATTGCCCTTTTTAGAGGCCGCAATTTAAAACACTTTCTTCTGTTCTGATCTTATTTTTGTTTATTTGTTTATTTATTTGTTTTTTTTTTTGTCAACTGAGGAGCCAGGACACAGACTGCTTTAACATGCTGCATGTCCATATATTTCCCTCTTTGTCATCGCTTGAATCTTTCTGTTGTCGTCACAAAGAAAGAAATGCCCACCAAGCATTCCGATTATCGAGAGTCCTGTAATATGTGTTGCATTAGTTTAGCGGCTAAGCATTTTTTTTTCTTCAAGTGCCTAAACTTTAGCCATTTGAAGAAAAAAATGCATTCTTCTTTTTATCCATTTCGTTACTGAAGTGCAGTCAATTTATTGTAAATATCAAAATGAAAAGAAAAATTGGCAATGCTTTGTCATTTTTCTGCAAAATAATTATAATTACATACATTATAAATAATACATTCGACAAATGACAATGCATGCTTCGTTTATTATTAAAGTTAAGTAGATACTGTTGAATGAAAATTTTACAACATGGCTGCTTTCAGTATGCACTTTATAAGAGGATGACCCTGGCAGCCATCCTGATCCAGAGTCGTTTCCGGAGTTTCCATGAGCAGAGGAAGTTCCAACAAAGTCGCAGAGCAGCAGTCCTCATACAGCAATACTACCGCTCCTACAGACACTCCCTCAGGTACTAAAACCGGGAAAACACACACAATCACTCACAGTCATTGTAACCGCCCCCCCCCAAAAAAGAAATTCACACCTCTGCCCTTGCCCGCAGCAACCTTCTGACTAAAAAACAGAACCAGGCTGCACGCAAGATCCTGAGGTTCCTGCTCCGATGCCGCCACAGGTTAGCCATGAAGTTCAACGCGCACGTGCACGCACACCCAACACACACCATGCACAATGCCCACACACACGTTCACAGCCCACTGCCACACGGGCATTGGTGCTAACAGCTGCTGTTGTTTTACTGTTCCTGCGAAGCCCTTTGATGGACCATAGGCCCCTGAAGCGGGTGAGTCTCCTCCCCCCACAGTCTCTCTCTCTCTCTCTCTCTCTCTCTCTCTCTCTCTCTCTCTCTCTCTCTCTCTCCTGGCGGCGGGTGCCTTTTTTGCATGTAGGGGGAGGAGAGGGTCTTCTATCTCTCCCTCCCTCCCTCGCTCTTCTTGTCTCGTCGAGGACTGCGGAATGATGCTGCTACTTCTGCATGACTGACAGATAGATAGAGGAGCACTCTTGCACATGGTTTTCCTGGGGGCATGACATCAGTTGGGGACTCAAGTATTTTGCTTGTCTCCTTTTTTTTTTTTTGGTGCCTTGAGGGAGATGGACAGAATATCGGGGAGGAGATTTTGCAAAAAAATAGTCTGTGGATAATTACTGGCGATCAGGGATGGGCAACTGTTGACCTGTGAAAAGCATGCCACCACACAGAGTCGCCCCTTGATTAATTACAGAAAGAATAAAAATATGTATTTTTTCCCGTTTTTTTTTTTTTTTACAAACCAAAATCATTCTTTAAAAAACGTTGTTAGACATTCCATTTACATTTTCCACAAAAAAAAGTGGGGACAAATGAGGTGGGGATCCTTGAAAAATGGGATAAAATCCAAAATTTGAAAAAAAAAATTGTGAAAATGCTACTCCGCAGAGGTCGGCTGTAGTTTTATGGTGTAATATCACTAATCGCTACCAGATGGCAATGTGAGTATGGTGGATAGATGGATGGATGTATGGATGTATGGATGGATGGATGTATGGATGTATGGATGGATGGATGGATGGATGGATGGATGGATGGATGGATGGATGGATAGATAGATAGATAGATAGATAGATAGATAGATAGATAGATAGATAGATAGATAGATAGATAGATAGATAGATAGATAGATTTTTTTTGCAGATTTTACAGGACACACACAGTACCTCAATATTAAAATTTTGAGGTTGATTTTTGTGGAAAAATGTACACAATTATTGAATCGTACTTTCAATGCACGGGGGGGGGCACAGTATGTGATTATTTAGGTTTGCTTCAAAATCGGGGAGGGGATTTCTTTGTCGATTTTTTTCTACATGCATTAACAAATGTATACTCAAAAATGAAATGTGTTAATGGCACATATTTTACCTGCATGCATGTATTTTGTATGTGTTTAAAAAAATAACATTTTTGTCATACATTTGGTTGGGAAGAGTGTGGAACTATGCGACCGCCGCTCTCCCCAGTAGCGCTGATGAACTCTTGTGGCCCCTTCCAGTATTTAAGTTGCCCATCCCTGCTGTAGATGGAAACAGACATGCAAACATTTACACGCACAAAGAAGAAAAGGGGAAAAACACCCTAATGTGTTCCCGATATGTGTTTTCACACCAGGGTCAGAGAGCAGAAAAAGGCCAGGGGTCCTGAAAGCCCACCGCCAGGCCCCGCCCACAGCCCACTAACCCTGTGAGCAATCCTCTTCTCCCCTTTTTTTTTCCTTTTTCCTCCCTGCCTCCCTCTCCCGCCCCTTCCATTCTCTCCTCCCCCATTTTTCGCTCGCCCTCTATCCTGTCCTCTCTCGAGAGGAAGACGCTTCCCTGACAGACGGAGGACAGGATAGGTGTCCATCATGGCAGCTCAGACAGACAGACAGAAAGACAGACAGACAGACAGACAGACAGACAGACAGACAGACTACTAGGGCGAGCCCAGGGATCTGGCTCTGTCCGCAGCACTGATCCTCCTCCGCAGTTCCACTGGGAGGCCATCGCATTAACCTCATGGCATTCTTTGCACTCTTCATTGGGTATGTTTCCAAACGGGAGGAAGCGGATGACGGCCGGCGACGGCACGGCACCGCCCGGATGTGGTGAAAAGGCTTCAGTTCGCTCACTCGCCAAAGGCAAACTCCGGCTTGCCGAACTCATGCAAAACCCGTTGCGTTTTGTACCCAAACACTGATCCATGAAAGGATGAGAAAACATAAACCAAAAAAAACTTTTGTCTATGTTGCATTTGCATGCAAGTTATTTCTTGGTTCTTTTTTTGCATATTCCTCCTCTCCATCATGCCGAAGAGCTCTCGAGGCAAACCATCCTGTTAACGCGGTGTCACCACAAAATCACCAACCAGTCCGACTCACAAATACTTACGAGCCGATCAATCAGTCACCTGATCAAAAGGGGAGGAACCACTTGAATGTAAGAGGAGCGTTGTTTCCGTGAGGGCGGAGGTCTGAATTAACGATGTCTTAATTTGTTACATGGACTTTGTATGGAGTTTGTTCTCAGAGGCGGCACTTTGCTCGCCCAACGTGGTGTCCGTGTTTGTTCAATTCAATGCATGTGTTTGAGCCGCGGGCTCCTGCATGCTTGCCAAACTGCTTTCGTGTTGTTTCTTTTGTATTTCTATGTGGAGTTGTGTCTCACTGTTCTCATCGACTTATCCTTGCCCTGCGTAATGTGAACTGTGTAAGGACAAATGACATTTTGGGGTGCTTTTTTTAAAAAACAACAACAACAACAAAGTTTATTTATTTAGGGTCTAATTATTTCTTTAAGAATGGTTCAGCTCGAGACTGGTTTCCCCCCTTGTGTGCTAAAATACGACATGTTGCGATGGTTAAATGTCTCTGTTAGTTTGTTCTTTGCGTGAACCTCTAAATCCTAGCTGTGGTTTTTGAGGGAAGAGTAACATACAGTAACATTGCCTTGACTTCTTCCTGACACTGAGAGGTCTCTGCTCGCTCTGTACAGGACAACGGGTCTAGAACCTTGCCCGATACAGGGCATTGATCCCCATATTAGCCCATGCGGGCACTCAAATCCATATTTTGGACTATTGCATATTCCTGTATATAAACCGACGAGGTAAGGGGATACGAGGACCCTGAAACTTTTTCATAAGAGGACTGTATTTAAGATTATAAATTATTTTACTCCCATAATGAGAACTTAACATTAAAGACCTGGCTACACAGGACGGCTGTATTGCTTGTACATAATGTAGATATTACAAACTGAGTAATGTGCATGATATTTAAGACGCAGAAACAACAAAAAGAAACATGTTAGTGGCTATGGACTGTGAGAGGATTTTAACGGCTTCACTTTAAGAGTATCCAGTATAAGTGTTACTGAAAAAGAACATTTTGTTCAAGCATGCAAATGACAACTCTAATGTTAGAATTAAATAAGTGGGAAAACAAAGTTAGCTGAAACAAAGACCTTTCAGACAAAACATTTACACGTTGTGCTTTTGTTCTTTGGCTCGCAAAAATCAAACACTTTTTGCCAGTAGTGCCAATTATTATGAATGCTATTTTGCCTAATACGTTTTGTTGGGAGGGTGGGGGGGATACAACACCCAAAAGATATCAGTAAGATGCACAGAGGCAACACACAGACTATAAACAGTAGACGAGATAGTAATAGCTCAACAGTAGTAGTACGACTAGAGGATGACATTGAAGATGCAGTTGTTGAAATAACGGTGATGAAGTTGCTGACAACGATCATTGAAATGTGAACGCGTTGACCCAAAAAAAAAAAAAAAGGCAAGAAGAGGGTGCTACATTCTTTCAAATGTGGTTGTGCTTCAGCAACATGCTACTTTACGTTTCAAGCGTTCTCGCCATTCAGTCGAGCAGAATGTCTCCTTCCCACTCCTTACATATCATTTCAATCTTTCTTCTCGCCATTGTCACTGCCGTTATTACGTAACATGTGCTTAAGCACCCTGGAAAGCTCTGTTTAGGAAGTGCCTGATCAATAACAGCAAAGTGCAAGTTCATATCAGGAAAAATAGCTATTGTATGTTCTCCGAATGGCTGCCAATTACCTTTTTCTTTCTCCTAAATGGTGTGTTTAAAAAAAATAATAATAATAATAACAGTGTTGGACTTGGTTGGAGTCGTTGCAAGTTACGTGCGATTATTTGTCAGAGGTCGGAATGAATGCTCATGATCGTTTTTGCCCGCTTGTGTGTGTGCGCATCGTTCAGTATTTGAAACCATAAAATCTCTTCAGTTTTCCTTGTGTAAGATATTGTCACGAGTCAATCAAACGTCTTGGAGTCAGAGCCTGTTTTCCTTGCACAGGTTCGCATGGGAAATGTTCTCGTAGCATTCAGCAGACATTAAGAACACAGCGGTTTTCAAGACAACAAAAGGACTGTCCCGTACACTCTTTCCCGTTCGCTCTCTCTTTCTTTTTCCTTTCACTCCATGTCTTGCACACACACACACACACACACACACACACACACACACACACACACACACACACACACACACACACACACACACACATGCGAGTGCACACAGTCATGAAAAAAAACAAGAAGGCCACAGTCTTTCTCTCTGCGCTTATGTCTTTGGGAACAGTTCAATCTCTCCCTTAGATTTTACTCAGGGTTGAAGAACAGGGAGATGATATGTGGAGTGTCACTAACTCATTGCTAACACACAGCTTTGTGTATGCATGTGTATTCCATACGTTAGGGATACTCCGGGTTTGTTTATCTATGAAACAGAGTCCTCTCATTTTCTATTGTGGTTCTCAAGTGGCCCTCTTCCAAGCATAAAGTCTCATTTTGTGAGGCGGGGAATGTGATCTGTTTGCTTGATCTAAACTGTAACATGTGTCATTTGTTTTGTTTTCTACAAGAAAAGAAAAACAAGTATTGAGTGATTTCTAATGGTCATAAACACACAAGATTAATATAAGGAATTCAAAATACTGTAAGTTGCAGCCATGTGTTTCTTTGATTGGAACACTAGTAAGTCCAGTGTTATGTATATTTGGAACGTCTTAAAAATGTCTTCTGCGTAAACCTCTCAAACACTTCTCCCAGACCACCACAGCTCCTTTTTAGACACTCCAAACACACACACACACACACACACACACACACACACACACACACACACACACACACACACACACACACACATACACACACACACACACACACACACACACACACCGCAATATCCTCGCGCACAGAACGGCTAACACAGAGATCACTATGTTTGTGTTTAGGGAGAGGATGTTAACTGGGAGAAGAACACAAGAGATCACGTCAAAAAAAAAAAGTAGATTAAAACAATTGAAGATACAAGTGAGACAATTGCTGGCAGATGAGCAGAGATGGCCTCTGTTTCCCAATGGTGCGCCTGGAAAATGAATGGAAACTGTATAACCTTTTATGCCTTGTCTCTGAGGCGGCGTGCCCAAACACCACATTGCATGCTAGAATGGTAGACCCTCATAGATAAGCTAAGGCTTCGACCTGTCCACTCCCCTGTCTTCCCTCTGTCTCATCTCCTGCGCTATTCCAACCTTGCCTGCTGTTGTGTTCTCCATGACGATCATCCCTCTTCTTTTGTAGCCTACTTTGACTTCCTCCGTTCTACTTTTTTGGTTTGCATGCACAGGCATCACAAAACAGTTGATGTTTTTAAGAGAATATTTTGTTGCTGAGGCCATGCAAAGTGTTTTGAATATTGCCCTTATATGTGGAAAATGTCCTCTGAATGCTTTACATAATTTCTGCTGTAAAATGAAATCAGAATAAAAAAGAAAATTTGCACTTTAATGCGTCTTTGTCTGATATTTGTTCAGATTTACAGTATGTTGCATCAGAGGGGATGGACCTTTTTCCAATCAAGGGCCATTTGAGTTTTTATAAAGTCCTTTGAGGACTATAATAAATGTATGAAAAAGTAAGATGCATCAGTCAAATAAATTTAATAATCTAGTAGTTAACTCAACTAAATTCTGCAGAGGTAATGGTGGTTCAGTTCCACTCATTGATGGTGTGAGTGACTGGCAATGTTACAACCAGACCACTTGTAGTTTCCCTGTCGCCTGGAATCAAGTGCAACCCTGAACATAATAAGTGGAAATTGATGGATTATCTGTATTTGTTTGTTAACTGTTTGTTTTTTTCTTTTGTTTTTTTTAATGACAGGGCCTCAAATGTTCCTATTTTCATTTACATAAGGAAAAACAGTGTACTGTAATCAATTACGCTTGTCAACAACTTCATTCAATTATTTTGTGAGTATAAAGTGGGCAAACTTGTTCTTGAGGGCGGCATATCATTTTTAAAACAAATGGAAAAATGGGCCAGGTCATTCAAAAAGCAGGGTGTTTTGGTTCAAACTCCATTTCATCAACATAACGTGATGAATATTTGTTTATTTCGCCCTTCTTTGGATGGATGAAATGTTTCATATTGAATGTTAAGGTTTTGAGCTGACCCTGATGTGGAGGGTCGACAGGAAAATTACTGGGAAGACGATGACGTCACTTCATATTACCGTAAAATAAAATGTATGCGTTTGTCCTTGCGACTCAATACGATTATCCAACTGATATATGGCAGTTTCTGGAGCAATATGGTCATTTATAGCAATATTTATTATAAAGCTACAGTCCAAGATTATCTTTCAGACGTTTGTTCGTCATAATAGTCAGTACTTATCTGCCATCTTTATTAATACTATGGACACTACGGTAGTAACCGGAAATGACATAAATTCGCAGCTGATATAACGACGTGGGGTTTTTTTCCGGTATGAAATGGGATTTCTGCCTCCGGACGGAACGTTTTACAGTACCTTATAGCCAATATTTTAAACGACAGATGTGTTTATTTTAGTAGTGCAGATTTGTATGGAAGAATATAAAGCGATGTTCGGCTGTTGCTCGTGTAAACTCGGAGCAGTAGCGTGCTGTGTGGCTGTCAAGCGCTCCCTCGACTGAGAAAACAATGCAGGCCTGATCGCTCATGTTAGCAACTGCTACTTGCATCGCCGCTCCAGTGGATCGCCGCAGTGGGGACTTGAAGCCTTGGGCAAAGCCTTTTTCTGACTGCGCGAGCACACACCGCCCGGTATGTAACGTACACCTTCATAACAACATTCCGAATCGCTGCAGTTATCTATTTTAGAACTGTATTTTTGTTTCGGAGGCTCATTTGAATCCCTTCACCTAATGTCTGCTCTCTCCAAAGTTACGTTAAGCTAGTTGGTTAGCAGCTTAACGAGTTCAATGTCGAAGCGCTGTTGATTTGCTCTCGAATATCCGCACAAGGCTCGACTGCGATACAATTGTGAGATAAAAAAAAAAGAAAGAAAGGACCCATCTCTCGGTGATGTGATTATCGTCGGAGATTTTGTGATCTGGCTGGGCTTTAAATGTAGGGCCAAATATAACTGCAAAGTCTGCATTCTCGAACAACTGACGCTGTAAATCTGTCGTAATCACACTGTACCAACGTTTGGATCTTTTCTTCAATCGACGCCACTCGTCTGGTTTATGATTCCATTATGGCAGTTTGATCCTGTACTATTTGTACATTGACTGTGCGCATAAATGCATGTATGTCGGATGTCATACGTGCATGTGTGTGAAGCATTGATGCTGCCGATGTGTTTTAATCTGGAAAAGATGATGTTCACAATGTGGATGATTCGCTAAATTTGCCATCGTCTCCGATGCCACCCTTGAGTAGTCGCACATGGACCATTTCTTTGTATACGCTGTTTAAAACGGCCTTAGTGTGTCATCCATCATTTTTCAGTTGTCGTTTATTGGAACGGAATATTTTTTTGTCATGGTTGTAGCCGATTGAGTATGTGCATTTTACAGAAAGTAGAATCTTCAGTCACGCCCTTGTCTCAAACGTCACTTGGCAACGTCATGCATAATGCCTTCTTGTCTTGACTGGTATTCGGATTTCTCTTGCTAATCTTTTCAGATGTGTTGGCAGTTCTTCTGGTTGCTTAAATGTTAATTCATTTTTTTAGTCAGAATGCATCTGTAGGAGGAACTAGAAGAAATGTCAACATGTGCGATGTCTCTTTTGCAAAACGCTGGCCACCCTATGATTTGTATGGATGTCAAAGCAAAATTTCTCTTGAGAAAATAATAATTTCCTTGCTCAAACGTTATGGCAAAATCATATTAAAATTGCTCATTTCAAATTGGGACTGGACTGCTTTAAGGTTTAAGGTATATGCCTTTTTAAAATTGTGTTTACATTTTCTTTTAATTACTGTCATTTGGAGGCATGATGCACAGACTGTTTAATTATTTACACTCCATTATGTTGTATTTTTTAAATAGAGTACTATAAGAACACAATTTTTCTTATTTAAAAACATGACAAACATTTATTTTTATTTTGTGGGGCTAGAAACTATTAATTGCATTTCCAGGCACCACTGTATTTATGGCCTATTTTATATATTTTAATCGAGGACCCCTGGTTTTGAAAACATTCAGTAACGTGGCTTAGCTTCTTTCAGTGTTTAAAACGTGATGTTTCTTTTTCAGCTATGACCTCACAGCTGCAAGTTTTCTCGCCTCCATCCATCTCCTCCAGTGCCTTTTGCCGTGTTAAGAAGCTGAAGGTGGAGAACAATGTTTGGGACGTGTCCACTACCGAAGCGTACAACTCCATAGCCGGCCAGTCTGCGTATACCTTTACCCCGGCCATGGCCGTCCCACCCTTTGCACCATCCCTGGTCTTCCCCCCAACAGCGCCGGGCTCTCGCGGTCAAGTGGTGGTTCGGGCGGCTGATAGCACCGGTAGTCTTCCGCGGGGTTCCAGTCGGCGCGTCGCCGAGCACGCGACATCCTCTTCCTACGCTCATGTGGAGACGGCCTCGGAGACGAGAGGACATCGGCACGGGCAGAAGAGAAAGTTGGAGGAGACCAATGAGGGCAGTGGAAGCGGCTGTGGCAGTGTGCAAATTCTGGAGGAGCTCTCCGCGCCGGCAGCGACGTTCTCCACTCGTACGGGCGGCGGCGGAGGAGGCGGCACGGGCCAATCCATACCTCACTCGGCCCCAACCACCAAAAGCAGTAGCTCCAACGGGGAAGGCGACTATCAGCTGGTGCAGCACGAGATCCTCTGCTCGGTGTCCTGCAGCTACGAAGTGTTGGAGTTCTTGGGGAGGGGCACCTTTGGCCAGGTGGCCAAGTGCTGGAAGAGGGGTACAAATGAGATTGTGGCGATTAAGATTCTAAAGAACCATCCTTCCTATGCTCGCCAGGGACAAATCGAGGTACCGTCACATCTCGTATACTGCATACATTGCAATTTTTGTGTCTCCACCTCCAAATGGCATACACTACGAATGTATACTCATTTTCTTTGAGTTAATTTTTTCCCCCCTGTTCCAACCAGGTGGGAATCCTGAACAGGCTGAGTGCAGAGAATGCGGACGAGTACAACTTTGTGCGCTCGTATGAGTGCTTCCAGCACAAGGGTCATACATGCTTGGTGTTTGAGATGCTCGAACAGAACCTGTATGACTTTCTCAAGCACAGCAAGTTCAGCCCGCTGCCGCTTCGGCACATTAGACCGATCCTACAGCAGGTATGCAGATGTTCTCCCACTCAAAACTCGCTTTGGAAGAAAAAAAAAAGTTTGCAGCCAGACTAATGTTGATGTGTTTAGGTGGCCACAGCACTGATGAAGCTCAAGAGCTTGGGACTGATTCATGCGGACCTCAAGCCTGAGAATATTATGCTAGTGGACCCCCTCAGGCAGCCGTACAGGGTAAAGGTCATTGACTTTGGATCGGCAAGCCACGTTTCCAAGGCTGTGTGCTCAACATACTTGCAGTCTCGCTACTACAGGTATCTCATGTCGACAAACCCTTCAGTATGTGACATCACGATGCTCGACCCGCTAACTTCTGCTTTGCTATTCAGGGCTCCTGAGATCATTTTAGGTCTGCAGTTCTGCGAGGCGATCGACATGTGGTCTCTGGGCTGTGTGATTGCAGAGCTCTTTTTGGGTTGGCCCCTCTACCCCGGAGCCTCAGAGTATGATCAGGTCCGTCCCACCATTGAAGCTAATCTGAAAACAAGAGATCTGCCGGCACTCTCTGCATTTTCGGTGTTTTCCCCACACACAATTAAATTACTTACCATTTTTTCCCTTCCCAGATCCGCTACATTTCTCAGACTCAAGGCCTGCCAGCTGAGTACCTACTGAGCGCAGGCACGAAAACCAGCCGCTTTTTCAACCGAGGACCGGACTCGAGTTACCCACTTTGGAGACTGAAGGTCAATAAACCTGCATCGCTCATTCAAGACGGTTATGTGGGTTGTGAAAGATGTCGAGAAATAACATGATCACATCTTTTTTGCAGACACCATCAGAACACGAAATGGAGATGGGCATCAAATCCAAGGAAGCTCGAAAATACATCTTCAACTGTTTGGATGACATGATGCAGGTGCTTTTTTTGGGGTGGGAATCTTGTCATGGAAATTGTATGTCATATGCCAACATTTACATAGAGAATTGTATATAGAGCATTGAGCTATAACCATTTTTTTTTCCTCCCCAGGTCAACCTTTCGTCGCATTTGGAAGGGACAGACATGCTGGCTGAGAAAGCTGACAGACGAGAGTTTATAGATCTCCTGAAGAGGATGCTCCGCCTCGACGCTGACAAGAGGATCACGCCTACCAAGACACTGGGTCACCCTTTCGTCACAATGAGCCACCTCATGGATTATCCACACAGCTCTCAGTAAGTGCGCCTTCTCGTTCAGTAAATCCCTCACATTCGCGGGAGATCGAGACCAACCTCTGCTTTTTGTCACACCGGACGTAGAACGTCTTCTTTCTTCAAGAAATTTCAAAATAAAAGTAAAGAAAGAAGAAGCAAGTTTTTTAAATGACTAAAAGGTCGTACAGTAGAGTGACATTGGTTTTTAAAATGTTCAAAATACCTTAAGCTAAGCTACGGGACAAAAAAAAAGCTTCGTTTTTAGTTTTGACCCCGATTGAAAAGCACACAAAGCCAAGGCTCAGGGCACCTCAGACATAATAATAATAATCATGGAAGACAATCTTAGAAGACATAAGATCACTTTGCGTTTGATCGGGGGTTGCATTTTTGTTCATTTTTAAATAGGTTGGATCGCTGAAGAAGAATCTTTAACACAACATTGATTGTGCAGTCAAATATCTGAAACACTAACTTTCTGCTTTAAAAAAATATCTGTTGAAATGACATGCTTTTTAATTTTATTGTTTTGCATGGACATCTGTTTATGTAAAAACAAGTCATTTGCTTGAATATATCCGCTTTGCTCGCGGTGACGGTTTCTTGACGGCTTCCTCAAAGAAAATGAAATGTTGTGACTCCCCAGCGTGAAGTCGTGCTTCCAGAACATGGAGATCTGCAAGCGCCGCAGCACCTACGACAGCAACAAATCCCTCTACTCCACCAATGCCGTCCCCAGCGCTGCGGCAGGAAACCTGACTGTTACCTTCAGTAGCCAACTCAACCAGCATAACCAGGCAAACTCAGCACCTTCTCGAGTAAACAAGTCATGTAAAAATGTATTAACTCGCGGATGTCCAACAGGTGCCTTCTGCGGGGGGAGCGGTGCCTTTACTAAATTATCAGCCGGCGTTGTACCAGCAGGCCACCATCAACATTCCCGGTCTGACTCAACAGAGTGTTCCGATTCAAACGCGTCCTGCTGGGCTGTGTAGCCAGGCAGAACCCTTCCAGCAGACTCTGATTGTTTGCCCACCTTCCACCATTCAAGGTAAAGGATTGCCCACAGAATTCTGGATAATAATGTAGAGTTGGTGCCCTGACTGTCAGGTTAAATTAGTTCCGTGGCCACGTTTGTAACTCAGAAGTCTCATGTTAGGAATCGTCCATTCAACTGAATGGAAATGCCGTTAAGCCCTAAAAAACCGCCACAAAAAAAGTGTTTCTAGTAGGAAAAGTGGCAATATTGTACTTTTTAAAAACATACAGGAAAGAATCATTTGTACGTCATGCCTGTCAGTTATTCACAGTGCTCCTCCTTCTGATGTGCACACCTTGACCACCAGGGGGCAGTGTAATACAGACAGATGATTTAATACAATACAATACAATACATGCTGATTTATATAGCGCTTTCACAACAGCGGCAGCTGTAACAAAGCGCTTAACAAAACATTTAAGCACAAAGGTCCGTCACAACAAAAGCTGCAATAATATTTTTCCCAGAGAATATAGAATATATGCCTGTGATTTTATGTCCGCATGAGTTGCAACTATTTGTGTTGGGCTTGAACAATCCAGGTACCGGTAATGGATTTCAAATTGACATCGCAATGGAATAGAATGTAACTGTCAAATAGCCAAGCCACAAGATTTTCTGCATCAAACGTCCTTCTGTGAGACGTTCCGCAGTATCATTATGTGGAAATGATGTGCAGGGCTGCAGTCATCAAGCAAGAGCTCCAGTTTTCCCGTGAGGATGGAGAACTCTGTTCCTATTGTACCTCAGAACCAGCCTGCCCAGTCCCTGCAGATCCAGCCCAGCATGCTCACGCAGGTAAGCGCTCGGCGGGCGTTTGCATGTCCGATGTCTGATCCTCCCGATTGGAAGAAATCATAGAATATTTGACTCATCAGCTTTTGTGGCTTGTTTTCAGTTATGTTGGGTGGTTTTCTGGCAATTAAGCGCTGGTATGGCAGGTTTGGGGGGGTTGATTTACAAAAACTCAGTTTGCTTTCTTGCATCCGGAGTTGGTAGACTGCTGCGTCATCGTGTGTCAGCCCGCATCTCCTCCAAAGGTCACATTTCCTTCATGAACCCCAAATTAAGCGGTTTGACTTCTTTTAAATCTCGACCGATAATGATGTTGTCAAGTCAGGGGTATGGCCTCAGTCCTCTGATGATTCTCCCTGCGTCTCAACTAATTCCACTTTGTGTTTCCATAACTGATGTGACCGCCACCGTGGACTTTGGGCGCGTCCCGCGCTGAGCCTCATTTGGCTAAAACCAGACCCGATTTTTCTGCACATTGCAGTTTGAGTGTCCGGATGGCGCGTGCAGCTGGATTGATCTGCTCTCTGAATCACACGGCGGCTCCGTTTTGCTTTTCTCACCCTTGCCTTCCCCTTATGCCCTCACGTCCTCCAGGGTTCCTGTACACCCCTGATGGTGGCCACCCTGCACCCACCCGCGTCAGGCATAGCCTCCCAGTATTCTCTACCCGTGGGGCTAGGTACTGGGGTGGGTCGGCCCACCCTCTTGGAGCATACAGCCACGGTGCTGGTAAAGAACCACCAAGAACGCGCACTTCTCTGCTACCGATGAAGGCGTCGTGTGTCTCTCTCTTTTCCCACTTTTGTTTCATTGGTTTACTCTCCCCTCTGTCTCCGCATCACACATTGAATCTCAGTCTTCACGATGACACCTAGATGCTCTACGCACACACAGCTGCACAATATTTATATTGCAATTTAGCTTATTTGTCGGAAAATTGCTGGTGGAGTCAAGTGCTCTGATGACGATCTTGCACCTGGAGTACCACCTGCTGACATTTTATTTGTGATTTCTAAATACACATTTGAGTAAACACAGTATGTTAAAGGACTGATCTTTTCACTCCTCCCTTTTTTCTTCTCGCATCATTCTCACACTGTGACATTCTTTCCCCATAGGTGTGCTGAGGGCATGGAGCGCATGCGTTGCCGAGTTGCTCTGCGCTTTGCTTGCAGCTTCTCGTGTCCTGTCCTCCTTTTCGGTTTCAGCACAGGATGGTGCACCTCCAAAGCACGTCAAAATATCCCCCCCGGTTTCACTCTTGACACTTTCTATTTCAGCCCCTCAACATATGGCATGCTGCAGACAGGCCGTTTGTTGTCAGTTAACAAAAGCGACTAACTCCCGTTTCTTCTTTAACAGGCGCCGTGACTTGTTTTGTTTTCGTTTTCTTTTACACATCCTGGTCTGTTTCCAGTGCTTCAGTGTTTGTGCTTTGCATGATTTCATTTTGTCGATTTTGTTGCAGGGCCGTGCTAAAAAAATAAAATAAGGGAATGGCTTGGGAAAGGTTGCTCGCTTATTTATATCCTGTGCTTTGCCTGCAGCCGAGATTGGCTCGATTGCCTTGAAAAGTCTTTGGGTTTATTTCTCAGCATGGCCTCGTTTGCCCGACTTGTTCAAGCCATGATGTTTTTTCCATCAGTCGCTGATAAATCCTGGACTGAAATGCGACTCTCCGGTCTGTTTCTCCCAGCAGGCCTGGCCCACCGGAACTCAACAAATCCTCATCCCGTCATCATGGCAGCAGGTCCCCGGCGTAGCCATTCACAGCGCTGCTCACCAGACAAATATTGCGGAGTCACCACGCGACTCCCATCACTCTGATGCCACTGCCCAGCAGGGACACAACTGGAGGTATGTCCGCCGGGCAGACTTCATTTCGACCACTGTTTATTACGTTTGTATCAGAAAGGTTATGTCTGGCACTAATTACATGACTTTCTCCGAGGCAAAATCAAATTGTAAGACCAGTATGGTTTCTGGAGAGATGAAGCAATCACAGAAGAAAAGAAAAATAGAACAATAGAAATTGGAAATCAAATTTTGCTCCCAGCCCCAGGCTAGTTTTTAGTATTTTCTTCAATTAGAATATGTGCAATTTCAAAGTAGTTACTAACAGGATTCCTGCAAGTCTTAAAAGGCTTTTTTAAAATCCATGAATATAATTTTTTTATTGCCTTATTAGCATTAAAATTAAATCAATCTCTTTTAAAAATGTCACACTCTTTTTTTAACAAATTGTGACAATAATTTCTGATTGGAATTAGTCTCAAATGTTAAAATGCTTCATTCTTAGAAATATAATTTAGCGAGTCGTGATAGCGACACCAACAAAATGGTGATGTGGTTTGAAAGAGCAGACTCATGTAATTTAGGTACTGTTGCCACTTTGAATAACATTGGCAATTTAGTCTTGCATTTAATTGAATGTAGAATTGAAAAGTCTTTAAGAATGAATTGATATACATAAATGCATTTTTTGATGCATCTTTTTATTTTATTCATTTTCTTTCCATTAGTTTTGTGATTCTGTTGCACAGCATTTAACGCTTATCATGTTTTCATTTTGGATTGTTTTTCCTCCTAACCCTGCTAGGAGCACAGCGCAAACCAAAACTCAGCAAGAGAGGAAAAAGGTCAAGGCCAGGCGAGGAGAGAACAGAAATAGGTTGGTGACCAAGAAATGTGAAATATGGCTGCCGATATGGATCATCACTGCAAATGACTCATGGCTCATCCATTATTATGAACTAGTGTTTTGAAGGAAACCACATTTGATGTTTACATTTGCTGTTTGGTAGGTTTTAGCATGAAGGAGCTTAGTTTTTGCTTCCGATGCTTTGCGTTTAGGGGTGTGGCCACCACGTCGTCGATGCTCAGCACCAACACTGTGACGTCGTCCAGCCTCATGGCCACTTTGTCGCAGCCCATCGTCATCTCTGACACCCCCAGCCCGGCGGTCAGCATCATAACAATCCACAGCGACACTGACACGGAAGACGAGCGCAAGTTTCACCCTGCCAGGTGAGCATCTGATGACCGGTTTATCGAGCAAAACCTTGTGGATCGTGACCAAAATCCATTTGCCTTTTGACCACAGTGTTACATTGGGCCAGCGCACGAATGTGATCAGCTGCGTGACTGTGCACGACTCCGACTCGTCCACTGCCAGCCCCCTGACTCCGCATCCCCGCACGCTCAACGCAGCCGGCACCGTTTCGTCTCGCCAGGCCAAGTCTCTGGCCGTGGTGGCGCCTTCGGTCAAAATTCAGGCACCTGAGAGAGGAGCAACTTCACGTAGCCGCCCAGAAACTGGTGAGATGAGTCCTCATTCCTGAGCCATCGCGCCCTTGAGGGTGTTATGGCGTTGAAAGTGGCAGTAGTTAGTAGTAACACATGTGACTTTTTTGTTCGTTTTTTCATCAACTCCAGTGAACTACATGAAACCCAAGAGAATGTCCCATCAGCAGCCAAGTAGTTCGGGGGAGAGCCTGGAGCGACATGGGCTGATGCTTAGCCAGTCACGCCCTTTAAACCTCAGCCAGGTGGGGGCCACTTTTATGTTGAGACAGCAAATATCACATAGGCACTATTAACACTACAGTGTACAACCGCCTATTCCTGGTTCGCCACTCACAAATTCACCTGCCATAATCGCTGCTATTCTAGAGGTTACCCCGCCACGCGCCATCTGCCGGCATATCTATTTATCATGTGCAATTTAGCCAGTCGTTTCATCCTTTTCAGATTTTGACTAATGGTGCTAAATAAGTGTTGTATCCTTCAGTGGAAATGCCATTGATGTGAATGCTCCGGAGAGCCACCTTCTGGGAATGCTTGGAAATGCAGCACTACTTTGAGATTAGATATTGAATGCCTTAAGGTTTTGCTTTGGGTTTTTTTTTTGTCTACTGTAATGTCATGAAACTCGACGTGATGTTGTCAGTGACGCTCAACCTTTTATTTTGCACTACAGACTTTTTTTTTTCAAACCTGCCACATTTTTCTTTTCAGCAAGCCGGCCGCGCTCATCTTGTGTTCCGCAGCGTAGAGAGATGTAATTGTTGGCGGGCTATAAAAATAGACTTCTCTGTTTCAATGGTTATATCTCACTTGTGTTTTTATTGTAATTGACGATGGACCGTCACGTTTGTAAATGACGCATAGCACAGCCACATGTTATACAAATCTTACGACACGGTGTCATAAAGCTTATTTCATTCATCGGCGTCTTATTTTGGAATGCGTCCCATGCTGACATAAATGTGTGTTGTGAAGGTGCAGCCCCTGGTGTCTTCATCTCAGGAGCGCACAGGGGTGTCCCACGGTGACTCATCGATACGTCGGCAGCAGACCTTCCCGGCGGCCGCCTCGGCTCCTCACTACAACTTCCCCGAGGTGTCGGCCCTGGCCTCCGTCTCGGCTACCGCCGCCGGCCCGGCCTGTACACCTACCCGGCCTCCACCGCCCTCTCATCCGCCTCTCAGGTCATGGAGCAGCTGCTGGGCCGCGGCCACGGAGGCCACGCCGGGCACGGAGGCCACGGACACTCGGGACACTCCCCCTCCGCCTATGCAGCCACATACACCTCCTCTTCTTCCTCGTCCTCCAGGAGAGACTCGGCCAGCCGCAAGGATTCCGTCAGCAGTCTGCTACACGGCCTGCCGGCGGTCTACCAGCAGCAATTTGCCGCGGCCTCTCCTTACATGAGCGTGACGCCGCGGGCCGAGGCGTACGGCGCCTACCAGTTGAGCCCCAGACGCCTCGCACAGTATCCCTACCTATAAGAGTCTTGATTCACTTACTTAGCACCACCAAGGGACGACTGTCACTTAATCTGATTGCTGCTTTTCATCACGAGGCTTGTCCTTTTCCATTTATTTTCCCTTAGGAAATCTTATGACACCCTTATTTTATCCACTTCATATTAGGAATTGCGGTTCATTGTATCTTTTGTGTGAAGAGAGATTGCGCTCCTGTCACAAGCTGCGATGACCCTTTTAGGCCAGCTTCCTGTGCTAGTGGAGGACTTGCTGACACTAATCCAGCGAGTCCCTGTGTTTTAGCCAACCTAACAATAACTGTACTTGACCCACGTCCGTTGACTCACAATTATGTCTTTTGCTCTGTTTAAATTATGTTTTGTCTGTGCGGTGGGAACACGATGACGTTGGGGGTTTAAGCTGCGAAGGGTGACCAATGTGATGGCTCCATGTTAATTTAAGTGCACATGTGATCGTGTGTTTATGTAGTGACAGTGTTTTAGGCCAGATAAACCATGCAATAGTTTGTTTGTTTTTAATTTTGCGTTTCTTTTTAACTGAATGTATTTATGAAGTCCCGATGAGTGAGATCGTCATGCTGACAAATGACACGAAAACCTTTTTGGGTTTATCTTTCAAAAAAAAAAATCCGGTTTCTCTTTAAAAGATTCAATAAATCCCGATTGTCATAGGCACACCTATTAAATGACACGACCGCTAGCCACTGTTGTGTAGGACCTCTTTGATGGATTGAAGTAAGGCCAGTTTTTTTGTTGTTGTTGTAAAAATAAAATAATTGTCCCTTGGGGATGCTTACTCGCTGCAGTACCCATTGACTGCTGAATATTGGCATATCTTTTGGTTGATTACTCACTGGTGCGTAACAAGCTCTTATGGGAATGAGTTTTAAAAAATAATCCAGCCAAAACGTTGCAGAAGAGAGATGTTTTCCTTCAGGAGATCCTTCCCTGTTTGTGTTTGCATTGTTTTGTGTTGTAATGTCTTGAGTATTTAAGTGTAATTTGACCTTCTTCTTGTAGGTAAAGATGCTACTCTGTAGAACTAATTCAGGGAAATGTTTCTGCTCAATAATCCATCACTGTTTGCAATAAAATCACCACGAACACAACCCCGGTCTCGTCATATCATTCCACATAAACGAAGCGAAAGCAACCGTCTTGTGCTGCTGATGCAACGGCAGCCTGAGGATTGCGTGTGGGTTACAGGTGAAGCGAAGCGCACGTGAACGGAACCAATGTCGCGTCAAAACAAGCATGAAACTACTCAAAAGTGGGCGGGCGTTTACCACACAGGTTTCTTTTATCGCTTCTCTGGAAGTCCTTTATTTATTACTGCAGGTCATAAAAAGTTCCTTGTGAATTATAATACATCTTCCTGGCTTTATTACGGCAACGATTCACTTTGGATGTGCTTGGTATTATTTAACGACTTTCTCGTTTAATATAAATAACGTGTTGCGTTAAAAATCAACCACTACATGAGTAAACAATTTTAAATATTCGTATCCTCAAATTTAAAGACTGGAGAAACTTCAAGGAAGTTCGTAATTCGTATGTCCTGACTGATTTGCTTCACCTTTTTTCCGAAAACTGCTGAGTGAACCATTTCAACGTTTTTCAGGGTGGGAGGCAGGAGCATGCTACTGCAATGGAAAATGGTAATTATTTTAAGGCTTGCAACACATCTTATACAAGAGTACCAATAATTATGGAGGGCGCTGTAAGTACGAAAAAAATACTTTAATCAGGTAATTGTACAATTCGGTCATTGCATTTAAAAAAAGCACAACTTTGATACAAAGAATAGAATGCGTGCCCAGAGTGCGCAATATGGAATGTTGCACTGAGATGAATGTCAGATGACAACAAAAGCATCAGGCGGGTCCCGAGATAGTCCGTCATCCATTACAAAACAGTTGAACACTTTATGTAGCGTGGACTTGAAAGCCGTGTGATTTGAATCCGAGCTGATGAGAAACAGAGAAAAGGAGAGCTTAATTTTGACACTCCGGCATCAAGAGTGAAAATAATGTCAAATGACGCGTTCTACTTACAACATTGTCCTGGTGAGCTGCTTCTTCAAACTTTTCACGGATTGCCCCTTGATGCCCTTCTTTTTTGGCTCTTTCTCCGGTATCCGATCCCAGATCTCGGTGTTTACCCACAATGCCTCGGGCAGGGCCAGGCTGGCTTGAAAATTGGTGATACAGCGACACAGAGGGCAGGAGATTGTTTGGATCACGTTGTCGGCGGCGTTTGCCAGTTTCTCCAAACAAGGGGCGCAGAAGGTGTGACTGCAGTGCAGCAGGCGTGGGACCCGATGAATTCGTGAGTAGTCGTGGAAACACACCACGCACTCCAGATCTTCATTTGGAGACATGCTGACGACACTTGGCAAGCTGTGTATGACAATTATGTTGCGTTACACTTACACCGCAACAAAACCATATGGACAAGCGAAAAAGGTTCCCGATTTTGCAATTCCACAGCCATTTTATACAGAGTACCCCAATTTTTTTCTGAGGCGGAAATGCTCACACAAGCAACCAAAGTCTAGAGTAGGTGTCACAATCCCAGGTTAACTTGCATCAGAACGGTGGCAAGAGAAAAGCATTTAGAATGAAAGGATAAGCACACCATTCAATGCATACACGTCACATGGTGGAAGTTGCCAATTGACTTTTGAGACTTTCGCACTCTGCATTTAAAAAAAATTGTTGTTAGTTATGAATGCTTATTGGCATATTTTTGTGAAAGCATGTAAATTTCAGGTGTAATCCTACACTTTACATTTTGGTTGCTTCATTCCAAATCTGCTGTGATGGCACATTATTGCTTAATCATAGAACATCTGGAAAATACTTACACAATATACATTTGAAGCAAACAGTACTTACTTGTAAGATGAGAGTGGTGTTGCCTTGTGAAGGTAGTGGAGAGTTGGCTGAGGATTTCTGAGTGCTTCTGCGGTTTTTAAACTGCATGATTTGGAGGCACAACTGTTTGTTGATGTCACGTGACACAGACAAGGGCTCTTCCATGGAAGTCTAGGTTGTAAAACAGTCTTCTGAAGAGTACCATTCACACTGCGGCGAGACTCAATACGTTATCAAAAACACACGGCAGCCTTCGTGAGTGATTTATTAAATGACTCTTTTTATATGCAAACTTTGCCCGTTCAGACCACAGACAGTCACATGTAAGCGAGGATCCAACTTTTTCAGTGCTGCAGCCATTTACCCAAATTTGAGAACCACGCGTGGTTATAGCCGCGGCTAGAGCAAAATAAGAGATATAAATCAAAAGACGATCTAAGGAAGTGTTACTGCGGATCCGCCACCTTCAATTCGGCCAACGCGCTGACGTTTCGTCCAAACGGTCCTTACTCAAGGCGGCGTTTACGTATATATTAATCATATGTAAGCTTATGTTATATTATTAATTATCATTTTATGTTTGAGCATCATATTATTTCATGTTAAGCATAACTAAATTATATTCTGTCGTTTAATAATTGCTTAGACATGTTTTTATGTTGATAGGTTCTGATTGGCTGTTAAAGTATGAGAAGCAGGAAGCGATTTTAGTTACGAGAGTTGTGTTCTCTTCCGCCCCCCCCCCCACCTCATAATAAACTGCATTAAAGGACTCCATCTCTCCTTTTGTCCTTCGTAAAGAAGAGCTATCCACTAAAAACCTACGAACCCATCAACTTACACATATAACAAATTGAAATTTACAAAGATATTTATAGAAACACAAACTTATGTGGAATATGATGTCATTGTGAAATATAGGGGCGGCCCGGTAGTCCAGTGGTTAGCACGTCGGCTTCACGGTTCAGAGGTACCGGGTTCGATTCCAGCTCCGGCCTCCCTGTGTGGAGTTTGCATGTTCTCCCCGGGCTTGCGTGGGTTTTCTCCGGGTGCTCCGGTTTCCTCCCACATTCCAAAGACATGCATGGCAGGCTGATTGAGCACTCTAAAATTGTCCCTTGGTATGAGTGTGGGCGTGGATGGTTGTTCGTCTCTGTGTGCCCTGCGATTGGCTGGCAACCGATTCAGGGTGTCCCCCGCCTACTGCCCGGAGACAGCTGGGATAGGCTCCAGCACCCCCCGCGACCCTACTGAGGATCAAGCGGTCCGGAAGATGAATGAATGAATGAAAATGTAAAATTTAGACAAATAATGGACCTCTCAGTGGGCCCTTTGCTTTCCTCTACCGGTGGAAATGTAGACCTATTCCTGTTCCGGTTTGAGGGAAACGACACAGACTGTCATATACTGCAGTGGATGACATGCAGAGTTAATGAGTTCCAAATATAAGTTGCAATGGCGTACAGAGTGACGTGGTTTTAAAGGGAGGGGATCAGGGGTTGAAGGAAGCTCGACAGGGAGGCGCCCCCCGCATCCACCTCATAGCAAGGGGCATCTGAACGTCTTTTGCTGGGTAGGGCAGTACTGTACACACAACAGATGTGTATCAACTGGCGACCTCTGTATTATATTTGCAATGACAAAACATGATGGAGTCCACTATGTGAGTGGAACCAGCAGAGGCCCTGGTAATTCAGTTGCAATTAATTTGTGAACAGAAGGAAGAAATGAAGTTAGCTGTGTTTGTTGCATGTTTAATTGTTCCAGGAAGATGCAAATAGAAAAACAAAATTTTTAAAAATGAATGCTGATATCAATATGAAAACACACCTTGAAACTGATAAAATGTGTATGTTGATTTAAGTTTCTCCTATGAACGTAATGTGCATTTTTTGCTAACACTGAACATCGAAAATTGCACAGGAGTACTGTCAGGCATCCCGATTTTCCAACCGGCTTGTCATAAAAATAAGTTGGGGTAAATTCCCCATTGTCACTCGTTAAGCTCGGATAGACTCCAGCACCCCCCGCGACCCTTGTGAGGATAAGCGGATCGGAAAATGGATGGATGAATGGATGGATAAAGAGGAGAGAAAGAAATTCTGAATAATGTTATTTTTATTCAAGTATCATAAAGAAAAGTGCAGTCTCATGAACTGGCTGAGCAATATTCACTTGCATCACTGTGATTTCACTTTGTGATGGTCGACCAAGGCATGATGATAAAATATGAAACATGTATAAATAAAAAGGACTTAACAGCTTTACAGTTCAAATGTGTGTTTTTTTTTTTTTACAGCTGCTCTATTTCTCCAAAACTACATGAAAGTTCAATATACATAAATATATACAACAAGAAACCATAGTGTCGTTGGCTTGGTCCGGATGAACGCCAGAAGACAACGGAAACATCAGCAGGCCTGCAAATGCTGCTCTTGCACGGCGATACAGTTGAACATTTTTTGGAGCGTAGACTTGAGAGCAATTTGATTTGAATCCAAGCTAAGGAGAAAGTGAAAGGAAAAAATAGGTTGTAATTCATTTTTAAACTCCCAACATGAGTCATCACAATCTGGAAAGTTGTTTTAAGCGATTATTCGATATCCCTGATGTAGTAGTTTGCTCTTTGTCCTTCACTAGTACTTCTACTGTGCACTAATGGAACAAAAATATGTTCTGGTTCCCCCCTACACTCAATTGCGTCCCCCCGTTGGATGCAAATGGTTCGCTTTTGGTTAGAGCACACGAGTAGGACAGCCATTGTCCAATTGGGAACTAGTACGTTTTTCCACTACTCCTTTCCACCAATGTACAACATTTGTGCACACTGTCAGAACAACGTTGGCAGATTCGTGAGTCATGTGAAAAATGTGTGCTAATAGTGATGTCATCACATTTTACGATTTCACATCTAGCACAGTGACTCTGTAGTTGTTTGCAAAAGAATCACTGCCGAAATACAGTTGGATTTTAAAAATTTAGGTAACTTTCATGTGAAGTTCATTTTAATTGTTTTTTTTTAATATCAGCTTTTAATTTTGCTATACTAAAGCATGTTGAAGAATCAAACCTGTCTTGTTTTTAAAGAACACTTAGGCCTACTATGCTACTATATTTTTGAGTTCTGATGGTGGTTGTTGGAGCGCTAATTTTGTATTTATTTATTTTGTAGGTGCACTTGGTGTAGAAAATTCTAGAAGCACTGAATAGCACTTCACTTGTACTCGACCTCAAACTGGACTACAAGGGAATAAATGCTTCAACAACTTTCCCAATGACTTTTGAAAAGATTTTTCGACTTACGCCATTGGCCTGATGAGCCGCTTGTCCACATCGTCCACTGAATGTTCCCTTGCCCTCGTCCTCCTCTGCTCTTTCTCTGCCATTTGATCCCAGATCTCGGTGTTGACCCACAAAGCCCCCGGCAGGGCCAGGCTTGCTCGAGTGCAGGTGATCCAGCGGCACAGGGGGCAGCAGATAGTCCGGATCACGCCGTCTATGTTGGCCAGTTTCTCCAGGCAAGTGGCGCAGAAAGTGTGGCCGCAGTGCAGCAGGCGTGGGACACGTTTGCGTGAGTAGTGGTGGAAACACACCACACACTCCAGATCTTCATTTGGAGACATGCTGAGGCCCCTGCGCAAACATGATCATTCAAATTTAACACGCTTACCATTTTTAAAAGCACAACGTAGATACACAACTTGACAGACAGACTTTGGAACTCACTGGGTGTCCATGTGAAGTGATCGCTGAGCTGGTCGAGGCGTGTTCTGAGTGCTGCTGTATAACAAGCCACTCTTAAAGACGTGACTCCTCGTGTCACGTGACGTGAGCGCTGAGCGTGCTTCCAGGGAACTCTGCTCTGGTAAACAATCCTCCGGAAGAATTCTATTCACCCTAGCAGAGAAAAAAGGAAAATACTGTACCCATCTACTTGATCTGATCAGCAAGCATTGCTGAAACTCTTAGATTCTATTTATTTTACTTAACCCCTGCCAACCTTTCTCATTTTACCCCTTTCAATGCCAGCCATTAAAAAAACACCAAAGAACTGAATGAGTGGCAGCCAATTAACTGATCTTTCGAGGCTCACCGAATATTTGGTTTTTTGACGATGTAAACACAAAACTACCAAATGAAACATTCGACTATCTTCGATCATCACAAAAAATGTTTCCACTACGTTCAATTATTTAGTCATCAGTAGTAGAACATGGATTGATTTAATTTAAATCATCTATTTTGCACCCAAAACCACAGAAAATGAGCTTTCTGTGAAAATATTTTTTTTGTGATTTTAATGCTAACAAATTATTTCCTTTAGCAACGCCACACACATCTGAACGGTTCTTCTATAAAATACCAACAACAGTGCATTTGTGCTTTTCATGGCCAAATAATGTATTTACAATGACTCACCTGTGTAACAATTTAACATTTAACAAACTACAAACTATTGGCATGTTATTGAGTAGTAGTAGTAGTATTTTGTAGTGTGTGTGTGTGTGTGTGTGTGCGTGTGCATTTGTGTGTATGGATGTATTGCTTCTCCTGCAAAATCTCAAAAATGTCCATCGCCTTTTCTCTCTTTTGTGACACTTTGAGTAGTATTTTGTAGTGTACGTGTGTGTGTGCATTTTTGTGTATGGATGTACATTAACATCGCTTCTCCTGCAAAATCTCAATAATGTCCATTGCCTTTTCTCTCTTTTGTGACACGTACAGATTTAACGTATCAAATTCTTTGATCAATCACAAGCTGCATGATTCTGCAAGAATGTGGTGGAAATGAAGACATTTCTTGGGACTATTTCAAGCTTTCTAAAATCAATTTAAGTCATCAATTTGACCAAGAACAGCCTCAGTATGGCTAAACTTTGTTGCACCTGTACAAAAAAAACATTTTTAAAATATAGTCGGCATAGTGTGAAATAATGACATTCAATGTACTTTTATTGCTCTCACGTGTCGAAACAAGATCAAGTTTGTCCTGAAAAGTATAAGATTAAAAAACGTTTTGACAGGGGGAAACTTGAAACTTTGTACCCCAGCTGGTTCACACAGCTGTCTCTCCGTCACATGCAAAGTGCAGATCAATCGGTTGCACTATGCTTGTAAATCCGCCCTTCCCTACATGGTTATTGCTCTTTACACTCTTAATTCTGATGTCACTGTTTGTTGCGAAGCAGGCTCACGTTTTCAAGAGGTGTACTCTTATCACCATAAGCCTCATTACACTAACTTTACAGATCCATTTGTAGAGTCTTGTAATGGGCTGTCAGAATACGGTTTCCTCCCCCAAGTTCTCAAGAAGAGCCATGTAAATATTTAATCAGACCATTATTTTGCTTTCAACTGTTACTTTTTTTGGTTTTATTGCCTGCCATAGAACAATACAGTGATGACACACCTCTTACTGATAACGCACATAAGCGCAAATCAGATTCTCTTCAGTGGTAATGCAGATGTAAAGAGGCGTCAAAGAATTGCCTCACTGTTGGATCAAGGTGTGTCTAATGAAGTGGCTCACGCGAGCAGGAAGCTTTGAAACGCCCCCACCAGGTAGGCTCATTTATTTTTATACAATGAGTGAGGTAAGTGACAACCTTTGTTGTATAATCACACAACAGTAGTCCTTTTATGATTTGTTTATTTCTGAAGACTGTGTTGCTGCTGAGAAAAGAAGTCCACTAGCTTCACTAATAAACGCAATTCACAACAGTACAATGATAAGCAGTCATGTGGACACTTTGTGTCATCTGACTACACACTCCAAAGGCTTTGTCTATAAATTAAAATGACAAAATTGATCATAAAGAAAATATACAGAACAAAACGTTGATTCACCTCCCGCGTCTCCTAACCGACACGCGTGTGCAGAGCGGCGCTAGAGTGGTCAGATGAACCAATCTCCAACTGCGCTGGTCCCAAACTCGCGACTGATTTGGGCTCATGGGTTGACTGGAGGGAGCCGGTGTGTCTGTTCCCGTCGCTTCCTTCCAATGCTATTTTATTTGTTGCCGCTGTGAGGCATACCTCTGGTTCAAACATTTGCCTAAAAAGACTTTGCTTTTGCGATTTGGAAAATGCTAACTCTAGCCAGAGATTTATCATTAGTCAAACTAGAAGAAGGAAAAGACTCCCTAGGTCGCTGCCATCTGCATCTGCCGTTCACGCTCTCTTTTTGTAAACATTTTGCTGACAAGAATAAAAACTTAAGCAAGAGGAAGTGTGTTTGACAATAGAGAGCGAGAGAGAAAAGTTGTCGCTCCACAAAAGCAACTTGTGACCAGTGGTGTCAAAAGACTTTGCTCCTCCACAACCCATGAGCCACCACTGACTCCCTCTCCCCCCTTCTCACAGTCCCTCCTGAGCGGGCTGCTTTCTGTCCTCCATAGTCCGCGGTGGTCCGGGGACACAAAGTCCCCACGTCCACCTGACAATAGTCCAGCTCTCAATCCTGCGCTATGCTCCTCAACACGTACTTGACCGTGTAGGCGAACGCAGCGAAGCCGACGATCACAAACAAGTTGGCGAGCGCGCCACCTAGGAGTCCATGGTTGCGGTTGGGTTGCTGCAGGCCGTGGGCGGGGTTGGCGCCCCCGAGCGGGATGGGACCTCCATTGAGGCCGGGGAGGCCGTAATGGGCCTGCTGGGGGTCGCCGTCGGGCACCACGTCAGGTAAGGGGAGGGGCTGAGTGCGGGCGTTGAGCTCTTCCTGTGCTTTCTGTTTTTGCTTCATCTCCTGGCGACAGAACACAAACAGCAATTCATAGCCAACGGCACAGCAAAGCTCAGAAAGAGGGCTGAACAATTAGCCAAATTGAATTTCACACCGAAATGTCGTACCACGTCATTGTTTGGATAGCATTGTTTCATGAAAAAAGTTTTGTTTGCATGATACTGTTATTGTCATTTGATTTATGAGTTAGTGACTTCATGCCACGTTTGATTGTCGTAGTGAACGATTTAAAAGACTGCAGGTAAAGTGAATAGATTGTTCAATCTTCCGATTGGATTGCTTACTGGTGGAAAAAAAATCTCATTGTGTCAAGCTTAATATTAATTAATGGATCATTTGCCTTCCTTTTAAGCTTGTAAGACCAACATATTTATGTGTAATAAAGTTGATATATGTTTACTATTGTAAGACATATTCATTTATAGCTTGTGTTCAGAAGAGGACCTCCCAAAAATGGCATCATAAATTGCAAGTGTAGTATGGATGGAAAAAGAAAAGTGCAACTGGATTATTTTTCAAAATGTTTCCGCCCGACTACAAAAGCAGCAAGCTCACCTCCACAACATCGGGGAACAATTCGCAAAAGACTTTGTCCTTCAGGTTGAAGGCCAGGCTCTGGGCTGAGAGTTGTCTTTTCTGGAAAAACAAACACAATGTTGACACAAGTGCCATCATTTACAAGTTTAATTCGTTCTGTGGCCAAGATCATCGCTCAGTTCACTAGTCCACCAAATCAAAATGCCCTCTTGAAATAAACAAAAATTCAATTCATCTGCTCCAGCCCTCAAATTTAAAAAAATGATTACGTGTTTTTATTTAAAAAAAAACACAAAAAACTATTGTATAAAAAAATCACGCCATGTGTCATCAAGCTCCAATGTCAGGGCTCACCGTGTGGTCCGAGGTCTCAATGCTGCCCAGAGTGGGTCCTTTCTCCACCATGAAGCTGAGCAGACCCGTGAGGATGGTGGAGACGGACCACGCCGGGTTCCACGTGTCTGGGTGGAAGTCCGTGATGGACAAACACAGCCTGTGGAGCGTCACAGTGCGTTACAGAATGGCAACGCGACACCAGTGTGTGCCACTAAGTCCAGGGAGGTAAGGCAACGGATTTGCTTACCTCGTATTACATTTAAATCTGCCGTTGGGGGTTATCATGTAGATACTTGGTGGTTTAAATGGGAATTCCCGAGGAAACATGAGCTTTCCGTGATAGTAACCCCCTATAAGGAAGACAAGATGGACAAATGTGAAGATGAGAATAAAATTTTGTAGCACACAGTGCGCAATTACACGCCTTCAAAAGTCCTTTGCGCGGCTCCTTATCAAGCGAGACGTTACAAGAATTAACTGTGTGCATTGTTGGCTATTTACTTTGGCTTTTTGGAGGGATCTTAGAAGAAAATACGAGAGGAGAGGACGACACCCTGGAAGTTATGTGAAGCACAACTCCCCAACGTCAACACATTGCGTGTTTGGTTGTTTTGAAGTTCGACAGCAGTTACCTTCTTTTTACACTTGTGTGACAATACCCCCCCAAAAAAAGCGCTCGGGAGTATAACGCAACTTCGTTTTGTGTGCCTTTCATTCATCTTATAGAGCATTTTATCATTTAAAGTACATTTATTAATTCATCTCCTGTGTGCAAAAAGCTTATGAAAAGAACATGCTAGTGATTGTATACTGTTTGCTTGTGTCACTCAAGCAGTGTAGTAGGGGTGAAAAGTTTATGGCGCACTGGCGCGGCAACGCCGGTTCAACGGCTAATTATTAGGAAAACGCTTCCTGTGATGGGCAAGGAATGAGGACGTGGCGAAACAGCAGCCTGCAGGCGTCTTCGCTTGTGATTTGTGAGTATGGTATACATTCATCACCACTTGACGCAACATCCTGTCGGTTAAGGTCGTGTGGCGCCAGGAAACAAAAATAAATAACATTGTGATAGGTATGACAGCTGCAAAACATTTTTGGATGACTGCCAAACGCCTATTACAGCACATCAAGACTGGGAGTCAACTTGACAGAATCTTCAAAAGAGGCTTTTTTTTTTTACCTTCATAAGGAGTCTTCTCAGGACCTCTCACCACATAGTGCCTGCGGGAGACACAAGACAAATGTCGCACATGTTACCACGTTCACAAGTAAGACGAGACCACCATCCTGGTGAGATTCTGTCACTTGCACCTTCAACATGCACGTGACATGACCTAACCAAGACGTCATTGTCTTGTCGCAAGTCTTGGCACGAAGCAAGTGAAGTTACTTAGTGACCTCACTCTGACCTTTCTGCTTAAAGGCAATAAAACCTCAAAAACAATCAATGCCAAAACGGGCTGGTTGTTCCGCTAGAGACTCCCAACTTTTCTTTCATGGGTAAGCACATGTTTAAAAAAAAACAAAACAAAACATATGACTGACACACAAAATGGACTTACCGGTAGTCACGTTTTGAAACGTAAAAGAATCTGGCACACATTTGTTATGTGCATGAAAAGGCGTGCTTCTATCAAACATTGACATTGTATACATAAATGTTGGGTGCATAATATCTCTTCTACCCACGTGGACAAAATTGTTGGCACCATGTACCACACTAAACATGGACCAGAAGAAGCAAAGGAGCACGATGCCTCAGGGGGTGAGAAGGAAAATTGACACACGCAGGTTACAGGTAAAGGCTGTAAGATCATCGACAAGCACAAGCACTGAATGCAGCTGAATGTAACTGCAGTCACGCGACTAGACCGTCGAATGCAGCGCATGGGGACTTCATATGATATGAAATATATTTTTTGATAGCAGCTGTGTTTCCAACTCAGTATTAATATGACTTAACTCAGAGGTTTCTTGTAACTGCTCGAGGATTGATATTATATTAGTCACGTGCCAGCCCGTAAGACCACATGAGACAGGGGGCACATTCGGAAATTCGCTCTGACACTTGTGCACTACTCTGATGACATCGAATGTGTTCGGAGGAGCAGACCTGATACAGCAGCATTTATGACATTCGTTAATTACTCTTAATTATTTAAATAAAATGCAACTATCTGGGAATGTATATTGATTGAAACTAAAAAAGGCCGAGTTTGGTGTAAGGATGGCGAGTGTACCATTCTAGAATATTGGAAGGGAGAGGCTCAGCACAGATGTAAGGCACAGGGTCTTTCTTTATCCTGAGGTAATCCTGTTTAAGTCGCTGAGTGGCTGTGGTTGGAGCTCTCTTGTTCCCGTTGTTGTTCATCTGGTGAAATAGAAGATAGAGAAGCAAAATAGCGACTTCAGTTAATAATGTAAAGTAGGGTAAATGCAGTTTTATGTCCTTAAAAGGTACCAGACTACGAGGCAGAGGAAAACAAATGTGAAAATAATTCTGTTTCCGCTGTCCTGTTTCTGAGCAGAAATTAAACTTGTTCGTTGGTCACTCGAGTAGTCGGAATAGAAACCAAATGACTAATTTGGTTGCACTGACTGTGTTTTTGGTAAACTAGCTCATTACTGTAGGCAGGCACGCTGCTAGTGTCAGCAGTGCAGGACAGCGAGGAGGCCACTTAAAATGTTTTATCCTTGATTCGATGAATCAATTATTCCTTCTCCCTTGTTGTATAAACACGTGATAAAAGGGCGGTTGGTAAAAGGTTGTTTGACACGTAACTTAAACTGTCAGTATGACAAATATAACAATTGTTTGTTTGTTGCATTACCCAAAAGCAGCTCGGCAAGATGACAACACAAAACCAGCAAAGAGTTGCAGATTGGCAAACCAAGCATATGGACTAAATAAAATAAATTCAGGTCACGTATTTCTGTGTTGTTATTGGAAGATAATACTGCATGGTCACAACCACTTAAGAATGTTACGCCGATGATCGTGTCACAAACATTTACATTTTGATGCTCTAGACAGCTGGAAGAATTATTTTACAACTGAAACTAACTGACATTTACAGATCTTGCGTCACGCGAGGCTCGTTGCGCTGACGTCTTATGTCTTTAAAACTCTTAGCAAACACTTCAGTCAGCTTGAATTGGCTTGTTTCAATTTGTTTTCAGCGTCTTAGACTGATTATCGGCCCAACAAAGCGATTTCGACAACCGGAGTGGTTGCAGCCATACCGAATCCGGTGTGTAAACACTTATTAGCGCCCAAAGGCTAACATAGGCCAATGCTACGTTGCGGTGGCTAAGGTAGCAGTAGTGGTGCTACATAACAAGCGTTGCACATCCACGTGTGACATTTCGGAGCTTACTGTGTGTTGTGTGGACACACCTCTCCAGGGAACCCGGTAATAATTGGGGATTCGGGTCTGGATACGAAGTAGGGCTGTAGTTTCAGCGGTCAGACCCCAAACCGACAGGACGAAGTACGATCGAGGCGATAGCTTAGCAGCAGGAAGCGAAACACCCACTTCCGGATTTATTCTTCACCTTCCGTCGAGGCGTGTATATTGAAATGCTGATGTAGCTCTTGAGCGCCACCATTGCGTACGGCGGTATTACAGTATCTGAAAATAGACACGACATTAGCACGTCTGTCTGGGACAGAAACGTTTTTCTATTTATTTTAATGTCACTGCTTATCACTTTGTATTGGCATGGATATGAATTGGTGTGTAGTTTTGTGAGACTCTAGCCTGACGATTAAAACCATTACATGAAATAAAATATGAAGGCAGCAAGGTGGGGAACAGCGCAGGGGTGTCAAAACTAATTTTTGTCGCAGGCCACATCGTAGTTAAGTGAACCCATACATGACTGGATGAGAATGTATGAACCCCCCAGCCACGCCTCCCATATGGTCACACTTGCACGACAGATGCCAGTACAAAAATAATTTTAATTTAAAAGGGAGAGTAGTAATAATAATAATAATAATACGTTTCATTTAAAAGCGCCTTTCATGCCACCCATGGACACTGCACAGACAATAAGGAAATACAATGTAAAAATAGAATATCAGAGTCTAGTAGAGCTCGGAGTGCGAAGCGTCGACATACACGCCCGCGTCCTCTCACCCCGGAAGTCTGTAAGAAAAAAAATGCTTGCAGTTTCGCAGTGTTTTCAAAAATGGATACAATTTGCAGTTTTAGTATTTTAGCAAGAAACAGGAATTTGATACACGCGATTATGGCTGTCCACGTAAGATAATGTCGTGGGCCTATGGGATAGTGGTTAGCACATCTGGTTCCCAGTTCATAGGTTTGGGGTTTAAATCACTGCCCCAGCCTTTCTGCATATTTTCTGTGTGCTTCTTAACCGGTGTCGTTATAGAAGTTCATTGAAAAATCTAAATTGCACATTAGTCTGAATGTGATGGTGACCAGTCATGTACTGTACTCCACCCCTCACCACATTGAAAGATTAAAATCATAAATATCAAATGTTAATTATGAGCCATTGCCTTTCATAATAAATGGACATCCTTTATTCATTAAGGTGCAATATACAAAATTATACAAAACATCAAACAGTATCACCAACCAAATCCTTTTTGCTTCAGCCAGAGTTGGGCATTGACAACAAGCGTGCCGAATGCAGAGAAATAGGGCAATGTGAAATTGACTCAAGAAGCGAAATTGCTAGGACGGCTTTCAACATTTGACAGCAACAACAAGCCAATGACAAATATCAATGCCCTGTAGGTGGCAATTACCTTGGTATGAATATTTGCCAATATTTGTGTGGCAGCAGTTCAAATGAGTGCACGAGTCACGTGCAATCTTGCGCATCAATCATGGGAGTGTGAGGCAAACATTATCTGAAAACTTGGACTGGAGTCTGAGGGTGTGGCGTTTTATTGAATTGTTGTATAGGGCAATAAATATTTGACTTCCTTGGAAACGTTTGACCGATATTTGATTATAAAAGCTGCAATATTCCTGTCATTTCCTCAAATAATGGCCCTTAATACTGTTGCGTGTTAAAGTTGGGCCACTCATTCTGATATCCAGACATCTGAATCGAATTATGGCAGCCATTTGTATACTTACAATCCATGTACAAAAGTCAAGTTTTGAGCTGCATTCAGCTGAAATATATGCTAAGCATTGGCTTCAAAACACAAAGATGATGACGAGGCAGTGAAAGGGTCCCCTTAAGGTTTCTCGCAGCGGCTGAACTGGAGACTTCTCCTCTTCAGCTTCTCGGGCTGGAGAGATGCGAGAAGAGAAAACTCGCGAAAGACTTCCCCACGGGAGATGTTACCTGAAAGTCAAGGCGTTTTGTCACTCCACCTGCGATGCGGCTGCCTTAAGTCAATGGAAATGTAAACATTGCTCCATGACACACCAAAAGCCCAGCGGCATGTGATTTGTTTTGAAGGGAAAATATACGGCAGTGCGACCACATGTAACTACATCGTCGAGTTTGGTCAGAGGAAAAAGAACATGCAAAGGAAGAGAGTGGGGAGCATCCTGTTCGTTACCTCCATCAGTAGTGTTTCCCGTCACGCTGATGTCTTTTTGATGGCTATAAATCCGATTGCATTATTGTTTAAACGTAGCAGTGGAGCGGAGAGTGTTCCAAGCGCTACTGTGAGACAGTCTTAAGAGTATGTGGAGGTAAAAAGACATGTTAACAAATTAATGTGATTCAGGTGTGAGCCGGGTTTATGAACATAAAATACTCACCCACCACTTCATTAGGTACACCAGTTCACTCGAATAAGATCCAATATGAGAGCTGTAAGATTTTTTAAATGAAGTGGGTGAAATAAGTACAGAAATGATGTTCCGTTTGGATTGACACTGCCAATATTGCTTTAAAAAATATGTGCTTGTAGTTTGCGGCGGTGTACATTTTTTTCATTTCATGGTTAATCGTAGTGTGGGGCGAAGGTACACCCGCGGAAAATGGGTGGGTTGAGTTAGGGAGGGCACCTGGTATACAAATTCTACAATTGCTGTACGGCTATACTGCTAACCTACCTCTTAGTAGCCTTAACTCATCAATATGGGTTGTTTTGACCCCTTGCTGGATCAAAATCTTGAGCCCAAGTGTTGGGCCAAATCCTTAAACCAATCCTGCAATGCCTCTATATCTTAATTTTTTTTTAAAGTACCACCATAATTTAATGTCTTTTAGTTATAGATTTGTGTTTTCTTAAATTAGCTTAAACTGTTGAGCTGAAAGAAACCCCCACATTAAATGACAAGTAACAATTTTTTTTGATTGATACGTTTTTTTTACATAACTCTTGTATTGGATCTCACTAGAAAGTGTTGGCATTAGCCAACACCGTGTCTTGTAATTCTTATACAAAAGAGAAAAATGTTAATAATAGATGAGGCGAATATCTCGCAAAGCGACAAGCTAGCTCCAGATGTTTAGCCTCAGACAGACCAAAAGACCCCTCAAAACCCACACCGTCATCAGAAAGGAAGAACCAAAAGTGTCCCGCTACACCACAATATAAAAGCGACGGCCCAGGATGCTTCACTCACTCTATCCCGTGGTAAAGATTTAAACCTTCTGCTGCCCTTGGCAACACCTGTGGTGAGAGAAGCAATGACATGTCAGTTAGTGTCCCACGCGGTCTGTCTTTCCATGAATATAAAATGACAGAACAGTTCTGGCAAGTGAGTAAAAATTTTATAGTTGGTGTTTAAAAAAAAAAACCCTGCTTGTGAGGTCACATGAATGTTTTACAAGAGAATACACTGAATTATTCAAGGCACACAGTCATGCTGCAGGCCTAAAACCCCTGCACCACTTGGTACGGAGCACGAATGTGAATTTCAATTTTCAAATGCGGCATTTAAAAAGGCATGGCTCATTTTTATGAGCCTGTGTTAATGCTTTGAATAGGTCCAGTGTGTTCGGGGAAAGTTTGAACGCTAGAGCAGATTAAAAAACAAAAATGTATATAATAGCAGTCTCCCAACACAGAGCGATCCCTGAAATCAAATATTGATAAAGTGATCAATTCAATTTTGCTACAATGCTGAGGGAATGCAAGAGGACAACAGAAATGAAAGCAAGTACAGGCCGGTTAGTTCATGAAGAGTTTCTCAGTTTTATTGGATTCATCTTTTTTTTGTTCTTGTTGGCGTCCGTGTTTCTAAAGACGAGGAATAACATTTCCAAGACGTCCAACTATTGGAGTGTTGGGTGGTTTTTGAAAGAGAATAAAAAGACAAACATGAAATAAATCGGAGCGTCACGATTTGCTATGGAATGCTGAGAGGCAGGCATGGAGTTCAAATACACGAACGAGTGTACTATTTACAGCACCTTTTTACCACTCCTATGTCAACACACACAATGGACACGACACTGAACACTTCCTCGAGGGCAACTGTCGCGCCCTCCCCTAGACTTCTACTACTTGCAGTCTTTAACTATTGCCATGTGCGGATCCCAGTCATATTTTTGATCACGTGAGCACACCCAACGGTGTTTTTCGGACCACACTGTCACTTCACAAAGCATAGCAAGACTAAGCTGCATCTACTCAGACACTGTATCACGTTGACGAAAAAAACAAAACAAACAAAACCCGTGATATAATACAAGGTCAGACACTTTCCCTTCAAAAGTCTTTGGCAGAAAAAAACTTGAAAAAATATGAAATTACTGCTTGTGGAAAGGATTTTTGATTGTGACATCAGAGAGGTCATGTTGGTACATGCTTATTTCCACAGGACTGCACTGCACAATGTGATCAAAACTGTAGAAAAATATCAGAGCATGCTAGGAGCGTCAATCGCGTTGACTCGCCCACAAAGCATGCAGAGAACACTGTCAGCTATTAGGCATTGGAGCCTGCAAAGTGTGTAAACATGTAAGAAAAGTGTGCTCCATAATCTCACTGATACAGATTTTGTAACATGGAGTATTTACAGAAACAGTAAATGCGGGTGTGGTTCTATAATCTTTCTTCAGTCAAGGGCAGTGAGCAGCACCGGTGTTTTCTGCAGAAGTGGCAATCCTTTGACGGGACGCTTCCAACTGCCATGCACAGAGCTCACGTTTTATGGATTTTATCACTTCCTCCTCGCCAATGAATGCAACCATAAATGAAACGAAATACATTTCTTTCCATAAACTCAGAAAAATCTCTTATCAGCGCTGAATGCTGATTACTGTATTCAAACGTAACGTAAGGCCGTTCCACATTCCGTCACGAAAAAGGGCCGCTACGACTGCTATTATCGGGCTACTGTCAAAAACACTTGCATTTGCGAGCAATATTTTAAGACTAAAATGACAATCATCAACAGAAGATAATAAACTGCGTCAGTAAATGCATTGCACGGCTCCTCTGGGAAGACAAATAAAATAAGACAGACAGGCAGAAACAGACAAGAAATCGGAAAAAAAAGAAAAAGAGTACGGGTACCTGAAAAAAATGTAATGGAAAAGTGCACAGTATTAGAACTCAAAAATGAAGCATTGACTATTCTTGGTAACGTCAACTGCCTCATGGTGTTGTCTCTTCCTGGAGGTCACCACTTTTGCTATTACGCTCATGTCGTAAACAAATTATGGTTCAAGGCAAGATTGTTATTTCACCTATTCATTGTTTTTGTGTTGAAGCAATAGCCATGTCGAATAGAAAAGTATTGCTTTGGCACCATCTAGGCAACAATAAACTATGTTGAAGTTAAGGGAAGAGCTTTATTTAGTCAGGCCATGGCCTTGTCTAATAGAGAAAAAAAAGTGCTTTGCTGCCATCTTGTGGCATCTATAGGCAAATACAGTGTACACCTTTTGGGTTATTTACGAATTTTTGCTGTTTGTTGTAGACCTAGATTAACATCCTTGCCAATAGCGAGGAACACTGTATATTTATTTTTAATTATTATTGTGGAAAATAAAACGCAGTTCAATTATGATGTCACCGCAAAGAAAAATATCACAGTTTTTAAGCAGTGGCAACCATATAAAATATTCAGGTAGCAACAGGAAGGACCTGCAGAAACTGAGCCTGCCAGCCTGCTTTGTATTGTGTGACGTGACCTCAAATATAATGGCGGACCAGGTCGCAAATATATGGCCCGCCACAGGCAGACAAAGGGAGCGAAAAGAAAAGCAGGAAGAGAGGAAGAGACAGCGCATCACCATCCAAAGGGTCTTTGTATTTTGTCAGCTAAACATGACAAAATTAAGATTCACCAACGTCATATTTTGGGGCTTAACTAACAAAATAAAATCGAGAGGAACTCGTTGACATGGAAAATATCAAGCCCATCCTTCATTTTTGCGAGTGTTTTTGTTTGTTTGTTTGTTTGCTTTGCAGAAATGTATTATAATAGCATACTGTCCAACTCTCAACTCAAAAAAAAAAAGCAGACAAGCCCCCGCCCCCTCCCCCTTAAAGCCGCACAAGTCTCTTTGTCACAGTTTTACTTTTACATCCCTCCCTGGCACCACTTAGTACGCACTGTAGTTGTGTCCTTGAATGAATGCTGTTCGCCTCATGCCACATGACACATGACACATCAACACGGTGAAGCACTTTCTAAATGACACTATTTACACCTCAGGCTGAGGAGAGACGGTTCGGTCCGGGTTAATGGAGCGACAAGCCTCCCATGAGAGGTTAAACCACAGCGTGAGAGGATGTTAGCAGAACACCAACAAGCAAGTCATTTGTCTTGATGTGATGCGGCTAGTGTAGGATGGCGAGCAGAATCCTAGCGGAAAATCTGAGGTGCATGGGAGGGGGTGGTGAGGGGAGGGAGGCAGTTTAGTCAGTAAGAGTTAAAAAAGGTCCATCAGGGGGTTTGCCTTGCCCATAAGCCTTGATCTAGCTGACATCAGTGTCTAGAGGCAGCTACAGGAGGACTCTACAGCGCGAGATGCTAAAACTCCTCTATGGTGAGGCAGATGAACTCTTGGATGCACTTCCTGTACTGTTGCTCAGTGGGGCTGGTGCTGGGGTATTGACCTGGTTGTCCCAGGGGGGCTTCTGCCGCTCGCATCTCTTCATTCATCCGCGCCAAACGCAGGCTGGAAAGACAGACAGGACAAAGACCGAGAAATGAGATGAGGAAGGGGCTTTTGCATAATTTTCTCATCGCATCCAGGTTTACAAAAAAAAAAAAAAAAAAAGTAGTGCCCATTTTCATCAGGGTCATAGGTGAGCCGGAGCCTACCCCAGCTGAATTTGGGCCAGCAGGTATATTTGATTGTACAGTATATCTATTTAATGAACCGATTGTAGAGTAAAATAAACACATTTTATTTTACTCTAAAAATAAACACATTTTATTTTACTCTCATTCTTTTGGTATCATATTTAAAACTGTGTATTTTAACAATGAAATATTGGGATTTTTATTCATAATACATGAATCCACAAATTATTCAATAAACTAAACTAAAAATAAAGCAAGAATAATGAGCGTAACCAATCAACTTTAAGAAAACCCGGTTGGATTAATGCAACACATTTGATAAGAGTTGATGATGTTAAAAAAAAAAAAAAAAATTAAAATCAGCGGTTCAGATTAAAGAAGGGCTCACTTACAGGGTGACGATGTCTGCGTTGGCCGCTTGCACAGCGATGCTGAGCGGGTCGTAGCCCTGCTCGTCCACCTCTGTCTGCGACGCCCCTCTCTTCAGAAACAGACACACCTGGCTGTACAACAACAACACACATTTGGTCCCATGAGATGGACATCAAGTAGGAGTATTCACTACTTCCAAGAAGGAAGTCACTCAGTGGCACATCTCGTCTGTATAATATCATACCCGGTGTGTCCCAGGTAGGTGGCGTGATGCAGCGGGCCTCTCCCTCTCATGTCCCTCTGGTTGACATCGGCTCCATTCTGAAGTAGGAACTCACAAGCTATCAGAGAGCCCTGATGGAGAAGAAAATTAGAAACACGTCAATCATAAATCCACGTCGCTAAGACTACCCATGACGAACAAAGTTCTTCTCACCCCCATCACAGCCTGTATGAGTGGCGTTTTCCCATCCTCTTCCTCACTTGCAGCGTGAACGTCGGCGCCGTGAGCCAGCGCCTCCGCCATGAGGGGCAAATTGTGCAGGCGGGACGAGCGGTGGAGCAGCGCGCCGGGGTGGAGCTCCCTGGGATCCTCGGGGTCTGACGGTACTTCCTGTTCAATTTCTACCTCACCACTGGAAGACTCCTCCGATTCCTCTTCTGGCGGACAAGAGCAGAAAAAGAAGAGAAACTAGTTGAATGCCTTTGAAAAAGCACTGCAGATGAATTTGCAATAAATATTCCGAACGAGCCCCCGAGAATGAACTCAATTGTAAAAGCCAGACATTTTGGTGAGCAGAGAGAGGAGGGGCGAGCAGTTACGCACAGCGGAGGAGGAGGAGGAAAGCGGGATAGCGGGAGGTTAGATGAAAGAGATACTGTACAGTTACATCCTCAGATGCCTTTCGACTAATGTGCATTGTCCTTCACACAAAACAAACAAACAAAAAAACATGATGCCAGCATGTACTAGTTAGTCCCAAGGACACGAGTAGCTGGCTGGTCTGCTCTACTAAATAGCTCACCAGTGACACTGTCACCTGCTATGAAGATTAGCACTTGTGTTTATATGTGAACGTACCTTCTTCTGTGACGCTGTCCACCACAGAACCAAACACCAGGATGTCGGTGCTGCCGTCAGTGCTTCCTCCCAAGCCGCTGTCGCTGCTCAGGCCTGCGGGGCCAAACCACGCCAAGCCACGGACACGTTAATTATGACACAAGGTGTCTCTCGTGTGCATAGCGCCATCTCTTGGGGCCCTTGAGCACCAATGTTTGCTCATCTCTGCTTTTATTCCGCCCTTTACAAGGTCGAGTGAGGCAAAGTGAACTTACTGCGAGGACCCGAGCCTGTGTCGAAGTAGGAGAAGAGGGAGTCCAGCTCGTCTGGACAGAAAAGGGAATCCCGGCGAAACTTGGCTGCAGCCGCTGCCAAAGGTTCACAAGAGTAGTCGAGAGAGGTTGGTTCTGGAGCCGCTCATCGTCACAAAACAGCCACGAGGCTTGTTGCCCCACTGACCTGCCGAGAGATTCGCAGGCGAGGCGCTGCCAGGCTCGTAGCGATGGTACTTCCTCCGGGCTTTGTTTGGCGCCCGAACTGAGCTGTTGTGTCGCTGGCACTTCTTCACAGTCCACGGTCGCGACTTCCTTTCGCCTTCCACCAACGCTTCGCTCCCACTCATCTTCTTTAGGAAGCGCTTCTCCACATATTTGGACTTAATCCAGGCTTCTTTCTCCTGTCTGGAGCAACAAAGACACCATAGTGCACATTTAAAAATAACGTTCATTGCGACAGATAGGGAGTGAATGAGAGCATGGCTTTTGCAAGGCTGAAACGCCGACCTTGTGCTGGACGGTCTGGGCTTTTTCACCCCGAGCTCCTCGCAGGCCCCTCATAAATTTGATTGATCACAGTGTTGCCTAATTCACACATCAGCTGAACACAAGAGTGGGAGAGATATACGTTACAGAATGTTCCTAAACAATTCTAAGAATCTTCAATAATAGGAATCCCTGTTGTGTTTTAAAATTCACATGGAAAGTTTCCAACTTTGAAAACTGCTGGAATTTTGTAACCTTAAGTGAGACAAACAGAAACAGAAGAACGGCTGACCTTGAGTAATTCCGGCTCCCATGAGTCAAGGGTCAGTGATCGCACTTTAGAGCAATGGACGCCGAGACTCCTGAGGGGGAGGGGGGAGGGGGTTAATGAGTATTTTTTTGTCATTTATTAGTAAAAAAACTACACCTTCCTAGTAGTGAAAATGAAAGAAACGAAAGAGTCTGTTGAGCCCATCGGTGCAAGAATAACTTCCATTCTTCTAGTAAGACTTTCAAAACCAAAAATTTGGAGTGTGTCTGTGGAAGCTCTTCCACACTAAACTCATCAAGCATGTCTTTGTAGAGCGTGCTTTGAGTACTGGAAGCGTTGTGCTGACACACACGCAAACATATGCACACACACACACGCACACACACACACACACACACAAAGGATTTCAAGTTTTAGAACATATTATTCTATTATGTGAGAGTTCATGGGTGTTTGTCTATGTATATGTGAATGGGCTGGCAACCAGTCCAGGGGGTACCCCTTCTAGCAAAAAGTCAGCTGGAGATAAATTCCAGCTCACTTGTGACCCTACTGCTTGCTCAATACTCTAGAAAATTGATTATTTCTTATTATGATAATAATAAGTCTTGTTGTAGGAAGGTGAACCTGTGGATCCCCGAGCACTCGATGCACAGCAGCACGCCGAGGTTGATGGAGGCCCAGCAGGGAGCGCTCTGGCCACAGTCACAACACAATTCATTCCCCGGCAGGTTCTGCACCCTCTGGAGGAGTCCCTCGCCCCCTCCCCGGACTCCCTTCTCGGCCCTTTCGCCCCTGTCTCTGGGCTCGCTGGCCGAATCGATGCTGCTCGTGGAGGGCGAGGCCGTGCGATCCAGACGCTATGGAGACAAGGAATCACAGTTCAAACACGACTCATCGATATAATGAGCGTCATCGGTAGTTAATGACAAGGCGTTTCCGCTAGTCATACCTCAATGTAGTAGTTGTCAGCGATGTCTTTGTAAGCTGAGGCGATGCTTGCCTGGACCGCTTGGATCCAAGCCTGCCTCAGCTTCTCGGATTCAGCCTGGAGCATGCAGCTCCTACAAAGGTGATGGAAAACAACTTTTCACATGCTACATCATTGAATTGGATAGTGCCGTTTCTTCAACAAACTGACTTTTAAGTTTCGGTCATTAGGGGCATCGCTGATGATTTAGTAATTGGTTGAATCACAAAGAGTCCTTTGTTGCGCAAGTGAGAGACTTAGACATGACATTAAATTTGTGAGGCAACACGAAATGAGTCAGCAACCGCAGACAATGCTAAATTACTGTTGACAGCGACTTGCAATACAACTAATACGAGTAGGCCATTGAAGAAGAGTAATTTATAGAAGTAAATGATAAGTTCTGAATCATTTAAAAGTACATTTTTTGTCCTTATTGGGCTACGTTGTACATAATTATACTTACTTGGTGGGTGAAACCACCTCGAAACAGAATCGCCTCTCGTTATCTTCACAGGGTTTGACGGAGCACAGCCTCAGGTCCTCCACGACCACAGTCAAAGAGTCCTGAGAAGAGGAGCGTCACATTAACTATTTTGGTGACAAATTAGGACCGAAACTTGATCACAAAAGCTCACGCTATTGAACGAGATCATTCACAAAATCCAATTGTACCTTCAGTTTCTTTTGGTAGACCAGCTGGCTGTTCTGGATGGAAAACCATCGCCTTGCAGGGAGAGGGGGCATGAAAAATGTTGAGCTTTACTGTATGGTCGATATGGAAAACGCATGATGACACAAATCTGACGTTAATCCTCATAACATCTGTCATTCGTCTATAACATTGTTGTAGGTGTACCTCTGCAGAGGAGCTAACACTCTTGACAATGAGAGCACCACTGCCACCTACAGGAGTGGCTGTGCAATTACATTTTATTCTAGTAATGAGGGACTTTTATGGTGTTAGTGTGACCTTATAGTGTTACACTTTACCTGTTCCAGGTCTTAAAAGCATTGCTGGCTCTCTTGAAGAGGTAGCCCTCCATGACCACACCATTGGGGGCATCCACATTGAACTCCAACTTGGGGTCATCGTAGGAAAAGTCCTGTGGCGACATGTTCCTTAAAAATCACTGCTGAAATATTGGAATCACGTTCCTGACTCATTTGTAAATGAGGAAGAGAAAAACAAAACGTAGTCATCCATTGGACGCTTAGCACAATTCAATGACGATTTCGAGAAGAGATAAGATCACACGTGGAGTCTATGTTTAGACAACAATTACATGCTAATCATATATTGAGAGAGGACGTCGCAACTGTTGCGCCTATTTTCTACAGCGTCTCCATTGTGAGAGGTGGGTGACTCAAATTAGGAGTGAGCAATCCGTTTAGGCGGTGTTTCCATTGATCAGAGATGAACGTGAGGCCATCTGTTTCTCAGGTTACCTTTCCACATTGCGACACCGACTCTGCGCCTTTCTATTCATCTCGTCACCCTTTCAGCTTTTGTCAACACAAAGCTGCAATTCTGCAGAAAGAGGATTAAATCTGGGAGCCACTTGCTCAACGAGGTGGATGACAAAAAGACGGAAAATGAGAACGATGACAAAGATAAGGCGGCTCCAAGGTCAGGTTTTCCTTTTGTTGAGGGGATTTATTGTACCAGCAACAGTGGCGTCGCAAAAAATGTATTCTCAGTACAATGTGGCTATAGTAACAATAAATTTTAAAAAATCCTCTTAATGTGAAGAGACTCCCTTCCATCACTCATGCAGTTCTCTCCCTCTTCATGTTCAAGACCATGTCACACAGCCTTACCGATTCAAGCCTTACTATACAGTGATTAGCCGATTTGGAGACTTAATTGTATGACTCAGCTAAAAATGCTAAAAAGTGGACAGCATGCAGTCGACTACCTTCAGCCACTACCTTGAATGCTAATCCTCCATTCGTTTACACTTGAGAAATGGCAGTTCAGAAATTAGTGAGGTGATTCCTTGTTTGTAGAATTGAAACCTTTTGTGAGGCAACAGTTTAAATTCAGTTTCGATTGTTTCTTTTACCAAACTTTCTTTAAACCACAAACAAATCGTGTGACTTTTTTTTAATGTTATTCTTTTCCTATCCATCTATTTTTTAATGCACGTTTCAATCAATTCAATTTTATTTTGTGAAACCACTTGACGAAATAAAATGGAGTAAATGCGGCATCACATTTTTTATTGCGCAATTGCAGATTCTGAAGTTGTTCTTGTTTTTTTTTTTTTTTTTTTAAATAACTACAGATAAAGTTACAAGATTTGAATAACCCAATGCAATGGACAGCTAGGACATAGACGGAACAAAACAAGTCAACACAGATGTACCGGTTACCGATATTCTCCCACTCCCACTATGCCAAGCTAAAGGAAATAACAACTTTTCTCACCAGTGGATAGCTCCACCGTCCGAGTATCTTCATCTTTACCACACTGACATCCAACAGCATATTAAAAACAAGTTATATGAAATAAAATGAATGAATAAATGAATGTGGAAGAGAGAAGAGCATCTCCGCCATATCTCGCACGTCGTTAACAAGTGCAAAGCTCATCCGTGGAAAATAATAGCAGCCCACTCGTGCTGTATCTTCACTACCACGTGCTGGTCTGCACGCCGCCCCGCCTTGTGCAAGTGACACGGGTGGCTCATTTCCATACAGCTGTGAGGTCCTGGTGCCCCCGTGACCCCGCCGCGGCTGCCGGATAAGTGGATCAAACATTTCATCGCTCGGCCGCACCTCCCTTTGTCAAGCCTGCGGCGACATCCTCACTTTTATGGAGGAGTCGGCTTTCCATTGGCTTTCCATCTGTGGATGTGACAACTGTTCCTGCCTAATCAAGCTGATATTATGGCTCCCCCTGCACCGGCGTGGAGCCCCCGCTTCCCACCTTAAATCAGCCGCGACTTGAACAACGCAGCACACAAGTGGCTCAAAGGATTGCTATCGGACTTCTACGGAGCTTGCTGATGAGCTGATCATTTGAATCCGGTGTGTCAAAGGCGAGAAATATCGAAAACGTGCAGGATAGCGGATTTGGACAGCCCAGTCTAATCAGCCTAATGGCAACACTGCATGTCATTTGAAAGTTATTGTCACAATATCAATACAAAAGACAAAACAAAAAAAACATGCTTGCTAAAGAATGTAGTTTTTCTTTATGTCTGTGGGTATTCTCAGAATTTGAAATCCAGAAAAGTTGAATTGAGGCAACCGGACTCTTTCAAAATTAATTCAAGGCAATTATGCTACAAGGCTAGCACGTTATTATTGTTGCTATTTGCAATGGTGAAGACAATCCCCTGGGAGCCACAATGAAGTCGCTACTACACAAAAGATGCCAGTGAAAGGACAGCAGGGAGGAGTTTATAACAAATGGGAGGAACAAGCAGTCAAAAAAAAAAGGGGGGGGATAGCATGAAGACTATTTTCTTTTTGTCAGCATTCCCTCACCTGCCTCCCCGTTTTCAACTGACATTGTACTCCAGCTCACTTCTTTTATACACCACATCACAAAATAATAGCTTGAATCGAGTTCACAAAGTCGGCTGTCTCGTAGCTTCCTGCAGGTTCCGCTTTACGGGGGCCAACGTCTCATAATGGCTAATGGCGGACATTTTCCGCTGCTTTCCTTCCATTTCTTTTGGCAGATGTTTCTCCCGTATGAGTGCTTGAGGATGTGAAAGGAATTTTTGTCGCAGGCCACATTGTGGTTGAAAGCCTTTATCACCGTGAAACCAGATAAATGTTTCAAGGCGTCAGCGCGCACACAACAAAATGACTAAGCTTTGAAGAAAAATTGTTCGTTAGCACACTGTTCAATTCAGGAGATTGGTTGCGATAAGACCTCAATAATATTCAACCTGAAAGCAATATGCCACATAAAAGAATGTGGCGGGCCAGATCTGGCCCCCGGGCCTGGAGTTTGACACCTGTGTGTCATCTGGACACGTCTACTGAAAATAATGAACGCTGGTGTATTGAAAACAGCGGCAGAGGCTCAAATGCACATTCATGAATTAAAAAAAAAAAGTAGTGTAATTTCATTGATTATTTTTGAAGCCATTTCTGATTGCTTAATTATATCTAGGCACACAACATCATCAGCCCAGCGCATCTTGGAAACAGCCGAGTGGGCGCGTCTGGCACATGGCAACTTCTTCACTGCCCTATGAGGCACTTGGGATTGAGTCCCGTTACCTCTTCCGCACAACAAATGGCTGCATGGAAAAACGGAGATTCTATCGCTCCGGCTTGCTGCATCTTGTAGACTTGAAAGGAAAAAAAAATATTTCTGTTGCAATGCTCTTATCTGTGTGGTTTGTACGAGCGCCAGTGGAAAAAAAAAAACAGACAAGGAAAGGGTACGGTACTCTGATATGTTGCTGACTTAAGCGGTTGGTACAGCTCCACATTTCCTCGTATAAAAATGCCAACGGACCGTTGACTATAATTCACTTGCCCTTCCACTCACCCTCACACGCATATGTGCTAATACCATCTGTTGCGTTTGGCTAGGAGAAGAAGTGGGTTACGGCTAGACTGGTGCACAGTCACATCTCTCCAATCTCCAGTGACCTCCTGTCCTCTCGTCGGTGGCCCAGTATTTACTCAGCCCAAAACTACGGACCCAAATCAGAGTCAGGCCAGATGCGCTACTACTCAGAGTAACTGTCCCATTCCGGCCTCTGACATAATCCCAATCTGTGAGGTTTATCGGGATTAGGCTTTGCATTATCGTTCACTCTGACAGCTCAGCTCGAAGCGGCTCTTTCGGCGGACAATCCGATTGATCACTTGGAAAAAAAAAACAATAATAATAAGAAAATCAACAATCATGCATTACAATAACTAAGCCTGTAAACCAACAACAAACAACAATGAGGGGATTTAAACACTTTCAAATATGCGATGAGAAATCGCGTCTGTAACAAGAACTGCCACATTTTTAGAAGAACAGCATAAAAGGAAAATTTTCCATTGACACAATGGGCTCGGTTTTCAGAGAAAGCGCATCTGCAGCTGGCAGAATCTGATTTTGGTGCCAGCAGAAGGCTCGCTGCGGATGTCTGCCGATTTGGCGGACTGGTCCGTGCCAAGATGGGCGTTCCACTGCAGCAAACTTGGAGGTGTGCCTGGCGGAGGGACAATTTGGTGGCGGAAAGCCATGTTAGTCTAAGCCTTGGCGCAGGTCCGACCGCTGTTCTAAAGTGATTTCTGTGAAGTTGGTCGATGGGGGGCGGGGGGCAGGCAGACAGATACTGAGCCCCACCAACATATTTAAATTGCCAGCCGTTATTACCAGCTCATTCTGTGTTCAATTAATACACACTTATGTTTTTAGTTGTCACATCAAAGCAAGAGCAGTGACGATGCTCTTACTCGCGTCAGGATCATGGCGAATACACATCAGAAAATGGTGCCATGATGCCATGCCGGACTGTGAGTGCACCAAATTGAAAAGGAATGAGTCGATCCCCTTTGATTGATAATGAGTGAAGTCAGCTGTAGACACTACTACAGCGGCGCAGCCCGCCCTCTGTTCGATCCGCCGGCCTGTGCTAACTTCTTTGTGGTGCAAAGTCACGCTGCACGCAGTGCACGAAATGGAACCTAAATATGTCTTTGGAAATGAAAGCTTTGATAATTCCATCTCTGAATACAGCGATGAGAAACAAGGGTGCTGTGACACACTAGTGTGCTGTGAGCGTTCAACTTAATTTGCCCCAAACATATTTATTATAATTAGTAAAGCAATATTTGGCTATCTATGCCAGCAACATGTAACAACAGGCAGAACAATTAAATGCGCTTCCATTAGACGGCAGAAGGCACAATCCACCGGCTGTCAATTATACAACAGGTTATGTCATGGCTTTCTGCAGCTTTGTGTTCAATTAAATATGAGACGATCATCCTTTCAGTACACCTTCTTAATATAATAAGGTTCCTATTAGTCACTTTGCCGTCATTGTTAGAGTTATAGGAAATGCAGTGTGTCAAAAAATTGTCATCACAAAGACATAATTAAGTGTGTGTGTGTGTGTGTGTGTGTGTGTGTGTGTCTGGGTAGTTGTTAATCAATGCGGAACAGATTGAGTGACTGATCTATTCAGAGCAAGTTTATGGAGGGAGCCACCGTGTGATGACCATAAACCTGAATGAATGGGTTTGTTGCAGATGGTGTGTTTATGTCTGTGGTGGTGTGAGAGTGTGCAAGAGAGAAACACACACAGACACACACTCAACCACCAAAAGAGGTCGACCGGCCAAGCACACACAGACATGCACACATGTTCGATGAAATCCTGTTGCCAAACAATCATCATCCTAAAGACCGTTTCATTGGGAGTGTTGTGACACAAAAGTACACATTCATCACATTGACTTATCTCAAATTCCCTCAGACACTCATGAAACGGTTGCACAAATGTTAGCAGTAAAATGTCTTATCCATCTGTCTGAAACATCTGAAGTGATTCATATCCCGATACACAAACACGGGGGCCCGCATGGTCCAAATGGGATGGGTTTAGTGTGTGGGCAAAACAAACTCACCTGCATCAGAGTCTGAAGAAGAATGGGACCGGTTGAAGGCAAAGGGAGAGAAACACACACATTGCATTAGATTACATTTAGATTTTTTTACACACCGAAATTATCATTTTAAAAGACTCCAGCAACCGCCATAAAGCTTGCCTATGCTCTACCGAGGAACAAAATGGCAGGTTTTCCACATGGATCATGTAAAATGTTCACAATGTAATGGCAGAATGTCTCGCCGAATGTTCTGAACTCCTGCTTTTATGGCGTTGTGTTGAGCAGCGTTGTTGTTTGAGCTCAGACGAAGGCCAGAAGCAGCCATGTTCACCAAATCTGGCGAAGAAGCCTTCACTTGGCAGCTAATGTGATCAGAGGGATGCGCTAAGTCAGGCAGAAAAACACAACAGTGGTTGGCATCGACTGGTCCAACAGATGGATTATCTTTGTGAGGCATCGCAAAGCAAAGAAGGGCTTTTATTCGGCAGCCTAGCCCGTAAAATACATCAAACCGCCACTGCGTGAGCCGCTTTTCTGTTTCGAGTTGACCAATGAATTGAAAAAGAACAAATGGGATGGAAATGCAGCACGCGGGGAAACAATGAGGACTCGGCGCTTCCGAGGAAAGAGATCCAGACCGAATAATGTCTGACGTCACTTAATCTTAAGCTTTAAGCCCTAAGTACTTAATAAATGTAATCATACTTGAACTGTATTTAAAACACATACCTTGCGACCATATTTAACAGAAAAAATCAGCAAATCAGCACGTGATTGAAATGATAACATTAACAACAATTGGATGTGAGGCAGCAGGAAGTTCAAAACGTGTTCTTCCCTCACCCTTTGCTGGATGAGGGCATGCTTATGCTCCAACTCCCTCTTCTCCACTGCTGAGTCGATGACGAGCTGATCCAGCTGCACAAGGCAAGAGTAGAAGCGGAGCAAATCAGACTGTGGTACATGGAAATGGGAGCCATATTAATGGTGAAACTTGAAAGAACTAGCAGATGCTCTGACATCTGGAGGGAGCAGATTAAAACCAGTCATAGAGGCAGGGCTGGCTAAAGCAAAGGAGTTCTGTTTATTTGGCATGTGGATGGTGTGCGCATTTGGTTTTCCTCACCTGGGCAGCCAACTTTTTCATGTAGGGGTCAATCTCATCCAGAATGTTGAAACCTTGTTGGAAAAGAGTGTACTGCGCACGCATGAAAGACAGCATCTGCACAGGTTGAGAAGCATTCTGTTGTCAATTCCAGAAACATGTACATTGGAGGAGTTGTACCAGTATTCTCATTTAAAACAGAGGGAGATAAATGTCAGTTTCTCACCGCATCCAGGATTTCAAACTTCTTTCTAGCCTGAAGCACATTAATCTGTCAAGAAATGAACACAACACTTTAATTAATGCAGCTCATTTAACAGTTTCATTTTTATTTTTTTTGCCACAATCAAAACGGTGACAGAGATTCATGAATTGAGGTTGAGTAGCTGTAGAGCATTAGCGCTCCCTTGTGGACACTTTTTGTATGCCAGCGTGCATGTGGCCCACCTGCAGGACGTAGTCCAGGGCAAGGTGCCTGAAGGCTTTGCGGCTGAGGACGAGAGCTTGCGTGGCCTCCTCCGCCTCGTGGACTTTGTTCCTGGGGGCCTGGGCGTTCTTCACCTGAGCCAGCTCCATGTCCTCTCGCACGCGATCAAACTGCTTCTTGGTATCCTTGAACTTGCGCACGTCACTTTTGGGGAAATATGGCACACTTGAGTCGTTGGAGGCTTTGAGTTTCACTTTCATAAGGTGTCACCCATGCATTTTTCGTATCGTTTATCCTCCGTATGAAACTTAAAAGACATGGAAATATGCATATTGCATCATTTAGGCCAAGAAGGAAGGTCCGAAAGAGAAAAATCCAATCTATAGAAGACTTACTCTTTAATGAAAGCATGAAGCTGCTGCTTGATTGACCTCTGAGCTTGGTCAAACAAAATCTGTGGAAAGACAAGACAGAGAAGGAAAAGATCATCTACACAAGCCAATGATATGATTCCACCTCAATAATAATTACTTCTCCAAGTACAGTACTATCATAATGACTAAATACAGTACAATAAACCTGTGTATCCACAGCCAGTTACCCAAAAAAAGGGCAGTAGAATTGTGTTGAAATAAACGGGCCCAAACCGCACGTTTATTTGTGAGTAACTTGAGACAAGACAGTCATTATTTTAGTATTCATACATTTTTTTCTCTTTTTTAAATGCATTGAGATTTTTATCGTGTAAATCATGTCTGGGGTTTTTTCCCGGTTTGTACTGTCTTGGTATCTTCAGCCAACACTCAACAACGTCATGAGGTGGTACAGTACAAGCTGTAGTTTATCGATCTACCACAAGATGGCGATCTAAACTTGTAGCCCTTTGGAAGTGACGATGCATGTTTCGTGGGAGGAAACGTGAAGAAGATGAAGGCACATTGATAGACACACCGGAGATTTCAAACGTGTAAGGAGTGTGTGTGTGCAAGCGGTTCAGACGAGTAACAGACAGATGTTTGCATCACACATAGGTGTTTCCCTTATGTTTAAGCTGAATGAAGGATCCAAATATTTGATGGCGAGCCTCTCAGGATAAAGCAGTGCAGTTGTTCACATCTACAAGAACAAGCATATCGTTGAAGTAATACTGTACTCCCGTGACAGTGCCAATCACACCAAGGCGTGATTATCTTAAAAGGTGCACTTGTATTGGATTCCATTACATTGCTCAAGTGTACTTAGTATTGCGGCTGGTGAATTTATGTCTTAATACTAATAATCCTCCCTGTTAGATTTAGTGGAATTACACATCATATTCATGGACAAGATCAGCACAATATCATTAGAAATGCTTATCACAGTTTAGTCCTCATGAAAATCAAAACAATACCCATGATAACTGCAGCGAGAAATGTTGCAAATGGTGGGAAAACAGCATTACTGGGTGAATGCTGCAATGGACAACGCAGTCAACAAGCTAAGCTTTATGTGTTGGGGTGGTTGGAAGTGCTGGACAAAACAACCTCTGTTTACCAAATAAGACCCAATTTTACGTGTTGTCCTGGATCGCTTGTGTTTACTTCAAATGTCTCTTCCTGTTTTTCTTACGGAGGTCAGCAAATAGGTTGTTATTCTATTGTCTGGCAATATAAATTCAAGCGAGAGGACGATTAGTGCCGTGATGGGAATGCTTGGTACTTTCCACAGTGGTGAGGTTGCCAGCCCACTCAGAAATCTAAAGCAGCTCCATCGGGCCACTAATCCAAAAGTTCCACCCAAACCTGTTTTGGATTATGGTGTCCTGCTGGGCGTGACCCCCACATATCGTCATGTGAATTCGGGTTGACTCAAAACACTCGTGTCACGTTCAGAGACCCTCCCTGCTTATTTCTGCGGACGACAGGCAGCGGTCCAAGGATACGCAACAGCTGCTGACAAGCAAATACCATCTGTTCAAATAGACAAATGAGTAGAATTCATAAAGTTGTTTTTTTTTTGGGGGCAATAACTACGAAAATTCAGTCAGTTCCTCAACTTCTACAAAAAAAGGGCAAAAAGGATCAACCACAACGTCGGCCGGCCATCTGGATCGTACTTAAAGTCACTCATCTTTGCAGTAAAAAAAAAACAAAATTAAAACAGAGTGAAGTTAAATCCAAACAGTACAGATCACCCTAGCGGGTTAATAATATGTTACCACAAAATATTGATAAATATGCTTTCAAGATAGATTTGACAAACAACCATTAAACCCGTTTCACGCTTCAACTAAAGTTTGACGATTCATCAGATATGTACAACACATAACGAGTCTCGCTGTTACGTTAACTAAGAGGGCGTGCCATAGCGTGATTCGAGGGTCTTGAAAATGATGATCGGTCTACTTATGACACCACCAACCGAATTAAATCCAATGTTACAGCAAACAGAAAGAGCGATTAAATCTAACTGAGCGATTAAATCTAACTGAGCTGATGGATCCTCTTGTGTTCAGGGCACATTGAGTTGATTTGAAAAGCCTAGAGAGGTTAAACTGGATTGACCCTTAGGGAGCGAAGGAAATTGAGTCAAAGAGAAGAGAGATACAGTGGGACGAATGTAAGACAATCATGTTCTTGTCACTGTGACTTGTCTACTTACTGAAGTTTGGGTTTTTGAATTTAGCTAGCAACAGTACGCTAAAATCAGAAGCTCCCAAGGACAGAACAATGTCACTAATTCGAGAGGTAACAAAGAGCACACGAGATGCGGAAGTGCATTAGTAAATGAGAAGAAAAAAGCAGAAGATTAAAGCCTCCCGCAGGATTAAAACAACATCAAAAAAGGGAAGCTCGTGAATGCAAGTAGCCGTAGCCGAGCCACATACAAGGCATTGTCATTATCAACAATTCAGACTAATCAAGCATATCTGGTTCCTATCCTATCTTCTGCAACTTCTGTTTGTTGGGCATGTGAATTCGCATTTTATCAATGTCACTTGACAGAGGATGATGACAATATGTCATCCAAGTAATTCTTGTAACTGCATTGTCAATGGTAAATGGGATTTACACTGTTACCACATTCGCCTGCTGATGACGCAGTATCAGGAGCAACTGGGTTGGTTAAGCATCATCGAGCCACCAACATCCGGTTTGGGAAACCACCACTCCACCATGCCGCCCCACACGCAAGAAATAGGTAACACCATTACCGAAACCCAAATTCCCACAAAGACATATTTCTTCCGTCCTGACCCTCGAGTCATACCAAAAAGTCCCGAATATGATTGTGTGCGTGTGTTTTAAAGCATGTGTGTGCAATAGTTACATTGTAGTTATGTTACACAATGAGCGAAACATGTGGTTTGAATCAGACACATGTATGCGCACACACATCCACTGTCACTGAATATGGTCACAACTACAACTCTGTGTGTGTGTGTGTGTGTGTGTGTGTGTGTGTGTGTGTGTGTGTGTGTGTGTGTGTGTGTGTGTGTGTGTGTATAAAGTGTTTTAAGCGGAAGTGGATGTCTCGGCATGTTAAGAGGACATGGACATGTGTCCCTCTGCACTGGTTGCCCTTATGGGGATCGGAGACAAAACGTTGCTTCATGTTTATCATTCCTACTTTGGGTGCAATATTATACGAATGTTGAGAGTCAAGCTTAGTATACGGCTGAAGCATGTTGAAATTGAAATTCAGTTCTCACCATATGGTAGTTGACGATCTCCTGGAGGCTTTCGCCGCATTTTTCAAGGCAATCCTGCATACACAAGCACATTCCCGCATTTTACTGTACAGTGTACGAAGCAAGTAACTGATTTAAGGCTCACGATAAGGCTAAAGTCATCGAAGCACCCCCGACCGACCCTTCAAATGTTTTCCTAAAACGGAGGTGCCGTTTTTCAGCCATGTAAGCATGAACATCTCTCGTCCGTATGCGGTTGCGTGTCACGCTTACGACAGCTGGACGGCGGCTCCTTGTCTAGACAATATTGTTTATGGAGCTCTGCTTGTTTGATTCATGTGGGGAACCGCCGGAATGTCCTGTTTGAGTCAGACAGATGAGAAGGTGACCCCGACCTACATTCGGAGTTTGTATGTTTGCGTGTGTCCGACATGGCGACAGAAGTGACGTGTGCTCACTCACCGATACCATCTCTTCTTTCTTGCACTGCTGAGACAGGTCTTTGATGCCGTTGACAAAGAGCTTGTTGGCGCCGACGTAGGCCCTGCCGGCCTCGATCATCCCGCTGCATAGCTTCACCAGCTGAGGGGAGCAAATCCAAAAGTGGACACTTAAAAAAACAAAAAAACACCAAGGATGCGTTCTATTTTAAAAATTGCCCACTTCACACAATGCGACACAGGGATGATGATAACAATAGTCGCACTGGTTATATAAATCAAACAAAGCTTAGGTAGACTGGCAGTTACAAAGAAAACACACACCTGTGTTGTGGCCAGTGCAGACAAAGACTCTGCCGCAAACCAAGTCACATAGCGTCACTATTGGCCAGCATTTCATTTATTCATTTTTTTCCTCACAAATATAGACTATTGGTCAAGAACACAGGTGTCAAACCCAAGGCCCGGGGGGCCAGATCCGGCCTGCCACATCATTTTATGTGGCCCCCCGAAAGAAGATCATGCGTGTCAAATGGCATTATTCTTGCTAAAAAAATGTACCCACATGTCAAATAGTGATGTGTAATAAATGACATTGAGATTTTGCAATAATTTTGTGACCTATAAAAGGCAGAACGTGACAATGCGATTAAACGCTTTTGTGGTTTCACTGTCATAACGGCCCTCCGCGACAAAAATGAGTTTGTCACCCCTGGTCCAGAATATTATGTTTTCAATCCACACATGGGTATGTTATTTGTTTTCAAGCAATTGACTCAGGATGGCGCTATTACGTTCAAGGGGTGCTGACATTAACTGGTTTGCGCAGTGGTGCAAGAATACATCGTCACATGGCACAACTGAATCCTTTTTCTTCCAGGTACCGGCATGTATTTACATTACACACATTTCACACGAATGGCATTTTTAGCCCGTTGCACAATAGTGAGGGATGATCGTCTTAAGTGTAAACAGTCCATGTTCAACATCCTGCACATTCCATCTGACATTCTTTGAAGGCGCTCACTTGTGCTTGTCATTTGAAAGACGGACACTGGCCAAAGACACACTCGTAAATATTTACAAGTGTACTGGGTCACTCAAGTTGTTTCTTTGCCAACTCATTTTTTTCACTCCAAAGTGGTGTTTTTCCCCTTCATTGTGGAATTCATATCCGGCAAACAGAACAGATAGTACAAGTTACTTTATCTAGATTGTTTGGTTTTAATAATATACTGCTAAAAAAAAAATTAAGGAAACACTTAAACAGCACAATGTAACCCCAAGTGTTCCCTTTATTTTATTTTTTGGGAGCAGTTTGCTTTCACTTTTTTTTAACTCCCTAATTATTAGAATGTTAAGGCTGAACAGAAGTAAAACTTAAGTGAAGTTACTTGTTGACTATGATTTATTTCTTCAAGCAACGGAAGGCATTTACTCATTTAAGCGCGGTAATGTCACTTTTGACAAATACCAGAAATAATGTCATGGGGGTTTTTTTGTGTTGGTTTTATTTGAAGGAGAGGCAAAAAAAGGGGGGAAAAAAGGAACCCTCCCAACAAAAGCTGTCGATTAGGTAATTCCAGACTAGGAATTCAGGCAGTAAAGTACGTCAGCAAAATTTTCCCATCACATGCGAAGTCGCAAAGAAGTGAGCCGTCTTTGAGGGTGTAAACATGTAAATTATGGGGTGCAGACAGCTCAAGAGTGCTGTGTGAAAATGATGCATTCCCACTTTGCGGATAATATGACGCGCCAGAATGGCACTGTCTTCAGCACTTGGAAAGAGCGCGTTGCCGGGAACTTGAAATCTATGCAGAAGAGGGAGTCAATAAAACCTTTTAATCATCTCATGTAGTGCAAAAGCTCGTCAGCGTCAGGCAATGCCTAATGTGCTGTAGTTTTGTGGCTGCTCACAGAGAAGTAAGCAATGGCCAGTTATGGAATTACTGGTAAGATACCATGTAAGTCGGAATGCCTAATTAGCCCTTACATGTATATGCATAAGCCAAGTGAGCATCAGACATAAAGCATTAAAATTAAATGTACATTGGTCGCTGCTTATGTCTGAATCCACACAACAGCGTTTCTTGGCTTGCTCTTTCACAACATATCTGTCAGTGAGGTGGCTGACGGGGGCAAGTGATCTCATCGTGTGCTGCACTGAGCCCCCGGGGTCTGAGCATGGCCATTACAGGCACATATATGTGTCAGCTTGTCAACAAATGGGCCGAAAGAACCACAGGGGCTCCACTTGGGAGTCACATTGCTACATCTGCTCAAATAAGACCACATAGGTTGGGTCAATTGACCGGAAAAAAAAGGCTATAGTGAACCCCTGGGTATTTGCTGTTTATTGTTCGCCAATTCTCCTATTTGTGAATTTTTCGGGAACCTATCCACTGTTATACAAGATTTTTTTAAATCTCATCTATTTGCTGATTCTGTGCTCAGGTCAAAGACTTGTCTCAAATAACAGCAGTCCTTTGGCGACATATGGCAGCATCCATATGCACTTACAAAGCTTTAATGGGCGAGCAGTTACTCACAGATTTGGCATTTTGTGACAGAGTTTGTTCCCCCCCCCGCGAACACAACATTGCACAAAAACTAGAGGCTGATCGTTCTTGAGGAGCACGATTAAGAACTTCCATAACACTTAATGGATCACGGGACAAGTTTGAAAGAGAATCACTGCTGTGCTTTAAATACAAAGTACATGTTGCAAACAAAGGCAGCACGGTGGAGCAAGTGGTTAGCGCGGCGGTGAGAGTTCTACAGTTAAGGATTTCTTCATTCATCAAGACTCTAAAGCAGGGTGTCAAACTCGTTTTTTTGTCGCGGGCCACTTCGGAGTTATGGCTTCCCTCGGAAACTGGTCCAAAATCTCAACGTTATTTATTACCCACGACAATTTGACATTTTGGTACAGATTTCAGCAAGAATCATGATAGTTGACACACATGCTCCCGCGGGCCACATAAAATGACGTGGGGGGCCGCAACTGGCCCTCGGGCCTTGACTTTGACACCCGTGCTCTAAAGTGTCCATAGATGTGAATGAGGGTGTGAAGTGTTGTTCATCGACAGTATATGTGTATATTTTTCTCATATAGATTTTTGTGCTGTGAGAATACCCCCTCAGGCAGTGTGAGGACATCCCATCAAAGCAGTGCGAGGACCCCCTGCTGCCAGAACAAATGACCGGAATGGACCCCCCGGCTCCAATGGTGACTCGGATCATCATTCAAAGTTCAACAGAAGGTCCCAAGGTACTTGAAGGGTAATTTTTGCGAGTGGGCGGATGGGAACGTGTGACCCACCAGCCTGCTAATTTAATTGCAGAACCATTGATGACCCTGAGGTTAACTGCACACTTTATCTCAAAGACCAAATTCAAAGTCGGGACTCACGAGAACTGCGACACTATTTAGCGGTCCAACTCGAGCATTATTGCGCATCTGACTCGGGATCGAATGAATTAAGATGTTTGGTCGTCAACTGTAATGTGCTTAAAGTTGAGCTTAAGTTAATAAAAAAATAAATAACATGGTGGTGGGTGAGAACAAGGATTCGCCTCACGAGTTTCCGCTTTTCTGACTGCTGCTCGTCTTAAAAAGTCATACCAGCGGCCGGACTTTTGGCTGCTCCACAGATCAAGAGAGTGTATAAAACCCACAAAAGGCTGTAGTTTGTCATTATTTAAACACAAATAAGAGATGAATAAAGTTACGTTCCTCTGTTGACAAATCGTAGCGCAAAATATGGCATCATACTAAATTACCATGGGAACACACTCGTGATGTAATGTAGTTAATACATTCTGACTCAGAAAAATGTCTTTGCTTATCTAAAAGAGGCATTACCTCAGCTCGGAGACACCCAGGGGACAATTAGCCGCGTACGTTCACTTTACATCGAGCACTATATTATATTAATCGAGCAAGACAATAATGCACGAGGACATGTCCTCTGCAAGTCAAGTTTGCTTTTAAACAATCCACCAATTATTTATGACGATGGCTACACATCTATATATTAATAAACATTCTATTCTGGCGTATTGTCAAATCACTGACACGGACAGAAAATGGCAACAGAGTAACAACGGGCGACTGCGAATGTTTCTATACAGCACTTGGTGTTTGGCTAGGCAAGAGCCAATTGGACGGAGCAGTGCACATCTGGTTTTAATCACCTGATACAAAGAAAAGCAATTAGAGCTCACACATCATCTAAGCACTGATGGCAGTTTTTCAGGGGAACATTAGGATTCAGTCACACAAAAACATATTTGTTTTAGTAATCCGGTACAGTGGGGGGGGGGGGGGGGAGAGAGACATACCTTGTCCAGCTTTGCCTCGATCTCCACCACGTCTGTCTCCACATCGTCAATGCCGGCCCTAAGACAAGAATAAACAAAAGTTAGTGAAATAATGATCGACTTGCACACACGTGTTTTGTTTTTTGTCAAACGATCAAAGTAGAGCTCTTAGGCAGTCAAACCTCAAAATGTGACATTCCAAATGTGTTTGAGTGATCAATTAATTGATTAAGAGCTGTCTATGTACACACACAAAAAATGGCGTGTTGAATTGACTGAATTTATGGTGAAGCTGCCCGATGACGGCGCCGTTTGCTGTTTTAGCCAACCTCGTAGCGTCGACAGTATTTCAACCAGGTTGCAACCAGACACCATCCATTACAGTTGCGCAGACTTGCGCGTTAATCCCAATGATGAAGATAAGTGGCCATGGCCCAGCTGTAAAATCAATGAATGACATCACGCGGAATTAAAGATCCTCATTTTGGTGCTCATAAAGTAAACACACAAAGGCAGCAGGAACAGGAACAGGGGTTTTCATTCGGAGTCAGCATCTAGTATTTCATGGATAAGAGCACCCCAGAATGCAACAAGTCAGAAATCATTCCGATTTTTGTCTAACGCACGCAAACATCAAAAAGGTCTCCCAAAAAAATCTAGAAAGTAAAAATATCAACATTATTCAAGATGTGCTACGGTTTATGTGAATTCCACAATGACAACATCTGCTGGAGCTTATTTGGATTGGATCCAGCCATAGTTCAGCGTCACACCCCGCACGGGCTGCTGGAACGAGCCCTGCATAACACCAGACCCTCCAAGGATGGCGATGACCTCATCATTAAATGGCAAAGCCAGCCTCGTCTGCGACACGATCACACCGGGGCGACACCCTGATTGCGGAGCTGACCTGTGGAACTGGAGAAAGAACACACTCGACCGCACTCGTCGCCGCTCCAATTTCAAGTTCGCTTCAATGTCTAGCTCTAATTCGGAACGATTCCAGAACAAGAAAGCTGGAATGCTCGCACACCTGCTCCAGAGAAGAACACTCACAGAGTTGCTTTCTGTTCCCGGACTTTGGAATTAATCGCTTGGCGATGCACAGGCACACTCAGCGAGAAAACAAATGTGTTTATCCAATTTGCCTCAGAACAACATGCTTCTACCACAGCGGGGCGAGCATGTGTGTGGTCTGCGCAGGAGGTCCGTTGTGTGTGTGTGTGTGTGTGTGTGTGTGTGTGTGTGTATCAGTCTGTCCACGTTTTTACACTTGACTACTGTTGCGGATATGCACAGTCTACCATCAAACCAACCCTCACTTGCGGCTCTTCACTCAAGCAGGGAATCAAACACATCTGCGTGGTGTTCCGTTCTAGCTCGCAGCAGACACGTCCAATGTCAAGCAGCTATTCGGTGTGGGGGTCCATAATCTCATTAAATCAAGTATCACGCATGCCGCACTGGCAATGGGACGTGCGCTGGAGGTGGCGGCCAATAGCTTGAAAGAAGAGGCGGATGCAGGCGTCCTTCAATGTGCTTTGCGTTCCAGCTCCAATGTAACCGTGTCAACGCTTGGTGGACACGGAATCGAACCCTGCACCTCTGCGCCGTGAGGCGGACGTGCGAGCCACCGTGCCGCCCCACGAGAGACATGTGGGATTTAAATCAGGAGAACAAATAACTCTCCAGCATGATCATGAATGATGCTAAACCAGAATGGGGTGCACCAATATCAAAAATAGTTTCTACAGAGGTAATAATGGTCAGTTTAACCCCCCAATCCCTCCTCTGCTTTAATACAAGTGATGCCCCAGTTACTTCTGAATAAATGTAGAGTGGCTTTCAGAGCAAAAGCCTCGAAGCAATTCAACATTGACCAAAATAGAATTCGGGATTGGCAGAAAGAAATTGAAAAGTACGATCTGGTGAGAAAGAAAATGACAGACAGGGGATTTAAGATAAGCAGTTTTTAATTATTTTTGTTAATAAGCATGTTTTGAAATATCTTTTTTTTCCAAAGTATCCTCATTTATTTGTGTGAAAAAATATATGCCTCAATCGATCCATTTTCTATGCTGATGATTGTGTTCAGGGTGTGGGGAGATAAAGCCTATTTCACTACTTTACTGCTTATTTCAGGTATCTTTTTTGTTGTCAATTTTTTGGGTCATCAACAATAATGTGATTTTTTTTCAGCACACTTCTTTTTTTTCTCAACAAACAAAAATAAATGATTAAAAATAGAACTCACCATTATGCTAAATGTAGTTGTTAGCGGTTAGTAGGAGGCCCGCACGTTTTACTCTTCAACGAGCTAGCCGGTCACGTGTTTCATAGCATCGTATATTTCAAGACAGCTATAATCAGACTCCCAAAATTATTATTCCTTTTTTTTTTTAATTGCCGTTTCTATTTCACTTTGAAGAGGCTTGCATGTTTTGCAAGTGACCGTGCTACCAGTCTCATTTTTACTAAAATATTATCGTCCACTGACGACAGCAGTCGGGCAAGTCGTGAGTCCTCTGCAAATTGACCAATCAGAAGACGAGAAGCCAAGATTGCGTGATTAGCACTTCCTTGACTTGTAGCTTCAAACTCATCAACTAGTTGACTCGTCGGTTCAACTCTGACCCTGAACCTGTCACTTGTCAACCATACGTATAGAAAAACAACCATTCATACTCAAGGTTCGTGTGGACGGACTGTATAAGGAATAAACTGAAGCTTCTAATAACAATGATGCAGCTAACCAGCCCAGTCAGGTCAGAACGGGGGGGGGGGTTGTGCTTGTTGCCATTGGTAACATACAGTAGAAGGTCTAACATTATCAGCAATGGGGGAGGGGAGCTTCACGTGCCCTCGCGCCACATGCACACTCATCAGACCCAACAACCATTCATAGTCTATTCTGGTCCTGTCACTTTGTGTGTGTCCTCCTCCTCCTCCTCCATGACCCTCGCGTGGAGATCTTTCTGCATCTCTTCACATTAGTGTAACTACGTGCGCACACACACACAGACACACACACCCACACACATTCACAGAGCATGTCTTGCCGTCTACACACCGAATCCGCTGTGTCTTGCAGACTCGATGTGTCACACGGCATCCTATCCACATCAGCATCAGATCAAGGGCGAGAGAGACGGCGAGGGAGGGGGGCAGAAACAACAGGGCCTCTGATACCAGTCAAGCTTGGGCCCGGCGGCAAAAATACTCGCATGCAGCAGGGCATCAGCCATGAATGAGATGAAATGGTTTGTGTCTGTTACACATTGACGGACTGGACACATGACAAAGAACGACCAACCCCCCCCAAAAAAAAACACTTAGTCCAAACAGAAATGCTGTATTTTCATCTGGCTTCAAACACTAGTCCAGCAGTGCATATGCATATATTTGTTTAGTGATAAAGATCACTGTGTTCCCAACAGTTGGATATATATAATCCCTACATTTTTAATCTGTCAGTATTTGTGATCTGACTCAGCAGATCAAGCTATGATGTGCAATGACCCATTTTATTTATTTGACAGACATCAGGTGGATGAGAAACACACACACACACAAAAATGGTTCACGAGCACAATATGAGAGATGAGGCCCACACAAGACCAACAATATAGAATTTCTTGACGTCTCCAATGTTATGTCTCAGAGGATCAATGAACTGTAAGATTTTGGAAAGATGACTGCCGGGCTGGTTGAATTGATGAAGGAAAAAAACTGAAAAATATAAACTTTTGCCGAGCATTTGTAAGCAGTTGGTGAGAGAGCATTTTATTTTCAAGTGTCATTTCTCAAGACAAAAAAAAAAACAGTCTCTCACTCACACACACACACACACACACACACACACACACACACACACACACACACACACACACACACACACGCGCGCATCCTCATTTATAATTACACACTTTCTTCCTCCACCCACAAGTTCGGCCTGCACACGCGTGAAAATATCCCCTTCTCGGAATTCCAAGTAGGGAGGCAACCATAGCAACCGTTCATTGACCCAAATCACCATGGCAACAGGCATCGGCATTACTCACGCCTTTTTTAAACTGACCAATTTCCTCTTTGTCTGACATGATTCTTCTTGAGCATCTCCTCGCCACTCCCGGTAGCTTGCATTTATATTCAGGTACAAAATGTGCTTTTTAATCCAGTGACAGGATGGCTCTTACGGGCAGGTTTGCGTCACGTCGCTTCCTTCTTTTTATTTTTACTTTTCGGAAAATCCTGAATCATTTTAATATCGCAACGGGATACACATACTGTATATTTAAACGAATGCTTAAAATAATCGTCAAATGAATCTCCAGTCTGCAGTCATCCAAGTCTCGACATACATACAGCGTTTGCTTTAATAATCCCTCATCCGTAGCCTAATTGCTTTGTTTGCTGATATTTGGAATGGTGTGAGCAGGTGGTTTTCAGGGTGGGGTTAAGTAACAAGATCCCATCCCTCATTTCTTTGTTCTGCCATCATGGGCAACATTGTGGCGCTCCGTAAAAGGTACTCTAAAAAATTAGTCAGATGAAACGTCAGGCTTTAATATTGAACACCAGATTTCTAAAGCACGTTGAATTCTTGGTGTGTGCATCTTCTCGTGCGCACGTGTTGAGGCTGCAGACACAGCGGGTTTGCGAGCACACGTGCGAGTCTGCCTACGACATGACAATGAAACAGAACAGGAAACTCATTTGTGCATTTAATTGGACAATTTGCGAGGTCAGCGCACAATCGCCACACCATTAAAGAGGCACACAAAACGAGCTCAGTCTCCATCAAAAGAGCCTGGAAATAAAGGATCCTCACATTTGAAACACACACCCGCCCAAACACGCTGCCTTTTTACACCAATTGCGAGTTAAGGCAAACACTGGTATCTTATGCGAGGCTTACAAAGATGCCTTGACTGCTCCCCCTGCCCCGCCCCCCCCCCCAACCCTTCCTCCAAACACACAACAAGCATCACAGTCTTTCCAAGGAAAAACATTTAACTGTTCCGACATCTGAGGATGATACTTGTGTGTCATGTGATTTTAATACAAGTCATGATGGGCGAGACTGGTGATCCACGAGGACCTCCAAAGTCCATGCATTCTTGATATTGCTAGCCTAGAATGAATCAATACACGTCAATATGGTGTGTGGGGAGGGGGGGATTACATTATTTTGGAAGGTGCTATTTAGGAGGTTGACCTCCCCAAGAATAAATTCAAGTAACTTTTGTGGGAATGCTCAGTCATTATACGTGCCTAAAAATTGCATTTAAATGACCAGATCAATCAGATAAAAAAAAAAAAAAGATTTGAATCATCGCTTCACTTTCAACCTTTGAAACGAACGCACGGAAACATATGACCAGTCAATGGGTAATTTATGAACGCCTCGAATGATGCGGTGACAGGATAGAACAGGGGTGGGCAAAGTTTTTGGCTCGGGGGCCACATTGATTTCTAAATTTGACAGGTGGGCCGTGTCAGGACAAGATACGGTACATATAAAAAATGTATATGTTGACAGTCCATACCAAACATCAACAGAACAAAAGCATACAAGTATTACCATACTTTTTTTAATGTGAACGGTGAAACAACTATGGTATATGTCCTGTATGAAGGTTCAAGTATGTGAGCAACATACATGTGTGACAACACAAGCAACAAAGTGCAACAATATGTTGGCCAAAAACTGCAGCAAGCAGTACAGGTATATGACAAAATATAACAAAGTTAGGACTATTTGCTCCAAAATGAGACGTGTAAGAGACCTGGTTGCTTTTCTTTCGACTCACTCATTGTCTCTGACTTGACCTCCCCTCGATCACCACACATGACAACGTTGCTCAGCTGATGTCGCGTAGCGAACTTTTGAAGCCAGACACGGGACGCTTCGAAGTCTTCTATGCTCATAGTTAGCGCTCTGGGACTCGCTTCCTCTCTAGCGGTCCAGTTTGCGGAAAGTTTTTAGCACGATAGCGGTCAAACCATTCAAGGAAACGTTTATTTACTCGACTGTCCGTCGAGCCGCAAGCAAATTGTTTCTGTATGGTTTGTGCATAAGAAAGACACCGGACATCAGAGTGTTGTTTATGTGCCGCTGTATTCAATACTGGCCCGTACAAACAAGCGCACGCCCTTCCCCGTGCTGCTGGGGCAAACCATTCCAAAAGAGGGGTGTTCACTCCGCGTAACACAATTCACTCTGGGCATGGAAATAGCCAGAATCGGACTGAGCACAAATCACTTCCTCGTTTTTCAAAGTCTTGTAGATTTCAGTCTTTCAGACTCCAAGCATCTCCTGAATGTTTCGTATTTTGTAACCCGCTTCGTTTAATCAGATACACTTCACTTTCTCTACCGTGGCCATTACTCTTCCTCTTCGTTTAGATGCCATGATCGACAGGACGTGAAAATGTTCGCAATTGCAGTAAAACTCACTGCAACAAAGAGTCACTTGCATGTCGCTGTTTTGGATCCAATGATAGAAAATAGCGGCGCGGACACACTTATTCCGTCGTATCGAGCGGGAGTTGCTTGAGTTGGCACTACTGCTGGCTTCCGTATTGTCTCCCCCTCCCTCCCTGTGCTCTGCAACTTCGAGTAACTGCGCCATCTGGCGTTGAAATGCCTGTCATTACAAGTCCAAATGAAATGAATGCAATCATTTATATCGAACCTTAATTGTGTTGTGCACCAACCTTCGGCGGGCCGGATTAAAAAGCCCAACGGGCCGGATCCGGCCCGCGGGCCGTAGTTTGCCCATGTCTGGGATAGAACAAAAGAATCGCCGCAAACACAGAGTTAAGTGAGACGATGGCTCCTCTGCTGTTCCCTGTTGCACTTTCTATGAACTCAATGCATGTTTAAATATTTCTGGCAGAGAACATCAGGGATGTGGAAACGTCATTATATCATTCCAGAGAACAGGCCGGCAGGAAGCGTGCTGGAAGGCCTCGGAGCGTGAAGAGGGCAGAAATGATCTCTCTCGAACATAAACTGATGGCATCTCAAACCAGGTGACACTTCCTTTTGTTGGAAAGTGCAACATTTGGCTCGCTCTTTTGCGCCAGGACACAAGGGCAACGGTTTAACCGGGGAAAAGCCCTACGTTGACTTCCATTATCTGTGCTGTCAACACGCGAGTCAGAAAAAGACACCGGGGAGTCATGAAATGACAGTAAAAATGATCTGAACAACAAAACGCTCCAAAGTGCATCCAAGCATGCGTCCTTCACTTCCAGATGCTTCCCAAATGTGCGGTAACGGAACCATGTAGTCCGTTTATGTTGAAATAACAACATCAATATTATTTTGATGGGATACTGGGAAACGAATGTGTCATTGCAACGGTAAGCCGCAATCCCCTACTTCAGTCGGCTACACGATTGGTGGACCAACTAGGACATGTTGCACTAGTGCCAGCGTCTGTGCTCGCCGTACCTTGACACGCACCGAAACACTCAGATGTCTAATGATTGGCTTAGGAAAATGGATCTCGACTAGTGACTGCCACAAAAAAATCAACAAGTCAATTGCTTCTTTTGAATTTTGTGTGGCTTTTGTTGATTTATTGGATCATCACTTTCAGTTAAAGCCAAGTCAGGCCACCAGCAATCTTCAGTTGTCCGCCAACAAAGCAGTTGTGCTGACAGTGGCATCAAACAGAAGTTTAGAGCATTGATTTTGTTTTCTATAACTATATATGGCTTGTACAGAGAATAACGCGGCCACAGCGCCTGAAGTCTTTCAGTCTGTTGTTCTATTGTACTGCTTCCCCTTGTTCTTGAGCACAGCATAGCATCTTATGTTTAATGCAAATCCCTCCATTTTTCTACCCCGCTTGTTTGTACCGACTTTGGTGAGAGGCAGGGTACAGCTTGTACAGTCAAACGCAGGGAACATATAGAGGAACGGCTATTCATAGTTTTTTTAATATGGGAGAGTAGCGTAAACGCACACAAGAACGGGAAGAACATGCAGGCCAACATGCTAACCGCTGTTCACCGTGCTACCGTTGAACACATCTAGTATACAGTATACTGTAAGATGACACAATATTCTTAGAATAAATAGTGGACTAACAGTTTCTATCCGACAAAAATTTTAGAACCAAGCTGCAAATGGCTGACAAGCAGTCCATGGTGAACCCCGCCTCACGCCCAAAGTAAGCTAGGTTAGGCACCCGCTCATCGGCGACCCTGATGACAAGCGCCCTCCAGAAAATGGACGACTGACTATAAGAAAGATTTTCCAATTCGTTGAATATTAATTTCCCGATGATATACCCATGACATTTTCCCAAATGCACATTGCTAGTTTCAACCAGTTTGGATGTCACAGCTGTGGCCCAGGCGCAGCAGAAACTTCTGACGTTCAACCACAACGAGCTCAAGGGCTTGATCATGTTGGGTCACGCTGCACTCACACACCCAGAGGAATGTGTGGCTCTACATCCTCGCTCACCACACACTGTAAACCACTGCCCACGTCTCTGTTAAGAGGAAATGCGGAAAAAACGAACAATGCCCTGAATGTGACTCTGAGAGACCGGAGTCGAATCACAGAGATCATCAAAATGACAGAAAGACCATGGCCGCATTTAGGAAAGCTGTGGGACAACCTGAAAAAAAAAAAGATGCCTTGAGATATCTGTACTGTCCATTAAATATATAATTAAGCATCATTAATCATGTGATAAAGCAGTTGGGGAGAAATGGAGTGCACTTCTTGATTGCAGGCGTCAGAGGTGCCGTTGATTCGGCACAACCAGTGTCAGAAGAGCATGACGTCATCTACGACAAGTTGAGACCAGCACTGTGGGACACCCCCCCAGACAGTATTATTCATGCTTCGACATTTGGACATCCTCATTAAAAAATTAAAATTAAATAAAAAATAGAACGCGGTCAAGTTAATTTTCTCCATGGTCAAGGAAATGTTATTAAAATAATTTAGAATGTGATGGGATAGGCTCCAGCACGCCCGCGACCCTTGTGAGGATAAGCGGTTCGGAAAATGGATGGATGGTTGCATCTGAGATCAAAAACACTCCAAAAAAATTTAGTCTACATTTGTATCTCCTTCTGAAATGTTTAAGTACAACTAATATACAAAAAAAAACTGTCTGATGGAGTAGAGTGCTTTTGAAAATGTGCTTCAACAGTAGCTGAATGTCAAAGGCCCACCTCTTTAACCTTCACTGCCCCCCCCCCCACTGAGCATGAGTCCAAATGCACACTGACGCAGGCGGCATGAGAATCGAAGAGGAAGGAGAAGACCCCCTGTGGCGTGTGCTGTACGCTCCCGTTCCCAGCCATAATTCACTTCTGTGCTCTTCGCGTCCATCCCGCCTACAGCCAGCTGACGGTATCTTATCGCAAGAGTCGTGGGCTGTGTTTGGCAGGGATGGAAGCTCACAAGAAGACAAACAAGTCCAGACATTGACAGAAAAATCAAACGAGTAGCCTGTAACAACAAAATGTATCAAGCTTTTGGCATCAATCATCACTTCTTTCAACAAATGGGAAATAAGATTTAACTTGACTGGCCACATCAATAGGTACACATTCTCAGTCTAATGAGCTGTACCCAAAAATAAAAATGAAAAATGTCTATGCCATGATAAGAATGATCAGTTGTGATGAACAATGTGAGAGATGTATTCATCAAACCATTTTTATTGTTGGCGTTGTAGTTCACAGTGGTTTAAAACTGCGTATATTGTTGCCACTGTGGAGACCTCAGTCCTGTGTCTTTTTCCTATTACATTTTTTTTTCTCCGTTCAACACAAAATGTTCACACCACACAGCGTTGACGCCAAATTGATGACCAAACCATCTCTGCATTACACCCCCGCATGCCCTCGGGAGAAAGCCAAGGGAAGAGAAAATAGAACTCTGAAAGCTGCCTGTACAGAAAAAGAAAACCAAAACGTCACAGCTGTCAGTTGGATAACTGAGTGGTGGTGATCAAGTGCAGGAGTTTGGATTCACGCCACCACTGCAAAGGATCAGTTCGTACCCATAATGCTAACGTACAGGAAGTACAAGGTTCTCATTTTACACAACTGTCTACAGGGACAATACAAGGAGTTACCCAGTCCTTATCCCATTTCATTGCTAAAACGTCAGAACATGTTTGTGAGCCTTAGTATAACAATGTTCACTTACAAAAAGTAAAACTTGCAGTTTTATGTTGTTGTATACTTTTAGAATCAAGTATTCTACCACAATTATCCCAAAATAAATAAAAGTAAAACTGTACTTTCATGATCGAAAATATATAAGTGAGTTGCAGGTATCATTTTTGTCCATTGGGGTTTGTTATTTCATACAGTTCGATGTAGTATCAGTGACATTTTAGTGTGCGTGGCTTGAAAATGCAGGGTGAGAGACATGGGTGTCAGAGAAGGACTGTGTAGAGTTGGCTAATTATTAACTGGCTAACCTGTTAGCTAGTCTGCGCGGTAAGTGACTCGGCATGAGAAGTAGGCATCGGCAGCTCGTAAATGAATGCGCTAATTATGTGTTTGTTTTCTTGCTGTTTTCTGATATAGCAATTGAAATTGCACAGACAGCGGTGTCTATTTGTGACCGCTTGTGGGGGCATTACAATATTTTCGAACTAGCTATGGTACGCTACATCAACTTCACTAACATGGATATCCTATCGTCTGCATTGGCGATTGTAGACATCCAGATGTGGTACATTTTTGACTTCATCTTTTTTAAAGTGTGAAATGACATCAAAATGTGGGCATTTCCTGTACTTTCCAGACTTTTTCCTCCTGCCGACATCATCCCAACTTATTTCTTCACGGAGTGATGCTTGTGTCGCATGACTTGCCGATGCCGTGGGCATAATCTGAATGAAAATGGGAGCAGCCGCTTCAATGGCTGGTTTATTCGTCACAAAACTGAGTTTGAAGCGGGAAATGACGCATTTCCTCTTCCATTAAAACAGTTTATATGACGAATGAGGATATATTTAAGGGGTCACCTGATAAATGTTCGACTGATAGTTTAAAAAAAAACTACGCTACAAACACATCTCCTTATCTTGTGAGTGTGTCGTGAGGAAGGAAATGGAATCTGCTGAAGGGGCCACACAGAATGGCTGCACACAAAGCACACAAATCTTTTCCGCATAAACATTTACACTAAAACAGCAGTTCGCATTGCCTCTCTGAATGGAGGATGTTCCATTTGGGTCGGCCTGATTTGCCAATTCATCCCGAGCAAAGTACCTCCCGTGACACCGAGGATAAGGTTTTCCGGTCCTTGAGAAGATCCTTTTACAGCTGAAGACAAAGAATAGATTTTCACTTCTTAGGACAGAACTCTTGTCCATTTGAGTTTCAGAATGCCATCAGGATTCATTAACAGACTATAAGAATTGCGACACCTGGCCCATATTCAGATGGAGCGTTAATATTTCCTTCATAACTCCTAAATGGCAGAGAAAATCGATTCTCATCAAATAGCATAACCAATACGTTAGGTAACGTTTCTGATATATTCAGAGAAATTATGCAGTTGTACGGTCTCGTTTTGTGGGATGTGCGGAATCCAATTCCCCCCCCAAAAATGGTTAGGAGATTATTGTGCATGAAAAGTCTGAATCCGCTTACATTTGGCATCGATCTTGACAACATTTTCAAATCATGTTTACCCCCAAAGCCTTGAAAAATCCTATCTTGGCGCACTCTTTGCGGTCTGTTTTTGTTTCGACGGAGCGGGATCAGCTGTTCTAACAGATGACACTGTCACCATAAACGGACCAACAACATTCCAACTGTTTTGTTTAATTGCAGCAAACGACACGTGGTGGAATCTTCAAATTCCTTTGTCAACCAGACCAAGTTGAAAAGAGGCGAGCATTCATTCAACGGCACAACAGATGACACAACTGCAAGTTGTGTGATCAAAATCTCTAACTAAATAATGAAAAATAAACAAAAAGAGAATTTGAAATGTGACTTTATTCCTCTCCGACAAGTCGATGCAATCACTTTTCTCAGCTGTGAGCTACAATGCTCTTTGCTCCAAAGTCAACTTCCGGCGGCGGTTGCCGAGAAATTTGTGCTTGTTTCACCCAGACGTGGATCTTAATCTCCCTTCTTCTGCAGCCCAGAATCTCTCCGACACAACCTTCTCGTTCATCCGGCTGCGTCTGGCCAGTCCAATGGGATCTACGCATTCAACTCATTGGGTTTCCCGCCATGACTCTGCATGCACATTCCGATGCAGTAGGATAATACTTCCCTTCCTACACCCAAGACAAACTGTCCATTACTGATCAGTGACTGGGCCTCAGCTGTTCTGATTTTTTTTTTCTTTTCCCCACGCTTGGATAGGATTGGCGATCCAGCCAACAAATGGAAAGAGGCACCCTCCCAGCCCATACGAAAAAGTGCACGTGTGTGACATTGCAGGGGGTGGCGGGGGGTCGAGGGAAAGGTTATGGATCCAAGAAAAGTGTGCGACTGCTGACGAGGCATATGGGAATGTTTTCATTTGGTTACAAGGAATTCCGCGGAGATCTGAGGCAAAGGCGCAAGCTGGAGAATGTAGGGGAAAAAAAAGGGCTATGACAAGGGAATCCATCCGTTTCTGAGAGCAAAATTAGCGTCTGTCTTGTTTGGAAGATTGGATTCTCAATCACACGTGTGGTTTTCGGCGCCATAATGTTTTTTTGGAACAGTGAGGTTCAGGGCTGGTGCGACGCATGATCAATGATGACACACCGAGGAGCGACCGGGAAATCAAAACCACTTAAATAACCAAGGGAGGAACACATTTCACTGAAAATAATGTTAGTCAGCTTCCAAAATGCTTTGCTTTTACCAAACACAGCAGTCCACATCGGCGGAGGGAGAGGAACCGAATCGATGACTAGAATGAAAAAAAAAAGAGCAATAAAAATAGAAATAGAGATGTGAAGAAAGCCGCAGACTTCCGAACTAAACAGCAGAGCTCAAATAAATCTCGTGAATTCAATTCCAAATGCGAGGAGATCCACCGGATTCCAGATGTGAGACTTTTGTGAGCCAAAGTAAATCTCGCAGCCTCAACATCATTTCTGGACACGATCCACACCTGACCCTCCCTCAATAAGCCGTCTTCTTTGTCCGCACCAGCTGCATCCTCTTCTCGTCGCTGATGAACGCGTAACAAAAACACTCTGGGTATTAAACCCCGTGTATACAATTTAACGAGATCCAATATGAGAGCTGCAGCCATAAATCTGCCTGCTGAGATTTGATTGACAATGGATGTTTAGATTCTTGGGCAGAACGGTCATCACGGCTTCCTCGCAGCAAGATGGTTGCCGGTTTGCATCTCTGCTCAGGCCTTTCTGTGTTTGCATGCATTGTCTTGAAGAAATTTTTGTCAAATAAAAGCATTACTTGGCTGCAACCAGCAGAGGCGCTGTTGCTTTCGTCTTATCTCGCTTGTGGTCTGAAGAAGAGGGTGAGGGTCCTCTGGTCCTGCAGGGGTCTTCTCCGGTTTCCTCCAACATTCCAAGAACTAAATCTAATGAACTTTAATTTTTTTCAATAGAGAATTTACATTTCTCATAGATCGATGTGCCATTTTGAAACTGTAATGTCACTATCAGAACATATGATCCACAAACCATTACTGTTAAAAAAAAAAAAACAACAACAACAACAAATGACAATCTCAGTAGTGGGCTGATGATGACCTCGAAGTTGCCTCGCCAGTGGTCGACTTTTTTCTGTTCCATTTGCACACCGGCATTCCCCCCGCTTTTGTCACTGCAGTCTTCCTAATCTTGTAAAACGTATATGAAAATGACTGACCCACTTTTGCCCTAATCGGACCACAACTTTCCGAGTTAAAAGGCGTCTTCTTCATTACTCTTTGCTATGCCTCCATTATGCCGCGTCACTTCTCTTTAACCGCGTTTACTTGTAACAACCGAGAGACACGTAGACAATCTAATCAAACACTGTGAGCATGACCGATGATGAATTTGCATCACAGCAGGAAGGGGAGAGCAGGGCAAATCAAAGTTAAAAAAATAATAAATAAATAAATAAATACAGTGATACCTCGGCTCACGAACTTAATTGGTTTCCAGAAAGTGTGTGTGAGCCGAAAAGTTCGTCTTCCGAACATTTATTTCCCATAAGAAACCATTAAAATGAGAATAATCCGTTCCCAGGTCCCCATAAACATAATTTTCCTTATTTTATGTATAATAAATGTGCTATAGTATTGAAATTAAAGAAATAAACTTTACTGTATAATAAAGTCGTTTTATTTACATTTGTGATCGTAGTTGATGGCTTGATGGAATGGAGTGGGAGGGGGAGGGAGGGAGGGAGTTATGGTTTGGAAGGAGAGTCACCTTCCATAAGGACTGTAGGTAACTCAACCTCCGGTGTGGCTTCTCTTCTTTGTTTCTTAGAAGGAGACTCTTTATCCTTTTTTCTGACTAAAAAACTCTTAATTGACACCTGTTGCGTGTTAGCGTACTGGTACTGGGACACTAAGTCACACAAACGCACACCTCGTTCGTGTTTTTCAATGATCTCCTTCTTCTACTCGATCGTAATTTTCTTTTGTGTTTTCTTAGGCTTAACACTAGCCTGTGGCGGGGTCTTTTTCGGTCCCATAATAGCAAAAGTGTCTATCCAACTCAAACCACGTCCGCATTCAAAGAAAGGGGGTGACGAACTGGGACGTCGTGAACGTGCGCCAGTTTTCTCGCGGCCGCCACCGTGGCGCTGTTCGACGGCTTGGTTTGGTTCGTCCGCCGAAAACTAGTTCGTCAGCAGAGACTATATGCTCGCGAAATTAATGTTCTTGAGGCGAAAAGTTCGTGAGCTAAAGCGTTCGTGAGCCGAGGTATCACTGTACATAAAAGAGCATCTGTGTGAATTATGAAAGAGAAGATGACAAAAGAATGAGAGATGACTTCTGTCGCTTCTATTCAGGCGAGTCGGCCTGTCCTTTTTCAAAGGCAGGAAGAAAGAAGTACCGGTAAATGACACCAGATGATTGCTACATTGAGCGCAGACAAACATCCACTTCAATCACACTAATGGTAGAGGGAGGAATTTTCATCATGAAACAACACGCAAATGTGTGTACGTTTTTTTTTGTTTGAAACTTCACGCATTGGGCTTGTTGCAGAACTTGTCCCACAAAGTCCACTGCATCTGAATCCAAATTGGTGCTGTGAGGGAGTTTGCATCAACAAGCCTCAAAAAACGTTCGGCGGACCAGCAAGAAGTCGAGGTTCTCTTTCTGGCAGAAAATTCTCGTTTATTTCGATTCAACTACATTTGGGATATACTATGTACTACCATTTTTTTCTGCAGAGTTAGCTTGACTCGGCTAAACTTTTCAGACCAGGAAATGACCCCCGTTTTAAATATATGTCACACCTATATGACTTAGGTTGAGCTTTAAAGTGCGAAAAACAAACACTTTCTCAGTTTCCGCTGTTTTCTCAGCGTTCAACATGTGTACAACAAGCGTGTCAAGTCCTGAGAGCGTTTATTCATGCATGGCCTAACGTGTGACAGTCAGCGCCGAGGCCTGGCCAACACAGATACATTCCACATATTGCGCAGCGACTGGTGCCTGTCATTTAACGACTTCCTGGGAAGCGAGATCTCGACGCTGAATTTGGGAGTTCAGAGGTCAGATAGTGCCTGCAGCTTGAGTTGGAAAAAAAAACCCTGAAGAATCAGGTCATTCATGAGTCTGATACCAACAAAAGATAAAACGACTGCAATAAAACAAACAGGAAAGGTTTGTAACATTTATATATATATATATATATATATATATATATGCAACAATGTAGGCGTATATACTCAATAAAAATAACTTCACATTCCCCTGAAAGTCAACTGGTGGGTGCGAGGGTGACACTTGGTTGTCGAGCTTTCATGTTGTGCGTCAACTATCCAGTTGATTTAATCGGAGAGCGCGGTTTGCCGATAATCCTATTTTATATCGGGCTTCCACGCTAAGTCCCCGCAGAGGCACGTGCAGCCGAGTGGCAGGAAAGCTGCTTCATCGTGGGTGCAGCGAAAGTGTCCACGTGCTGGAAAGACGTCAAAGCTACCGTGTGTCCCACAGTTATGTAAAGACCCTGTATGGAAGAAATATGTGCTGGGCCCACGCATCGCACAGGGATTTGCGCAATTGTGCATTCAGATAGGCTTCATTTAAAGGGGCGTGTTTTGTGTCAAATAAAAGAGATGGTTAGCATTGTGCGGTCATCTCTCTATCCTTTTTGTGTACTAGAAATCTGGACTCAGTCCAGACTGAGCACCAGACAATAATACGGTGGTTGTGATTCCGACGATATAAAGCATTTACACCGCAAAATAATTAAAAAAACGGCATCAAACTGACAAGGCCATACATTGGTGTCCCGATTAGTAGCCAATGAAAACATATTTCAAGAGCGCAGATCTCCTCTAAGACATATCGAAAAAAATGTTTAAATCTATGCATGAAGGGCAACAATCAAGAGCTTAAGGAAGTGATGACAGCATGTAACACTTCTTACGGCTCCAGGTCTCAAAACGTAATGAAATTATATTACAGCAGAATGAATTGAACATAATAACTGTGTTGAATGATGACTGATTTCTCGTTCCTTTTCACAATTTTACTTACCTTATTTTCTGTCAAATTATTACTGTATATGTTTTATGTTCAATAAATAAACAAACAAACAAACAAATGTGTCTGAACTCTGAACGTGATCTCATTCTCAACGGATTTTTAACTTTAACTTGCTGGATCTAATACAGCTTCAACCTGGTTTGGTGCGGCAGCTCCCTTATTTACTGTACAGGTCAAATTTTGCTCTAATGAACAAACAAATGGAGAAGCTTTTTTTTGGTCTATCATAAAGAATACTATGTGCTTACATTTTAAAACAAAATGTCTGACAGCCTCTATGTGAAAAATGTCACCAACTTCCCAAGATGATCTTTGCATCATGTAAAAATCCAATAAAACGAATCCAACAAAAGTTGGACAATTTGGGCCAAACTTAAAAAAAAAAAAAAACATCTGTGAAGTTAAGTTGGCGATTTCAACAAATCTCTTGAAACATAATGCCACCACTCAAGGATACCGGAGGCCGGAAAGCCGACAAACACGATGACAGCCATAACAAAGCCTCTCAAGACAAACACTATTCAATACTCATTTATTTCCCGTCTAAAAGGACTGAGCGGCTTCTGATGAGAATCAGCCTCATCATGGATCTCAAAGTCCATCACAAATCAGTGACAGCTTGCCTGCACTATCACCAGCTTCCCCTTTAAAAGAAGGGCGGTGCTGGAACGCTCTATACTTAATAAGTCTCCACAAACCTAACCGATTATTCTTGCCAATGACAAAACCACGATAAATCGGCAGCCCGTATTTAAGAAATAACATACCCACCAGGGAAATGCAGCCTAGAAATGCAGTGCCGAAAGTATACCAAAGAGGCGAAGGAGAAATGATGTTTTTCTTCCGTGACGCACCGGAAAAATGACCCCCCCCCCAAAAAAAATCGGCATTGTAAATCTCAGTTATGTGACTTTGACTCCCGGGCAGGTAGCGGTCAATTTATTGAGCGGGGGATCACAATTTCACAAAAGCGTAAAAATCAGACACTTATACAACCACGGGTGAGCAATATGCTTGAGAGTCTGTCAGAACAAACAGCGAGACTCCTGCTGCCCTCCGCTGTGCCACAACATCTCCGCAAGTCTTTGAACTAGCAGGAATGTTTCGTGCTCCCGACATGACAGACAGTCTTCCTGCACTTGTGAGGAGAGGCTTCTACCTTCGCATAGCACGGCCGGACACCGAGCATTGATGTGATCTGGTGAGAGACGTTCTTGATATTTTTTACAAGGACTCATGCCAATAAAAGGTTAAAACAGTTCTTGGGATTGATTACTAGTTGAAAAGTTACTTTCCTGAAAGGGAGGGAGCTTTGTTACTAGACACAGGAAAGCTCTTTTGGACCGAAAGGTGCTTGTTAATTGCAGATCTGAACCGATGACATGATTCCACAAGGACGGAGACGACATTTAGTGCTCCGGAAAGTGAAAATGGAAGACAATAAAGTGCCCCTCCCTGCCCCCCGTACACTCTATAGCTAAAAGTGTTTCCACTCTTCTGGGAAGACTTTCAACAAGAGTTGTGTCTGTGGATTTCTTTGGGGGGTCATTGATAACAGAAGAGCATTTGTGAGGTCAGAGCTTGTTGGCCCACAATTCTTGTTCAGCCACACCAAAAACGTTTGCAAGCTTGCTTTTACGGCCCTCGCTTTGTGCACTGGGCCACTCGGGAAACTTGATTCTGTCATTTTGCTGATGTGCGTCTCAAGACTAGCCCAGAAAATGAAACATTCACTAATCAACTGTTATTTTAATATTATTCAACCCTTTTAGGTACCCTGTAACCTGTACTATGATACCCCCATGGCCCGGAGAAACACTCGAAAAAATCTTCTGAAACAGAGGTGCAACAATTCCTGAATTAATCGACAACTAATCGATGAATTGGTAAGAGATATTAAATTCTAAAAATTTCAACCTCACGTGAGCAAATCTATGATGTCTGTATTCCTTCATGAATGTGGAACTTATCTTGGTGTTTGATCAAAATAAGACATTTACAAAGATCGACTTTTACTTTGGAAAATCACAATCAAGATTTTTGCAGATTTCATGACATGTTTCTAACATAATCAGTTTATGTGTGTGCATTTTCTGAAACGTCAATTTGAAATAATGTCCTGTTTTTGAACAAAGGGATAGAAATCTAAATCATTGATTTAACACCACCCCACCCCGAAAAAAAAAGACAGATTACTTCATTAGTAAAATAATTGTTAGTTGCCGCGGGCTTGTAGCTCAACTTCCCACAAGTCACCCTCACCCTCTTCTTCCGACCACAAGCGAGATAAGACGAAAGCAACAGCGCCTCTGCTGGTTGCAGCCAAGTAGTGCTTTTATATTTTACACAAATTGCTTCAAGCCACGATTCATCAAAATTCAGTCGAGATCAGATTACACACACACAAAAAAAAAAGATGGAAGTAAGAACAAACAATATCAAATCAATCCACACATTTATTGTGATCACAAAAGCGACTACATCTAGTATAAATAAATTGCTTGACCTGGCTATACCTTCGAAAGAAAATCTACATCCCCGTCCCACAAATCTGCAGAGATTACGGCCAAAGGCATTAGTTGCTTCATTCATGGTGTTTTGCCAGATTTATAAGGCGAGCAATTCAGAGGAAAATGCAGAATTCTTAAGCCATATATGTACAGTCGGAGCAGTACTGGATAATTCGAGGTCAACAGTTGTTGGAGTCTTGCTGTCACAGCACATCCTAGCCGGAGATTGAATTTAATGTGAGTGATCTGGAATCCTTCTTCATGTTTGCTGATGTCTATTTCCAGCGAGGTTCTAAGGGTCAATGGGGGGGATTTGAAAGTGTTTTTTTCCCCAAATACTTTTGAGCAGCAAGGACGTTGTGTGAAAAGACAACTTGATTCTGCTGTCACTTCATCACGTTACACTTCCCAGACGCCGGCACACTGCTGGGAGACAAGTTTCCCACCTCTCATTTCGGAAGGCTGCATTTTCATCTTTCAGGCTGCATTTTCTCAGACAGGTGAGGACACGATATGCAGAATTAAAAACCATGACGCAAGGAAGTAATCCAGACACTTATGCAAAAAGCACGGCGCCAGACAGATATCCAGAGCATCGAGGGGACACTTTAATCCGTCAATAAATAGACACCAGATTTTTAAAGTCAAGTCAGGGAGCCAGATCTGAGATGGCAGCGTAGCGCTTTCAAAAACTTTGAAGTAAATCATGAAGCCCGTTTATTGATTTATTCATGTTTGAGTCTCTAAAGATTTTCCACAAACGTGATTTTGGTCAATTTTGTTCCATATTCTCCATTACAAGTGCCAAAACTATCGCACTTCTATGATCACAAAAACGTTTTTCCTTGAACCATTTCCTGCGAATGTAACCCTTTCATGCACCCTGTAATCTGATAGCGTGATAAGAATTCACTGGAGCAACCGCTGTCCCTGAAAGGGTTCGTAAAAATGATGACGACGAGAAGAATATTTATACTTTTTTTTTTATTAAGCCCCCCCAAAAAATTGTTTCACCTTAGAAGTTTTACTCAATAATTTCACTATTGAAGTCAGCATTTCTCCTCCTTCTTACAAAATAAGGAAACATGTATCATCATCCCTGCGCAATCCAGCATTCACATAAAAAAAATTAAACAATTCAGTCAGTGGGAGACGCATTTTGAAAAAAAAAAATCACGTGAATTTCAAAACGATAAGAAACTAAATGTTGTATTTCAATAGGTTAAACAAAATATGCTGCTTCCTTTCTTTTGTTTACACGTTCAACCTTTAAGCACCCTGTGCTGGCTTTTTAAATAAATATACCCAGACAGAATCTGACCGCTCATCCTTTTATTTATTTTTTTTCTTGCAAGTAACCATAGCAACCACTCAAGACGAGGCAGAAAGAAACCCTTGGTCATCTTCCGCGCCTGCTCCGCTTTGAGAAACACAAGAAACCCCTTCTGCGCAAAAATACCCTTCTGTGCTTGAATTTGTGATAATGATGCTTTTGCTGAGCCGCATTCAACCTGCCTTGAATTTGCGGCTTAGCCTGCGGAGATGAGATGTTGATATTATCAGCCATCGAGCAGGTTGAACGACATTCACCAGCAGGTGAAGAATTGAAATTGTGTGCGTTCCTCTTAAATAAAAGGCTCGAGCAACTATTGCCTATGGAACCTCAGTTCTGTACTGTAAAAATTATTTTGTAATTCTGCAAGACTTTGTCCTCAATCTAATTGAGGTTTTCAACGAGGACACCATTTTCAATGGCGTCACATTTATACTTTGCCATGTATGGCAGTCATGGGGAAAAATTTAATACAATGCATCAGGTGTCTTCATCGTCATCAACAAATACCCTTAAAATTTGAAACTATTAGCAACAGTAATGCTGAATAAGGAATGAACCCAAACCTGCCCGTGCGATAAAAGCAGAAACAATGAGCCGGCCTCGAAGGAATCCGTTGACAACCCCTTTGTCCAACCACGCCGAGCAGGTGCACTAGCTTTATCCCCACACTGTTATGGTGAATGAACACAGCAGGTGAGTGCAGCACAGACAAGGCAGGACAACGGCACAAAGAGGTTGGAAGAAAAAAAAAAAACGATAAGGACAATGAACAAAGAGATTTGTGTGACGGATGCTCAGCATACCATCAATCCTCTCCCATACACACGCAGTCATGCAAAAACAGAGAAGTTGCACAAGTTAAGACCTGCTGGGAGTGGGTGTGAAGAAGCCGCTCGAGCATCGGGCGTGGGAGAACACACGGCAATGACTCTCAGGATGCTTTTCGAAAATGACACAACCACCACAGCCCAAGAAGACGGCCAGTCCAATAAACAGGGAAACGCCGCACGGCTTGAAACATTCCGACCTGCTTCAGTCACCTTCAATGATGAACAGTGTCCTTTTGAATTGTATGAGCCCGACCTGATGCATGCGAGCATCATTTTATGGTTCCAACATGTTGAAACAGGATTTGAGAAATCCGAATGCACATCTTGGATCAAGTAATGGTGGAATGAATTTAATTCAAGCCAGCTGAATAGTCAATCCAGCAGAGGTCATACGCAGCAGACAAAACAAAGCAAAAAAACAGCCTCGAACAGTCGGGACGATCTCATACCAATAGGAACAGCACAGTGAACGCTGCGTTTCAAAACCGATTTGCTTGCCTCCTTTTGAGACGATCAATTTGCCACTTCAAAATTGAACCATGGGAAACTGTGAAAACCATGCCACATTGAAGGCATCATTCGGAATGAGACACACATGACGTTCTCCTGAATTTACTTCTCAGCATGTGGATATTGGACACGCTCAGCAGACATGTTCAATTCCAGAAGGGTCTGTGGAGGGCTAAATTTTAAATTTGCATGAGATCCAAACAGGGCCACTGCAGTCAAGTGGAGACTGTGGAGAATAATCGTGCAGTGTCCAGAAATAAGGCACAGCAAAAGGAAAAACTAACCTGACAGATTGGGCACGACGATACTATTTTAGGCTGATGCCGGTTCAGAGATGACAGAATAAAATTCTAAAAGCAGATTCATCAGATTCATAATGTTTAAAAAATGATATACTAAGTAAATTGAATATTTTTGGTCAATTAAAGGGGAAGTCAAATTTTTAAAAAATCTTAACAGTAATATGTTCTGTGCACCCCTATTAGTATCTAGACCATAGGTGTTAAACTCAGGTCCTGGAGGGCCAATGCCCTGAATGTTTTCCAACTCTCCCTGTTGCAACACACCTGATTCAAATGAACAGGATCAATGTCAGGCTTCCGCAGAGCTTGCTGATGATCTGATCATTTGAATCAGGTGTGTTGCAACAGGGAGACTTGGAAAACATGCAGGGCATTGGCCCTACAGGACCTGAGTTTGACACCTATGGTCTAGACAATATTCTGATTCATAGCAGATGAATTTAGCAGTAAAATCCACCCGCTTTCATTCACATCACGGGGCGGCCATTTTGCCACTTGATGTCAACTGAAAATAACATCACACTGCCAAATGGCTCAGCTTGCTTACGTCACATGGCCAAACCCAGAAATCAGGTGAGCTGTGATAGGTCGTTACTGTACATACCCCACAGGTACGGTTTGGTGAGTTATGCTTAAAACTTTTTTTTTTAAACAAAATCTTATGTGCAGTTTTGACAGGCTCTGACATCTGTAACGCTGTTCACAAGAGATGCAAATTTTGAATCAGAGTAAAACCAGCGGTTGACTGGTAGCCACTCGTCAAAACTAGTTGCCCAACACTATTTCACGGGGCAGTTGGTTTCTGTCACGTTGCTCCGTGTACGGTAGGCCACAGGTTCCAGCTCCCTGCAACCCCCAATAGGATGGATGGACGGCTGTTTGAGGCACACAGTTATCCAGAGTCACAGCATTGAGTTGCAACTGCACATTGTTGTCTTGCCTCAATGTATCCATTACAAGTTGGGTGTAAACGACAGAGCAGCCATCATAATGACCAACGTTACACCATGACCTCATTTTTAACCAACACGGCATTCTGTTCTGTGTGTCATGGCGGAATTTTCCAAACAGCAGTCAGCATGGGAGTTTCATAGGATGTTGCTCAAACACGTGCTCTTTCTCTGCCTCTTCGTTTGACCTTTCGTCCTCGCCATCCAGCAGAGTCTGCCGTGAGCTCGCTCACTCACTCACTTCTCGGATTGAGGTCGTCATCTGTTAAACTAAACTGAAGGGAAGCAACACATCGGCGACAGACGCTGACACCATGAAACTACTTGTTCCTGCTGATTTGCATGAGACGCTTGCAAGCCAGGCAGGCACATGGATGAAGTGCAGCCACCACGGCCCTCGCCCTCCCCCATTGGGTAGAAAAGGGGGCCAAACATCTGGATGTATGCCCGGGAAACAGGCTCTGTTCCCCGCAGAGGGCATTCTCACCTCCCTGTTGATTGCTTGGCCAGCCAGGACGCATATGCAGCTGCAAGGACAACCACTATTCGCTCATGCTGAGGCACGAAAGGCCTTTTTCTCCCTCTCGCAGTCACACACACACACACACACACACACACACACACACACACACACACGCTGTCTCGCGAAGGCCAAATAAATGAATGTTCTCAACAAGACCTATCAATTAAGTCACTACATCGGCACCCTCGCTATAGCAAATGGCTTCCGACTGGACTACGCACTGCATGTACATGTCCCTTCTTTTTTCATACTGAACCAATGTTGCAATACACATTTGTAAATTACACACATACAGCATGCATTTTTAGTCAAGAACAGCATTCCCCTTTCTTTGAATGACATTTAGGAATGTATGATTTATCCACCCTGTTGATGCAAGCAAAGTCCCTCGGTTCTCGTCAGGAGGGGAAAAAATCATGTGTAAAAGAAGGCGTGCCGTTTAGCGCAGCAGACGTACCTGAACCGGGGCGAATCCTTGATGCATTCTTCAAAGTCCACCGTCATTTTTGCGTCTTTGTCGAGTATTCCCACCTCAGTGCGCCAGTGTCATCGCCCGCGGCGGCTTGTCGCAATGAACCGAGGGGATGGACGGTGGTTGGTCGTGTCCCTGACGCGCGGCAGTTCTTTCGGAGCCTCTTCCCAGTGGCAGCGTGACACCAAAAAGACAAGCCGAGTGCGCGATGACTAAATTACTACAACCAGAGAGGAGGAGGAGGAAGGCTGGAGGAAGGGAGGAGTGAGCGTTGGAAAATCAAGTGGGAAGAGGAGAGCGCCGACTAGCGCTGAGATGCAAGAACTGCTCTCGACGAAGGCAACGCGAGTCGATGGAATCATTTCAGATTCTCAAAGGTTGCTTTGAATACTGCTAGTGGTACTCGAAAGAATCACTGAATTAAAATTACAAATAAGAATTCTAAATATTCAAAAGATCATTGTTTGTAGATCAAGTAAAGTACAGATACCATGTTGCGATATGATATAAAAATAATTATCGGGGGAAATGTATATTTTACACACTGCTGCATTAATGACAATGCTTCATTTAATCACCATTTACAAGGCAGCGCAAACAAAATCCACATTAATGTGTATTCCCCACTTCAATAGGACAAATTGGATAATCTCCGACATGGAGGCTTCTAGGGCAGTAACATTATTTATAAAGTATATTTATTCCGTAAGGGTCCTAAAACGTTTCCACAACTTTAACGTGGCTCTTCGTGATTGTTTCTTGAAAATGTTTTTGCTCATTGCTTTTCATTGGAACAGAACCACAGAGGACAGAACGCAAGATTTGGCGACGCATGATGGCGTAATCAAAAAGCGACGCCATGCAAAACAGAGAACGTCCTCCAGAAGGTCTTTAAAACGGTGGAAGCAGGGTTCGATGTGGAACCATTGTATTTTTATTATTATGATGATGATGATTATTCTAATTATTTTTGCATTTTGCGCTTTAGCAGATCAAATGTCGATAAAGGAGTCGTGGCTGGTTGCTTAAGTATTTACTTCCGGACTACAAATCCGACTCTATCTACACGCGGATGCAACTCGGAGCATGTCGATCGGTATTTTCTAACTCTCACACCAGCGCGACGTTTATCTGTTCACGAGTTTTCAACGCCTTTTCCGCAAAAGTGTCCCCCCATATAATTTACACATGAGACACTGTTAATATGCACAACAAAAGAGACCGAAACAGGTCATGTACAACCAGCAACGTTACCTTATCTTTTTCCAATACATTGGAACAAAATACAGGTAGGTCATTCTTCACGTACATATTACGTATTTACCATAACAATCAGAACAAACTGTTTGTGTTTTGTACAGTGGCGCAGTCAAAGTACCTCCACATCAACTGGAGAAAAAGGGTGTCCAAGATCACTTAGAGGTAACAAAGTCGACGCAATTCATGCCTACCCAATAATATTAAAACATATTTGTGAAGAAAATTGAAAAACAAAGCTGCATTGTAATTGGGAGTAACCAATTATCTACTCGTTTGAGCAGAATCTATTTATCTGACAATAAGTTGGGAGCAACCCGTTCATTGTCGGTTAACTGAAGACTCTAAATTGTCCGTGTGAATGATTCCTTGTATTCTATGTAAAGTGTTAAGGCATTTAGTGTATGTTTAAGGTAGAAAAACACCTGTGAAACCTCATTTATTGCGTGGCCACCGCCTCTGAGAAGGCAAGGCAATGCTGTTTTGATTTATATTGCACATTTCATACACAAGGCACAATGTGGGTCACAAGTCAGCTGGGATTGATCCCATCTTGCATCAGAACTTAATGATGTGTACAAATCGGATGGCTGGATCTTAAAGTTGAGATCTTATTTTATGTTGTCTACTCTCTTTTTTTCCTCCTGTGGCTCCATGCAGGATGCATTAAGAAGACTGAGGCCACTCAACCCAGTGTCTTTGTCCATTTCCAGCAGGACAGACAGAGGCGTCCACGCTCTCTCCAACTCAGCCCACTTTGATTTCCAGCGCAAGAATGACAAGCCACCGTTCACTGAGGAGATTTTAGTTGAGGCGCTCAATTTCCACCTCAAGGCTGAGCAAATTAGGTACGTACGTTAATTCAGTGTTTAGCAGAACTAATCTAATAGTATAGTATTCCAAGCTTTATTGAGCCGAGGGACCCGTTTTAGAATGGAAAAAAAAAATCTCATGATAAACAACCAAAGTAAAATGACACAAAAAATTCAACGTACCCTCTGTCATCAAATGGAAAAGCATATAACTGTTCCGCTTGTCGCTATATGTCACTGGCATAAATAGATGAACAAAGATATATTTGTGATTAATAAGTAATAATTTTCAGAAGTACAATTGGATCATTTCCCACGGCACCCCTCATGATCGCTCCCAACACATGAGTGTATATAGTGTCAAGACCGTGGCAGTGGGATGACGTCGAGCTTCAAATGGATTGCAGAACAGACAGAGAGGTGAGAGTGTGAAGGAGAATGAGCCATTCAAGAAAGAGACAGGGGAGAGATGTAGGAAGGAAGGAGGCAAGCTCCGGCATCCCACTTGCATCCCACTAATCCTCCAACCTGCAAAGAAAAGGTTAGAAGGGATTATCTCGGCTCCGCTTTTTGTTCCGTAGAATGCAATAGCACACATGTATGCACCTGCCTTGACCAGTTAGAATTTAATTCCCAAGTTTGGGACCCAAAACAGGTCCTGGGTGAGTTTTTATTGGGTCCCCTACTGACACGTCAGTAAAAAGACTGCAAGTTATTTTATTGATTGTAAAGTAGAAACACGGTTACTTGGCAAACAGCTTCTTTCATCAGGTTTTAATAACATTGTCTGTTCAACATCATTCGATCGGCGCTCGATATGACAATGTCGTAGAACTGGTTGATGTGTCTCAGTCACTTAGAATGGCGGGGAGGACCTGAAATTCTAATGGGTCTGGAGTTAGGAAAAAAAGTGAAACCCTAGTTTAGATACAACATGTATTATTTACAATAAATGAAATATACTGTGCCACAACAACACTCGCAGGAATCACACATGAGCCTTCGCATTTTCGATACGGGAAGAAGAAAATAGAGAAAACAATCTTCGTGTATAATACAATACAATACAATACATGCTGATTTATATAGCGCTTTCACAACAGCGGCAGCTGTAACAAAGCGCTTAACAAAGCAGTTAACATAAAGTAAAATAATAAACACAACACACAACATAAAACACGAACAAAAAGTAAAATAATGAACACAACACATGACATAAGACACGGACAGTCGTGCAGTCCTAACCACTTTTCCCACATACGCTTTGTTGTTAAAGCAGTTTGAGATGAAAGAGGAGAGAATCAAAGTGTTCTTTCACCAGTGGATCAGAGACATCATGTTCAAAATGTGCACACGTCGGCTACAAGCTAAGTTTCAAAGTCAACAAGAAGCTGTAGCATCCATTGACGAAAAAAGAGATCGGTTCACTTCTCCTGTCCCATGTAAATCCATTCCAATTCCAAGCGGTTCCAAATACGCATCGGCGCAGAAGCCGACGCTCCTCTCTCCTCATCCTCAACTTCAGCAGTTATCCATCCAGCCGCACCAACGCAGACTGTCCAACAGCGCCGACGTCTCCACTGAACAAAACGGGGCTGTGAAAAATGCTGCCCATTACAGGCGCAAAAAACACAAGCGCCCCGGGGCTGTCCAGCACCGACAGTCAATGGCGCCGACATTCCTCCCAATCAAAATCTGTGCTGGTACAGGCGTGCTGCCGAGAAGGCGCCACCACCAAGCACAGATTCTTCTCCTTTGACGAATGTCGTGGCCAAAAAACGCTGAAAACAGTCCACATCAGGTCCACACGACGAAACAACAAACATGTGACAAAACAAAAAAGACAAAAACTACAAAAAAGAACAAAAAAAGCAACCACATGCATAATAGAAGTAATTGAGTGCGTGTGTTGTGATGTTTTAATGTGCTTGCGTGTGTTTGTTTGTGCAAGTGGCAGATGCTGTCACTTCACATTTCAGCAGGTGCTATATTAGAAGACGTAAAGCTTTCCTGTCCCACGTGTCGCATCCAATCCCCTCCCTCGTAACCTAGTTTCTCTTCTCGTGCACTGGGCACATGCTCGCGCATACACAGAGGCACAGAGATCTATAATGTAAGTCGGTGAACGGAACTCAGCCCGTACGTGCATGCATGATGCATAGTGTTGAACATCATCGCTCTCCACCATGCCACCCACAGATGGTCACCTCCTGCTTCCACATGCATGAGGATGCTAACCAACAATAGCCTGTATTAGTGAGTGTTGCGGCGTCATCACTTAGCTGAGTGTCGAAGTGTTCAACTACAAAAAATTGGGGTGGGGGGGGGGTGTACGAGAAATAGCAATTCACCCATAAAGTGCATGTGTACATATATTGTATATCATTTCATATCATGGCAATATCTTGATCACATGATCCGTTAGTGCTTGGGTTCAATGTCGTTATCTCCGCAACGTTGCTTGTTTGTCCACTTTGCCGGGAACTAAAGTCGGCTATTTTGGAACCGGCATTTATTGTGTCTGACAAAGGTTGTTTGTTAACCACCTGCGGTGCTATAAAAATCAAGTAAAAGTTGGAGATTAATTACAAAATATATTTTTATGCACAAGCTAACACGAATGCTTTCTCTTAGCGGTCATAACATTAAGCAAAACCTTTATGAATAATACATGAGAATAAGAACTAAGATTGCTTCATAGAGGACTGGCTGAAGACTGCAGAGAGTACTAAGTGGCCATTAGGGGGGAGGGCATGTATTAGGGTGAGGCTTTTATTTTAAAAGGTGTTTTTATTTTTTCAATATTATAATGTGCATTGTAATATAACACTACAGCATACACCGTACACGTATGGCCTTTGTCCTTCGCCGAATGTTGAAATGTTGTGAAAACTGTCAAAAACGGAAAACGATCGGGTTTCGTTTTTGACAGCTGATCAACTAAACAGCCCATTAAGATTTGAGAAGAAGAAAAATGCATAACCCACATCTAACAAGGATTTCCCAATGCGGCTTCTAAATCTGGTGGTTCTCCATTGCGCATCGTATGAATTCAAAGCAGATGTCCTGACAGGAAATGGCGCCGACCTTAATTACATTGAAATACCTCACACAGACTGATTCATTGTTTCCCACCACTTGACGAGAAATCAAACGAGACAGTGGTAGAAATGTCACGCGCATTAAGTATACCGTGTCCCCCTGCTGGATGCACATCAGAGCACGCCTCATCCAGAACTAATGCTCAATATTTTGAGCAGAAGCGCTTAGCTCCTTTGAGCTTTGCGCTTTGACAATGGCTATGGCTTTTGTATAAAAGCTGCATCATTGGCATTTTAGACAAAGACCCATGCGCAGTTTATATGGCTTGCATTAGAAAACATCTGTTCCAATTTTTTTGGGGTGGGGGTAAATGAAGGATGCTTTTGATGCTCGAGGCATGACTTGAAGCAAGAAAATGTTGTGGTCTGCTTGTCTCTCGCCCCCACAGAGGTGGACTTTGGCCCAGGCTAAAATAGTTGAAGTACTGGATGGATAACCATGTAAACTGAGAAAAAATTGCCACCAGGGGATGAATCCTAATGATGACTCTGTCAGTGTGATCACATGACATTAAATGTATAGTATGGTACGGTAATGGAAAATAAAGGAGTCCACCTCACTGTTCCAATAATTTTGGAGGGGAGTGTATGTAAAGATGTTACGGCTGCATTCGGATCAAATGTCCGAGTGACACGCTGGCCAGACCAAAGAGCGCTTGTTCACATATTGATTTCTAAATGTTTTCCCCTTTGCCAGCGTTACCCGCGCCTATCGCGTGCCTGATGATTTCCATGCCCGTTTCCGAGCACTCTCCCGGACGTATGTCTACCGCATCGCCCTCTCTCAGCCTGCTCAGCTTCCCCTCGGAGAGCGCGACATGTGCTGGAATCTCCGCCACACGTGAGTCAACCATGTGTGTGCACGTGTGTGTGTGTGTGGGTGCGTGCGTGTGTGTGCACGCACCTATACGAGTATGATTCCCGTGCATATGGAAACTGGGCTGAAAGCCTGAGCTCAGACTACACACACACACACACACACACACACACACAAACCCCCTCAATACGCTCCGAACAAGCCTTGCAGAAACAATGGCATGTTAGACACATGAATAATCCACATGTGCTCAGTCGCAACTACAAATTAGGGCCAGTCAACTCAAGTCAAATGTTTTCTGAGCCGACGTCCCAAAAACTAACAAAGGACAGGCAAGAGACGTGGGAAACGATGGATGTTGAGCCGAGAAAGGGGGGAAGAGAGAAGAATGCTTTTGGAAGAGATTCTCTGCTTACAGGATGTTCTCTTGGCTGGAATTGGAAGGAGGAGCATGAAGGAACACATTTTAGGGAGTACATACTGTATGAGCAATTCTTTTATTTTTTTTTTTTTTTTAGGGAGAGGGAGAAAGTAGGCCAAGATAAGCTGCGGGCTCATACGCATGCCGAGCAACACCAACACGTCACCCTCTCTCTCTCCCGATCAGTCCTTCCCCTGCTTTGCCTCCCTCTGTTCTTCCTTTTGCTCACATTTTCAGCATCCGCCTCATCCGTGCGCCCATAAGCAACCCCGCCCTCCCGTTTGATCGACTCCTTCATTATCACTCCGCATCGCCCGCTGAAAGAAGTATCCTCTTCTCTCCTCTCATCTGCTGCTGTTAGAGCAGGTGAAAGGCAAAGACCTCGGGCAAATGAGAAGTCGCAAAGTCGAGGGGTAGTGTTTCGTTCACCGCGAGAGATCATCAGGTGTGCCGCAGGTTAGGTTAGGTAGCAGCATTACACAAAAGCGACATATATCTTCATGAAAATGTGTCGATGGTAAGCATGCGTTAACATTTGGTGCGATTCTGGATTTTTTTTTCTCATTTTCATTGAGTAAGATGGAAACATTCCCACTACTCTTGAACACAAATGGTAGATTTGTTTTCTTTCCTGTGAACTTGAAAGTAGTAGATGGCTAGTATACGGATAGATGATATTTTTTATCTTTGTGCCATTGAAATTGCCAATAGGTCTATCCGCTTCAGAATTTAAAAAAAAAAACGGAACCGAATGGCTCCTTTGTCTTCCATCATCCTTCATGAAACAGGAAGTAGTATGTTTACGAACCAAATGGAGAAAATGAACAGAAATACATTGCACTGCAATTGTTTTACATTACATTAGATCCGTCATTGTTTTTTCATACATGTATTTTTGGGGCCGTTTGGTTGCTCATAGAACTATTTGGACATGGACAGCGGGCCACAAATGGCCCCCAAGCCATGATTTGGACATCTGTATGCTACACGGAGGCATAGTTGAAGTTAACTAGTTCTGGTTTGAATTGTAACTAAGTGCAGATATATGATTACCTATTTATTATTCAATATGCCTGTTAGATGCCGACATGGATTTGCTCAGTCTTCATGTCACAGTTGAACATGTGAGTCAGTGTTGGCTCGCACGATGATGTACTTGTCGCCTTTAAGGCGATGTAGCCGTACGAATTCATGTTGGTTCAAACAATCCTTTTAATGTTTACACTTGGTGTCGGATGACCCCCGGTGGAACATGTGAATCTGCTCCGATGCCACGAAGCACTTCCTTTCACATGCTTAGCCAGAGTGTCAATGATGATCACGTTTTCCACCTCCTTCATTTTAGACCAACTCTCATTTTCCAGATTTTAAATGAAGGAGTCATGCTTTTAATTAGCGAGACATTCCCTTCATTCTCCACTGCCCGCTGTGTTCCGCTCTGTCTTTCTATCGGATCATATTTGAGACATTAGCTTGTTGGGGGGAAAGCAGGCGCCACCTCTCTCCCTCTCCCCGCTGATCAACCCTCACTTTGGCATGCTCGATGCGCTCACGTGGCGTTATGACTCAGCAATATGTGCAAGTTAACCAATGAATTATTCCACTGCTATGAATGGAACGTGGGAGTCTAAAATGTGTTTCATTTCACACATCTACAAGTGAACCGTTCAAGTCAAATGGCCCTGAAGTTAAGTCATGTACTTATTGAAAAATAAAAAGGGGACACCTTTGAATATAAATTGGTGGAACAACGTGCCTCTAACCTCACGCCTCACTTCAGTCAGCATAAAAAGTATTAGCTTTTGGTGTGTTTTTTATTTGTTTGCTGCTACACTTGTTTCAAAAGAATTCTATTGAACTGTGCCTTTAGTCACACCATGCGTTTGTTGTCAGGGAGCTCGATGTGGAAGCCATGAGGGAGGCGGCAGCCACGTTGGTCGGAACTCACGACTTCAGCAGCTTCAGGGCGGTTAACTCCGACATGCCTTTTAGAAACCCCGTGAAGACGCTGGATGTCGCCAGCATACAGCCAGGAAGAGCGTTTGTATGTGAGCACTTCCACAGGTAAACAGGATTGAAAGATTTTTTTTAAACTATGAAAAGGCAACATAATATGATAACAAAATAAAAGGCCTGCCCACCCAAGTGTGAAATTATACAACTTAATTAAATAAGCACTGAAGATATTTATTTGCCTTTACAACTTAGCGGACAGGGCATTTGCAAATGGAATCATTTTACATGTTGTTTCCATGTGTGTCTTGCAGAGAAATTCCATTCTGGGAGTTGACTTTTCAAAGCAAATCTTTTCTCTACAAGCAGGTATGTTCCATAATGTTCTGCTGCCGGTTAGGCTTCCAAAGAGGTAGAAACGAGATGGTTATTTTCCATTACAACTAGATACTTTTGAGTTCATTGTGTGGATGACGCTAAATATTTTTATGGCATATATTTGATGCCACGTTAGACCAGCGATTCCCAACCAGTGTGCCGTGGCACGTTAGTGTGCCCAGAGAGCACCAAAGGTGTGCCGTATTATTTCTTTTTGATTGTGTGCAAAGATCCCTAATCAAGCCACGTTGTTGTTGTTGTTTCAGGTGCGAAGAATGACGGGAGCCCTCGTGGCCGTGGGCCAGGGAAGGATCTCACTTACCAAGCTGCAAGACATCCTGGAGTCTCGAGACTCTCTGGCTTATCCACACAATGTCGTTGCTCCGGCCCAAGGCCTCTTCCTCACCAGGGTAGACTACAGCGAGTCAGGTAAGTGAGGACGGAAGAAACAAAACAGTTGAGTAGTTGTGTCACATATTGTTTTATTTCAATATAATTTAAATGGGAGGTTTTTTTCATATAAATCAGGTAGAATTTAATTCATCCTTTATGGGCTTAAACTGTTGGCCAAACCTTAAAAGAATTGTACAGGCAACGTACCCTTTGATGACTTTAAGAGTTAGAGGAAGTCTTGCTGAAGGCAGCTCTTCCTTCGTCTCATCGCTTTACAGCATCTGTACCTATTACAAGTGTGAAAAGAAGTCAGCTGCACAATAAAACTAAGAAACAGGGGATGGTCTGTACTCACCAGTAACCTTGGCTTGTGCTGTGGCGACCGTGAAGAATAATGTTAGCCTTATCCCCAAACATAGCTGCGATTTTGTGGAGTCTTGTAACATTTGTTACATTCATTTGTTCTTCAAATTGGTGAAATAAAATGTATATATTTGGAATTATTTTATCCGATTTTAATTGATTGCAAATTTTTTTAAAATAGACAGATTGCACCTTCTACGTTGCAGAAATAACTGGCCGATTAAATAAATTTTTAAAAATGAGTTATTAAAATAAACATGGTTCCCTAAAACCAATGTGTCCTTGAGTCCACATTTGCCCGCGCCTGCTTTAGTTGAAGCAAGCTTTTTGGCAACAACTGTAAACTATCTTGTAGTTGTGCTTATCATGACTGAACCATTGTTGCACGTTTTGACCGTATCAGATTGTGAATATGCACCTTAGTGCCATATCTTGTGTGATGCGATGCTGTGTTGACGTTGCTTCTGTTAATTACTAAGCGGGTTGTATTTTGCGTCTTCCATCAGATCTGCTGCAGTCACCGCCAACCTCAACTGGAGACTCGAGTGATGCACAAACTCAAATGTGAACGTCCGTGTAATAAAAATGTTTTATTTAACCCTTTCTAGTTAACACTGGGTCTTTCAAATGACACATTGGACACTGCAAACAGAGGACCACCTACACATTTTTATTCCAACGAATACATAACTGTGTCCGCGAACTCAGCTCAGCTTATCGACCAAATACCAAACCACATTGAGCCTACCTTGTTCTAAGCACGTTACTTTTTACGACTACTTACTGTGTGTACATGAACACAGGGTAGCTTTTAATATCAAACAAGGTTTACATGTGGAGTGTAACTGCTGTGTGTGCGTCTAAATAGTGGTAGACCACAGAGAAAGTGCACACACGTCCACTATGTATACTGTGCATCCAAATGAAACCGCAGACGCTTTTGTTCTCACAGATGATCCACGTGGATATTTATCACTCAGTTGCGAGCCTTGAATTTGGCTGCACCAAATATATTTTCTGCAAATAGTCCATGACTAGAAGTGTACAACCGCCATTGGTCTTGTCGTGCCAGTGGGGACCAAATGAGGTTTGTTCAAGGTTCAAACTGACCATTCTCTGTGGTTTAATGCCCCAGAGGACTGATCTCACAAGTTAAAACAGTCACCAAAGGACACACAGCCAATCATTTTTTTCCCCTCTCTCTCAAATGTCGCGACAGTCAAAGTTGAACCTCATGAGGAATGTTTTTTTTTTTGCACTTCTCAGAAGTGACATCAATAAATCAGTCACACAATTTGTTCCGAAGAGTTTTAAATGTGTACACAAGTACACGTCGTCATCATGCGACCGTGTTATAACACAGTAAATCTGATTGGCATAGGTCCTCAAGTCAATTCAGCATTTGGTTTAAGGGTTCAATAGATAAAAATTTCAAGTGTCATTCAGCATGTTAAGTCCAATATTTTGCATTCTCAATAAAACCATATGTATACATAATGCACTTGAGTAAGGCTTTTGTGTATTTAACTCACGCACAATCATTGAAAACTTTGCAGTTTGTGTGAAGAAGAATGTAATGGAGCACAAGTCCAACCCTGATTGAGGCGATTGCGAGACAAAATGACATTGGACCTGAACAGTCGAAATCTGGAGAGAAACTAAGCATCGCGTGACAAACGTTTAAAAACAATGACATGTTACAGCTGAGCAGCCTTAATACTCAAAATAAAATTGTGAGAGATGCTCGACTGGGCCGAACCCAGAATAATCTAAAATGTTCATATGTTGAGGACTTAATAGTGTGCCATCTCCATTGGCAGCCGTTTTGGCATTTGGCTCCACACCCTGAAACTAAAGTTGAGGTTCATATGGGATTCATATTCATTTCTGTTATGTGAACACAGGTATTCAATAAATTTGCATAGACCCTTAAATCCACCCATCACAATCATCATCCGAAACGGCGCACTAGCATTCAACAGCAGCACCATACCCAACTTCACTCTTTTTACAGACTGTCAGTGCTGTAATGACCTAAAGAGGATACATTCATTGAACCTGTTCATATATATGAATGAACAGCAGAATCAAATCGGGTTTTCGGAGTCTATCGATAGTATCACGTGTACAAGGCGAGTTGCTTTTTTTTTTCAGCATTACAAACTCAAACTTTATTTAATGAAGTAAAAAGAGTAAAATGGGGTATGTTCCACAGACTGAAGTTCATTACATGTGTGTAAACGTGCAGTGTATGTGGTTTTGCTTTTTTCCCACCCACAACGGCTTAAAACAAAATACAAACTTAAAAAAAGACAGCGTCAAGAAGCGTACAGTCCTTGCAGAGCACAGACGGCAAGTCTGGCTGGCGTCCACTTCATCAGCACACTTGTCTTTTAGTTGGCGATTTTCTCAATTTCATCCAGGTCGTGTGTGTCTAGTTTTTCAATTTTCTTATCTGGGGGTAAAAAAAAAAAAAAAAGTTAGTGGGGCGGGGGTCTTGTAATAAAAATGTCTGGACCAGTGTGGATATTATCCGTGTTCTTTTTTTTTTGCTCATTCTTATTAGTATTGTGCACTATGATGAACAAAGACTGTCACAAATAAAAATAACTATTAAAATAAGTCAACTGCCCTTTATTAAAGCCTGGTTCACACGGCAAGATTTTAAAATTGTCAGCTGACTTCCAAACTGAGAGACCCCACGTGAAGAGAAAGAAAAAAAATAAATCGCAGGTAACGAACGTCATCTTTGGAGCCTTTATGAGAAGTGAGCCTGACCTACGATTGTCAGCAGCAGGGGCGATTCGGGGCTGAAATCAGGCCAATTATCCTCCATGCAAACCATCTTGACAACTGGATCAACACGCGATACATAACAGCAAGAGTAGTAAGTACTTACTAAAATGATCCTGGATCCTGTTGAGGATGTTCATACTCATTCTGCTGTCCACCATGTTGATGGCCAGCCCTCTTTTACCGAACCGACCCGTGCGGCCAATCCTGTGCAGGTACGTCTCGTTGTCTGGGTTACCGTCCTGGTCTACTGGCAAGTCGAAATTGATCACCACTGATACCTGCTCCACATCAATTCCTGGTGTACGGCAAGCACAGACAGAAAACTACTTAACATCCCATCTCAATTTTGTGACATGTCCAACTTAAATCCAGATACTCTTGTTTTATCTGTTTTTTTTTAACAGTACAGTTCCAATATGTTCAATTTGTTTTGCATGTGTGCCTCACCTCTGGCACAGACATTTGTGGTGACAAGGACTTTCTCCTTTCCATTTCGAAAGCGTTCAATGACTGCGGCCCTCTGCTCCACTTGCATCTCCCCACTGAGGAGCGCCACCTGGTGGTTCTCTTTGGAAAGCTCCCCCGCCAGCCAGCCTGCGGTCTTCCTTGTCTGGATCGCAGAGAGGAAAGCAGAGTCATCAATTCATATACCAGCCTGACACTTACGGAACAAGACATTTTTTCTTTATGTGGAAAAAGACACTATTTTGCTGAAAGCGACTCCGCTCTTCATAAGGTTCTTTAAACTCTGCCCAAACTTCACAATGTTTCCAAGGAAAAATATTACACCATTCATAATCTATCAATTGGAAATTTCTTGAGGAAGGGGAGATTCTCACGTGGCAGAAAATCATAGCCTGGGCTATGGTGATGGCACCATAGATGTTGCACAGGGCTTCAAACTTTTCCTCCTTGCTGTTACACAGCACGTAGTACTGTTTGATAGTATCCAGCGTCTCCTCCTCTCTTTTTAATTTGATGATATTTGGGTCAGGCACGATGCGCCTGGCGAAGTCCCATACAGTCTCCTCAAACGTGGCTGAGAACAACAACATCTGGCAGTTTTTGGGCAGCATCCTGCATGGCAAGGAAACAAATTGAAAAGTAGAGTGAGAACTCAAAAGCCGAACAGAGACATAATACAGTTAACACATACATCTTCAGGGTTTGGAACTTGTGAATTCAACTAACTGCACATTTTAAGGGGGGGGGGACATATTCCCTATTATATGCTGAACTCATTCACTAATATTGGTTTGGCACCGTCTTGATGCTCACCAAGAAGAGGACCTTCATTTAGACAGAAAAAAAATCTTTGTTGCCATCTTGAGCATCTACAGGCAATGAAACACGTTTTGGGCGCATGTCAATTATTAGGATTTTCGCCACTTGCAATAGTCCATCACCCTAGCAGGGGTTCACTAATGAGTTTTATTTAACCACTGTATTTCAGGAGAACAGGGATTTTTTTTTTTTTTAAACATTCACTTTCACCTCTGGATGCGGATACTCTGGTCTTTGTGACCCTGCGTTGCGATCATGACATCAGCCTCATCCAGCACGAACACCCGAATCTTCTCGGGATCGATGAACTTCAACTTGCTGCACCAGTCCAACATGGTGCCGGGCGTGCCAATGACGATCTGTTCTTGAAGCTTCACACCTCGTTGCACTGGAAAGTTTTGAGGGAAACTTGTCAACACAAGACACGGCAGATATTCAAGATGGCACCCAATATGACATGTAGAGCGGGCAAAGACTCACGCCTATTTCCTCGTATGGCATAAACTAATTTGACTTCAGGGTAGTTTTTGCCCATCTGCTCAATCACTTTGCCGGTCTGAAGCGCCAGTTCATAGGTGGGTGACAAACACAAGCACTGACGGAAGAAAAAACAAGAGAAGCAAGGGATTTAGACGGCGCATTCAGTGCTGGGACTAAACTCATCTATTAGACTGCTGATATTAATTAAAAAAAAATAATAATAACCTGGGGATATTTGTTGTCAGGATTGACATGGCTGAGCATGGCGAGGACAAAGGCAGCGGTTTTTCCTGTTCCTGACTGAGACTGGGCAATCAGATTCTGTGGACTAAATGGGGAGCGGGCAGGGGGTGGAAACAGACGGTGTAACACAACCTCAAGTTGCTATATAGTTAGTTTGTGTCATCAGTGTATACTATATAGAACCATACATAGTACGCATTTCCCACCCAAAATGATTCCAAATCGGTATTTTTCGTCTCTCTTCAAAACAGAAACGGTGAAGGAGCTTGACCAAGAGAGTGAAAAAGATGGCAACTTTCAACCATCATGTTTTATTGTGTGTAGCAAGACTGTTATGGAAGAATTAAAAACATATATTTGCACAAATGTAACCAGATGATCACAGCACATCAGGGTATTGTATTAGACACGGGTTCAGGGGAAAAAATATATATGTGGTTGATTTCAGAGTGGGGGGGGGGGGGTATTACACACAGGATTTCAAGGTACTGAGTTCAGAAAGGTAGTAAAGCACAGTCAATGTACAGCATACTCACGGTTCAGCGAGCATCATAGGTAAGGCAGTTTCCTGGATTTTGGATGGACGGTTAAAACCCATGCCGTAGACACCCTGGAGGAGCTGTGGTTTACTGCACATACAATAAACATCTTTGGTCAATTGATCCAAGTTTGGTGCAGGAATACAACAATAAAACGTTACTGCAATGACAATCCGCCGCTGCAGCGACCACCAATGCAGCACATATCCAATGAATGGATTATTTGTATTGACACCCGTGTTTAACTAAAAGTATCTCCACATGCCTTACATGGCTCCTACTCCATCTCCCTGGAAGGAATCAGTCATGGCGTAGCATTTTTACAAGTATAAGTAGCGAGCATGCAGGCGCATGGATGTTTGATTTTGACATGTTCCAATTGTGTGCAAGGTCATGACAGTATCTGAATGTGATTGGATTAACAAGTAAAACATAACATCATTGATTAGTCAAAGTCGACTCGACTATCATCACCTTAGCGATGACTGGGAAATAATTTTGTGGCCGCTCTCCACACTCTGGCCACAAGTAAAAGCTACTCCGGTCAGATAGCTTAGTCCCAATCACTCACTCACATCAGACAGATATAACAGGTAGACATAAATAAGTGTATGATTCTTGGACATATTTTGATAAAGGTATTCACAGAAATGCGATTGAAACACCTGGGAAATGTTTTGAATAGGTGGCTAACACGTAACGTGTCCTTTAATGCATTACCTCCATGCACATGTGCTTATTATTCATTAGGCGTAGAAAAAAAAAGTAGTAGGTTTCCGGTAACATAAAATTTCAGCATAGGGTCGGTAGGTCGGACAAAGCTTTTTTTTTAAATCCCCCCCCATCAAAAATGTAAACAAAATAACCCTAAAACATAAAACAAGGAGACATTGATATTCCCGCTGCGAGAGAGTTGGGTACCCAGCGGCTGGGTGTTACAGCCATCCCGTTACCTCTGCGTCCCGCGTCCTAGACGGCCCGTGGTGTTCGTCAAATAGTTCGCTGAATCTTTTCGATACATCAATGGATGCTATTTTCTTAATATTATGGTGCGAGCATGCGACTGCAACACACAAAACGCGGTTTAAACTGTTGTCGGAGATCGTGGCCGCCGCCATGATTCAATGTTGTTGACAGACGACAGGGCAAACGACGCGCACGCTCAACGTGAATATCGCGAGAATTTGCACCGATGTAAACCCTCGACACAAAAATGTAGAAGGTTTGAAAAAAATGCCGACCGTAAAGTTTTTTTTCGAGGTAGAAATTCTCGGGTTACCGGAAACACACTACTTTTTTTCTCGACGCCTTAATTATATATGGTCCAAATCACTGTCAGGGCACAAGCTAAACCGACGATACACTTACAGTCGCAACTCCTCAAAAGATTTGACAGAGTACAGTGGAGAGTTGGGATCCTTTTGAAGCACTTCAACTTGATTTGTGTTGTTGACAAGATTACTTCTGATCAACTTGTTCAGCAACGACTGGGCCGCTTTATCTTCTGCGCACACAAAAGAAAAAAAATCAAATTAGAAATTGTGCTTTAAAGCTGGGTGAAATTATTAATGAGCTGAAGGACAATGCATAACATGAAAATATGAATAATATTGATCTTGACAAACTTGCACAAATACACTATCCCTTCATGTGTAAACTTTGTTGTAAACGGAGATCATTTTAAAGTTGCCCATGGTGTGCTGAGTGTATGATATAGCATGTGAGATTATGTGAAGTGTGGCGCAATGCAGAAAACCATCTATCAAATACAAGATCCCACCAGCTCACCGCTTTCATCTTCATCTGTCGTCTTGTCTCCTGAAGTCTCATTTCCTGACTTTGCAACAGTACCGCCTGCTGAAGGTATAGATGTTCCTAAATTACCAAAATCAAATTATATCAGATTCATACTCAAAATAAGTCTGGAAACTCTGGAAACATACCGTTTTCTCCAGGCGTGTCTTTTAATTGAAGGTTTCCAATCTGTGGGAAAACAATTTACACATCACTAGATTTCAAAACCACGTTAACGGAATTGTTTGACAATTGCTACATATTTAACTGCTACAGATTTAAACGTGTCTCTGAAACATAAAATTTGGGAAGCACAAATCTGATGCAGTCAACGCTTGTACTTATTAGCTTAGCTATTTTGGAACCTCTTGCATCATTCACTTGCCAGCCAGCTAAAGCTGTCTCAATGAATTAACCTTAAAGGTAGCATCTGCTCAAGCTAGCAACGCGCAAGGCACGCAGCACCTTCTTTTCCAGCTAATATGGCGCATGTTAGCGCTTGCATTTTGGCTGAGTAATTGTCTGTAGACGCGGCCATACACTCAGCCTCGTATTAAAACATTGTCGGGCATTGACGAAAGGTAAACATTCATTTTGAACCGCGCTAGGCCCGAGTCTTTTAACATCTTAAAGGCTAACACAACATGAACTAGCACTTTTTACACTTACTGATTCCGCCGCCGCCTCTTGTTCGTCCACTGCCTGGGCCCAAGAGTCCGAAGCCATCGTTTTTGTCTCCCCTTGTCGTTATGACTTAAAAAACTCAAAAGTGTGAAAAGGCCTCAGACTGTGAGCGACAGGAAAGTAAGATACAGTACTTCACAGTCAGAATGGCGTGCAGATACCGACAGGAGAGTATTGTACAACGGCTCAGTCAACCGAGTGGAAATGAAGTGCAGGGGAAAACGTTCCTACCAATTCAGTTTTCCCAGTTGGATTTCGCCGGGAAAAAAAAGAAACATTCCAAACATTGTTATGGTTCCTGACTTGTTCAATAAAGTTTGTTTAAAAAAACCAAACATTGTTATGGTGGTAAAAATCATTGTAATGGTATTACTAATGTTAGAAGGCTCCTCGACCAAGAGTTAAGGTTTAGGTTTATAATATCTCACTGTTAGAACCAATACAAAACCTGTAGGGTACAGTATTTTGTATCAATAATAATAATAATAATAATAATAATAATAATAATAATAAATGAGAGGGAAGAAATTTCATCTGTGCTGTGTGTTGCACATACAGCACATTTGACAATAAAGTACTTGATAATAATGACGACGATGATGATGATGATGAAATCAATCAATGAAAATGTGGCATCGCTTTTGAACTGGTTCAAGATAATTGTTTTAAAAAACACACAAATACAAAATACGGGCTGTCCGGTCCCTATACTGCCGATGTCAGAGTTTGGTTCGCATTGCCGGCAATAAGTCGGAATCGTTTCCAGTGAGGGTTGGACTCCGCCAAGGCTGCCCTTTGTCGCCGATTCTGTTCATCACCTTTATGGACAGAATTTCTAGGCGCAGCCGAAGCGTTGAGGGGGTCCGTTTTGGTGGCCTCAGTATTGCATCTCTGCTTTTTGCAGATGATGTAGTACTGTTGGCTCCTTCAAGCAGGGCTCTCCAACTCTCACTGGAGCGTTTCGCAGCCGAGTGTGAAGCGGTTGGGATGAGGATCAGCACCTCCAAATCTGAAACCATGGTCCTCAGTCGGAAAAGGGTGGAGTGCCCTCTCGGGTCGGGAGGAGATCTTGCCCCAAGTGGAGGAGTTCAAGTATCTTGGGGTCTTGTTCACGAGTGAGGGCAGAAGGGAGCGAGAGATCGACAGGCGGATCGGTGCAGTGTCTGCTGTGATGCGGACGCTGTATCGGTCTGTCGTGGTAAAGAAGGAGCTGAGCCAAAGGGCGAAGCTCTCAATTTACCGGTCGATCTACGTCCCAACCCTCATCTATGGTCACGAGCTATGGGTCGTGACCGAAAGAACGAGATCCCGGATACAAGCGGCCGAAATGAGTTTTCTCCGCAGGGTGTCCGGGCTCTCCCTTAGAGATAAGGTGAGAAGCTCGGTCATCCGGGAGGGGCTCAGAGTAGAGCCGCTTCTCCTCCACATCGAGAGGAGCCAGATGAGGTGGCTCGGGCATCTAATTAGGATGCCTCCTGGACGCCTCCCTAGTGAGGTGTACCGGGCATGTCCCACTGGCAGGAGACCCCGGGGACGACCCAGGACACGCTGGAGAAACTATGTTACCCAGCTGGCCTGGGAACGCCTCGGGATCCGCCAGGAAGAGCTTGAAGAAGTGGCTGGGGAGAGGGAAGTCTGGGCTTCCCTCCTAAAGCTGCTGCCCCCGCGACCCGAAGCGGTAGAAAATGGATGGATGGATGGACAAATACAAAAGACCTGGAAAAATTTTGGTACTGGTACCTTAATATTTTGTTGCACAACCTTTTGACCTATGACCTATGATTTGTGTAACTTTGGATGAAACTTATGGACCTCAGGTGTTTTAGCCCACTCTTCATGAGCTAACTGCTCGAGTTGTTTCTGGTCAGGTGTTTTCTCCAAGTAGCATGTTTCAGCTCCTTTCACAGATGGATTTAGATCAGAGCCCATAGAAGGCCACTTCAGATTTTGCTGTGCGTGTGTGTGTGTGTGTGTGTGTGTGTGTGTGTGTGCACGCGTGTGTGTGTGTGTGTGTGTGTGTGTGTTTAGCAAATGTCAGTAGGTGCATCACAACAACATGTACGAATGATGACACTTGAAGTTACTTAGAACATAGGTTTTGCAGGCAAATTTGTCAAAACTTGAGAAAGAGACTTTATATGGTGGCATGCAATCAGATGCCTTGTCCAAGGTATCCATGGCAACTGAAACAAGTAAAAGTAAGATATGAGCTCTCCAGACAATTTGGAAAAGACAGAGAGAATGACTTGCAATTGCTAAGTCAGGACTCATTTTAGCCTCCGACCCTCTTGTGGATAAGCGGATCAGATAATGGATGAATTGACTCATTTTACGAAGGAGCATTTGAAATTGGATTTCTGGATATAATGCATTATTGTTCACATATGCAGCAGCTCTGATCTTGCTTTTATGGTTTCATATTTTTACTTGTCATCCTGTACATAGCGGCCAGGTGGTCCAGTGATTAGCGCGTCAATGTCACAGTGCAGTGGTTCAATTCCAGCTCCAGCCTCTCTGTGTGGAGTTTGCATGTTCTCCCTGGGCCTGCATGGGTTTTCTCCGGGCACTCCGGTTTCCTCCCACATTCCAAAAACATGCATGGCAGGTGTGACTGTGAGCGTGGATGTCCCCCGCCTACTGCTCAAAGACGGCTGGGATAGGCTCCAGCACCCCCGCGAGTCCGCGAACCTTGTGAGGATAAGCGGATTGGAAAATGGATGGACGGAAGGATCCTGTACATACTTGAAACATATGAGTGAGACTCCTTTTTGTATGACCTTGTAAGTGAGCAAATAAATATGACAAAATGAAATATTTTTAAAACGGAAAGTCAACTCCCAAATTTTCTTTTGTGTGATGCGGTCCCACTAATCTAAACACGGCATTCCGCTTAATATTGCATTTGTGGATTTTCAATTTAGCAGCTTTTGGGTGTGGAATTGATGCATCAATGGCCATGTCCACAGGTGTATACAGAGATCGTAGACAGAGTAGGAGAGTGAGAATGCATGGCGAAGTGCAAGGAGGTGCGTGACTGCTGGTTAGTATTCCTGAGGCTTATAGCCACAGAGGCTGATGGTGCAGAGTGGACAGCACGTTGGAATTTCAATTGGGATGAGACAGCTTTACTGCTTTGGAGTCTGAGCTCTAGCTTTTGTGTACACGTTCTTCTACCACCTCTCGATCAAAATGCCAATGGATGGTATCTAATACTGTATACCAGGATAGTGATCCGTAGATATCGTGAAATATGGGAGCTGCATAGCAGAGGGATAAATTTCATTCAATGCTTTACGAGGGAAAGGGTCCATGTTTTTAAAAAAAAAAGGCAAATGATGTTTGTTTCAATCGACACAGACCACCCCGTCCAAAAATATACCTGATATTTTGACTTGATCCTGATGACTGACATGCAAACGGCAAAACAACCTTGTTGACGGATTCCATCGAGGAGATGAAAATGAAGCATGGTACTAAGAATTTTCCGATTGAAGCTTTCCACCGAACTACTCTGTATGGATGATTAACATGACTCATTTCAGCGACAACCACAGAAACGAATGAACCAACCGAGACTGAATGAAACCACGGAGCTCAATGCAAGCAACGGACAAAGCGCGGAACACCGGGACATGATACGAGTGGCTGGAGGGAGCTGATTGGTTGACACAAGGAACTGGGCTGAGAAGAATAGGAAAAAAAGTGATATCGAGCATCCCTAGTATTAATTAGTCATATAACAATGTCAGAGCAATGATCAATCTGCTCATAAGTGACCAGCGGTGGTTTACATTTAATTCAAGGCACGTGGTCAATATAATTTGGTTGAATTTGTACCTGAAAGTTGCTGTTTTTGCCAGTGGAAGTGTGCCTTTGGTAAGTAGAGCTGACTATGTACTAAACTGTGAAAAAGGGACGTTAGTCCCAAGCTTGTCCAGAAGAGGAGCTTCTGGGACCGGTGTTCTTTCTTCCTCCAAGGAAAATTTCACTCTCACCGACCCATTCATTGAGGAAACAGCTGGATTGTTACGTAAAGCACAGTCGGGACAAAATAGCCCTGAGCCCTTTTGAAGAATGTGAAACAAGATTAGCTAGGCAGACTTTCCGTTCTCTCGGTGCAGTTTGGAGTTCAGTTCCATTGATCATCAATCATCTGCGCTCATTCATCTTATCAGGGCCAAAGAGCTCCAAGGCTGTCGATCCACGGCTGAACAATTTTCAATTCCTTAATAATTTATTGATGGCGGGCAGTCAAATTGCATATCAATAATGTAGAGGTGCTCAGTACAATGTTGATACAAAACACCCTCAGCTCATTCATGGTCAAAGACCCGCTGAGATATGTTCTATGCTTGGTATCACATGATCCAGTGGTAACATTAGGCAGGAATCCAAAGTGCATCAGTGAGCTGCATATTGCCTCTGATACTTATTATATTTTATTTCTGTGGGAATGTATGCATTAAAAAGGCTTACGGGTAATTTCGGTTTGGAAGGTCATCCGATACTCTCTCAGATGAAATAATGTCAAAACACAAATATGAAAAATCATCCCAAAAAAGTGATTATAACTGTGGAAAAGAAATAAAGAAGTACCCACAAACATATATCGTGTCACCATGACACGATAGCATAGTGATACAATACAATACAATACAATACATGCTGATTTCTATAGCGCTTTCACAACAGCGGCAGCTGTAACAAAGCGCTTTACAAAACAGTTAACATAAAGTAAAATAATAAACACAGCACATAACATAAAACACGGACAGTCATGCAGTCCTAACCACTTTTCCCCTCATACGCTTTGTTTAAAGCAGTTTGAGATGAAAGAGGAGAGAATCAAAGTGTCCTTTCACCAGTGGATCAGAGACGTCATGCTCAAAATGTGCACACGTCGGCTACAAGCTAAGTTTCAAAGTCAACAAGAAGCTGTAGCATCCATTGACGAAAAAAGAGATTGGTTAGTGATGACCATTCCACTCTCGGGCTTACTGAATGATCACATTTTGATTTTTGGGGATGAGCCAATCACACATGTAGGACAAATTAGAGAACCAATGGCCAAATTCCATCTGGGTCAGCATCTTTTATTCACGAGGCACGCGTACACAGTTACATGCCATCCTGCCCCCGGGGGCCCTGTGGAGACCCACTCTGCCACAGCGAGATGGCCCACCATTTTGTTCTGTTTTGAAAATTATCTCCAAAGAGATTAGCTTTGGGGCCCCAGAAGCGCTTCCCTTTGTTGTCTATCCCACTGTGTGTGTGTGTGTGTGTGTGTGTGTGTGTGTGTGTGTGTGTGTGTGTGTGTGTGTGTCAGATGATATCAGCTTGCTGTTGGGAGATTCACAGTGCTTTATCAATGTGCATATAAAGACACCTGATACCCGAAGCACATACTGTAATATGTTCATGCATGATGTGGCTGACTTTGTTTCTATTAAAGTGATACACAGTCCAAGGGAGAAAAACAAAACAAAACATTGTTTTCAGTTAGCAGCAAGTCTCTTTAATTGATGAACTCCGCATGACCCCATTTCTGGTGCATACTGCCGCTGTGATGCATCATGCCCAATATGATTTGGGAAATGAACTAAACCACATGAGGAAACTGCTGGTTCCAAAAGATGGAAATTAGTTGTCAGAACAGAACCCTGGAATACACAGCATCAGGTACAAATGCGCAGAACTGTAGATCTACTTTCAAAGACAATAATACTGAGTTTTGATTCATACTGTGAAAGAAACACATTTGTTATTCTTGGTGTAGGTTGCAGCAGATGTGCAAGTACATGGCATCACACAAAGGGATGTTTCTCATCTTTTGGCCACACCAGCTATGGACAAAGAGAAATACAGAATGAAAATCTCAGAATGATGCAGCAGAAGTGGCTGCAAACTGTAAAATAAAAGCACTGTAATAAAGTGCACATTGGACGAGTGATGAGTGCAATTATATGAAGTTGTTTCTTTGTGTTTGAAAAACAACACTGCGCCAAAATGAAGCTCTATCTCCGCCGTTGGTTTCCCAGCATGGACGTGAAGCGGCAATAGAGCAACTAGGCAGAGAGAGAAATGGAGAGGGTGAGAGACTGGGGATGTGGTTGCTATAGAAACCATCTGGTCGGTCTGAACTGTTTTTCCCTGGCATTCATTTCATCATTGAGACTGACTCTCTCTCTCTCTCTCTCTCTCTCTCTCTCTCTCTCTCTCTCTCTCTCTCTCTCTCTCTCTCTCTCTCGGTCCCCTTTTCTCTCCATGTCTCTCTTATCTGCTCATCTCCTTCCAAATCTGCCTCGTTATACTTCCTAGTCTCTTCACTTCTCTTCTTGCGGAAAAAAAACAACCAAAAAAACTCCAGAGTGTTTAACGTTAATGCGGCATGTTCCCTTCTTTTATCCTTTTGGCTGCTATTCCGCATTTTCATTGCTATGTGCTTACAGTCCCATCTGCTGGACTTGGATTCTTACCCTCTTGTTTAAACAACACCCAAGGACAATGTCGCCAGGCCAAGAAATTGCTAAAAATGATTTAGAAATGAAAAAAAAGGATTGATATCTAATAGCCACCATGGTTAAAAGATTGACGTCATCGGCAATCATTAATTTAGCTGCAAGCAAAGGGGATTCTAACAGCCTTAACATCAATTAATCTCCAAATAAAGACAGGCTGCTGAGATACATTTAGGAAGATTTTAAGCTTGCTGCCCGTTTTCTGTGAGTTGTCACCCTTGTGAATTCCCAGGAGAGGCCTGATGACCCTGACGAAACAAAATTATATTGCAATATATTTGAAGATATCATGCTGCAACTCAGAATTTTGAGTTATTGCAACTCAAAATTTCGAGTTACCTAAACTCACAATTTCAAGTTACCTAAACTCAGAATTTTGAGTTATTGCAACTCAAAATTTCGAGTTACCTAAACTCACAATTTCAAGTTACCTAAACTCAGAATTTTGAGTTATTGCAACTCAAAATGTTGAGTTACTTAAACTCAGAATTTTTGAGTTTTTGCAACTCAAGATTCCGAGTTACCTAAACTCACAATTTCAAGTTACCTAAACTCAGAATTTTGAGTTATTGCAACTCAAAATGTTGAGTTACCTAAACTCACAATTTCGAGTTATCTAAACTCACAATTTCAAGTTACCTAAACTCAGAATTTTGAGTTATTGCAACTCAGAAGTTTGAGTTAATGCAACTCATAATTTCGAGTTACCTAAACTCAAAATTTCGAGTTATTGCAACTCAAAATTGGCAAATATATTTTCCTTTCGTAAGGCGAGTGGGAAAATATTTGATCCCAATGCCAGAGGTCAGAGGAGGTGGAAAGTCTCAGCAAGGTCTTGATATTGCTCCCTTACCTCCACTATCCACATTCTAATGTCTCCTTTATGCACCCTGTTCAAAATATTTCACTGACGAGGAATGGCCTGATCAAGATGTTCTGCCGATTTTCTGCTTCGTCATGGTAACAGAGCCATACCAAAGCCGGAGCAACACCTGTGTAAGTAGACAAGGTTGGAATGTTTCACTTGTGATGCTTCTCCTGCAATGTCCGAGGTATTTGATTTGACATGCCAGATTGTGGCTGGCGCTGGTGTCGTCACATCTGATTGCAGGATGCTGGGTTAAATAAAGCGCATTCAGGTGCACTGGATAGTGTGTGAAAAACTGAGGTGACAGTATGGACAGAACTGCCGTTACAGCTCTGATGCAGGCTGTGCTAAAAAGTTTGTCATTACTGAAAAGTCCTTGGGAGACAATATTATCCAATGTGTCAGACTTATGGTTAATAAAACTTCACTCGGAACCCCAGTGGAAGTAATTAATTCAGTGTGGTGTGTAATTGCAAAGCTCCTCCAGCTGAGATGGCCTCCCAGACTAATTTCACGTTGAAGTCTGCCCAGCCGGAAGTGAGCAGGAGGATATATTGCGTGTCTGTGACCTTTCCTAGCCACATCACAGCCATAAATGAAGCTCCATCAATAAGCTGCATTTGATCTTCTACACAGAACCCAACGAAGATGACATGCGTGTGATTTTTTTTACACAGTGAGCCGGTATTCTGGAATCAGACAATTCAGATGCGCGGCAGGTGTGACGTATCGGAAAAGAAGAATAGAAGAAAATCAGAAGCTGCTTTAAAATTGCATTCACGGTCAATTATTCAACCATCGCTTTCAGATAAAACTCACGGAAGAGGGACAATGAATAACAATGACCTGATACAGACTGACAGAAACCAGTTGAACTAAATACAAACAAATTGATGAGACAATGAGGCACACTTGGTCACAAGTCGCTGGAGGGAGCTGATTGTTTTACACATGAAACAGGGCTGATGAGAACCAAAACCATCTTCCACCCATATTGCAAAAAATCATAAATATTGGCTTAATTGAAGACTCTAATGAGAATGAGAGCATGTGTTTGTCGATATGTACCCCAGTCGAGGGTGCAGCCCACCTGCGGCAAAGTCAGCTGGGCTACAACCCAGATCACCTGTGACCCTAATGAGGAAAAGTGTCGTAGAAAAATGAATCGATGGAGATCTCATACAAGAGCTGTATCAAGAATATGTTCATCTTTTGCAGCGGTATCAACTGCATTCCATCACCCTGAAATATTGTGTACCTCATATAGCTAAATAGGATGAGCAAACAACAGCTGTGTTGTTGGATGAAGTCTTATGATGATTCCGCAGTTCGGCTCCAATTCATCTTGAAAATTGACTGCAACATTTCCAAATAAGCCAATGCAGCCCAATAAAGTGTCATCCCTGAAGTGTGCAGCCTCCCATCCCGTGTGAGGGGACAGGCTGTTGCTGCAGTAAGCGCCATGTGTCGTCATGGTTGACTGCTGTCTTGGAAGAAGGGACCACATTGGTGGGATAATGTGGTCACGCCACATAGTGAATAGCCACTTTTGGAGAGATAAAAGAAGGGGGAGCGTTCCATTACAGATGGCGATGGTATCAAGCTGAGGCTCTCGGAAAAGTGTTCCACAAGCAAATCCACCGCAGCAGCCGTCGAGCTCAAGGTGCATCTGTTACCATGGTAGCGGGCCCAGGCAGCCCCTTTCGTGGCTGTCAATAGGAGGAGGAGAGCGAGACAAGCAATATGTTAGCCTGGCCTGCAGTTGGAGCCGAAAGAGACGTGCGTGCTTCGACGTGTTCGCGTCCCCTGTATGGACGCGTTCCCTGAGCGCATCACGGCAGTCCCCGCTCAAGATGCTGCACGCTGACACTGGCTCGTCACACGACATGAATCATTTAGAGTTGGAAATGTCACGTCTCATCAGTGTTGCACATGCTTCAGTGCCCCCCCCCCCTGCACCATTCGTATCTGCGAGACCGGGGACCTAATGCAGCAGTTGATTCAAGAGGCCAGCTGAGATTGGCGGATACAAACACACGTTTTATTGCTATTGATCTGAGCCGTTTGCAAAACGATAGCCACGTTTGAGATGGAAGTCAAAACAACAGTGCAGGAATATGTTTTTAAATCCTTCTTTTTATTGGTTGCTCATTTTCATCCCATTTTCGGCACCTCCCAATCATTTGGATGAACGGGGTGATACCTTCTCACAGTGGAAAACGCTGATTTAACCTTCCTCGGCAGCCAGATATACAACCTCGTATCAACTGTACAAGCAACACATCTCAAAAATTTGCCAAGTTACACTCTTGTGTTTCACCTCATCATATAAAACTAAACTTTTGTGGGGTTTTTGCTACACTTGTAAACATAAAAAAAAATCCACCTCATCGTTCATTAAACAGTAAATTGTTCCTTATCACTTTATTACAAGATATTCGGCCACTGTACAAATAAGAGTGAATGATACAGTACAGTATTAAGACTGCTGCTTGAGGTTTGTCATTCAAAGCTGTTTCACGAGGTGCTTTAAGAATAGCCTACACACAAGTTTCAGAAGTTCTGCTGCTGGGCATGCAGGGTTTTTAGTTTGCCATGCATGAGTTCGTATTTTAAGTGTTAGCCCTAACAAAACAAAACAAAAATCCTTTCGGACTCAATGTAAAAGCACAAAAAAGAACAACTTGTCCGGTGCAGCACAGTACTGTATATACCTCATGATGCTTGGCACACGCACAATGATGCACAATGCAATATAAATAGTTTATCAATAGGGTGTGTACAGTCATATCAACCAATCCAGGTGAAAGCCCGGAAGCTTACACACAAAGATGGGAGGTACATCATAAATAAATAAATAACGTCAGCTGCAAAATGGAACCCAAAAAAAAAAAAAACAGGCAACATCGAGTATTAAATTGTGGGGGGGGGGAAATTCCTCAACATGAAAAAAACAACAAATATCAGGCGTAAATTCACTGCAAAACACATGGTTTTCCCAAAACAAAGAGAAATAAAATACCAACTTGTGCAAGAAAATGTATTCCCTATGTACAAATGTATAGACCGCTATATATAATTTAGACAGTTACAGCAGAAATGTGTGCTTTTGTTTCTATTTAATCATTTCTGCATCCTCGCCCTGATTTTTTTTCTCCCCCACCACTCCATCTTTCTCCAGCTATTAGATTTATGGCAAAACCCCTTCTGCTAGGGTATGTGTGCTGGTGGGGGGGATCCACCTGGGGGTCTCTTTTGCTGCCGGTGTGTGTGCATCACCCAGAAGGCCATGACTGCCTTGGAGAGGAGGGTGTGTGGAAGTGCTGCTTGCTGCCACATGAAACAAAGTGCGTATGTACAATGTCTTTGGATTACAACTGGTAAATATCATCATTTAAAAAAAAAATTCAAGAGTGTCTTTATGGGTGGGGGGTTGTTTCTAAGCATCCGCTGGGGTCTTCTCTGTTCCATTTTTCATTGCATCGTCATTGCCAGCCTCATCCTCGATCACAACTGCAGATGACAAGGGGGAGAGTGTTAATGAAGAGGCTCAAGTGTCTGTCTGACTGACAAATGAAAGCTGTATGTGCCAAGTGGCTTGTAAATGCAAGCAAAACATCAATAATCATTTGAATGCATGCACGAGGCACCTGCGCCTGTATTTGAGGGGCAAGGACATGCAAACAAATGCATACATGATGAACTGTCTCCCACTCTCCTGTACATGCAAGCGCATGTTGTCGTCGTGCAGCACATCAAGTGCGCATGTGTGTGCGTGGCGGCACAAGGCACGAACTCACACGTTGGGATTCACCATCGAGAATGTAGCACGTATGTAGAGCCTCTACAGCTTCATTTTGCAAATGGGAATTAAATCAGATTTGTCATAAAGCATTCATCCAGGGAAGGGGGCACTGTGCATTTTAAAAGCATTGCGCCACTGACTTCTGTTGGATTGACAATAGCAAATGAAAATAAATAAAAAGAAGGAAAGAAAATAAACACAAATGCAATGATTGGGGGGGGGGGTATGGTGACACACACATAAATGCTATTTGGCGCAGTCAACACAACACCCATGCCAAGCCATTTCATTTGGAATAAAAAAAATGTACCCCTTTTGCTCCGGCCTATTTGTCCCAGCTTGGGCGGGCGTTTATTCTGCGAGCCGTTGAAGAAGTTGTTGGTGTCCTGAAGGCGACAGGTGAAGGAAAGGTGTCCCTCGTCGCCCTCGTTTCCATAATGACTCATTTTCTCTTCGTTGAAAGGCAGCACTTCCGACATTTCCAGATGCGTCTTTGAGCAAAAACCGAGGCGCACTCAACGTGAAGATCCTCGCCGAAAGCGTGAAAACAAAAAACGTCGTCTTCAAAAAAAAACAAAAAACAAAAGGAGGGAACGACAAGATAGGAAAAAAATCAAACGACACACACGACGCAGACGCGATCAAGCCCTTTGCTGTTTACCCACAACACACGTGAGTGTCTCAGAAATAAGACACCGTGGAAATGTCCTCAAATCATCCAATCGTGCAGCTTGGGCAACATTATTGAAAATTCCTTATTCTACTTTTCCCCCCCCTCTCCGTCGGTTGTAGTCTCCAAAAAAAAGATGATTGGTGATGGAGAGTCTTGGTGGTTGCGCCCACTGCACGGAGTCGCTGGCACGGAAAATGTGAGGGAGAGATGCAAATAGAGGAGCGATGCAAAACGCGGATCCCGGGGAGACCTGGCGAGGGAGCTGTTTGATTGAGGGGGGAAATCACTGGTGCAACCCCCCCCCCCCAAAAAAAACCACTACACAACACACATACACATGCACACTTGCACGCACACGAAAGACACACGAGCTTTCTCCCGGATGTGCATGGAGAAAGGATGGCGCGTGGATTTGTTGTGTGGGAAATCCACTTGACACGCCACCACTCGACGAGGCAGAGAGTTCAAAGCTTTAGTTTACCATTGTACTGTTTATTTGGACAGCAGGAGGCGAAAGCTCAGGCCAGTAGGTGGCAGTCTCGGTATGATTTGACATTTGGCCTCCTGGCGCACTTGTTTCCAGCATTCCAGACACGTGAACTGCTGCTCTACTCTAGTTCAGTGATTCCCTACCTTTATTGATCCGGATCACATATTTTCCATCACAAAAATCTCAAGGCACACCACCTGACAAAAATGGCACAAAATATACATATATAAAAAAGGGAGGTTAAGATGCGTTTAAAAGATGGACGGAGAGGGGGATTGCCTAACATCCGACCGGCAACAGAAAAAGTTTGATCCCCTTTGAGCCTCTGCTTAATCCTCCGTACCTCCAATAGCGCTTGACCTGCTGACCGGAAGCACTGGACAGGTGCATAGGTTTGTCGGAGCTTGCAGAGATAAGGTGGGGCAAGATCATTTAAAGTTTTGAATACAACTAAAAGAATATTAAAATCAACTATTAAAGGTATAGGGAGCCAGTGAAGGGAGGCCAGAATTTTAGTTATATGCTCCCTCCTATGAACTCCAGTTCGGAGGCGAGATGCAGCATTTTGGACCAACTGGAGACGCTTGATGGAGTGCATTTCATTAATCTAGCCGGGATGTAGCAAAGGTATGGATTGCTGTTTTTAAATGCTGTTGTGAAAGGAGAGTCTTCACCCGACCCAGCTGGACAAGATAAAAAAGGGTTGGCTTTAGAAAAGGGGCCAGGGGGCAACAGGCTGGGATGTACAAGGGCCACTGGGACCTAATACCATAACTTCTGTTTTGTTTTGTATATTTCTCAACAACTGTCGCAATATGGACAACATAGGCCTGGTGGTCTTGACTACACATTCGAGAAAAGAAGTGAGAAGCAACATAATGATGAGCAGGATTTATTTGTCACCCACCAAGAAGACCGGTGGCTCAGAATATTGTGTTTTAGCAATGTTAGTCATGCAAGCACGTACACGTACAAACACATACACGCTCAAGGTCAACTGACTAGACTGCGTCTAGTTGCCATTTACATAATGATTGAGCAGCGTCACGTTGGTGTTATCCTGGACAGAATGTTTGCTTTTAGACATCTGTGTGAACCATCTGTGTTGATCATATGAATTCATGCTGCCGAGTCACTTACCACATCTCTTGAACGGATATTCAAATTGTAGACTACAGTATTGAGACACAGAACGTAATCAATGCATTTATTTCACTGGTGCAATGACGTGACCCGGAAAGACAATCAGTGCAATGTTATTGGTTAATGTTGCTGCAAATAGTGAACATTTCATTTCGGCAGGAAAATGTTTCTATTTTATGTAGTTATTTTTTTTGCCTGTAGGATTTATAACACTGTCACTGTCAAATAAAGGGTTGTATGACCCATGCACAGCCTACACAAAGACAAAAGGAGCAGGTATAAATAAACCACGCTTAAGATTTTACAGCATTTGAGCTTTCAAGCAGGAAGATGCTCCTCTAGTAAGAATGGGAAGTCCTTGTTTAATTTATTCAAGGATAGAGGCAAATAAAGAGGCATAGTTATTGTGTAGGTCAACTGGGACTGGCTCCAGCTCACACGAGACCCTAATGAGGACAAGCACGACCCAGGAAATGGCTGGGCGGACACAAAGGGGTGAAGTTTATTGACCTGGTCTGGGTACAGATGGACTTCTGTCACCTTGAATGACACTGTCTATTACCGTGTGTAATGAAGCTAATCTGAAGTAACACGACCTTCTGGTGTTGCCACCTTGTTCTTATGCAATAGCTACAGTATAGGCGACCACTGTACATTTGCTACGGTGCGCCGTCAGATGAGCTGGGCTAATCTCCTGGAAAGATTTAGAACCTTGCTTCCAGGCTATTTGCATTATGTACACTTTGCAACATTGTGACGCAACCAACCTTTTTTTTTTGTTTGTTTGTTTTTTAACCCTCTGCATGACATCCACTGCACTGTGGATGCAAAATCGTTCACTTTAGACTTAACCTGCTTGACCTTATATTGTTGGCTTGGCAACCCAATTGCACCATGAATGGAGGGTGAACACCCTGCGTCCCCATCCAGGTTAATGTATGCGGCATGTCCTTCACAAGCATAAATCATCCATCACCGTGGGCTACTGTACAGGTTTGAAATGACAAGATGTCATAATCAGCTTTGTGGCAAGTCAGCATCATGCACACACACACACACACACACACACACACACACACACACACACACACACACACACACACACACACACTCCCCTCTTGTCCCACATTGAGCGCCAGATGAATAATTTATGCTCTACTCAAGAGAGATGGCTTTGTGTGACCTCCCACAGTCACATGTTTCCTGGACAGGTGTTAATCCGCCAGAAAATCTAAACAAATTTCATCCATCCATTTTCTTAATCCACTTATCCTCACGAGGCACGCGGGCGTGCTGGAGCCTATCCCAGATGTCTTCGGGCAGCAGGCGGGGTACACCCAGAACTGGTTGCCAGCCAGTCACAGAACAAATTTCATCATGATTTCTTAAAAATAAATGTGTTGCATCTCTGATGTTCAGATGACAAGCCTAGCAACATTTCCAGCGGTGTACATTCCATCCTGTAGACGTGGGCCCCCTGTCTCCTTATGTTAAGTCAACAGTCTCAAACTTGGGCCTTAAACTGGACAGTGATTTCAAACTTGATCGGCAAATTGGTGCCGTTGTTAAATCCAGCTTCTTTCACCTTAGACAGCTGGCCAAAATAAAACCTCTCCTCTCTCATGAACACTTTGAGACAGTAATTCACGCCTTTGTCACACCCCGGCTCGATTACTGCAATGCCCTTTACTTTGGAGTCAGCCAGTCCTCCATTAAGCGCCTTCAGCTGGTCCAGAATGCCGCTGCTCGCCTCTTGACTGGTACTCGTAAGAGGGAGCACATAACTCCTACTCTGGCATCCCTTCACTGGCTCCCCATACATTTTAGAGTTATTTTCAAGATCCTCTTATTCGTTTTCAAATCTCTAAATAATCTCGCACCACCTTACCTCTCTGAGCTCATCCGCCCCTACACACCTGCCCGGCGCCTTAGGTCTGCGGACCAGACATTATTAGAAGTGCCAAGAACTAAATTGAGGCTCAGAGGGGATCGAGCCTTTTCTGTTGCTGGTCCCTCTCTCTGGAATGACCTCCCACCGAACATTCGTCAAGCTTCCTCACTGCCCATCTTCAAAACCCTCCTCAAAACTCACTTGTATTCTCTGGCTTTCGACTCAGCATGACTTAGATTTGTTCTTGGTTTTACTGTTTGGTGCTTTCTACCGTCTTTATTACCAATTTGTTTTACTGTTTATTGTATATGTTAAATTTCTCCATATACAGCACTTTGTATGCGGCGATGGCTGTTTGAAAGTGCTCTATAAATACAGTTGACTTGACTTGACTTGACCAGTAATTAGTCTTAGCCCTTGTTGTTTATGCAGCTCTGTGTTTTGGCTGCATTGTTTAGCCGTGACACATTTCAAAACTGAAGAGTTAGGGGACTTCACAGAGAAGTGTGAGCTAGTCTGTCAGCAACTTGGCATTGGCAATAGGCATTGGCTTGATTTGATTTTAGGCTCTTATTTATTCATTTAAACAATTTTCAATTCAAGTACGGCTCTAAACAATTGCTTAATTATTAAAACAAATTGATTAATTTGATCATCGATTCATCTTGACTCCTCTAGATTAAGAACTATGTAACACTTTACATCAGGGGTTCCTCTCCAACATTCTATCCATAAGAACCAGGTCGCCCCAAAGGACCACGTGAGTAGCCCGAAGGCCTGGTCTAAAAACAGCTCACTGTTAATTAGTGTACAGTATGTGGTGGCGAACATGTAAACACTTGCAGAGATTTATAGAAGCCAAATGTTGAAAATTGATATCCATCCATGCATTTGATCTGAACTGCTTGTCCTCACGCATGCAGGAGCCACACCCAGTCATCGGGCAGTAGGCGGGGTACACCCTGAACTGGTTGCCAGCCAATCGCGGGGCACACAGAGACGAACAACCATTCGTGCTCACACTCACACCTAGGGACAATTTAGAGTGTTCAATCAGTCTGCCATGCATGTTTTTGGAATGTGGGAGGAAACCGGAGTACCTGGAGAAAACCCACCCAGGCCCGGGGAGAACATGCAAGCTCCACACAGGGAGGCCGGAGCTGGAATTTAACCCGCTACCTCTGCACTGTGAGGTAAACGCGCTAACCATTGGACCGCCTTGTTGATAATTATGAGAAATCATTAATATGTGTCTTCACATTGAAGAATATTCAGCTTTTGTGTAAAGCTTTCAGCTTTTCATGTATCGTATGCTTGGCAAAATGTTTAGGTGACAAGAAGTTGCGCTCAATTTCAAAAGGTTGGTGATCCCTGCTTTACATAATTTGTTTGACCTTTCCTGGAAGTTAGCCTGCTTTAAGGGGGGTGGGTGGTTTGCTTGCAAGCCAATACAAAAACAAAACTGACTCCTAACATGTTGCTCATGGATTGCTGACATCCCAGTAGGTGATTGGCTGTGACTGACCCTCTCCCCATTCCCACGTGCCACTGTTTCATTGACATTTAAAACTTGGCCTGCGCCACACACCCACGAGAAGACAACCTCGCTAGCACCGACACAGGAAGGTGGAGAATGGACCAAGTCAAATACACGGGAGAGCTGATGGACACCGAAGGCACAGGCTCGAGACGTTTGACCAAGGAAACGGTGAAAAAACTGATCCACTGCTCTCAGGAGGCAAAGAAGCAAGCGTACTGCCCTTACAGCAAATTCAGAGTGGGAGCAGCTCTCTTGACTGTTGACAACTGCTTGTTTACAGGTAGTGTACTTGATTAAAGCCAATTCTGAGAACATAGAACAGAGCAGAACAGGTGATTGAACAATGTGTGTGTGTGTGTGTGTGTTTTCTTAATTTTACTGTTATTTGACAGAACGTGACACTCTGCTATAAGCAAAATGAAATGAAATAAAATGCATTTGCCTCATTATGAAAACACTTTTATATCTACGTGGCTAAACAGTCCAGTGAACCGCCATGACCATTCATTTTTATTGACTGATTTTTAGTCGTCCTACACCAACAGCAAAGGCCGCCCTGCCAGGGATTTTCAATCATTATCAACAGTTCAGTTTGTGTTGCGGGCCTGTGTAAAGCTTTCAGCTATTTATGCCTCGTGTGCTTGGCAAAATGTTTGTGAAGGGGGTGGGAGGGCTGTCAAAGAGCTGAGAGTGCAAAGGCTGTTTGATTCCCAAACACACCAAGCTCACCGTACCAGCTGTTCTGTCTGAGGGGTCAATTTGCGGGAAGGTGTCTGTGTTGAAATGGACAATGCACCCGCTGATTGTGACATCATCAGAAACTTGCGTCATACTATAAAACGATGCTATTTCTAATTTTAACAAAAACGTACTCATTGCCAGAAATAACAACTTACTGTTCGTGTTGTTCTAGGTAGGACTCATCTGGAATTTTTCTAGCTCCAGGTGGTCAGAGACGGACGGCGCCACTGCTCTGTTTGAATTGGAATGAGAGAAGCTAGCGGTTGTGGCATGTTCATTTTAATGCTGAGGTGTTACAGTATACTTAATAACTTCTGATCCTAGAATCGCCCCTGACTCTAATATTTCAAATCAATACATGGTCAGTTATTTCTAAAAATTAACCTAACCTAAACCTAAACTTTAAAAAATAGCCTTAGAGCAAATCTATTAACTCCCTTGGACATTTAACTGTCTGAGAAATGTCATATACTGTAACTCCACCTCTTCTCGACTCCGCAGTCAATGATTGATGCTTTTTTTTTTTAAAGACAAAATCTATAATGTGCTTGAGTAAGCCTGTTTTGTTAAAAAAAAAAATACCTGTAATGGTTCGTTACAGAAGGACGCCCTTTAGCCATGAAGGTGAGCTTGCATGTAGATTCATTTCCACCTATCACAGCAGGGGTGCCCAAGTCCTGTCCTCAAGCGCCCATTCAATGTCTCCCTCCTCCAAAACACCCGATTCCAACGATCAGCTCGGCAGCAAGCTTCACAGGAGCCTGATAAACGCTCCTGAACGTCAACTCATCAAGATTGGAACACTATCATTCCCGCTTGATTAACATAGTGTACATGTTCCCCCATGCAGGATGCAACGTGGAGAACGCATGTTACAACCTGGGCGTATGTGCTGAGAGGAATGCCATTTCAAAAGCAGTGTCTGAAGGCTACACCGCATTCAAGGCCATCGCAATTGCCAGGTAGGATTAACGCTATAACTATTATCTGAAAATAAATAAATAACATCCATGATCACTCAGGCATGCAGCACCGCTGCTTTGTTTCAAAACATGACGTGAGTCCACAAGGTTCAGTTTGTGACCCCGTCGAGGCTATAAGAGACTCGCTGAAGCCAAGGGAGATGTTTAACATTAACCTGAGGGTTTCTTGTATGACGGTTGCTTGTTTGTGTAGTGACCTGAGTGACCAATTCATCTCTCCGTGCGGTGGCTGCAGGCAGTTCATGAGAGAGGTACATACTGAGCACTCACTGGCCATTCCATTAAATACACCTGCACCACTTTAGGGTTGACAGCGATTGACTGAAGGCGTGACGACTGTTGTGGCGAGTGCATAATGGAATAAATAGCCCATATCACAGCACTTCGACTTACGTCATGTGTTCTCTCAGTTCGGCTCCAGCTGGGACGTTTACCTGTCAAAGCCTGACGGGTCGTACACGAAGATGAGCGTCAACCAGCTGCTGCCGGCCTCATTCGGGCCCAAAGACCTGGACATGAAAAAAGTACTGGACATCTCCAATGAGTACTGAAACCGCACGTTACGGTCACTTTCAACTAACTGTTGGCAGGTTGAAATGATGCCGTATAGGCCTGTCAACACGACACTGCAATTGCTGGATCGGTTCTTGTATTTTATTGTAGCTGATGTATATATGGTAAAAGGTATGCTCTGTTAATTGCTTATCAGAAGTTGTTTCACAGGTAATGATACTGGTTCATTGAATGTGATAATTTGTCTTGTATTAATAAGCACACTGAATCATGTATATTTCAAAAAACATTTATTACAGTAGTTGAATGGGAATAAAATGACACATACTTTCATAAATAAACTTTTCAAACAAACTTCTAGTGGTATCGTCAAATGCCATAAAGGACAATTATTACGTCTTCAGCTGCAATTTTTTTAATCACATCATTAAAAGAGATGAAGGTGAAACTACAAGTTGTTAGTGCAAGTTCACTAAATGTTTATGCGTGGGAGACGACCTCCATCGTTCATGCATTTAAAATGGGAAAAACATGGAGTCTTTCTATAGCTCAGGCTTCAAAATGTCAACTGGTTTAATGATCTGTTATAGGCTGTGCCTGCCTGTGGTTCAGTCATGAAGAGGTGTCACGCAGATCTGATTTTGAATTTACCTTCAAACATGTTGAACCACAGACATTAACATAAATGCTTAAGCATGTGATGGACGTAATAATCATTTCATCCAATTTGAGCATTTATTTAATATCATGCAAGTGTGCTGAATTGCCCATTACTAGTATGCTCTGTCCAACTAGTGAATGTTTTGGTACGACTGTGCTGAAGCTGATTCCACTTTGTGGTACGTGGGCACCCTCTAGCGGTACGGGAGAATCATTTCATAAAATATTCAAATTTTGCATTGTGTTACAGTTCAAAGTTCTTCCTAGTTTTTTGACGGATACTTGGACCTACAACGTTGCTGTATTTTAGTGCTGTCAAGATAGTAGTTTGAGAACCACTGTATGTCGTTCCTGCATACAACTAGGACAGACTAGTGAAGCACCAGATGTTAATTGGTAGAATTTTACATCACCAGTAATACCAGTACAATGTAGATGTTGACTTGTGCACAACTGTGTCACACGAGTAGCGTAGTTGTTCTGGTGTGTGCCCAAGTCATTCTATTGGTGCTCTCATCTTATGAGTGAGGTCAAAGAGCGCACTTTTCTGATATGGAATAATTGCTCGTACCATAGTAGTAAAAGCTTTTCTTCGTGATTGAACGATTCAGTTACAGTGTTTGTGCGCCCCCGCACCCTTCCTCAAATGCAAATAAATAACAAAATAACACATCGGTCATCATTGGGCTCCATAAAAAATAAAAGCATCCTAAATTCTGGAAACTAACAATCACCATGCCAGCTGTGGAGAGGCACAAACTCTTCTGCAGTTACCTTGGAAAGAAAGCAAGAGCAAAAAGGGTGAGCACTACCTTGGTGCTGCCGGCCTCAGCTCTCCGTCGGGATGTTCTCAGCGGCATTGAGGAAAGGCCAGGAAGGCACCTGCCATCTCGGCAGAGTACCCTCCATTAATCTTTCCATCCACAGCCCCAGCCGGTCAAGCTTGTGGTGCACCTCTATGCTTGTGGCTCTAGTGGAGCCTCTCTTGGACCTAGCCCCATCATCTCTGGAACGGGATCGAGAGCCTGAGCTAGACCGAGACCTGGATCGTGACTTTCTCCTGCTTTCAGAAGAGAAAGACGACTCTGAGACTGACGAGGCGTCACTCAGGTTGTCTCCAGTGAAGACAGGTCTGAAGTGGCAAAAATATTTCTTGTAGCCGTTCAGGGCCAAGACGTGGCCGCAGTAGTCTGACGAGTCCTCATCCTCTTCGAAATTACTTCCACGGCACAATGTGTCTGAGCACGATCGGAGGAGTGAGGGCATCCAGTGAAGATGCTTGTCAGCGTTGAGGAAGGAGAAGTGGATAGTCTGAGTCCTATGATGGGAGAAAGTTTCAAATGACTTCACTGGCAGTTGAACACATTCAAGCAAAAACAATCTGTGATCGACATCTTGACTGCAATCCGAATACCTCTGAGGGGAACAAATGCAATGCTCAACATAAATCAGTATACCACAAATTTCCTTTCAGTAGTGCTAACCAGTCTGCCACCGGGCCCCCAATATTTTCCAAACTGAATTTGTTGTCAAAAATATTCCTTATACGGCAATCCCTTCTCCACTGTGGGGTTACATTCCAGTCAATTCAATAGACTTGATGCCAAAACAGAACAAATGTGTTGATAACGATGCTTATCATTCCTGAGCTGCACAAAAAGATTTCCAGCACTTACCCAGAGAAAGAAAAGACCTCCTTGGCGAATTTGCACAACAAGGCGTTCTTTGAGGCGTTGGTGAGTACCAGAACAACATTAATGTGGCCCGGCCGCAGCTTCACCAAGTTACTGGTGTACGTGACGTTAGTCAGCTCTGTGACCTCCACAAAATCCTTCTTGGGGGGGCGGCTGCATGGACCAGGGAAAAGAGGAAAGTACAACTGTGTGTTACATTTAAATGCAGAAGTATTATTTAGATGGCAAAGAATACCTGTGCAGGACAGTGAAATCTTCAGTTGCACACCGTTTTATTACATACAGGTTGCTAAACTTGTCCAAGATTAGGTGTAAGGGTCATTAAAGAGAAATCTCCCAATGTCCTAGTTGGTTGTTAGAGGTTTATTCTCACAGGAGGCATTAGGTTCCGAGCTTGGATCATTCAAAAGAACCCAGAAAATAGAATAAACCATGGCTTCCTCCTTGGCCTAAGCCCCGCCCTTTTGGTTGAGTAGAAAACAGACTTTGCAGATGTCGTGCTCAAAATATGTGACAACAGTTACCTGGAGGTAGTGGAACGACTTGACGGATCATCGTTAGTTTGAGGTTGCTCCTTTGGTGCTGATTTCTGGGGTTTGTTTTCTCCTGGTTCACTAAAAACAAAACAAAACAGAAAAACACCATAATCATACAAAACTGAATAGAAAAGGGAATCGTCTATATCAACAAAAATAGCTGTCCTTTACTCAGCCAGTAAACTGTATCGGAGAAACCTTCCTCACTGACCTGAAGGCTTGAATGATGACTGTCCCGAAAAAAATGAAAAGAGCCGAGAACATCAATGACAGGATGGGCATCACCTTTTGCCTTGAAAGAAGACACATCACATCTTATTGGGAGGACTTTGGTTGTGTGGCGACATGACAAAATGCTAGTTTGTCCTTGACACTGAAAACGTTCAGAACAAACTTCATAATAAGCTGGTCTTTCGCCATATTATGTGTTAATATATGAAAAAATACACATTTTAACATAGAGCGTACCAATTTCTTCCTCTTTTCATGAGAATGTATAACTTAAAGAACACGATGAAAACGTTTGTCTTACCAGTTTGAGTAGAGAAGTTCATTGTAAATTTGATGGAAGTGATCACAGGCAGCATTCAGCCACTCAATCAGGAAAAACTGAACAAAGAGTGAACATTTAAAACAGTTAGCAGTTTCGGGAAAAACGCTCTGCGGTGTGCGCCGTATCTTACAGGGGCCATTTCATTGTTGAGCTCTGCCAAGGTAGCGTCCGAGGTCAGATAGGTGGGGTCCTTCTGAACGAGCTCCAGATGCTCAAGAAGGCGGGACTTGTCTTCTTCGCTTCCATTCCATCCGCCAAACACAGAGCGGTACAGCACCTTGCCAGCCGGGCTCCGCCTCTCAAGAATAAACACCTGTTAGTGGTGTGGAAAAACACACATTTTTGATGACTGTTGTATTGCACCATTCTCCTCACAGTGTCAGTTTTGACATATATATACTTTTAAGAGTCATATAAACTTGAAATGAATGTTCTTCTTGATGGTGCAAACCAAAAAAGTTGTGTGTGTGTGTGTGTGTGTCGCACCACTGACCTGGGGAGAGATGACAGCCTGGTTCGGAAGCAGAGCCTGGCAGAGAGGCTGCTGCCGGTGTTGGTAAACGTACACAAACCGTAGCACCTCTTTCCTGTTGAACATGGCAAAGTCCAAGAAGGCCTTGTTTTGGGCATGAAAAGCTTTGTCGTCATCGGTGATCAGCAGCACGCAATACCTACAAATACAATGCTCTCGTTACATTCACTTTTCTTGATGTGGGGTATCAAAGCGATGATCTTTGATGTCTTACTTCCTCCGTCTGTGAAACTGCTTGATGGGACACAGCTCATCAAACAGTTGCTGGTTGACCAGACGGGGAACCTGCAGGAACTTGTTGTTGGAGACAAACACATCCATGATCTTCCAATTCAGTCCTTCAGCCTGGAACATAAAAAAAGAAGTGTAAGACAAAAGAGGTAAGGTACTTTTTGATCAATTGTTTAGGCTGCATCTTGGTCTCATGGCGTCAAAAACTGAACAGCATGATGAAGAGGACTTTTTAATAGCGATTCTAATTTAACCCAAAGGTTTGTCAGTTACCTGTAATTAATATGACCCAGAGCTCTACATGTGTGGAGAGTACCTGGATGATGTCGACTGGGTTTTTGGTGTCCTCCTTAAAGAGCAGCATGATGGGAATGTATGAGTTTATGTTGAACTGGCGCAGGAGCTGGATGTTGTGTGTGTCGCCCTGGTCGACGTAGCCAAAATGAACATAGTCTCTGAAGGCGAATGCTGTTAACTGGAGAGCACAAGGAGGAAATACACGTTTTCAAAACTGGCAGAGAAAAAGATTTCAAATATTAACTGGCTCTGAAGTACTTTTAACACAAAAAAAGTGTGTTGCTGCTGCAGCCAAAAAAAAAAAAAAGCCTGCATAGTGCACACACGATTCTCCGTATTAACGTCCCGGTAATACTTCTGAGGAGTGAACCTGAAAACAAGCCTCACCTTGTAGACAATGGGGACGTTGAAGTCTTTGTCAAACAAAAGAATGTTGGGTTTATTTCCAACATGCCAGCTGTCCAGAAAATGCTGGTAGTTGTCATCGGTAATCTGGGGAAGAAACAAAAATCTCAAAATTCTGGAAAATGTTTGCACAGTTCCCACAATGAATGCACGGAATTCCTTTCTGACGCTTTAGCTAGCTGACAAACACAGAACTAAATAGTTTTATGGAACTTAAATGGAATCTATCGCTGCCGTCGGGCCGGAACCAACAAACATGCCCTTTTTGGGTTCTCCTGAAAAATGATTATTTGGGAGGAACAAGAATTCCACCCGATGGCAGTGATATGTGATTTTATCATTTGGGAATATTTCCAAAACACCTCAACAGAATTTACAAAATCTATCTGCATTTTTCACCCCTTTGCAGCCCCGACAGAAAGTTCTCTCTTTCTGTGGGCTTTTCACCTTTTCCACCAAATTCTTGGGAAGAAGGTCCTCAATGAACTGTCGCAGGTGTTCCCGGACGACGGCCTGATGGAAGAAGGACACTCTGCCGTTCACCAGTCCGATGATGGCGGGAGCGTGGTGAGCTCCCAACTGGTTGGCCAGACGAGGCTCATAACCCAGGTCCACAATGCCGATGCCCACACCTGAAAATATAAAGTAAGGCTTTATCTCACACTGGACAGGCAAACAGTGTTTGAATGGGCTTATTACATTTGTTTTCACCTTTGCGGTGGCGATTAAATTTGACTAACTGTTGGAACGTTATTTATAATTCAAGTGAGGCTAATGGACAGCACAGCAAACATCAAGTTTATGTTAGAGAGAAAAAAAAATGTGGTATCATGACATCAGCATTCGTCTTACTGACCCAGTGGCTCAAGTTCCTGCATGGTCTCCTTCCACACAGGCTCTATGTGGATGCACGCAAAGCACCAATCAGAGGTCACTTTAATGAGGTAGGGCCTCTTGTGGCTGTCTGGAAGGACATCGCTGTTAAACTGAGCGTGGTGAAGAAAGTACTTGCTGTCTGCAAAGTCCCTGAACCTGGACAACAAAGAGATGATATTGGCCTTTTTTAAGGACAAGTCTGACCACACGATACAAAACTTAATGAAGCAAATTTTGATGAATTAACCCCCAAGCCAGATTTCAAGCTGCGAAAACACCTGACAGTTGAGAATTTGAAAAATGCTACATTAAAACAGTGCCTGTACTGTTAAAGTTTTTATGAAGGAGATATTTGGTGAATTTAGACTGGATTGTAAAAAAAATAATTTAAAATATGGGAGAGTAGCATCCCGGAATGGAATGTCAAACCGTAGAGTTTCCTTCGTGCCGTTCTTGAATTATCATCTGATCTGTTTTTCTGTTTTTTTTTTATTCAACAGCTGATTTTGTATTTGTTCTCTTGAAAAAGTCAAAAAACAAAAACAAAAAATTTTATCAGCAAAATTAAGGTGATTTTTATGGTTCGTGTTGTCAGAACATTCAGCCAATCGCATTTAACACAAGCAGATTGAAAATTTACAGCTAATCCATATTGGCAGTGATGGTTGGATTTCATAAAATAGGAATCGGCAGCATGAAACCCTGATTGGAGCACCCCAAATAGATAATAAAGAAACATGGACATGTGTTGTTACCTGGAGAAATGAAAGAAAGACTCATCAAAGTAGAAGCCGTTTTGGAAATGTTGACGCCGTGACTGGCCATTGGGCTCGTTATCATCTATCTGCCCATAGCGGTCAAAGTTGGCCCTTCGCTCCTCATTAGACAAAATCTGTGTGCAAAACATGAAGAAAACATGTTAGTTACATCCTCCCTTTTGTTTTTTTCTGACACAGGGCAGTTCTCTAGATTACATTAAAGGGGAAAAGTTGTAGTTTGGATTTGAAATACATCTTTTCTGACACACTTCCTATAGAAAAATGACAGGTGTCTTGATCCAAAGGGACGAATGACCAAAAATCAAGAATAAGCAACAGTTTCCCAGAATCCAAGATGGCACTGTAGTTGGCAGCTATTTGCAAGAGCTCTTAAAGAGCTCTGCTTTTTGGGGGGTGGGTCATGTGGTGCCTGTTATCCTTCATTGTGGACTGTTTTCAGTGTTTTGGCCACGACACTCGTTGAAGGAAAAAAAAATCTGTGCTTAATGGTTGCGCCTTCTTGGCAGCATGCGTGTACCTGCACTGTTTTTGATTTTGTGTGTTGCGTTATTTTGGTTTTATGTTAAAAAGGTATATTAAGCGCTGTTACAGCTGCTGTAAAAGCACCATATAAGTAAAGATGTCTTGCATAGTTGTTGAATACCACACCTCATACGACTTTGAAACCTTGATGAACATATCTTCTGCAATGGGGTCTTTATTCTTATCTGGATGCCTGGGGGAAAAACACTGGAAATTAGAAATCGTGAAATAAGAACAGGTTGAAATGGCTGGTGGAATGACAATCACAGACGATCAGCTGTCATTCAGTAGCACATAACTCGGGAGTTGCAGATTACTCACCATTCTTTAGCAAGGTTCTTATACGCCTTTTTGACTTCGGCTTGGCTCGCACTCCTGCTGACACCCAGGACTTTATAGGGGTCATATCTAGAGGTTGTTTCCACCAGACCCTGAGTAAAAACTAGCAAAAAAATGGCGAGCGCCAGTGGGCATGGCCCTGGATGTCGGCTGTTTCTTCCAGCAGTCATCGCTTGTCACTCTCCGACTACGCTAACAAGTAATGGCTTTAAAGCAAACCCCTCGGGTAACGATACACAAGGCAAAGCGATAACATTAAAATCACTCTTTACTCCCTCGCGATTAAGGCAGAAAGAGACATTCCGGTGTTTCAAAACCCGTAGATTATTTTTCTGGCTAATGGTACACATTAGTAAATTGTCACCAAATGAGCTTCCGGTTATTCATGTCAAAGTAAAATCCAAATGACCATATCTTGAAACCTAGTTATGGCATGTGGGTAAAGACTGTTTTTTACATTTAACTGATTCCGATCAACCTTTTTTTCATATTCCGTGATTTATATCCATTTAACTACTAACAATGGCAATAAATGTAGCTGGACAAGCACAAAAGCATTCCCTTCTGACAGCGTGTCTTGTCTTTTGCATTACTTCCTCAAAGCTTTATGATTTATTTTTGGGAAACCGACATAATGGGAGACAATTTAGCAAAACAGCTAACAACAAACAGAGTAGTACGGCGGTTTAGTTAAATAGGAACGACTTAGTTAGTAAGCACATTTTATTTACAATATGATGTTATAGAGGCCAAATACAATTAAAAAGTTAGTTGTTCAGTCTTAATCAAATAATATCTAATTTTGAGGGTAAAACGGTTGCTGCATTCCCAAGCAAATGAATGAGGCAGTGATGAGATAAATACAGTATCTAGTTCCATTTTTCACATCCAATATGACGGCAACTTGACGTACGTCTATGGGTAAAATGCGGAGTTGGTGTTTTATTATAATCACGGATGTATCGTGTTGAACATGCCTCCTCTCGCTTTTATTTTTTTGAGACGGGAACGTGACCTTGTAATTATACACAAATCTAGGCGATAAAGCACGATACTAAAACATGTCATATTTGCGTTCAATTTTATTTTTCTCTTTATGGGGCTAAGTTTCCGGTTTCCTCGACATCACCACCTTCCTCATTGCGTAGAGGAAAAATCAAAATACTGTATGACGTTTGGCCCAGTGCTGGCCCTTCGATTTTAAACCATTCTATTTGTGTTTCGTTTTGTCGTCGCCCAATTTACGCACCATGAGTGCTTTTGCTTTTTGTGGAGACTTTTCGCGCAGGGCGTCTGGACTCGGTAACCAACGTCAACGTTAGCAACGCTGCACGGCCTGCTGCGGCTCGACTATTCACGAACTGCCCACCTTAGTACTCAGGTAAATACAAGAACCAACAAATCTAGCATCATGAACTAAACACATTCATAGGGCTATAGCTGGAAATAACAAACACGTAAACAAAGATAAATACTATACAGTACACAGACGATGTTTCTTCGTTAACAAGCTGAGAGGCTAGTTACTAAAGTAAATGTAACATCATCCTCGCCCAGCCACCTAAACCATAATCCGAGGAAGTTAGGGCATTTACGCAAATTTCTTTTGCAATACTGATAGAATAAATGTATTGCATCTGATATTGAATGACTGTATTTCATTATATGGCAATGTAGTTCATTTAATATCAATTATGAATCATCAGTCATCACTGATTTGATATGCAGAGCAGGCTCGATGACGATAGTGTTTAGTGGTGTTTCTGCAGCTCTTTAAGAAATGGTACTGGTCACTTTGAAATTGTTTTTTTTTTCTTCACTCAATTCATTATTTTACCATTTAATTTGCCATGATGTATGTAAAAGAAGGGACAAAGCAGTTCCACGGATTGCAAAAATTGCCAGTACTTGACGCCTCCTCCAGGAAGGTTTATCATTGCCTATAGATTCCACAAGATGGCAGCAAAACAAGACATGAAGCTCCTCAACGTACCTCAATGGAGTTCCTGATTTATGTAGATGTAAAACTCAGAGTCTGCATTTAAAGCACATCTTGATTGTTTCATTTCAAATCCATTGTGGATTTCTACAGAACTGGAATGCTGAAAATTGTCCAAATATTTATACCGGACTGTATGTTTTGATTACATGACCACAAATGCTTTTTTTTTCACCTTTATGACAGGCTCAGCACCATGAATTTGGTTCGCCTAGTGTGTCGCCACAAGACTGCGTTGTTCCTGTGCACTGTGTCCACTTTTGCTGTGGTCCTTGTCTTCTTGGCCAAATGTACCTCAGAAACCCTGAAGCAAGGTCATGCTGATCCACCGGGATTTGCCCCGCATGCCAGCGCTTTACATCCCCGTCCAGAGCAGCATGACCGATCCGCCCTTTCCAAGGACATGTCAGCATTCCTTGTAGTCCTCATCACTACAGGGCCCAAGTACACAGAGCGCAGGAGTATCATCCGGAGCACATGGCTGTCCAAGCGGGACTCAGATGTTCTGGCCATGTTTGTTGTAGGAACTCTGGGGCTTTCCAACGAAGACCTTCAGAACCTCAACGTAGAGCAAGGACGGCACAAGGATCTACTCCTACTGCCTGACTTGAAAGATTCTTATGAGAACTTGACCATGAAGCTACTGCACATGTACTCCTGGCTGGACCACAATGTGGACTTCAAATTTGTCTTCAAAGCAGATGATGACACATTCGCTCGCTTGGACCTTCTTAAAGAGGAGCTGCGCGGGAAGGAGCCTACTCGCTTGTACTGGGGTTTCTTCTCAGGCCGAGGGCGAGTCAAGACAGCTGGAAAGTGGCGAGAAAGCTCTTGGGAACTCTGCGACTACTACCTGCCCTACGCACTAGGCGGTGGCTACATCCTGTCGTCCGACCTGGTACGATATGTGCATCTTAACGCCGGCTACTTGAAGATATGGCAGAGTGAGGATGTGTCTTTGGGCGCATGGCTGGCTCCGGTGGATGTTCGTCGGACGCATGACCCGCGCTTTGATACGGAATATAAATCGCGCGGTTGCAACAATAAATATTTGGTGACACATAAGCAAAGTCTGGAGGACATGCTGGAGAAGCATCAGATGCTGCAGCGTGACGGCAGGCTATGTAAGGAGGAAGTCAGGCTGCGACTCTCATATGTGTACGACTGGGGTGTGCCCCCTTCGCAGTGCTGCCAAAGGAAGGAGGGCATTCCTTAATTTATCTCCCTGTCACTCAGCTGAAGTCGACATCCAGTCCCTATTCAAGTCTTTTCTCATTGTGTTTACACTACAAGCCCCCATTGTAGCTTTGTGTTCTCCTCATAAATCACCAAATGATTGGATTCGATTTGAGGGATACAAATTGAGAACATTTGGGGAAATGGAAGAAAGGTATCACAAGCTTGTACAATTTTGTGAGGTATCATGATGAAAGCACACAGTATTATATGTTAATAGGCGATGCTTTTTTTTTGTTTTTTAAGGTATTTCTCCTTTTCTACAAATTAAGCGCTCCGAGATCCTTGTGAGGATAAGCAGATGATATCCAGGATGGATGATAACTAAGTCAAGAGCCTTGTCCCAGTACACTTTTTTTTCCATTAGTAGGCCGACTTCAGCATACATGTTAACTAATAAGGCAAAACTGACAATTGTCTGCGATTGGTACGACTAGTGACATTCTAATATTCTACTAACCAACGTCAAGCACTTTTCTATGAAATGGGCTTTAGCTTGTATCGTGCTTTTCCACCTACACGGTTCTCAAAGCACTTTACACTGACTCCTCACTGCCCTACTGATGACAAGAGCAGCATCAGCAGCAACTGGGTTCAATATCTTGCCCACCGACACTTCGACTTGGTTACAGGGGGCGGCGATCGAACCCACAACATCTAGGTTGCGTGATGACCATTATGCCACTGAGCGATGCCACCCCATATTGGTACGAGTAGCGCCCAATGTCAAGAGATGGCACAGTTTTGCCTCAGTCATAACATAGTCCTGCCTCTAGTATGACAGTTGTTCTACTAGTGAGGACAGAGATCATACTAGTACGTGGACCTTAAAGGGGCAGTTTGCATTATTGAAACTAGTGAGTAAGCGTTTCACTGAGCACGGTTGTCAAATTCGCAGAGAACTATCCATCTTGCAGCAGCACTCGCAATGCTAAGCTAGCATTAGCACTGTAAACAAACCGTTGGTATCATGACTTAATGAAAATTTCTGCCTTCAGTAGAAGCCTTCCTCAACCGATGTCAATACAGTCCATTGTGTTATACATTTCCTCCCGTTGAACCTCTTCCTAACATTTGTACACACTTTAAAATTTGATTGAGGGTCTTTCAGCCTGGAGATTCATACATTCCATTAAATTTTGTGATTTTGTTTTTTAATTTGTATTTATTGTTAATTTATTATGCAGTAAGCACACTGGTCGTTATGCCGGCATATGAGGAAGCACAGTGAATTTGTATTTCTAAAATTATGATTAGAGGTCCACAAGGTTTCCTGCAAATTGAGTGGTACGGCGTGTTAAAAACAAAATGGTTGAATGTGTTTTGTTCAGTAGGCCTTCTTGGTTCTTCATGAGGTCAGTCGCATGTGCATAGGGTGTGATGACAACGGACAGACTAAGTCAACACGTTTCTACAGCACTGTGCAGCATCTTTGCTGACTACAGACTCAATGTTAGAAATTGTCAAGGAGACCAATGCCAGCAGGTCATGTTTTTGGGTTTTTTGGGTGATTTTTCATCTCGTCTGATGTTTTCTAAGTTTACATCACTGTGATCATGCAACACATGTTCCCAAACATCTACCAACTGTGACAATAGAGTGGATGATGATGATGTTTTTAGTACTATTTTGAACTGGTTTTGTGTTTTTGTTTCTTTAATTGTACATCATCCTCCCTGGATATGTTATTAAAATGATGTTGTTTTGTTGCATGTATTCATTGTCTGGGTGGTTCATATATTTCCAGCTTGCAACAACAATCCGTCGTTTGTATTAATAACTAAAATGCATTTTATTTATACAGTACAGTATAGGTAACATTGAGGACAGTGAAGGTTACCTTGCAGTAATAAAAATGATAGACTGCTAGACTGATTGACATTTTCAGGATCCAAGCATTTCTATGTCATGCTGTGCGGAGTTCAATATCAAAGTGCCCTAGCTTTAAACTGGTAAAGTAAAGCCATCTGCACACGGTGCACAGCCCAACAGCCTGGGTTCTCCTGGAGGCAAGAAAGTTTTCCTTTCCTTGTGTCTACATACACTGTGTGACCACACAGCACCCCAGTAAGCCATCGGAGTAAGTTGAACAATTGTGTATGAGTCACTATGTTACATAAATCCTGTAAATGTATTTGGAACGTGTGTGAACGCCATCCTCAACGAAATGTGCCTGAACGCAGCACAATTCTGGTTCGGACGCAGGTGATTTCTCACACGCAGCCATTTTTCCTGAGTTGAGCAGGTGTGTCTTGCAACCACAAAGTGGCAAATTGACGTCACAATTGCACCAAAATCAATTCTGCTCGATTTTTGCAGGCCTTTTCCTTTTAAAGGCTATTGCATGCAAACGACAAATTACATCGATGTACAACGTAAATCATGACACGGTCATTTTGACCTGTTATGGATAAAACTGGAAAATTTGGGTTTTGAGGGTATGGGACCTTTAAAAGGGAAACCACATTATCGAGGTCCATGATAAATGCTAATGCAAATCTCCTCGACTGCAACACCTGTAAAGTTTGACAGCTGTGTTGAACTCAGACAAGCAGCGGTCATCTTATGTTTACAACTTTGACCTTTTCAACTTCAGAGCTGACTTCACTAGTGTAACATCCTCAAAACAGGTGTCGAAAAAAAAAAGAACAAATTTTGTGATGTTCAGCGGTGAGACATTTCAATCCATGCAGGTGAAATTACTTCTTTGCCATGAAGAGCCCCTCCAGTTGGACCTAAACAGAAGGACATGTAAGAATGAGAAAATAAGACATAGTTACAATGCTTGCTGTATTATTGTGATGCAAGACCTTGAGCTGCTGGTTGTTTTTCCTCAGGGTCTGAATCTCCTCTGTGTGCTTCTTTTCCTGCGCTTGCTGTTTTTCAGCTGCCATTTTTTTCACATCCACACATTTCTTTTTTTGTTGTTGCAGTTGCTCCATCAGCTCCTCAACTAAATTCTCCAAATCTGAAATCTATACAAGTAAAAAGAGACAAAGCAGCAATAGAAGTACCCCAAATGTCTTGATGAAACTTCGATAGCTTACAGTACATCCACTACTCACAAAAAGGTTGGGATGTTGGGCTTTCGGGTAAAATTTCATGATTAACCTAAAATGCTGTTCAATATTGCAGTAATTTTATAAAACTTTCTTTTCTTTAACAGGGAACTGAGCAGCAAAATTCACAACAGGTGTTTGATCCGATCAATACATTTCTCAGGACGTCCACTTCTATGCATTTCTGTGACTCCTCCAGTCTCTGTCTCTCTATTGCAACCTTCTGATGACTTTCTGTGACACTCGAAGCTCAGTGGCTACTTCCCTGTGAGAACATTGTTTTGAAGCCTTGCTAAAGTACTACGTGTCATCTTAGTCTTATGATGTCGAAATTTGAATAGCATGATGACAAAAACTCAATTGGATCAAACATTGTGTATTTAGCTCCTTGCTATAGAAGCTTTGCAAAAATGTGGTTAATTTTGAAGCGTTGGGCACATGAATCCAAAAGTTTCGAGATGGTGAAATTCGATCCACCAGCGAAGGCTACAGGTTCGGTTCATCCTGAAATTTAACCCCAAAGCTGAATATGCTGAGCTTTCTGTGTTTTGTAGTTCTCCATTCTTACTCTGTCCTTCAGGGCCACCTTGTCCTGTTCATCATGCAGGGCTTTCCTCATGCCAAAAACCATACTGCTCTCATAGAACGCCTGATAAGCAGCAATGGTCATTTGGATCTCGTCTCTTACCCGCAGCAACAGGAGGCCTCTCTCGACACAAATGAGGACCACCTGTCTGATCAGTTCATCTAACGAATGACAAAAGTAGATATAAAACTGGAACACAACCAAGTGAAGTGTACGCATCGAGTCCTTACCAAAGCACTCGGTGTATAACTGCCTTCTCAGAGGGCAGATTCCAGTCTCCATGGCACGCGTTTGCAGTAGCTTTTTGTCCAATTCTTCCTCCAGATTCACCACATCCACTCGAGTGGATGGTTCGCTGCACACTCTCTGAATCCACTCTTTGTTTGTTTCCTCCCATTTCCTGGCAGGGCGAGACGTCAATAAATAACAGTTTGGTGACACTGACGAAGACCAATTTGGATACCTGGGTGGAAACATGAGATTGAGAATGTCCTCATTTTTCTGCTTGATGTCTTCAAGCGTGGCTGTTATGGTTTTACGAGGACGCAGCAAAGAGTCCGCAGGCTGCTGAGGTTTTGACTTCAGGACTTTTGTAGGACGTCCCTGAAACAAGAAATGTTTGTCTTCAAAATTCACTTCAACAAATTTGAGCCAGGCCCGGGCCAAACGTGTGCCATATTTTTGTGCCGAATCATTAACTAATTTTGAGTCAGAAAAAGTTGTGCAGTTGTGAGGGACCAAAATCTTGCTCGGCCAGGTTACAGAATGGCTGGAGCTAAGCCAAGCGTACGTACCACTTGCAAGACAGTAGCTATACAGTATGCTTTGTTTGCATTATGAATGTTCAAAATGTTACAAGCAGACTGAAGTTGCATGTCAATTTTGAATTAGTCAGTCAGTAGGACATTGTTGCCAATAGTACACCATGACATCACCTTTTGGACGGCGTTGCAGTGAATTTGACAGGTTACTGGTGTAGTTTGGCTCGTTGTCATGTGCCTCCTCAATGTTGGGGGCATTCGTTTTGCAATTGGCTATTGACTTACTGACTATCGACGACCCCCCCACCCCTCCACAATAACAATAAGACGTTGATGTAATACTAGCAAAGCCAAACTTCAGAAATCATGTGTTAATGCTGCTTTATTTTTGGGCATAGGTTATATTGCTCCTAAATGGGAACAAGAAAACCGTTGCACTATATTTTTAAATGTTGCTATAATGTCAACATATGAACAGTATTTTGTGTATCTATATAAAAATATGTCCTCACAAATAAATAAATAATAATAATGTTTTAAAATATAACTGGTATTACTCACCTTTGCGGATTTTTTATCTGCACTTTTGGGAACTAAAACTGGACGATCATATCTGAGTAGAGATTCGGCCGGTGCATTCATTTTGAGCTCGCAAAAAATATTTAAATTCTATATTTTCATAAGAAATTCCCAAAGACTCGGTCCCATTTTTTTTTACCAAAACAACTCAATTTTGAGCGTCACTAGCGCCACTTTTAAAGCATTGCATTACCTGGAACTGAGTTACAAAGGTTGTTTACTATTTATAATCTTGCCACTTGCGAATACGTCACCAGCAGTGACATCACCGCTTGTCATTGACGGCGTGTTAAAAAAGAGACGTGATAAGGGAATATTTTCAACGGCATATGAATATAACGTTTAAGGTGGGTCATGTGGAGCTGAGAAAAAGTCTACTCACATTGTGGTAGCACAGTGATTAAAAATCGATTATTTTGCCTGCATGTCTGTTATACGATGTTGCGAATCCTAAATTCCACCAGATGGCAGTCGTGCGCTAGGACGCCAAGCAAAGAAGTAAACGGAGGTTTGAATCCGGAAGCGTCAATCCAGTGACTGAGAAGTCGTTTTCGCTAGCTTTTCCCGAACACAGGATGGCGGTTTGATGGATTTAAGTTAACTGTAACGTAACGTCGATAAAAGGCCACAGCGAATATGACAAATGGTAAGTATTATTTAATAAAATGCGAGTTGAATAAATGTCAGCGGCAGAATACGGTTGTTACCTTGGTTGACGATAGCTAACGTCAAGTTAGCTGTAGACGTGGCCCCGGAGCTTTTGCTTCAGTTACCCAAGATGAGGCTGCTCAACTAATTTGTCAGTCTAGAATTGCTACAAGTTGTCATTTGAATCACATTCATAGTGAAATACTTTTTTCTTGCACAAGGTTACATTAAATTCCGGTAACTATCTGCGACCAGCGGACTTGAAGAGATACTCCCTGGTGTGTGTTTTTTCAACGGAACCCAAAATAATGATGCTGTTGTACTGTATATATGCGCAACATGCAACATTTTTAAACCTGTGCCAAACACCTTCGTTATCATGACATCAACTTTTGTATTGTCAGTTCATTTGAAAAAGTTTGAAGTACTTTAATGATTTGCACAGTAGCACTCATGCAATCACAAATCAAACCTGCTCAAACGGTGACATGAGCATTGACGACCCCGAAATCTGTAATGTAGCTTTGCTTTGATGTAATCAACGTCAACACAGATTTTTGCTCTAAAAAAAAGTGTTGTTCCCCTTTTGTACCCTTGGTGCACAGTGTACTCTTTCGATGGCATCCTGGTGTTTGGGCTGCTCTTCATTTGCACGTGTGCATACTTCAAAAAGGTTCCTCGCCTCAACAGCTGGCTGCTGTCGGAGAAGAAAGGAGTGTGGGGAGTCTTTTACAAAGGTTGGTGTGTCTTCCACTGGAAATCACAAATGGTGCAAATAAATAGAGATTGCTTTATTGTAATTTTGCATTTTTTTTCGAACATTAGCTTCTTTCAGTCCAGGGGAACATCAATTTGCAAACAAACCTGTTCAAAAATAAATGGTCTACAAACAAGGTTTTTCAAACACATATTGCGGTTCGGTTAATGAACTGTGCTTCCATTCGCTTGCAGTCAGAACATCTATGCAGATGATGCTCACCCCTCTCTTCGTCCAGACTTCAAGTTAAACAACATGGCTGATTTGACCGATGCCTTGTCCAAAGTGTAGCAGGTGTTTGCATTAAACAAAATGGTGGTGGATCCATAAATAAAACCACAACCAGAGCATGTGTCTGCTTGTTCCCGCAGTGGAGGGAAAGAAAGAAAGAATGAATTAGCCCTGAAATGGAGATAGACCTGAGTAGAACATGCTTGAGTTGACAAAATTTGAAACTTGAATTTAGCATTCAGAGCTAATTCCCAATGTTCATCATTATCTAAGACTATTATATATTTTAAGGTAAATAATCTTATTGAAAAACAGTGATATATAACTGTTAGCTCATATTACCACCATTATGTAATAACATGCTAGTTTAGAGCCTACAGTCCTTATTAACCATGTGTTACTATTCAGTAAATGTCATCTTTTGATTCTTTCTTTGTAGCTGCAGTCATTGGGACACGGCTCCATATTTCTGTGGCAATCTGCTGTGTGGTCATGGCTTTCTATTTGATCTTCCTGAAATGATGAAACCGGACTAGATTGGGAAGCTTCGAATTGGCACAAGCGAGTGCTGAGCTCGGTGAGGTCATGCCTAGTCCTTGCGGGACATCTAATGGACCATGTGACCCATGACGTCACCCCAGGTCATGGACTTGCTTTGAAAGATGAGTCTGCGCTGCCCCCTTCTGGTGACTTGGGAGATAACGGATAACGGCTCCCCAAAACAGATGAGGTCATCCTGAATCCACCCCTTAGTTTTATTGCGGAGACGAGAAGTGGGTGGGCCCTGTGGTGTCACTCTTGTTTTCAACTCATGCTGTTTTTGTCTTATTCATCCACATCATTATTTATCCTGGAGGTATGGCAATGAGTCATTTTATTGTTGGCCTCTGCAAGATGAATTTAGTTTGGGTGAGTAGTTTCAAACTGAAAATGATACATTTGTATTTTCCCCTGGTTACCTCTGTCATGCTTCTTCAGTGACTGGATAAAGAACTAATATATGATGTATTTTGACACAATTGTGTAACCTTTCACTGTATTCCCAACAAACCAGATGGATTTGAAACAGGTTCTTGCTCCACACTACTCAGCCGATCTTAATTGTACACCAAATAATGTTATTTTTTAAAATCGGTTTAATGATTACTGTTACAAATGGATGTTTGTACCAATCGGACCAACGTGTATATTCAATCTGCCTCAGTATATACTGTACCTATAATGAAAAATAAGGGCAGTAGTGATGACCATTTCATGTTATTGAAAGAAATGATTGGGGAGGGAGTACAATGGAATCTTCAGTAAAATGTTAGCAACACAGCTTGTATGTTGTTTTTATAAAAAAACCCAATTGCGTCAGGTTCCCACTCTTGTCTTTTTTGTTTTTGTCATTTTTTTCAGTGAGTGGGACATCAAGCAGATTGATTGTTTCAGTCTACCACAATTAGGGGAACAGCATCCATGTAATCACAGATGTTAATTTTATGTGACTCTTTCCCACTACAAACTGTGTTCCTTTAGTTTGACACTAGTCCTCAAAATTATTCAAGCCTTTGTGGGTATTTTGCATAGATGGCCACTTTCAATAGTGAAAATTTCTATTAGTTGCCTTGGGTGACTAAATGTTTTATTAGAGCATTGCAAACTACTGTAAGTTTGCAATGTGTGTTGAATAAAATTGAGTGCAATTTCTTGCACATGTTACTATTTTCATGTAACTTTCATAAATGACAAATATTGTAAATGACAAACCGCTTTTTAGAGTCACTTGAATAACTTTATCTCCGATTTCTGATTTTCAAATGAGTTGTCCATCCATTTGTTGTGTATAATGATAATTGTATGTTTTCACAGTTATAACGGCCCTTTGAGGGAAACCAAAACATGAGTTTGACATCCCGCTTAGAGGTTTCTGTTAAGTTCTGGAAATAATTTTCAAATTAAAATTTTTTGTTATCATAGAGGGACATCTTTCCCTTTGTTTTGTATATTGTTTGGCTTCAACCACTATTCATCTGTGAACAAATATGCATTTTCTTACTCTTATAATGTTGGTTTAATGTGCCAATACATTAATCTGAAACCTAATATTAGAAACTGAAGTCAAGCAGTATATTGGAACTAATAGTACACAAATTCAAAAGCACTACATATTAAAAATATATATCTTTCTAATCTATGTAATCTATTTCTTTGCCTCTATGTTTATCACACCGTGGCTGTTTTGAGTTCTTAAAAAAATGTTTAAAGGGTCACAAAAGAGGACTAGGCATTTGATTGACAGGGAATTTCCCGCCCTCTACGAGCACCAAAGAAGGGAGCACCCCATGTTTTCTAGATGGCGAGAGAGCTCTCGCGAGACCTTGTGCCGGGATCGCGCTGTGACCAGGACAAATACGCGCTCACGTTTCCGCATGCCAAGCAGAACGCGAAAGAGGGCGAATAATCGAGCTGAAGCTCGTCCAACCAGATCCAGCGCCTTTAGAAGAGGAAGTTACCTCCTTCGAGTAGGTGCACGGAACATTGCAGAGCTTTCCTCGGAACCTATTTTGCACCGCGGGGCGCCCTTAGTTCTCGTCCATTTTTCCAGAAATCGCGTCAGTTTTGTCGAATTATTACCAAGAGTAAACCTCGCCTTGTTGTGGGTGCCACACGAGGAGGAGAGGGCACAAGTTTTCCGCTGCCTTGTTTTCCCTCGTCTCCGCGGAGCGACTTAAATCCGCAGGAATGTCGCAAGAGAGACCCACTTTTTACCGGCAGGAGCTCAACAAAACAATGTGGGAGGTCCCGGAGCGGTACCAGAACCTGTCTCCCGTCGGGTCTGGTGCCTATGGTTCTGTTTGGTAAGCAGATGCTTTTAGCATTCATCTTTCTTTACATTTTTACAGTTCCCAAAAGGGGCATGCACGCTCCCAAGTTGTCATTGTTACCCTTCCTTTTAACAGCTGGTTGTTTCCTGAATCGTCTAAGTTGAAAAGCGCAGCTTTGTACCCGCTTGATTAGTAGTAGCGTGCCTGTGCATGCTCCTTCATCGGGCCCAAGAACGGCTTGCTCATCGGATTTGATTCCAGTTTAGGACACTGCGATTGTGTCCCACGCTACAGCATGCACAAGCCAACGCTTTGCATCGGCGTTCAACATGCATTATGCATTTTCCAGTTGGGTGCAGCCGGCCTGCAGAGCACCAGAAGGTCACGTGGTTTGCAGTAAGTAAAGTAGGCCCCCTTGTGCACAGTGAGGGCTTTGAATAGGATGCAGAGGAAAAAAAATGAGCAGAGTGATGACTCTAGAATGATGTCACTCTTTGTAGTACACCAATGACTCACTGTCCCGAGGTGAGGCACCCAACTCTTAGTCATCACTAAATCCTGTTATGGCACCTCACTCTTCAGTCGTGTGCGTGTTATGGTGCACTTCTCGATGCTCAACGTGTGAGCAGTGACATCACCTATAGGAGCGAAACATCAAGCAGCTATGCAAGTAATACAATTTAGCGCCCCGTAATCCAATTCTGTGCAACACTGAAGTTGCTACTATAATGAAAAGGCCGTCTTTTGACATACTGTACCAAAAAAACTAAAGTATACCCAGTCCAAACATTATGTGTATCTGCAGAGCTATTCATTTAACAGTGTTCATTAAATATTCTGGTTTTAGTTGCCATTGGTTTACAACTGCATTATGAGTATATCTAACTTTATTTTAGAGTTGTACTTTTAGCAGTGCTATAAACCACATCAGACTGATCAGATCTGATTCTGATCTGAATTCAACCTTAAGTGATAATGTAAATGGCCTATTTCTGAAATGTATTATCATAAATTGTTTTTTTTTCTACTGTGGCGGTGTAGTACAGAGGTTATGGGTTCAAATCTGAGCTCCGGCCTTCTTGTGTGAAGTTCACCCCATACCTGCTTGCCTTTTCTCCAGATATTCCGGTTTCCTCGACCATTCTAAAAATGCGTGGTATGTTAATGGAACACTCTAAATTGTCCCTAGATGTGATTGTGAGTGTGAATGGTGCTTTCTCTGTGTGTGCCCTGCGATTGGCTGGCAACCTGTTCAGGGTGTCCCCCGCCTACTGCCCGAAGACGGCTGGGATAGGCTCCAGCACTCCCGCGATAAGTGGATCAAATAATGGATGAATTGATTTTTTTTTTTTTACTGTCAATTATGTGTTCTGCTAACAAAATAGTTTCCCGCATTTATTAGCTTGCAGTGTTCAGCAAATAGAAAAAAAAAAATAAAATCACACAATACGCTATCAATACAATACATGCATCTTTATTGATATCATGCTTTAACAACAGCTACAGCTGTAACAAAGCGCTTGTGCTTTACAGAAACTTTTCACATAAAATAATAATACAAAACATAACATTAGATATTGAGAACAACACAATCGTAACAACTTTTCCTACATACATTTTTTTTTTCGGCTGGCACAAAACATTCTTTTAAATAAGGCCGTTTACGAGGGATGCCTAACTTCCAAAAGTGTTGCTGACATTGTTTATGCTCCCTAGCTCACGTTTCTCCATGTAGCTGCTGTCTGTCACACTGACTTTTTTTTAAACATCATGTGCAGAGGTAAAGGTCTTTAAAAAAGTTAAGGTTAAGTATGGATACCTCGAAAAAAACCCTAAAATTAAGTATTTGTACTTTGTTACTTCCTACCAATGAACCACATAATTATCTGAGTGTCTGTACTGGAATGCAATCAGAAAACCCAACATGGGTGGCCTTGTGGCTTTGTCACTGCAGCCTAAATTTTGAGCACACGTGGCTAGAATTGATAAAAAAAAATGAACATGCTTCTTATCCCAACCAATCCGTTCGATGCAGCGTGATTTTCAGTTTCCTGTAGCCTGAAGCGGAAAAAATGATTATTCCCAATTGTGGCAAGTAGACCTGAGCCAGTGTTATGGCATGGAAAAGTTGCAAAATTTGCACTCTTTTAGCACCCAGTGCAATGCAAGTCTGAAGCATTTCAAGCATTTTGCATGCCAAAAGCAAATGTTTTGTAAAAAGTGCGGACAATGGCGGCATACATAGATAAACGAATCACCGAAAACGTCCTGACACTGCATGACAAAATGAATTATGTTTGAAGGTACCCGAGACTTAGGCAAAAACTTCGATCAAAGCTCCCAAACAACATATTGCATTGCAAAAGTATGAGGAAGAACATCAATGTCATCAAAACTATCATTTGCAATTATTATCCACTTGTATTTAATTGCAAAGGACTGCTGGCAGGTTTAAGTTCCAAAGTTAGTGACTTTGTCAAGCTAGCACTTCAAGAGCAAATGCCACGAATGCTTTAGCCATGCGGGTTTCCATGTTAATAATAATAATAATAATAATAATTCATTTTATTTAAAAGCGCCTTTCATGCCAGCCAAGGACACTGTACAGACAATGAAGAAATACAATATAAAAATAGATAAGAGAAGTATTATATAAAAAACAGGACATAAAATCACAAGCCATGGGAAGTGGGAGAATTAGGTATTGTAGGCAGTCCTAAACAGGTGAGTTTTTAAACGGGACTTGAAAGTGGAGAGAGGTGTACAGTTTTGGAGGTCCGGTCCGGTCACTCATCTTAGTGTGGTTTACTTACAGACCCCAAGGCACGCGTACATATTAAACAGTCAATCATCAGCGACAGTAAATTGCACGGTTTTTGACATTGTAACCTGTTCGAGCACAAGTTTGTTTTGTTGATGTCATAAACTGTAGTCAGGTTGACTATGTGGACTTGTGGTCAACAAACTGGACTTGATGGTGTACACCTGTACGGAACAACTAGTTCTGCTTCTTCTTTAATTGCCTTTTGTTACCGTTGCCCCCCACCCCTCCCTTTTTTTTTGTTATTGTCACACCAGTTCCTGTCATAAAGAGTTATTACTAGTGCCAATAAGGTTATGTCCAGTTTACTGCCAGTGTTCTTTCCATGATCACTGAGATAAGCTCATTTAGACACAGGTTAGATTCTTACTTGATTTTTACTTGTGCTATGTTACTTAGTGCACTTTATTTGTGTGTCTTGTGAAAAAGTAAGTATTAGAGAGAAATGACTGTGTGTGCGAAATAAACTTGTCCATTTATGAAATGAAAACCCTGCAATTAAAATTCGAATAAGGAACCTCCAAAGTCGAGCAGAATCTGTTTTTGGGACAGAAATCGACTTCCAATGTGTTCTCATGACATGGCCATTAATTCAGAGGAAATTAAATGTAATTTTAAATATGTTTCAAAGTCCAAATGTTACCATTATTAGCACATTTAATTCGACAGCGTCATCTCCTTGTTAAACAGAGTGCACATTTGGATGACGGCGGTCTCATCTACTGTGGTCAAATTCAAGGGCACTCAGTTGTCGTGGTAACAACAATAACTGGTGTATTTAGGGAACGTAAGGAATCTGCTTAAGTAAAGTGATTTTTAGGCTCACGCAGTTTTGATGAACTTGTGATAGCCAAATCGTTCGGTAATATGTATCAGAAAGGCAAGGTATTGTACATTCTGTCGAATAGGGGTTTGTCTTTTTCTCTAATGGCTCAGCTTTCGTTCTCCACTTACGGTAAAATCAATGTCCTAATCCCTTTTGTTTTCTGTGGGGTGTACATATGAAATCAGGCAGATTGTGATGGCATGATTGAAATAAAGCGCTGTTGCGTACGTCTCAAAAGTGAGTACACCCCTCACATTTCAGCAAAAGTGCGGGAATAGCGAATAAAGATACGTGCTGTCTTTATATCTTCTTCATGCATTACCAAGTTATCAGATCAGGACTCACTGTCTGCAGCTACTCAAAATAAAGTGACACCCCGAAAACAAAAACAAAAAAACACACATTGGAACAGTTCACAGGTGAATCGGTTCATTGGAAACGTTTCATAATTGAGTACAAGAGGAGAATGAAAGGCTCGGTCAGTCACAAGCATGGATGGGGTGTAGTTCAGCACTTTCCAACATTCTCTGGGGTGTGTGTCAGTGCCCTTTGATGCTTTTCCAGGGACATCCAAGCTATTTCAGCCAGACTAGGCCAAGTCACATTCTGCACATGTTCAAACAGCCTGGCTTCAGCGAGTACTAGACTGGCCCGCTTCCAGTCCAGCGCCGTCTTTTATGAAAGACGGACGGAGGACCCAAATATGTGGATGTCATATTCCAATGAGTGACAATTTTAAAAGGTCCATATGAGGACATTGTAAAGCCATGTCACAGATTTTTCACACTTGGGAAAATAATTCAATCCATTGTGATTCTGTCATCTTCTTGAAACTGTGCTGACCTCTCTCCAATCTAACACCGTCGCTCCTTTTGCATTTTTATGGCCGCTTTCTTATTACTCTTGTTTTTTTTTCTTTTTTTATTATTATGGCGTAATTGGATGCTGTTTGCTTTGACCCGTCTTGTTTGTTCTGCAGATCAGCCACTCTTTAAAACGTCAGGGCTCACGCAGCTCGGTTAAATCAGTGTTTACCAAAAGCGGGTCTTCAAGCCAGAGACGACATCAAAGTTGTTTCACAAAGCCGTGGAACAGAAAGTCCACTGGTTGCGTGTGGTTATCTCGCTCGTGCTGAAGAAGGAAAAACACTGCTTTATCTTAATGTTGTTGTTTTTATCTTAATGTTGTTGTTATATGGGCGTTTAGGCAGATCATCCAGTGGCACTGTGACACTGATAGACTGCTGACAAAAGGTAGGAAGTGTTTGCGTCTCTCTATTGGAAGCGTCACCCAAGGAAATGACACAAACACGTAGTGGAGCGATATCATCCAGGTCATTTTACACTTGCAGAGTGGGTCACTGGTGCAGGTAGTTTGACAGTGAAGCTGCCCAGGCTGAACGTAGGTGAAACACTCCCTGCTTGGTGTGTCTCACCACAGTGTAACTAATCAACCTAGAAGGAATGTGAGTTATTGTAAGGGGGCCATATTCTCTCAGTTTACTCGAGCAGCGCAGGCCAGGCCCATCTGGCTGGCAGCTTCTCTTCCACCTCATTGTCTTCATCGAGCGCGGTTGTCAAATCTCTCGGTTTTCCAGTTCAGCCGGCAAAGCTTTCAATTCGACTACAACTGTTAACTTGCTGTCAGTCAGACAACTCAAATGTGCCTTATTTTCGACGCGTCTGTGTTTTGCTTTTGTTTTAGTCACACCCATTTCTGTTCTGGTTCCTCAATGACAACAAGGAATAGAGTTACACGAGATAAATGACCCAAGCGCTCACAAGCCATGCGTGTTGCACATTTCCGCGGACATCCTCACCACAAAAGCAATCAATGGGTTTCTCATGATAACATGTTATGTCAAAACTGCTAAGACTTTTTTTTTTTAATATATATTTTTTAAAATACACTGCCTTCCCAGACATGTGGTTGACATAAATGCTAGTCAGGAAAACGAGTGGCGGTGAGCAGAACGCAGGCCTATCAAAGCTAAACACTTTTTTTTAGTTCAGCATCAAAATGTATGCTAGTCACCCACACGGTGCATACCCTTAAATGTCATCATAACATATATATTTTCTCTTCAATTCTCTCCGGGTGTTAGACCAGGCCAGGTGTTTATTTTACGTAATTCTTTATTTATTAATTAAAAGACATTACATGTTGTAATGATGGAAATAGATGCTGACATTTATTTCTCGGTTAATGGCATATTTGTCGATGCCTCGGGCGACTTACGTGACAGTGTTAATGAATGCAGAGCCCGAAATTTGAGTCTCTGTG